>JAZKJV010007183.1:0-648875 GCA_037367405.1 Ottelia alismoides
TAAATGCCAGAATTTTATAACTACCAATAAAAATTTTGGGATTAATAATAAATATGCAAAATGCTCGGGGTTGTTCTGCAAAATTGCCAAATCACGTGTGTAGAGCACGTGACCTGGCAGGGACCCAAATGTAATATTACAATAACCGAGGGTGCTAAATGCAAATTCTACAAAATTATACTACGACAGAGGAAAGTTTGAATACTAATAAAATATTACAAAAATGTTCGGGGTAGTAGTGCAAAATACCCTCACACAGGGCGCGATCCAACGGCTGGAGTCGATACACTTGACGCGTGGTGCGCTCAGGTTGCACGATTACGATTCGGCTGCCAACGGCCGCGATTAGATGTTGCGTGGACGATCGGACGGCTGGCACATAGAGGATCCGATGGTGTAGGCAAAATCTGGAGAGGACCCTCGATCCAACGGCGGACGGCTGCGGAGGAAGAACAGGGAGGAACCTCGCCGGAGCGAAATTCCTCCAGCTTAATCGCGCGGCTCCGGCGTCCTATGTGCTTCAAATTGGGGCCTTGAGCTCCTGCGGAGGTCCTCTATCTGCCTGGAGCTTCAAAATGGCACGGTTCGCATCGGAGCACGACGGAGGAGCAAAGCGCCTCCAGGTACCCCGGCGAGCTCCCAAAATTGCTCCCAGGTGCTGCTTCAAGTCATGTACCTACAAGAAACGTCAAGGAGGGCGAGGGCAAAGTGCCTCGCCCCTCCTGGCTGCGGGATGAGGCGGTGATGGTGAAGATGGGGGCTCGCCGGAGCAAGCTCAAGTGAGATGGTGGAGATGTGATTGGGTGGATAAAAAAAGGGGACCTGGATATGGAAATACGATCCTATTGCTATAGGGAGTAAAAACGTGCAAGAAAAATAAAATAAAATGTGAACCTCGAGCCGTGAACGGCGAGATGAAACCTCACGGACAAGGTGGCCGGAGGTGGCTGGAACTCGACCTTAGGGCCTCGTCGTACCTCAACAAGGGTGTGGGGAGTCTCCCCTGTCACCGGAGTCTATCCCTACTCGCTCCTAGAGGTCTAAGCTACCCAAAAGATGGTTCGAATATGGAAGGGAAGACGGGCAGGGTTTTTGAATGGGTGATGAAGCAACGAACTTCGAGACAATATCACGGGTGGTGCTCAGTCGATCTGCCCAAGAAATATGGCCGGTGTGGATCATGGTGATAGAGGGTACAAATCTCATGAAGGGTCAACCTTCCCTCGAGCAACGCAACAATGGCAAAAAATCGAGAAAAGGGGGTCACGAGAAGGTCTGACATGCTGCAGGAGCAAGGACCAGGGAGTTGACCAGCAGGTCAACTTTCCAAGCCACCTGGTTGGTCCACGTGGACCAACCAGGAAAAATCCCTGGAAAAACATTTGTAAATTCTATTAAAAATAGAAAACGAATTAATTAATTTTTTATTATTAAATAAAAATAGTTTATTATTTTATGAAGTATTTTATTATGATTTTTAATTATTTTTAGAGGTATAAAAATACAAGTTACCTTTTTAGGCTTATAGGTATATTCTACTATATATTTTAATATTTTATTTTTATTTTGTGAATTTAATTTATTTATTTTTGTTTATTATTGTGTAAATTTATAAAATAATTTTATACAATTAAATATATTTTTATTTTTATGAAGTATTTTGTACACTTAATAAAATATAAGTATTAATTATATAGGTATGTGTATTGGTATTATACCTATGTATTACATACAAGTATTTTATTTTTATATTTTCTTGAGGTTTTTATTCTGATTTTAGTGTACACATATATTATAAATAATATTTACAAAATTATAAAAATATAAAATTGTAAAAATAATGAATAAATAATAAAATGATTATTTTAATCTGTACAAGTATACAATAGGGGTCCAAAACTCAACTTTCAAACCGCAGCTCTGCCAAACGTGAAACCACCGCCATTAAATAGATTATTTAAAATTATATACAATTAAAGTGATTTTGACACATTTCGAGCTTTTATTTGAGAGATACAGGTCTGGGAAGTTGGGATTCTGGAATTTTATTCAGGTCATAACTTTTTATCTGTACATTATTTTTCCATGAAATAAATTTTTTATTTTTCTTTATTTAATCATATACAACTTTCATGTAAAAAGTTTCTTTATTTGAGGTATAAAAAGTAGAACCAAAAATAGGTCCCAAAATGAATAAAGAATGAAATAAAAACAAAGGTACTTTTACTGTATTTTGGCCCTTATCTCCCCCTACTTTATTCCTTGTCGACCTAGTCATCGAGATGCCTAGGTCTTGGGGTTTCGGGTCATAAAATATTTACAATATTTTATTCTTTTTCCCATCTTTTCTTTATTCTACAATTTTGGCTTTAAAAATCGCATTTTATATAATATTTATACAATGATGCATGAATGCTAAAATGCCTAAATTAAGCCTATTTACATGCATTTACTAGGGTTTTTAAGGCAAAAATGATAGAATAAAGATGATGAAACGTAGATTCATTAGAGACGCGTGAGGGGGCTAGGCTCGGACGATGTTGGAGGCTCGGGCAGAGGCTTGGATGGCTCTAGAGGCTCGGATCAGCTTCGGACGCTTCGAGCCTAGGGTCGGAGAAGAGGCTCGGAGAATCCACATGGCGAAGGCTGAGCCGCAAGATCGAGGTCGATCCAACGGTGCGTGATGCGGTTGACGTGGCGCGATCAAGGACCGTCAGATTAGAGAGATCTAACGTTATGAATCGGCAGATCAGGAAGATCCAACGGTAGCTGGGAGTCTTCTTCTTCGGTCTGTCGCCTCCTGCGGCGGACTTGGTGGGGCTCCGACGATGGTGCTCTGGTCGATGGTGCTCTGGCTCCGCCGGCTTCACCCATGCTCGTGGATGCTCGTCGACGACTTCTGGATGACTCAGATCAATCGTAGAAGCGTTGGGAGTCTGTTGGAGTTTCTGAAGGCGGCTGGAGTTGATCAGCCACCGTGTGGCGACAATGCCCGAAGCGGCTATGGCATGACGTTCGTCCAAGGAAGATTGTGGTTGCTGCAGGGTTAGCTTGTGCAAGAAAGCATGTGCAACATGCTCGTGAGGTGCGTGCCAGTGCAGTGAGGCCTGAAGGCGGAGCGAATGTGGTTGATTGTCTTCCTCCATCGTGGCGGCAGAGCTTTGGTCGGAAGATGAGGCTAGGCGTTGTCGGAGTTATCTAAGGAGTGCACGAAGGTGAGAGCTCCAAGGTGGAGCTCGGTGGATGGTCGGAGAGGAGAGACATTCAGCAGAGGAGCAGAATAAATTAAGAGAAAAACAATGAGGAGAAGATGGAGTTCGGAGAAGACAATGGAGGATGCTACCAGGGGTCTGCAGCTCGGGGAAAAGTTCCTGGTCATCGCTCGAGGGTCGGCAGCTGGCCCGAGCTCGTGCAACTCGTCGAGGAAGCTACAGCATGGTGTGCTACACCATGGATCTCGTCGGAGAAGATAGCGCCATCGTCGATCGATTTCTCACCTAATTGCTGTCACCAACAAGAGGGTAGGAGCTCTGGGTATCTCTCTGCAAGGGCGGATGAGGTGAAAAGTGGTCGGAGGTGCTGGATTTATAGAGAGAAGGTGGATCTGTAGGTGATGGGAGGCGTGGTTTCATGGAGTGTGTGGAGTGACCAGGAAGGTTGTCATGGAGATCGTGGAGGTAGGTGACGATGAGGGAGGTATGGGCGACGTCGTGGAGGTGACAGGGGCGGAGAAGGTGGCTGGAGTCGAGCAGAAATAGAAAGGGGGTGGAGCCATCGCGAGGTGGGCGACGTGGGTGAGGCTCCTTCAGGAGGTAGGAGATGAGGTCTCAGCTGTTGGATCTAATGTTCCAACGGCTAGGAGGTAGGCGCAAGGAGACGGTCCAGATTAGATCGGAGCAGTGCCATCGAAGGGTGTAGAGAATGCCATGTGGTAGCATGGGAGCATGGTGCCAAAGAACGGTGGAGATAAAATCAGGATTGGGGTTTGGAGGGCGATGGAGGGATATGGTGTTCTGGGAATCGATGTCGGGGATGCGATTGATGGATGGATGGATCAAGCGGCGCAGAGTGCACCATGTGGAGCGTTAAGGATGAGGCGCTGACGGACGACAGGGATGAGATCTAGGGAACGATCTGATGGTTGTGGTGAGTTGCGAAATGGAGGGCCAAGATCTAAAGGAGGTGAAGGCGATCTAAAGGACAAGAGGCGAGGCGCGTGGTGGGCAATGGAGTGGGCTACGTGGCGCAACCAGAGGGTGCCACGTGGCCCAATATGGTTGGCTAAAAAAGAATGTGAGATAAGGGGGAGGAAGATGGCCGAATTTGGAAAAACTCAAAACATGAAAGTTGTAGATCTCAATGAGATCTACAAGTTTCATGTTGACCAAAAAAGAAAAACGAGGTCAAATAAAGTAATAAAATACATGGATACAAGTAGACATACATATAGTGTACAATGTGGTCCCAAAACCCAAGTTTTGCATGCGAGCTCCGATTTAAATGAAATTTGTCTCATTTTGAAGGTCTCTGAATGTGTATTAATTTAAAAGTGAGTAGACATAGATCGAAGGCTATATGAGAGAGATATGTGCACTCTAAGGTCCATGGTCCTTAACTTGGTTTGGGGTTTTATTGGCCAATTATTCAAGTCAACATTTTTTTGGTATTTTCCTATATTTGTCAGTTTTATATACAGTATAGAGTGAATTAATGTGATTTAGGATTAGTATAAAATATATACGGATAAGTGAATTTTACAAGTGAATTGGGCTTCTCATTTAATGCAGATGCAAATGCTAAGATATGAATGTTATCAATGCATGCATGAATGCTAATTATGCAATTTTTGTGGAAATACACTCCTAATTGCTTGGGAACAAGGCTCTATTTTCAACTTTAAGAATGATAAATCACAGATTCATCAATGTCGTGGAAGAGCATTGAGGTAGAGAGGGCACAACAGGTCGTTGAAGCTGGCGCTGCGAGCGGTTCTGCGACGACGTCGGCTGGCTGGAGGAGCAGAGCGGGGCTACCTGGATGAAGTGAATGGTGGTAGATGTAGAAGTGCTGGGGGTTGATGTGATGAGTAGGGTCTAAGGTGGCATGCAGTCAGTGGTCGGCGTCGCCTGTGGGTGTGGCTGGACGGCGGCGGATGGCGAGAAAGAATGATTGAGTGGTAGGAAACTAGCCCGATAGAGGGAGGAGAGGAAATGGTTGGAAACATGGGAACTGGAGATAGAAGGAGAAAGAACGAAGAGGGTAATGGAAATTGTTTTTCCTGGGTTGGAGGATATAGCAGACGCAAGACGCAGGAGAAAGGAGAAGACGTTTACCTGGGAATTCGACTAGGAAGATGAAGCTCAAGGGAGCTCCTCCATCTCCTCTATGGAGCCGGCGAGCTCCAGAAGATCGTGCAGCAAAGGAGGTTGTTGATGCTGCTTCAAGGTTCAAAATGCAACCTTGGATCACGCTGAGGATCTAAACGCCGGTCGTCGCCTGCAAGCAACAAGAGCGTTGTCACCGATCCTGGAGCGAAGCTATGGGTCTTCCTCTCGTAGATGGCGCATGATTCTTCATGTTGTCAGGGCAACTTTTACAGAGAGAAGAGTCATAAGGAGAGGGTGCTGATCCGTGGAGGTTGTGGGGATGAAGGGATAATGGCATAGGGACGGTGGCCGGTAGGAAGTTACAGGCATGAGAGGAGGCGAAAGTTGTGGCGGAGAAGACGGAGGGAGTTGATGTTGAATAGCGAGGAGAGGAAGGAAAAGCCTCACGTGCAAGGCAGGTGAAGTTTTTTTTAATAATTAATTTTTTTTGATTTTTATTTAGTAAAAATGAAATAAAAGGGGGTTAAAAATGAGTGACACGTGGCGGCTCCAAGAGCTGCCATGTGTCAACTCCAGAAAAATCAAGAAATTAAAATAAAAGATAAATCTAGAAGAAATAGCAAACAACCTCGGATTGAAAGTGCTCAACACAAAAATTGTACGTCTCAATGAGATCTACAACTTCATGAAGAGACCACAAGCAAAAGAGGTCATCTGTTCAAAATGATATTTTTGAGGTACTCTATGTACGTAAAATACCTAGATTTTTAGGTTTTGTAATTTTTTTGTTATTTATAATTAAGATAAAAATCGAGAAAAATAATGATAAAATCAAAGATAAATATTTACACTATAATCTTTTTTAAAAAAAATAAGATAATAAGATAATAAAATAAAGAAGAAAATGGGAGATATTTGTACAGACTCTCAGGGACACTCGGACTCGGTCAGTTTCTTTGATTTCAATCTCATTTTGAATTCATAATTTTTTGGATTTTATTAAAACTTTCATCAAAGAATATAAAGGAAAAATAAATAATCGAAAAAGAGTTAATTATATACATAAAATATCAAGTCAAAATCAGGGAAAACTCAAAACTTGCAAAAGAGGTCCAAAACCCAACTTTCACATACGAGCTCTGATTTTTATGAAATTGGTCTTGTTTTGAAGATCTTATATCCCATGTGACAGAAGAATTTTACAAAAAAATTACAAACCTTTTCAAAACATTTTACAAAATATTTTTCAAATATTTTTCAAAATATTTTGCATAGGGTTTTCAAAAAGTTTTACAAACTATTTTACAAAAATTTTGACAAAGCATTTTACAAACATGTTTTTTGGAAACATTTTGCTTTCAAAAAATTTACACACATTTTGTACAATATACTTAATTTTGATGCATAAAATAATTTTACAAACATATAAAACAAAACATTTTTACAAACCATTGTGCAAAGATTTGTACAAAAATAGCTTTATAATTTTTTTACAAGCATTTTTGCAAACAATTTTACTGGAAGTTTTTGCAAATATTTTACAAACAATTTTTGCAAATATTTTTCAAAAGATTCTTGCAAATCATTTTACAAAACATTTTTCAAAACATTTTTAAAAAATAATAGTAGCTATATTATTAATAAAAGTACGAGTAATAACTAAAGTATATATACAATATATGACACCCTATACTTAGCTTGAACTATGTTCTCAAAGTGACCAAAGAGCTACAAAGGAAGACATAACTCATGCTAAGTATAGAAAAGTGAAAAAGAATCATATACAACAATGACTCAAAGAATAGAAGTCAGTGACCCCCCCTATATGTAGGATCAAATGATCTTAAGTATAGAAGACTGTACAAATGGGGAAAACTGATGATGAGAATGAACAATCTCAACGACTCGACTCATACTACCCTATACTTGAGGTAAAAGATCCCTAAGTATAGAAAAAAAGTTTCAACAAGTTAAAGGACAAGCGAGAGAACAGAAGAAGTGAAAGAAAATAAAAAAAAAAACACAAAAGAGACAGAATGAACACCATCACCCCCATAATTAGGGGTAAAGTATCCCTAAGTATAAGCATCAACAAGTAATGAAATAAAATGAATATGGAACAACTCAAATCATTCACACCCCCGCCATACTTAGGATAGAGTACATCCTAAGTATAGCATATACACGTCGAAAAGAGGTGAACGATAAAAATGGAAGAAGACGGAATAAAATGATAGGATATATATGAGAGAAAATTAGCTAATTTATAAGACGCTGAAGATGTCAAAAAGTCATCATCCAATACCACAGATATAGAATCAACGACAAACACGAATGTATCATGATCTAGATATGGCTTTAGCAACTGTCTGTTCACAACAAATGGTTATGCATCAGATGGCAACCCCATATATGACAATACTACCATTGGCACGCACATCTCTCACAATGAATGGTCCTGACCATTTGCTTTTCAATTTTGCTAGAAACAACTTCAATTTTCCATCAAACAACCAAACATTCTGATTAAGGGAGAAAGTCTTCCTTCTAATGTGTCCATCATGCCAACACTTGACTTTCTCCTTGTACATAAGTGAGTTGTCATGTGCAAAATCTTGAAATTCTAGCAGTTTATTCAGATTAAAACTGTCTATTCTTTTGTTCCTTCTCATAATCTAAATTGCATACATGGAGTGCCCATAAAGATTTGTGAATTAATTCAACTAGCAGGTGGCAAGGCTTTCCATACACCAATATGTTGGGAGACATGCCTATTAGAGACTTGTACGACGTCCGATAAGCCCATAGAACTGAGTCAAGCATCTGGGACCAGTTCTTCCTATCTTGATGTACACGTTTTTGCAATATCTTCTTTATCTATCTATTTGAAAATTCATCCAAGTCATTAGTCTATGGGTAGTAAGGAGACTCGACTCTATGCTCAATGGTGTACTCCTTCACAAGCTTCATGACTTCTTTGTTAATGAAATGGCTTCTCCCATCTGAAATAAGTATCTTTGGGATCCCAAACCACGCAATAATGTGGTCCTTGAGAAAAGAACACACCATACGACTATCAGCAGCTGAGGTGGGGATAGCCTCCACCCATCGATTAACGTAATCCACAGCAATCAAGATGTACTGAAATCCCTGACTCACAGGAAATGGGCTCATGAAGTCTATGCCCCGAGCATAAAAAATATATGAAATATGGATATATCTTAATGGCATGGCATCTTTGGAACCAACTGTTCCTCCCATCTTCTGACAGTCAGTACAAACTCGAACATATATTGTAGAATTATTAAATAAAGTTGGCCACCATAGGCCGCTCTGTAAAACTTTTGTTGTCATGTGCTTCCCTGAATGATGCCCGCCAGATTCTAATTTATGACCATTCTCCAATATGCTGGTATATTCCTCCTGAGGAATGCACCTTCTCTAGATACAATCTTCACCCTCACAAAATAGGGATGGATCTTCCCATTGGTAAAATTATATCTCTAACAGGAATCTATCTACCTTGTGCTTTGACCAATGTTGTGGAACTTTATTGGACACAAGGATAGTTCACAATATCTGCATACCATGGGAATGAGTCCATAGACAAAATGGTCCCATCTGGAAAGGTCTCAGAGAAGGGAGAATAGTGTACTCAGGAGTCTCTACATCCGTAATGCGGGAATGTGATCTAACACAACATTCTTTATTCCAGGTTTATCTCGAATCTCCAATTCAAACTCATGGATAAGAAGGATCCATCTGATAAGGCGTGGTTTGGCATCCTTCCTTGCTTGTAAGTATTGTATGGTAGTATGATCTGTGTTTACAATTACTGTGAACCAAGTAGGAAGGATCTGAACTTCTTTGACACAAACACCACTGCTAACATCTCATTCTCTATGTCCATGTAATTTCATTGTGCCTCATCCGGAGTCTTAATAGTATAGTGTATGGCAAATGGTATGTCATCCCTTCTCTACCCTAAAACAGCTCAACTGCAAAATCTAACACATCTGTCATGATCTCAAAGGGAAGAGACCAATCAGGTGGCTATAGGACAGGAGCACTAGTAACCATTTCTTTCATCTGGGGAATGAAAGGACTTTCTCATCAACAAAAAACTCACTCTCCTAGCACAGAAGCTCAGCCAAAGGTATGGAGATCTTGTTGAAGTCCTTAATGAATCGCCTATAGAATCCAACGTGTCCTAGGAGTGACCTCAACTAATTCAAATTATGTGATGTATCTAGCTTGAAGAACACATCAATCTCAGTTGGGTTAACCTCCATACCATGTTTGGAAATGACGTGACCTAATACAATCCCATTAGTCTCCATAAAGTGACTCTTCTCCCATGAGAGCAATAGGTTTACCTCACAGCAACGTTGAAGTACTCGGTCTAAATGAACATGACATATGTCAAAACTGTCCCCGTAGATCGAGAAATCGTCCATGAAGAGCTCTAGAAAACTAGGCACCATGTCGGCAAAAATGGCCAACATACATCTTTAGAATGTAGCGGCGGTATTACACAATCTAAAGAGCATCCGTCTAAAGGTGTAGGTGCCAAACGGACAAGTAAAAGTAGTTTTCTTCTGATCCTTAAAAGCGATAGCAATCTGCTTATATCTCGAGTACCCATCCAAGAAACAAAAGAACTCTTTCCCTGTCAACCTCTCAATAATCTGATCAATAAAGGGTAGTGGAAAGTGATCTTTCTGGTAGCTACGTTCAGGCACCGATAATCTACACAAACACACCATGATGTAGGTACACGGGTCAAAATTTCCTCATCACGATCATTCTTCACGATAGTAATTCTGGATTCTTCGAGACCATATTTAAAAGACTGACCTACTTGGAATCCGAAATGGGATAAATAAAGCCAACATCACACCATTTCCAAATCTCTTTCATGACAACATCCTTGAGGTTTGGATTGAGAAATCTTTGATACTCACAGGAGGGTTTTCTATTATTATCTAAGTAAATATGATGCGATCATAGAGCTGGACTGATCCCATGGAGATGTGAAACATTCCATCCAATGGCCTTGTGGTTTCTCTCAAGAAACTCTAGTAAGCGAGATTCTTGTTCTTCGGTCAAATGCGAACTGAGGATGATCAGAAACATTTGGGTGGACCCACAAGGAAGGCATACTTTAACATGATGGTAAAGCCTTGAGCTTGGGTGGGGTCTGAATCGACTCTATGATAACCTCTGCAACTGCACTAGTATATGGTATATGATTTGTACTCTGTGAACTTTCCACCATGGCTACTGTTGGCTCTGCAAGTAAAATCTCAGAAATATTTGCAACAAATGACTTCTCAGAAAGGAATGGCTCATCTGGCTCATCGAAATCCTCAACAACAATCTCATAAATCTTAATAGGAGGTCTCTCATCAGTAATCTCAGAAAAGGAATGTGTCTCATGAATCTCAGAATGTACCTCCAACTATCTCAGAATTATCCTCAAAAATCAACTCAAATTGTTCATGAGTAAACAACTCGGTAGGATCAACAAGGGAACTCATGTCGACTGTTCTTTCCAATGATTCCTTCTCAGAAAAGAATTATTAGGTATCCATGAAATCAATGAAAAGATCTTTCTCTCTAAACTTAGCAAGAAAGTCAAAGTCCTCAGGGTCTGGTGTAATTATTTGTTTCTCATTTGCTGTTGATGGTGGCGGTGATTGTCTGGGATCGGGGATCGTCTCAATTTTCACCTTTTCACTATGAGAGTGAAAGAAGATCTCTCCAGTACCATAATCAACTACCGCTTCGTCTGTTCGAAGGAACGGCTGCCCTAGTATGATCGGGGTATGGAGTAATGGTGTAGAGGTGTCCATATCCATGACAACAAGATCAACTGGGAATCTCATTCCTTGCACCATTGCAATAACGTCCTCTAATATGCCCCTCGACCTCTCGATCAATCTAGCAGCAAACTGAAAGATCATCCTAGTGGATCTAAGAGGCCCCAATCCAAACTCAATGAGTAGCAATGATGGTACGAGATTGTTGGAGGATCTGTTATCGAGAAGAGTACGATCAAATTCTTGATCAAATATGTGACAACGTATGTGAGGTGATCCCTTATTTTATTTTTGGATGGGAGGTTACTAATGGCATGAAATGTGGTCATGGTCAAGATGTTCTTGTCTGTCTTCTTGCATCGGTTCTGCTTGGGTTGACACTTTTGAGTACATACTTCTTTCATTCTGTTATCATTGCAGATATGTGCTCCATGGACTTAAGGAATGGCATCTCTAGAATGTTCTGTAGGATCTCTACTACTCTAGGATCAGATAGGATTGTTTTTTATTTTTAAATTTTCTTTATTCTATTCAAAGCAAAAGCAAATGGCACATAATCAGAAGAAACAATCAACTGCTCATTTTTCTTATTCAAAATGGAATCCTTATATACAATTGGAAAACCATAATTAATATGTACAGTGTTATGCAAAATAGGGGAAGAAGAAATAAAATAAAAAACAGGAAAGGCTGCTGCTACTGGTGGAGAAGGAGATTCCGCGACGGGTGTGTGCTCCTTCTCTACTGACTGTGAACTAGATCTCTCTCTTACTGAGGAAGGTGGTGGTGGTGGTGGAGACGAAGAGGGTGAAACTCCAAGATCTGGTTCTGCTCCACTGGACCAGTGCTCTGCTGGTTTAGAAGATGATGTGGAAGGTGAAGTTCTCTCAGTGGCTCGATCTCCCAATCTTAAAGGTTGTGAAGGGGGCTGCAATCTCCTACCGTTACTGAGATGAATGGTGTCGATAAACATGTAAAATAAAGAGTCATACCTATCTCGGGGATGGATGGATCTTGGGCTACCTGCTCGTTGCGTCAGAATTGGTGGGATTGGCTTCAACCTGTGCAATAATTAATGTCTTCGTGGTGGTCAAGTTGTTGATCCTTTGAGTTAGATCATTCATATTCTTCATAAGCAATGCAAGCTGATCAAGTGTTGCATTCACCGAATGTGCCTCGAAAAGCTAAATGACATGTTGTCGATGAGACTGGTAGCGAGGAGGCTGTTGGTATCCATATTGTGGCTGGTAATGAGGAGGATGAGGGTGTAAATACTGTCCATATGATGTCAACTATTGTTGGTGGTAGGGCTGTGGGAAATATGCAGACTATATCTGCTGCTAGCGATGTCTCCAGCTCTGGAAGTAAGATGGAGACTGAAAATGAGGCTGGAACAACTGGTTCTGGTACTGTTGTTGTCTACATCCCTGAAACTGGTGGGCAGGTCTCTGACCCTGTTGGGAACCCAACTGCCCTTGCCCTGACGGACGGGGCTGGTTGCACTCTCGGTCGATCAAAATACCATTCACCTCCTGAATGAGAGGTGGAGGTGGAGAGTACTACTCAGGAGTGTATAGAATCTCTTACTGGTATGGTACTATCTAGTGTGACTGCGGTTGGACCTGGTCAGGTGTATGCACGTAGTAAATGTGTCGAACTATGGGTGACCCTCCGCTACTCTGTTGTGTGGAAGTCGAAGAATTCTACTCACAAGCAGAAGTATGAGCTGTTGCACTCACACTCTGGCATGGATTGATTGTACTCGTAAGAAGCTCTAGATTATTGATTATCTCATCCATCTTATCTTGGTTCTTCGTCCTCTGTTTGATTACTTCGAGCTTCTCAAGATCCTTGGATCGTTTCTCAATTATGTCCACTTTGGATAGGTGATATCCAATTATGGTCTGTTCACCCTATCCACATCATGTGATACCATCATGTTGATAGCCCTGTGGGGTATTGCAAAAGAAGAAGAAGAAGAAACATGGTGCTTCTGGACTGCATGGGAAGAAGAAAGTGCCGCAAAGCTCTCTTCCATCTCCTCACAAATCTGGTATAGGAAATCCTCATCCCTGTTGAAATGACTTCCCCACAAGTGGCATCTACCCACTTCTCGTTCTCAATGCTCAAGCCCCCAAACAAGTTCTACACTAGGCTTATTTTGGAATATAATGAGACTGAACGAGAAGGTTTTCATCTTCATTACCTCTAATGGAACATTCGTATAGTGTATAGTGCCCCAAATATGATCGAACTGTTGGAGTTGTACATATGGTTCTTCATTTATGTGTCCATGGAATATTGGGAGTAGTGGAAAAATAGTGGGCTTTAGCTCGAAATGCCCATGAATTGTAGGGATTTTAATCCATGAGTTGGTATGTCCTGCCCCAGGATTATAGGCATCCTTCAATGTGAGCTTAGCCACGGGGTCAAGTAATGGATCATCTCCCCCATTCCCACCTCCTACAGGGTTTCTACCCTCTTATCTCCTCTCTTTTCATTCCTGCCTTATCTCTAAGATCATGTCTCTCAATACGGCCTAGATGTCAGCATGTTCAATCAATTGTGCCTGAATGGCATGTATGGAGGCTAACATCGTATTATTGATCTCGCTCTGCTCATCCATGGAACTCTTGCCCTTAGATGGCATCAAGTGAGCTAACTCGATTTCTGAAAATGTACATGGCACTGAATTAGTCCTTAAGAATGTTGGAGTCTCATATGATAGTTCAAGATTAGAGTCGATCTTAGACAATGGATTGATCGATGATGTGAAGGTGAGTTGGAGAAAGAGAAATACTCGAAAAGTGAGTCTTCCTGAGTAGAAGACAACCGATTTGGAGTGTAGAATGAGTTCACAAAGTCCGAATAGGAAATGCTCGAATCCGATATATTCTATCTCAAGATGAAAGATGCGGAAACATTATGGTCAACATAAGAAGAAAGTGAGAAAAAAGTGCAAAGGGCACGGAAGGATCTTTACACTACCGAACAAACACAATAAACCCCCAATTCACCATATGAACATAAGTGGAGACTGTAAGTATTCGGTCTTTTATCTTTTCAATGTTAAGTTTAGTGAATTTACCAAAAGTTGCTTACTACCAAAGACACAAGGTTAGTCGCCGCTATTGCCTAATGTGCATCCTCAGGTCTCCCCAAAAAGTGGTACCTTCTTCCTGGGCTATCAGGTTCAATATAAGGCCCAAAGGAAGATAAGAGGATTAACACACCAAAACGATTTTCTAAGGTCGGTGGCATGTGCTTACAGTTGTAACCATACACTAAAAAGTTACGTACAGGTACTTAAGGCACAAGTCTAGGGATTTGGGCTCTATCCTTATGGCTATGTCCTTACCCACTCAGTCTGGAGGTAAGTACCAGCAAACAATGAGGAGTTTCTCTCCCTAAAACAATGATTTTCCTATACGTTTAATTTTAGTGTCGAGTTTTCTTTAACAGTTTCAACTTTATACAATTGTCACTTTTTTGTATTTTTTCAAGAAATCATCTACCAAATTTCCAATTTCCTTTTGATATTATGTGACTGAAAATAGGGAAGGAATTCGAAAATGCCAATGCACGAGAAAATTCAATGATGCATGCATGATATAGAGGATGTGTACCTTATTGCCAACACTCTACATACAGGGTGATCCATGCAGAAAGTAAATATAGAAAATAAACTAACCTATATGATGCATGAGAACCATCCTAGAGGTAACTTGTATTAACATGAAAGAACATGTTAATTTGACTAAGTCCAAGCTATGCTCTACTCTATAGATACAGATATTCTTGTTTAGGGGCTTTGGATCTAACCATTTACCTAGCTCAAGTAAGATAATAAAACCTACTTCGAAGGGATCAAGTACACAAAACCACGAGAAAACAAAGAAAAAGAAGGCAGTGAAAACAAAACCGGTGAGGTCCCCTAAGTGTACCAGCACTTGGGAAACATATCTTGCAAACACAAGGTAATAGTGGCCTTTTAGAAAACAAAAAAAGAGCCAAACACCAAATAATTATTTACATATTTTTACAATAATAATGAATGAATATGCTAAAAGAAAACATAAAATTTTCTATGCAGAATGCTCCAAGTAACTAGTCTCCTCCAATTCTTCTTCTCCTCCTCCTATGATTTCCTGCAACTTGATGAAGAATCAAGTCGCCTCCACTTCACTCGAGAGCATCGGTGATCTAAGTATGTCACCCTCGCTCGTCGAGCCCACGCAAGAAAGTGGAAACACAAGAATGTGTAAGAGACACAATTATAAAAATATGAGCAAAAAATAATGTGAAAATAAATATAGTGAATATAGACATGCAAACAATGAAGTGGATCAGAAGCAAAGTGAGAAGAGCAAGTGAAAATAGATCTCAAATAAATCCGTAAGTTCGATCTCAAGGAGCTTTCAGTGTCTGACATATCGGATCCTGCAAGCATTCTATCATCTCCCTAATGACACACGATATTAAATTTGAGTTCTCACTCCTCAACAAGATGCAAATCCACAATATATATTCATAAAAATATAGACAAAATAAATTAAAGAAATAATTGACAAAAAATGTATACAAAAACAAGTGATAGTGATATATACAATGAAATGAATGTTCGAAAAATATTAGATAAAATAAGAAAAAGAAAAACAAGTATAAACAACTAAGAATAGTAGGTCAAGAGAAAAAACTAACTACCCTCATTGTGCTTCCCCAGCAACGACGCCATTTTGTTGAACGCTAAGACTTGGTATTTTACAAATTGTTAAAATACACAAAAAGTTCAAACAAAATAATTTTTGAGTTTCTAACACAACTAGAAAAAGTTTTTAAATAAATCAAAAACATAAAGTAGAGCAAACCGGAAATAAAATGAATGCTTTTAGAATTTTAAAATATAAAATAAAGCTAAAAAATTGATGAAATATATACATTATGAAAGATAATTTTTTTCATTTTCATAAGTTTATTTACTGATTTTTTTGTCATTTTATCTAAATTTCTATGATTTTTTAATGTTTTTGAGTGTTTTATGAAGTTTTTAGTTTTTATGCGGAATAAAAATGCAAAAAATGTACAGAAAAAATAAACTTAAAAGAAGCAAACAATATTATTTTTAGAATTTTTTGATAGAGTTTTATATTTTTTTATTGGTTTTCTAATGCATTTATAGAATTTTTATGAGGTTTTTTATTTTTTAAAAATAATGAAGATAATAAAAATGCAAAATAAATTTATGGATGAAAGATATGTGACAGGGAACTAAAATATATGGAATTTTTAGACGTGTTTTGCTCATTTTATTTGTTTTTTAATATGGAAAATAAATGCAGATTCACAGGGGTATATGTACAGTTATTTAATGTTATAATACTAAATGAGAACAAATATGAAAACTGTGGGGTGAATTGTGCAATTTATCCAAGAAAACATGTGCACAAGCATGTACACCTTGCTGGACAGGATTGAAATGTAATTAATTTATTTCCATGCTCTAAATAATAACAAAGAACATGCGAGAGTTTATTGTAAGTTACGCAAAAAAATCGCATGCTATGCATGCTTCACAATTTAAATAAGATTGATATGTAAATAAAATAAAGGAAAATGGCAAGAGTGTAAATGTTCATTATATGACAATAAGACGCATGTCCCTCTAGACTTATTTGCAAAATGAAATAACTGTAGGGGCTTGTGCGTAAATATACCCTTTATTAACGAGGTGCTCTGGATGAGGGGATGGCGATGCAGATCCGATCCAACGGCCAAAGTTGGATCATACATGGATGGCACGGATGAGATTTGGAAACTTCATCAACGACTGACTTTTGGGGCAAAATCAATGGCTAAGATTGAAACTGATAACTTGTTCTTGATCGTCTGATGTTGAGCGGCTCTGGAAGAACTGGGAAGAGGGGTGTCTCCTACAAACTTCAAGTGGGGAGAACTCAGTCCTTGCTCGCCAAAATCAGTTCCGGACTGGTGGTATAGATTCCTGCAGTGCTACTCTATTGATCCAAGGCTTCAGCAGTGGTCGACGGTGGCTGATAGAAGAGCTGGAGGTCAAAGGATGAACAACTCCAGGTGGACCTTTAACTCAGATTTCCTCACTCCAGGTGTGCTTGAAAGGCACAACGAGTCCTTGGCGAAGCTTCAACGAAGTTATTAAGATGTAAAATATAGGAAATGGTGAAGGGGATGGAGGTTCCGGTGATGGTGGTCGGAGTAGGAACATGACCTCAGATCTAGAGTGATCTGAGGGTGATCAGAGATGGGAGGAGGTGAAGAAGGTCCAAGTGAAGGTGTCAGTCGAGTCGGAGGTCAACGAGATTGATTGGAACCCCTTCAATCTTGTAGATCGGAGGTTAAAGATGAATGACAGATTTGGCTAAAACAGAATTTAAAAGATGAAATTAAAACTACAAAATTGAAAATAATGATCTAAGGAGTATCTACGGTGAAGAATGGAGGTGAAATCGCCTTGATCTGCAGCTGCGACAGAGTGGCGGAACACGCGGCAGAGTGCTTCAGTGTGTGACGGGATCGTGAACCTAGGGCACCAAAAATGCACTCTAAATTGGGGTACCTCTCCTCTATCATAAGAGCATGAACCCTGTCACTCAATCTCAGGAAAAATTGGCAGAGGTGGAAGGGCTCTATTTATAGATGTTACTTCGACGAGCTTTGAAAATCAAAATGGGTGTGAATCACAACACAATTGATGAATCTGGAGTGCTAGTAGCGAGAGGAGTGAATAGGCTGGAAGTTCAGACAAGCAGGCGGGAGTTGTTATGGAACGTCGTGCATGGAAAAAATTGGAGTGGCTGGCGAACGAAAGTTTGGAGTTAGTGGGTGGCCTGAATAGTGGACCCGGGCCTAGAAACCCGGGTCGACTAATCATGGCGCCCATAGAATAAGACAAATTTGAGATAATGACAAAAATCCAATAAATACTTAAATAAATCAATTAAAATAAAAAATGTATTCAAAAATTAAATAATGTAAATAAATATGTTAAGAATAAAATAAAGTTAATTTTAATGGTTTTAAATTAATTAAATAATGTATTTATACAAGGGTTAAAATAAATGTTAAGGGTTATTTATAAGTATGAATACCAATATATGCAATATTTTGACTTTTAATTAATTATTTACACAAATATGTACATTATATAATAATTTATTTATTTACAATATTTTACAACCATGTTAATAGTATTTTTATTTGATATTTATGAATTAATTTATTAGGTTAAATAAATAAGTATATGTACATTATATACATAGTGATACCAATACAATACATACATGATTTTGTTTTGTTGATTTCCAATTTTGTAATTTTATTTGTATTTTATATAACTTAAATACAATATCTGCAATTTTATAAAAATACAATATTCACAAATATGTACAAAATAAATAAATAAATAATATACATAGTATACATAGGTCTAGTATATAATAATACCCCAATTTGCCCCATTTCACACCTCAACTCTAATTTTTATGAAATTGCCTCAACTTTAAAGGTTATTTAATTTGGAGTACAATGACAGTGAGTTTGATGAGTTTGGAGTTTCAGTGGAGCGGATATTGATATTGCAAGTTTGAACTTTGTGGCTTTTGGAGAGTGTTGTTATTTATACAATATATACATATTTTTATTGTAATTATTTTTATTATTTACAAAAGAATTTTATGTACAAGTTTCAAGAAGAAATCATTTTTATTTAAAAAGAACTTGGTGATGAATAAACTAAATAGAAGAATGTGTATATAGACAATATTGTACATATGATGAATGTATAAAAGTGACCAATGAATTTCAGCAATATTTGGTGTTTTTGGCCTTATCTCCCCGTACTTTATTCCTTGTCGATCAGGTCAAGTCTTGACCTTCTCTCGGGGTTAGAATCATCATGTATCTATTGCACATATATAGTCTTTTATTTTCTTTATTCTTCCTTTATTTCTTTATTTTTTATCTTAGGTTAAAATATTGATAAATATACAATATCTACACAAGAATCAGGGTCAGTAAAATGATGAATTTATTGATATTTATAGGTATTTTATAAGTGATTTTAAGCTAAAATAAATGAATAAAGATGATGAAATGTAGATTCATCATATGGATAGTATTTCATGATCGTGATTGTTAGGAAATTCAGTGACTCGTCCAACTTTATTTTATGGGACAAACTATACAAGTTGGCAGAAGCAGACGTTTGACTTCCTACAAGCAAGTGACTTTGCAGTATGAAATATTGTCTAGAAAATTTCTAATTAATTGAAGAGAAGGAGTTTGGTTACATGAAAGATGAGATAGAGAAAATGTCACTAAATGCATGAGCCATGAATGCCATATACTGTGCCCTATCCCATGAGGAGTTTAATTGTATCTCTCACATAGAAATAACCAAGGAGATTTGGATTTGCCTCACATCTATTTGAGGAGAAACTCCAAGAGAAGAATCCTATGGTGTAAGCTCAGAATCATCAAGCAATAATGAAGAAGTTAAAGATGAGCAATCTCTTATTGGGATAGTCGAGTCTGACTCATTCGATTCATCTGATTCAAACTCCAACATTAGGGTAAGTAAGATTTCTTATATTGTGCTTTACAATACCGCTCAAGATCTTTTTAGAAAAAAAATATGAAGCTTATAAAGGTTAACAAGAAACTAGTAGAAGATAAATATCTTCTACTTAATGACTTAGATGTTTTAAAGAAAGAAAATGAGTTGCTTAAAAGGATCTAAGTAGTTTTAAAGCTAAAATTACCTGTTTAGAAAAAATGTATTCCTGAGCTTAAAAGAAGTACTATTTTTGTGCCTACTAATGAAAAAAAGGAAAAGGAAAGATAGAAAATCATGTTTCTAGATCTAATTCTTTCACGATAAGAAACTAAGTTTGGAAGAAGAAGGGAACATTGCAACCTAACCCTAAAGGATCCAAAAAACAAATGGTACCAAAGGTCATGACAAAAGAAGAATGAGGTCACATTGACAAGAAATTTGGATCCCGCCAAGGCCCAACAACTATTTAATAAGAGTATTTTAATTACTCGTCTTAATTCTAAAAATTACAAAATATTATGGTAACCTTATTTCATCATAATTTGCATACAATATTTTTAATTTTAAGAAATATTTCATTTTCATAGTTTAATCTGAAAAGGATCAAAAATACGCATTTCATCCTATTTAATTCACCACTAACTGAAAATTATAATAAAATAGTTTTTTGATTACTCGTTGTAGATAGAAGAAGGGGAAAATACTAATGGCACATTTTAGATTTATTTTGACAGAAAAAATAATTTTTGTGAACTACACCGGATTCCTTTATACTTGTTTATTTATTCGTCTATTTCATTTCCTTCTCTTTCAAAAATTAAAATGAACATTTTAAATATTAAAATAAAAATATATAATTTGAAAAATATAATTAGAAAATATATAAATTATATAAATAAAAATTTAAAAAAACATTGCATTTGGGCATACATAATTGGCAAATACACATTGATTGTGAAACACATTAAGTCAATCGAAGTCACAACTCAAAACTATGTTGCTTCTTTGTGTTCAACCTTGGACTTCACCAAGAAAAAAACACCACATATTCACCCTTAAAAAATTTCATGGTATTTTTATTTATCACCGATTATCTATGCTGCAATAAGAATGCCAAATTAAGAACTTCAGTTAAATTTTTATTCTACATATATACTTCGTGGGTCTTTTCACCCGCATTTTTTACATCACTGCATATTTTTTATTTTATTTACATTTTCTATGTGAAGATCTAATTCGTTTTCTCTTCTTGGATAGGGATCAACGATCGTGAGCAACACTTTGAGAGTTGACACAACTTAGGACAACCGGAGGCAGAGAATTCGTGGACCAAAATTGTTGTAGAGGCTGAAAAGAATTTTTTGTTTTATTGAGTATGTGACAGAGAGGAAGTTATTGTTATTTTTGTTTTTATTTATATATATTTTTATTACTCTTTTAAAATAAACTCCGAACTCGTCATGTTTCGACCCCAGGTGTGGGGTCGGGGCCACATTTTTGTGTAGTTTTAGGGCTGCACATCGACTACTAGAGCTACTAGGTTCCTTTTACATGCATTCATATAATTGAAAACACACAATTCACTAAAAGACATATTAGATTGTGCCACTCAGTCAAATCAAACAGTTCTTCATTGATAATAGAAAATTCTATCTTTGTGTGGGTTTTTTTAGCATTCATTAGATATAACTTATTAGGATTTATAATATAATTTTTGCATCCAACATAGATATTGCAAACAAAACTTTGTAAGTATCTCTAACTAAGAATCATTCATCATCGTGTTTCTTACTACATAGCTTTTATGTTTTTCCACCTAATTTCATTCCTTTTAAATTTAAACAAAAAATAAAATTCCCATTAGATGATCTCCTATACCAACTCAAATTCAATGGGAACTAAAGCTAAAGTTGGGGTTGTTGAAATATTGATCAAATGATAAACATAATAAAATTGAATATTATTGTTGGGAGTGGCAACCCTGTCACTATTTGCAGGTACTTTCAAGACTGAGCGAGGTGTGAGACATAAGGATTATAGCCCAAAAGCCTGGATCTATGCCCTAAGTGAGCATACCTTAAGTGAGCATACCTTGACTCTCGATGTATACTCTATAAGCATTTGCCTCTGTCCTTAAAAATTGATTGAAGTGTATTTTTGTTCTCCTGAATACTTGTCACTATATGAGACAACACATGTTTGCTTGCTTAATACAACTGTTAGCAAAATTTACACTAAAATTGAAAAGATTTAAATAAATCTAAACTCTTATGGATTTTGTAAAACCCCATAAAAAGTACCATACCGTGGAAATAAGGAATTTCTAGGTGGGATAAAAGTGAGGAGATTACTACCTAGTCAACCCGGCTTAAGCATTTTGGGGGTGGTTAATCGGCCCCGTATGGGCCCGATCCCAAGAGGTTGTCAGGGCCAGTAATGCTCCGCTAACGGACCGGGGACCTAAGCCTGGGACGTTACAAATGGTATCAGAGCCGAACACCCTCTGACAGTGGAAAGGGCTACCCGAGAGGTGGAGCCGCCCCTACAAAGAGGTTGGAGGAAATGGCTACCCAGAGCGTGCAGCCGCCACTGTCACTGGGAAGAAGTGACGTGCCATGTCGCAACGAGGACGTTGCGAATATAAGTGGGGGAGATTGTAAAACCCCATAAAAAGTCCCATACCGTGGAAATAAGGAATTTCCAGGTGGGATAAAAGTGAGGAGATTACTACCTAGTCAACCCGGCTTAAGCATTTTGGGGGTGGTTAATCGGCCCCGTATGGGCCCGATCCCAAGAGGTTGTCAGGGCCAGTAATGCTCCGCTAACGGACCGGTGACCTAAGCCTGGGACGTTACAGATTTTTACCATATTGCGTGTGAATTTTTGGCTTACATTGTGCGCTTGAACGTAATTAACCTCTATTCTTATTTGTTCCCACCTTCTATTTCAAAGATGACAGAATATTAGTACTTATACTCAAACTCCACGAGTTGAACTCACTCTACCTTATATCGACTATCTTCATTTCTCTTACATTCACCTTTCATCTGCCTATTTAAAATAACATTTTTTATTCCGTTTTTCCATATTCAACCTACGAGGCTAGAACTCTGACCGATCGTGTCACATCTTTGTCCCTCAAACCTACTCTAATTGATCCATATCACCAACCTCCACTTCTTCAACTTCGTCAAAGAAAACAAAGAACATAGATATTGAGAAGATCAACGATACATGGATAAATTAAAGAAATAAGATGCTGAGATAAAAGAAAAATATAAGATATGGAAATGACGAAAAATGTAACTATCAACTACGTGAGACCACCATGATTATTTTCAAAGAAATAATATGATTCATGTTAAAAAAATCACTTTCTCAAACCATATGGTTCACGGAATGGCCATCTTCCTGAATACGATTAATCCCATATGAAGAAGAGCATATCATGGTTCAAGAATCCAATTTGGTCAAGAAAAATAACACGTATGACTCTCTATGTGAATAAATTCACTTATTATTTGAACAAGAGCAACCCATGACAAGTGACATGCAATGGAATAGTTATTATTCAAATAAAGAATGCAGTCCATCTTCGTAAACTACAGAATATGCAGACCCACCCTCTCAACACATAGTCGTGATAAAAACCTGATCCAACCATATCATATGATATCATGACAGCTATTACAAATCACTTTCAGTTATTTGAGATCAAGATAATGGAAATTAATCAGAAGATAGAACTCTATTACAAAAGTCGATAATAAGCGAGACAAAAAGAATGTGAATCTGAGATTGAGAATTTGCAATCCATGAATGAAAACACAAGAATTTAACAAATGAAATCACTGACCAACTCTACAACCACCATTCCATCTCTAGCCAACAAAGCCCACCTTCCTGCCCTATACTATAAAAAGAACAAAAAATAGAAAAAATAGAAATATAAAAAACTACAAGAAAATTGAAAACTATTAAAAAAATATTGAAGTTACTGACATGGTCGTTTTAATGAAATATATCCTTTATTGGTTACAATTAATTGAGGCCATCAAAGACATGCCCGATCTCAAACGTTACTTGAAGAATTTGTGTACACCCAAGAGAAAGAGTAGGAAGAGAACCAGTAGATAAAGACGTACCATATCTATAGATAGTTCGATGATTTTAAGTAACACTAAGAGCCGAGAAGTGAAAAGGATGTCCAAAGTGGAAGTACAATCAAATACCTTGTTTTTACCCATGCTCGAGTAGATGATGTCTTGGAGATAAATATTCTCCTGACCACCATGTTCGACCAACTCAAACTCGATCCCTTTAGAATATCCAGAGAGATTGTTCAACTAGCTAATTGATCCATCAAAAGGACAAGAGGAGTATCAAAAGATGTCATCGTGAATTTCCAAAGCACAATACGTAGAGTGGACTTTGTTGTCCTGGACATCAAATGCCTTAGAAAGTAGTATATGTCTTCTGTCATTTTTAGAAAATTGTTCTTATCATCCAATAAGGCAGTTATTACTTGTGAGACAAGGGAATTCAAATTCCCCAAGCATGATAAACTTAAACTTCATGTGACCAATGACATGACATTTCACCCAATGGCACTCGACTATGAATCTGACCATCGTGACTTTGCTGAGGTCGACCAAATTGATAAAGCATCAATGCTTATTTTTTCAGGATTTTCTTGCTAAGGGTTTTATAGAGGACCACCCATTCTCTTCAAATGAATGCCACCACCATGGAGAAGATACCAAAATTGGATAAGTACACCGCTAAGGACTCTACATGATTTATTATCTTTTCTCTTAAGTTGATAATGCATATCATATATTGGCAATGAGCCCTTGACTCTTGTCTTTAAAGGGGAGCCTTTAAGAAAAATCAAGGGGAAGCTCTAGTTTAGGGGGAGCTCAGATTAAAAAGAATGTTTTCAAACAAAAAGGAAGAAAGATTGTTTAGTCATATCTTTATCCATCTATTTTTATTAATCAACTTTTGGTATCAGCTTGGATCTTTTTGATTATGTCAAAATGGGGGAGAAAAGACTGTTTACAAAAAAATTGCTCACACCCAAATTATTTTTTGCAAACACAAAATATTTTTTCATCACTAAAAGGAGGATATTGTTAATTCAAGCATAAGTGGGGAGATTGTTACTGCACGAGTGTGCATATTTGGATGATAACAAAACATGTATGTAAAGCTTATAGCAAGGTCAATAACTATAAAGCTATTGGACCAAGAAGAAGCTCAAGCCTAGGAGCTCAAGCTTTAAGTGAAGATGATGCTAAGAAGCTCAAAGGAGTTCAAAGCTAAGGAACTTCAGTTCAAGCTCAAGGAAGGATCTCAAACATACGAAGAAGACAAAGTTTTTTATTATATTGAGTCCTACTTTTTGTAATTGTCCTAGATTATAAAAGACCTCAGCCATCATAGGTCTTGTATTTTGAAATCTTTGAATTTGACTTTCACTTTCAGGTCAAAGAGTCAAGTTGATTGACCAACCATTATGACATGATCGATCACACCTGATCGATCAACCTTGTTTATTGATCGATTCATTTTTGAATTATAATAGCCATATTCTGATTGATTATTTTGAGCTCTAATCGATCATCCTTTGATTCTGATCGATAATCTAAATCTATATGTTCCATCATTTGATTCTGATCGATCACACTTTGTCTTTTGATCAATCATATTTCATTTCAGAAAGATTTTTTAAGGCGATTTCATTCCTGATTTGTTTATAATGGCTACTTTTTCAAATCCAACGATTATGGGGATTCTATACCTATAAATAGGCCTCATGCCTTACTCGTTCAACACATAACAAGGGAAACAATCTCTCTACTCTCCACTTTCCACTATATACTTTTGGAGAAAGATCGCAGAGCTATTTTCTACTTCGTTCTCCCATCCATAACATTGTATTGTTATGCGATTAATTCTTATGAGCACACTCCTTGCTATATATAATTGTTTTATTTTTGCCTTACATTATTCTTTGCATATTTACTTTGATATTGAGGTTACTAGGTTTGTTATATAAATGTAATATGGTTGTAAGTTGTTTAGAACAACTTGTTATAATTCAATTGGGTTGCCGCTTAAGCAACTCTAGTTAGTGGAAGATCTGTATAGGTCAGGTTGAAAGCTTGAGTCAGGATACCCATGTCATGGTTTTTACATAGGAGGATTTCCATGTTAAAAACTTATGCGCTTTTGGATTGGTTGCTTATCTTGTGACTTAAAGTGATATGTGATGTTATGGTTGTTTGAGTTTAATACTTGCAGTGATCCAGGTCATATTGTTCGATCTAAAGGGTATTGTTTGGGATTAGCTCATCACAGAAACATATAGGTTGCATCACATATGGCCTACGGAAACTAGTCATACTAGTTGCATCGAGCAACAAAAATAAAATTTTTTTAATAGATGAAACCACATGATTCGAGAATGTTTCTCAAATCATTTCATCAAGATCACAAATGAGTTATATAAAAACCTATTGAAGAGTGTTTGCGACCCCTTGTAAATTTCCAGACGGCATGGCTATGCACACGGTTGGCCTAACTGCAAATATGAAGAGGCGCTGGGGTGTTGTTGTAGAATGTCTAAGAGTCCACGAGCTTCGCGCATGCAGTTAGGCTCATGCAGAGGCAGAGGCTTGGGACCACGTGCTCCCTCGTGCATCGACGATAGGATCGATTGCTCCAAGTCGTAGGAGTAAATTGTAGCTTCGAGGAGAGGTTTGGACTTGATGTTAACAGTTAGATCAGATGGATCTAATACAATGGTAGTTGTATGTCTGCTCCATCCTTCTCCTCTGTGTACGTTGGTGTTCTGGCGGAGCGTCGGTGAGGTCAGGAAGAATCCTCCTCACTTTGATGGATGGCTTGAAGGTCCATGGAAGAACTAGATGGCCCTGTGAAGTTGTTGGTAATGAGCTTGAGGGCCGATGGTGTCTGCAGCTAACTAGTGGTGAAGTGAAATTGGAGAAGAAGCTCAACGCTAGAGTTGTGGAGATTCTTATAAACGACTCATTCGAGCCCTTGCAAGGGTTAGCAACACACAAGACCACAAGGTGGATCTATTAGGATGTTAAGGATAGCGGAATGGGGGCTCCCTAGAGTTGGTGGACTCGAGCCCTAATGGGTTCACTACCCCTTTTCAAGAGACGTGAAGGACCGAGGTGGAGGGGTCAATGGAGAAGCGGAGAGGACCATAGGAGATGAGCTTGAAGATGGCGGGGGATTGGTGAAGGGAGTGATCAAAGTGTGGTGATTGTGCATGAACAAGCAAAGGAAAATGGGAGAAAAACAAAAAACAAGAAAGAATTGCTTACCTAGAGAAGATGTTGAAGAACAGAGAGGGAACAAGGAGGACGAAGATGGAGCACTGGGGTGAGGATTAGGTTCCTTAGTCTTCGCTCGAGGCATTGGCCAGAAGCTGAGCTCGAGCAGCTCCACGAGAGGGTTGCAACATGGCGAAGCTTCGCTATGAATCATGCCATAGTGAATCCATGTCTTTTTCCAATCAAACGTTCAATCTTTGTCTTACATAAGAAGTTTGGGCGTGAGGGTTTACTCGTATAAAGGCGGATGGGGAAAAATTTTGCCAGAGACGAGGTATAAAAGGAGACATGGGGGGTGGCTCCAAGTGATGATCGTGTGGGACCCCCTGCTAACCAGCGATTGGACAAGGGCTAGGGCGAGGTGGCACACGAAGAAAAGGCACGATCGATATATGACGGGGTGTACGTGACTGGGTGAGTGGTCAACCAGAATCGTGGAGAAAATGGGGAGAAGTAGCAGTTGCAGAGAGGTGTGCGTGTGAGAGGAGTGGGTGGAGGTTGAAGACGGTTGTGAACCGTTGGATCACTCGATCAAATGATGGTGAGAGGGTAGCTAGTGAGAGGGGGACAAACCACATGGGTGGCCCCGGGGGTGCCACGTGGCCAAGTGAAATAAGAGAAATGGAAAAATAAAGATAAATAAAGAATAAAATATCTACAGGTCTTAAATGAAAAAATGATCAATACGAAAGTGTACATCTTTTTGAGATCTACAACTTTCATGTAGAACCCAAGATGAAAAAAAGAAATATGTACAAACTACAATCGTTGTAAGTATTTTTAAGTAATTAAAAATACTCTTTTTAATTTCTTTTGTTTTTTTGATAATTTAATTTATGATTATTTAGAAAAAAATATATAAAATATTAAACTGATTATTATGGTATTTTTAATATTAGGAAAATAGAAGAAAGAAAGAAAAATAAGGCAATTTATATACACATAATTAGGGTTAATTATTTACAAAGGATTATATATAAATATTATTGAATTAATCAAGTAATTATTGAATAATCTAAGTATGAAGAATAATAATCAAAAAATAATACGTTAAATAAAAGATTTATCAAGGATAAATCTCAAGAACGACCCCCGAAGGTACATATCTCATTCATCCACCTTACTATTAGTTTACACGACTTTTTTATGTCATTTTCTTGTTGATTTGGCATACGGATCGCCCATTATATGCTTATAGCGCGTGAACGTCGGTTTTTGTATCATATCATCACCTTCCGTCCTATTTTCTGAGAAATCTGGTGATCTAAAAATATAAAATATCTGTCAGATTTATCTTTATTGAATGCTTTATCATGTATCTAATTTATTTTTTATTGGGAGAGCATTTTTTAAACAGCAAATCAGAGAACCCACTTCATTCAATCACATTTTGTAAGAGTTCCTGTAATCAGGAAAATATGAAATCTCTGTCAGATTTCTTCTTCTTGAATGCCCTATCCATGTTTCAAATCTTAAAAAATTTGACATGGAATAGGAGCACCAAACTCACTCAACCTAGTGCCACTTATTGGTTGATACTGATCAAAATGGGATGATATTTAAATTTTAACTAAGGATAAAATTGATTAATTATGTTAATTGCATGCATGTTATACTAAATGTATGGGAATAGAAATCATGATATGCGAGGGTAATGAGGATTCAAAAAGGAAGGAAAGTGGAAATCACACACTTATGTTCTACTTAACATAATTAGTTATGAAAAGTGTAATTGATAAAAGGAGCAATTGCCTATCGTGAATATATGAACACCCTCATTAAACAATTACTTAACTACAATAGACTCTTTGAAACCAACCCTAAATTAACTACAAAAGGGAAATCAAATTTAGTTATTGTATACCATAACTTGTTTAGAATAAGTTGAGTGTTAAAGTGAAGCTCATGATTAATCTCGCATCTAATTCTTTATATGAATAGCTGCTGCCTATTGTGATCATATGATATCTTTGTGGTGCCGTGGTAGGAACCTTGATCTTGCATGCTTGGTGTTATTTGGTCTCCATGGTGGAGGTGTTCTCCCTGTGTCAAGGATTTTGCATACGGTGTGGTTTTACCTGTGGTGCTTAGGTAATTGGAGTTGGTGATTGCAAGGTAGTCCTAGGTTTTCCTGACTACAGTTACATAATGGTGAATCAATCTCGGATGTTTACTTGATTTGTGCCTACTGTTGAGGGCTTTTACAAAACTGTAGTGATTTTCCTGAGTGAGTTGCTTCAGTGGATTATATGTATGATATGTAATGTGGGAATTGATTATCTTGGAATCATGTTGATAGATATGAATAATAGTTATAATTGGAATTATTTGGACTTATCTAAATCACAAAAGTGGAAATTGAAATGGAATTGTAATGTTAGTAAGGAAACCGTTGGGAACATAGTTAGGATGCATCTACTTCACTACATGACTACGGACGCATCCCAATCCTAAGAAACTTTATATCTTGGAATCATAGTGTGAGATCCTTGTAATGAAGACCATAGACTATTTCAATCACTAATAAGAATGTTGGGTAGTAGTAACTTAAAGAGATATAATAACCTAAGTGTTTAAGCAATGATAGAATTCACTTGGGAGGGAGTGTTCATGCTCACTGTGTACTTGCTTTAGTTCATCTTTCAGTTTTAGTTACTGTCTTTCAACAAGTTATGTCTTTCTGGTTATTGTTATGGCTTTAATTTACTAGAATAAATATATATTGAGCAATTACTCATAACATACTCGTCTTCCATGTGGGCCAACAGGTTCGTAGGACCTGCTGCCGTAGTAGAGATCGGCTTTGTTGTCGAGAGACTTGCTGGACCCAGCTACACCATACAGGAAGCGTACTTGTAGTTTTTGTAGTGGCTACATCATTCATGCTTTTGTACTTTTGAGAGATAGTGATTTTCGCATATATACTCTAATGGACAGTTGCAAGTTGGATATGTTTTGTGGACATGGGTTTTTATTTGTTATATCATGTGGTTATGTAAATAAAATAGAAACTCAAGCAAATCTTTTCTTCACTTTTTTGCTTAGATTATTCTTCTGCAATTGCAATACTGTTGAATGTGTGTTCCTAATGTGAATATGGTACATGATAGTCGATGTGAATTGTGGATCCATGGGGCATGACACACGCACATACATGCTTACACACCAACCTATGTACCTCTAAATCCATCAACCATATACACCCTTAAATACCTCCATTCGTACTTACATACACCCATTATTCCCACATACATACCCATATACCCACATTAAGGCTCGCATTCATACCCACATGCACAGCCATGTAATAACTTACATAGCCACCCATCTACATACTCATACATACCCATAAACATACCATGAACAAACATGCATACCAACCTGCTTACCGATAAACATCTACATATACCCACATACATATCGGCTCCCTTATATGCATACATACAATCATACCCACATACACACATGCATCCCTTACATATACACACAACTACATACCTCTATACATGCTTACATTCAACACCCATATAATATTATGCATTCCTACTCGCATAATGCCATATATACCTACATATATGACATATATGACCACCCACCTACATACCTTCATACACTATTACATACCCACATACATACCTCCATACACTATTGAATACACATATACTTACTTGCATGGCCACCCATCTACATACCTCCATATACACTTACATACTTGCCTTCACACCCTCCTATATACATCCATACCCACAAACCACATACACCCGAAATACATTCATTCGCACTTACATACCCACATTCATGCCCACATATATACCGATGCACCCACATCCATGCAGACATTCATACCTACATTCATATGCACATACTTACTTGCATAGCCAACTAACTATATACTCTAACATACGCACATACATATTATATACTTACATACATACCCACCCACAAACCCAAAAACATACATAAAAACTCATCTACCAAATATCTCCATTCATACTTACATGCCCACATTCTTGGCCACATACCAACATACTTACATACATCTATACCACATATCTACAAAGATACCTATCCATTGACATATCAACATGCATACATACATACTCACATACATCCAAACATGCTTACATACATAAGTGCCTACAAACCCGCATATGTACATATCCACCCACAAAATAGCATCTGTATGCACCTAAATACATATATACTCACCCACATACCCACTTCTCTAAATGTGTATTATTGTACCCTAGAATTTGTCTTCACTTTTTGTCACATTTACCTAGTTGTTTAATTATCTTGGATTTTTTATAAGATGTTCAACTAGACTAGAAAGTGAGACCACATGAATGTAACAACACTAAGAGAATTTGATTTTTGACATGGGACAATTTAGTATACTGTCTTAATCTATTCTACACCTACCCTTGCACCTGCACACATCAAGAATCGCAATGTGTTGTGGGGTCATTTCCTAGGTTGTAAAGCTATGACCCCAGCACATGCCTCCATTTATGTTTGGCCACACTTAACCTAGTGTGCAAAAATAAAAAAATAGAACATGTTCATACTTCCACTTCCCAATATGGGTTGCACACGCCTCACGTTGTGCAGCAGCACACTTAACTTAGTGTGGAAGGACACACTTGTTTGAATGGGGTTTTCTGCGATTTCAAGCAATAATTTAAATGCATTTTACATGTTGGGCCCATATAATAAATATTTAGTAGCCATTTACTTTGCAGTTAAATTTTGATTACAATGCAAGTGAATTTACATTAAGATTGATTAACATCAACCGTATAAATCGCATAAACATTAAAATTATCATTTACGAAACCGCCGTCACCAGAAAGTCCCAATATGTAATAGCATCACCGCCTACCAATAAGCACCTAACATAAACACTAACACATGTGCATTTAAAACACACTTATATACAAATACTAACACACACACTTCAACACAAACCAATACATATAGATACACACATGCATACATGATTAATATAGTGGAAATAGAACATTTACTAAACAAGTGGGAGATGGAGGAGTGGTTAGCAAGCTAGGGGGGTGAAGGAGGAGTGGTAGGTGGAGGATAGGCTCACCAAAGTTGAAGGGAGTGCTTGCTAGTGGTCGACAAAGGGTCAGAGAAAGGTGAGGGAGATGCTAGGTCGAAGAAAGAGGGGGAGAGTTGAGCGCGGAATTAAAAAGAGGTTTTATCTAAGAATACTAACCGAACATTAAAATATGTATGTGTTGACACGGGATTTTCGGGTTTTTAACAAAGATATGAAAATAAATGCACAGTGGTCGTCGTAACCCAAATCTCCAGCAACAAACAAATAAATTTTTTTCTTCTCAAGCTACAAAATTTATTACAAGAGAATGATGAAGCAAGAGAAACTTTTGCCACTTAATTACCTGTATAGCAACAGGATCGAACTCAGGGAGGCTACAATTCCCGAGGGTTATTCAAATAATCAAAAATCAATTAAAAGAAAAGGGAATCTCAAATGCAAACTATCTTGGTTTTTGAGATTTTTTGTCTTTTTATTTTTTAATTTTTTTTATTTCCAATTTTTTTATTTTCTTATTTTCAAACTTTTAATGCTTTTGATTTTTCCAAAATTTTTTATTTTCATAAATAAGGAACAATATGCACAAGAGAAGAAATACACACACCACACTCTTTTTGTATTTTTCAAAACAGTCAGAATTGTCCAGAAAAATTATAGAAAAAATATTTTTGAGTTTTAAAGGTTTTGAAATGTTTTTGGGAATTTTTGTAGAATTTTTAGGTGTTTTTGTATTTTTCTAAAAATCAAACAGTGGCAAAAATGATAAACTGTGCACAACATGGAGTAATTTGCAAATTAAAAATAGTTTAAGTGCCCAAAACTCCTGGAACTATTTTTATGCTAAAATATAGATAAATATCTACAAACAAGAAGTGAAATCATGATTTTTTGGATTTTTGTAGAATTTTCTATGACTTTATAAGATTTTTGATATTTTTTATTTTTTGGGGTTTTGAAAAAGAATTATTGCATGAGAATTGGACAGAAATAAAAGATAATAAAATAAAACTAGTCTATTTTTTTGGAATTTTTAGACTAATATGTTTTAGTTTCAAGAAGAGAAAATGACAATGTTTTTAATTTTTAATAATAACAAATGAAAATAAAATGCAATTAACTTTATAAACAATGAAGAGTAGTACAACAAGAATATACTGATTTCTTGTAGAATAGAGCAATGAAACACTTATTTCAATAAAAAGAACATGCAAAATAAATAGTCTAGATAACTTGGACAAAAAATGTAAATACATAATATTTTTGATTAATAAAATAAAACAAATAAATTGCAGGGTGGAATTTACAAATTACCCAATGAATCGTATGCATCGTACGTGTTGTTCCTAGTAGGGGTCTTTTCGCAATTTATGAAACCTCCAAGGGATTTTATGCAATTTACCCAAAACTTTAAATTTTAAACCTAGGGTTTCCTTTTTTTCTTCGTTCTCTAGACTGGGGGGTGAGGGGCATCATCGCACCTTCTCTCTAAGGTCCGCGGGCGGTGGTCTCTCGAAGGCGGTAGGTCGGCGGTGCTTGTGGGAGAGGCGACTCGCACAGTTCTGATGTATACGAGCTGGGCGATGGTTGTGGTCTAACAGGCTGGTGATGTGAAGGGGGGCTTGCGGCGGGCTGGAGCTGAGGAAGGAAGGGGACGCACATCCTCTACCACTAAGGTGGAGTGGCGGGTGTCGGCGCGGGTGCGCGGAGACGCTGGAGTTTGGCTGGACGGAGATTGGCCTGCTTGGGAGCGCCGCAGGCTACAACTGCGGGTGGTATTTTTAGCGGGGAAACACACACCCCTTACACGACCGATGGGTGATGGACGATGGTGGCATCAGCCGTTGGGAGAGACGGTGCTGGAGCTTAGTGCCTCACGTAGGAAAGCGACATGTGCTGGAAGGCGGATGGAGGCGGCTGGAGGGCGGCGCCTACTGCCCTTTGTTTTATTTATTTATTTTATTTCCAATTGTAAAAATAACTAAATGAAAAAAATCTTTTTAATTTCTTTAAAAACAAAAACTGTAAATAATTTTTTTAAATTATTTTTCTAATTTATCTAATTTTTTTAGTTTACCTTGCAAAACGAATGTTAGAAAAGAACTATATATATTTTTTATTTTTTTATTTCTGCATAACAAATGAGAATGCGAGCACAATGGCTTAGTCCCGATTATTCAAAATGCGAAAAATAAAATAAAATAGATTCGTGAGCGAGTGCAGCTACGAGGAAAATGAAGGATGAAACCAAATCTTCGACCACCATGTGTGGTCGGAGGTGAGAGATCACGCGAGATAGAATGAGAACATGTAAGATCAAGATGTGAGATGAAAAATCGAGATCGATGACGAAACAAATCGTGATGGATTCTAAGATGTAGAGAAAAAATGACAATGAAATAAAAATAGGAAAATTAAACTACGATTAATCTAGGTTAAAAATAAGTGAAAATGGATATCACCTTATGAGTGGAAAAGAAATTGTGATCGCCTCGACGAAGGCCGAATCGCTATCATCGGATGGCTCAGAGACTAGGCACCTCTCTGCAACAAGATGACTCTCGGAGAATAGGCTCCTCTCACCAAAGATTGATTAAGTTGAAATGAGGGAGAGGGAGCCATATTAATAGATAAAGAATGTAGTTTGAATTTTTGAATGAAGATAAGAGATATGAGAAAAAATGAAATGAGATAAAGTTAAGATTATTTATAAAAATTATTTTTTTCATTTTTTCGTCACTTTATTAAATTGAATAATAAATGTTATTTTTTATTTATGTTGTGATGGTTATTTAAGAATATTAACTATATACATATACTATATGCATATGGTACATTATATACATAGTTAAATATGGAAAATTAGTTTTTTTAGTTATTTATTTTTCTTTTTATTTTTATTTTTGAAAATTAGTAAAAATATTTACAAATATTTACAAATAAAATATGTACAAATAAATGGTAAAATTGTACAAACCATTCCAGAAAACCAACTTTTCAACCGTAAGTACAAAAACTATGAAATCACAGCCATTTTAAAGATAATTTAATTTAAAATACAATGGAAGTCAGTTTGGTTAAATTTGAGTTCATATGGAGCTCGAATTGGTCTTTCAATTATCACTTAATGGCTTTTTCTGGATGTGGTTACTTTTATTTTGTACATGATTTTATTTTGCAAACATATTTATTTTAGGACACCTTTTTATTTACAACTTTTATTTTGAAATTATTTAGTTTAAGGTCCATTTATGTACAAATAAAATAGTGTAAGTATACAAATATTTACAACACACACATTTTTTGGATTTCTGATCAAGGACCCTATCTCCCTCTACTTTATTCCTGGTCGATCAGGTCAAGTCTTGACCTTCTCTACCGGTTCGGGTCATCCTGTATCTATTACATATATACAGTCTTCTTTTAACTTTTTTTCTTTATTTTTCCTTTATTTATTTATTTATTTTATGTTAAAATAGTAACAAGTGTACAATATTTACACACAGATGGAAGTTAGTAAGAATATGGAGTTAGTATTATATACAAATATTTTATAAGGGCTTTTAAGCAAAAATAAATGAATAAAGATGATGAAATGCAGATTCATCATCCCCCTATGCTTTACCTTTGCTAGTCCCTTAGCAAACACTTATTTGAAAGAATAAGTGAGTAAAAATAAAAAGAAAGAAAAAATAATAAATTAGGATAATATTGAGTATTAAACTTATTTTCATAAAATTGTAGTATGGAGCTCTGTCAGACTTTTGTATTTTTAGTGTGTCGGAACCTTAATGAGAAATGGATTTAAAACCCAACAACCTCTATGTTCCATAGGACTCCTATTCATTTCTCCTCAACAATTAGGTCAAAACAGGTCTACAGACACATATTCTTATGACTGTGAATCTTTACTTGTACGGTGTAAGTGAAATATAGCTCCCCATCTCAAAAGTAGCAAAGAAATATCCTCCCTCAACAAGGTAACTCTAGTCCCCCGATCTAGCAACTCTTTCCTCGAGGAGCGGGGATATTCCCTTCTAAGTTCAAGTACAACCAGCTCAAGAAGAGGAGATGGAGAAAAGAATGGACGTTAACCAGTGTAGCTACCGATCATTGGATGCATGACCAGTGTAGCCAAGTCATCCAGCAACAAGCTTACACAAATTTGACTTAGAAGCTCTTATTAATAATTTTTCTTTATCCTTGTATATACACTCCGGTAGGAATTTTACTTTTTAACTAGGCTTGTCCACTTTTAGAGATTATGCATTTTTTGTCTCTTTTTTTGAAATATATACATGGTGCAACATGTACATAAGGAGTTTTTCCTCTTGAGCTAGTAGACTATCCTTTTTTGATGCATTAGTGCAACCTCACAATATCCTATCTTTAGACCTCAATGCCACCAAACCAGGTTGAGACACACTTCCCTCCCTAGAGGAAGACTGGAGGTTCCGCCTAGAAGTACTACCCTCGTATGCTACTCCAAGCCAAAAAATCTACCTCCTCACTACCTCCTCCATGAAGAGCTACATGTAGAGTGCTTGTCCAAGGTAAACCACAGTCTAAAAGAATCATGTGTGTGTTGTTAAATATTCTTCTTAGACTAATCAAGATGACATGTGAACATAGTTTTATGGACTCAAAGAATTAAGTCACTAGGATCTGAAAAGTCTTAACTCTAGTTCTTATAAGGTTCCTCTGAAATTAAGTGGATTAAGGTCCAACTAAGCTCTATTCTTCAATTTTATTCCATACTTAGTTTAAATGTGAATACTATTCTGAAAAATGCACATGTAAATGCAAGAAATATGTACAATGCAAAAAGAAAGCAATTTTTTTGAAACCATTTTCTAATTTTGATTTTTTTGGGGGTTTTTGGAAAAGAAAGGAAAAATGATGCACATGCAAAAAGAGTTTTTTATGCAACTTTTTATCGATTTTTGGTTTGTAGTTTTTTTTTCAAAAAGGAAAAAGGGCTAGTAAAAAATATACAAGTACATACAAGGATTTTTTTGGTTTTGTAGTTTTTTTTGTTTTGTTTGTTTGTGTTTTTTTGGGTTTTTGCGTGTTATTCTTTTTTGTTTTTTAAAGGTGAGAAAAGTCTATATACAAATGTGGGTTTTACGAATTTATATACATATCCCAAAAAATAATCACTAAAAGTACGAGTTATGTCTAAAGTATATATACAATATACACGACCTCCTCCTATACTTAGCTCTAACTATGTCCTCATAGTGATCAGAGAGCGGCAAAGGAATACATAACTCATGCTAAATATAGAAAAGTGAAAAGACTCCTATGCTACAATGACTCAAAGAGTAGATGAAAAGAATAGAAGTCGATGATCCCCCCTATACTAATGATCAAGTAATCCTAAGTATAGAAGACTATATAAAAAGGAAAAACCAATGAAGAGAATGTACGGACTCAAAATAAAAAAAAAGACGATATGAACAACATCACCCCCCATACTTAGGGTAGAGTATCCCTAAGTATAGGCAACAACAAGAGTGATGAAGAGGACGAATATGAACAACACAAACCATTCACCCCCCTATACTTAGTATAAAGCACATCCTAAGTATAGCATATATACACACACAAAAATGGGGTGAATGAAAAAATAGAAGAAGAAAGAATGAAACGAAAGGATATACAAAAGGTTGTCAGCTCATGTATTAGATGCAGATGATGGAATCAAAAGATCATCGTCTGACACCACAGATATAGAATCAACGACAGAAAGGAATGTATGATGATCCAGATATGGCTTCAGCAACTGTCCGTTCTTAACAAATGGATCTGCATCACATGACAACCCAAATATAAAATACTCCCATTATCACGCACAACTCTCACGGTGAATGGTCCCGACCATTTTCTTTTCAATTTTCCTGGAAAGAACTTCAACTTAGCATCAAATAATCAAACTTTCTGATCCGGAGAGAAAGTCTTCCTTTGAATGTGATTATCATGCCAATGCTTGACTTTCTCCTTATACATGAGTGACTTATCATATGCATAGTCTTGGAATACTTATAATCTACTCAAATCCAACTTCCTATTCTTTCCTACCTTCTCATAATCTAGGTGGAAAGGCTTTCCCTACACCAATCTGTAGGGAGACATACTGAAATGAGACTTTTACGTCGTTCGATAAGCCCATAGAACCGAATCAAGCATCTGGGACCAATTCTTCCTATCGAGACGTACAAGTTTTTGCAATATCATCTTGATCTCCCTATTTAAAATTTCTACCAAGCCGTTAGTCTGAGGGTTGTAAGGAGACGCAACTTTATGTTCAATGGCATACTCCTTCACAAGCTTATTTACTTCGCTATTAATGAAATGGCTTCCCCCATCGGAAATTAGTATTTTGAGAATCCCGAACCGTGCAATAATATGATCCTTGAAAAAGGAACACACTGTACGGCTATCTACGGCTCGAGTGGGGATATCCTCCACCCATCGGCTAACATAATCCACGAGGAGCAGGATGTACTGAAATCTCTAACTGATAGGAAATAGGCCCATGAAGTCTATTCCCCCAAGAATCAAAAACATCAGAAATATGTATATATCTTAGGGCCATGGTATCTTTGGAACCAACTGATCCTCCCATTTTCTGACAGTCGGTACAACCTCGAATATATTCTGTAGCATCCTTAAACAATGCAGGTCACCATAGACCACTCTGTAAAACCTTTGCTGCTATATGTTTCCATGAATGATGTCCACCAGATTCTAGTTGTGATAGTGCTCAAGTACACTGGTGTGTTCCTCCTGAGGAATGCACCTTCTCCAGATACAATCTGCACCCTCACAAAATAGGTATGTATCCTCCCATTGGTAATGATGAATCTCTGACAGAAATCTATCTACCTTGTACTTTAGCCAATCTTGTGGAACATTCTTGGAGACAAGATAGTTCACAATATCATCATACCATGGGAGTGAGTCCATAGACAAAATGGCCTCATTTGGAAAGGTTTCGGAAATAGGGATCATGTTCTACTCAGAGGTCTCTACATCTGTGATACAGGAAAGGTGATCTACCACAGCATTTTTCACTCCAGGTTTATCTTGAATCTCTAAATCAAATTCCTGGAGAAAAGGGATCCATCTGATAAGGCGTGGTTTGGCATCCTTCTTTGCTTGCAAGTATCGTATGGCAGCGTGATCTGTGTATACAATAACATGTGAACCAATGAGGTAAGATCAGAATTTCTCGAGCCCAAATACAACTGCTAACATCTCCTTCACTATAAATGTATAATTTCATTGTGATTCATCAAGAGTCTTGCTAGCATAGTGTATAGCAAATGGTATCCCATCCCTTCTCTATCTTAAAACAGCTCCAACTGCGAAATCTGAGGCATCCGTCATAATCTCAAAAGGAAGAGACCAATCAGGTGGCTGTAAGACAATAGAACTAGTACCATTTCTTTCATCTGATTGAATGCAAGGTTGACTTTTTCATCGACAACAAACTCACTCTCCATACATAGAAGCTCAGTCAAAGGTCTGGTGATCTTGCTGAAGTCCTTTATGAATTATCTATAGAATCATACGTGTCCCAGAAATGACCTCATCTGCTTCAAATTCTATGGTGGCTCTAACATGGAAATCACATCAATCTTACCCTGATCAAACTCTATACCATGTTTGGAGATGACATGGCCCAATACAATTCCATTGGTCACCATAAAATGACTCTTCTCCCATGAGAGCACTAGGTTTACCTCACAACAATGTTGAAGAACTCGATCTAAATAACCAAGACATGTGTCAAAACTATCTCCGTCGACCGAGAAATCATCCATGAAGACTTTAAGAAAATTATCCACCATGCCGGCAAAAACGACCAATGTATACCTTTGAAATGTAGAGGAGGTGTTACACAATCCAAAGGGCATTCATTTAAAGGAGTAGGTGCCAAACGAACAAGTGAAAGTAGTTTTCTTCTGATCCTCATAAGCAATAGCAACTTGGTTGTATCCCGAGTACCCATCCAAGAAGCAAAAGAACTCTTTGCTTACCAACCTCTCAATAATCTGATCAATAAAAGGTAGGGGAAAGTGATCCTTCTTGGTATCTAAGTTCAGGCGTCGGTAATCGACACAGACACACCATGAAGTAGGTACCTGGGTCGGAATCTCCTCACCACAGTCATTCTTTACGATTGTAATCCCAGATTTCTTCGGGACCACATGAAAAAGGGTTGACCAACTTGGAATCTAAAATGGGATATATAAAGCCAACATCACACCATTTTTTGATCTCCTTCATGACAACCTCCCTTAAATTTTGATTTAGATGGCGATGACATTCTTGGAAGGGTTTACAATCATCCTCTAGGTAGATATGATGCGAGCACAATGCTGGATTAATCCTACAGAGATCCGAGATATTCCATCATATGGCCTTGTGGTTTCTCTGAAGAACTCTCTAGCACGTGAGATTCTTGTTCTGCAGTCAAGTGCGAGCTGAGGATGATCGGAAACATTTGCGGGGGACCCACAAGGAAGGCATATTTCAATGTTGATGGTAAAACCTTGAGCTCAAGTGGGATCTTAATCGTCTCTACAAGAACCTCTACTACTGTACTGATAGATGGTATATGATATGTACTCTGGACTGTCCATCTTGGCTACTAATGGCTCAGCAAGTAAAACATCTGATAGATCTGCAATGAATTATCTCTGCTCAGAAAGGAGGGGCTCATCAGGGTGTTCAACATTTTTATCAATTAATGGCTCAGATATCTCAGCAATAAACTTAGAAAGATGTCTCTCATCTATGCATAAATCAGGAAATTCAACGAATGGCTTAGATATTTGTACCTCAGAAATCTCAAAAGGAGGCATATCATCAGTAATATCAGCAAAGTGTGTCAAAGGAATATCAGAATGTGCCTCTAGAAATTTAGATTTATCCTCATAAATCAGCTCAAACTGCTCATCAGCAACTATCTCAATTTGACCACCAAAGGAATTCATGTTGATTGTGCTTTTCATAGAGTCCTTTTGGGAAAAGAACTCCTAGGTATCTATAAAATCAATGAAAAGATCTGCCTCTTTGAATTCAACAAGAAAATCACAGTCATCTTGCTCTGATATAACATTCTCTATATCATCTACTGCTGGTGGCGGTGATGGTCAAGGATCAGAGATCGTCTCAATTTTCACCTTGTCAATGCGAGAGTGAAAGATGATCTCTCCAGTACCATAATCAACTGATGCTTCGGTCATTCAGATGAATAATCGACCTAGTATGATCGGGGTATGGAGTAATGGTGCAGGTGTGTCCATTTCCATGACAACAAAATCAACAGGGAAATTCATTCTGTACACTATTACAATAAAATCCTCTAAAATGCCTCTTGGTCTCTTAATCAATCTATCAGCAAACTGAAGGATCATTCTAGTTGTTTTAAGAGTCCCTAACTGAAATTCAGTTAATAATGAGGAAGGCATGAGATTAATGGAGGAAGCGCTATCGAGAAGGGTATGATCAAATTCTTGATCAAAGATATGGCAATAGATATGAGGTGCTCCCTTGTCTTTCTTTTTAGGCGGGAGGTTACTGATGGTATGAACGACGACCATGGTCAAGATGTGTTTCTCTGTTTCCTTTCGTCCGTTATGCCTTGGTTAACGCTTTTGTGTACATGCCTCTTTCATTCCCTTTTTTACTCTATGCATGTATTCCATGCCCTTAAGGAGTGACATCTTTAAAAAGATGTTTTGTAAGATCTCAACCACTCCAGGATCAGATAGGGATGTTTTTAATTTTTGAATATTTTTAGATTTGAGATCACAAGGAAATGGCATGGAATTAGAATAAACATGCAAACGTTCATTTCCATTATTCAAAGTAGAATCCTCATGTACAAAAGGACAATCAGAATCGGTCTGTACAATGTTTTCCAAACTAGGTGAAGGAAAAAATAGAATCTAAAACAGAATGGGATGTTGTTGTTGGTGAAGAGGAACAATCTGCGACTGGTATATTATCCCTACCTGATGGTGATCTACATCTGCTTGGTGATGGTGGTGGTGAAGGTAGTGAAACTCTAGACTTGGGTGTTGCTACACTGGGCCTCTCGACTGCTGGTGAAGGAGATGATGTGGAAGATGATGCTCTCTCAGTGGTTCGATCTCCCAACCTCACTTGCTGCGTAGGCAGCTGCAATCTCTTACCGCTGCTGAGATGAATGGCATCAGATAAACATGTAAAATCAAGGGACATACCTGTCTCAGGAGTGGGTGGGCTATTGGCTACCTGCTCCTTGCATGTGTTGTTTTTGGGATTGGCTTTGACCTATGCTAGAATCAGTGTCTTGGTGGTGGTCAGGTCGTCGATCTGCTAAGTTAGTTCATTCATGTTCTTCATGAGCAACAGAAGTTGATCTAGTGCTGGGTTGACTGGAGGGGCCTCAGGTTGCTCATTGACTGGTTGTCGCAGAGACTGATAGTACGAAGGATATTGGTAACCATACGGATTCTGATAATGAGTAGGAGGAGTATACTGTCCATGATATGCGGTATGCTGCTGATTAAGATGAGGAAAATACATAGACTGTTCTTGTGATGGCCTTGTCTCCAGTTTTGGAACTGTGGTAGAGACTGGTAGTGAGTCTGGAACTGCTACTGTCTGCCTCCCTAAAACTTGTGGGGGTCTCAGACCCTACTGTAAACCCAACTAGACTTGCCCTGATGGACGTGACTGGTTTTGCTCACGGTCGAACCATATGCCGTTCACCTCTTGAATGACAGGTGGAGGTGGAGACTATTGCTCAGGAATGTAGGCTACTTCCTGTTGGTAAGGAACTATCTGATGTGAATGCTGTTGAACCTGATCAGGTGTCTGCACGTAGTAGACATGTTGAACTATGTATGGTCATCCGCTATTCTACTGGGTAGAAGAAGTCTACTCCCTAGTAGAGGTACTAGCTACAGCACTCACATTGTGAACTAAACTAATCTTACTCACAAGAGGCTCCAAGTGCTTTGTTATCTCCTCTGCTCGATCACTTGAAGCTTCTCAAGCTCCTTGGATCGTTTGTCAATAATATCCGCTTTGGATAGGTGGTTTCCAATGATGGCCAGGTCAACGCTGTCAACCTTATCCACTTCATTTGATGCTGTCATATTGACAGCCTTGTGGGGTACTACAGGGGAGGTGACAAGATGCTTCTGAAAAGCACGTGAAGAAGAAAGAGTTGCTCAACTCTGCTACAACTCCTAAAAAATTTGATGAAGGGCATCCTCATCCTTGTTGAAGTGGCTCCCCCCACAAGCGACATCTACCATCTTTTGATTCTCTATGCTTAAACCCCCAAAGAAATTTTGCACAAGCCTGGTCATTGGAATATCATGATGGGGGAACTTCTCTGTCAGATCTTTGAATATTTTCCACGCCTCGTGAATAGGCTCCTGGGGCATCTGGGAGAAATTAGAAATCAAGGATCACATTTGGTTGAGTCGTCCGAGAGGATCATGGTTGAATAAGCTCCGGGGGCATCTGGGAAGGCGGTCATCTGCACTACCTCTAATGGGACATTTGGGTAGTGTATTGTTCCAAAAATGCGATCGAACTGCTCGAGGTGTATAAAGGTTCTTCATTAATATTTCCATGGAATATTGGGACAAGAGGCAAAATAGTAGGCTGAATCTCGAAATTCCCATAAATCGCAGGGATTTGTATCCAAGAATTTGTCTGTATTGCCCATGGATTATAAGCATCCTTTAATGTAGGCTAAGCCCCAGGTTCTGTGTTAGGGTCTTCTCCCCCATTCCCACCTCCAGGGTTGTTTCTATCCTCCTCTCTCCTATCTTCTATATCCAATCTCAGCTCGAGAATCGTGTCTCTCAATGCGGACTGAAAATTAGCTTGCTCTATTGTCTGGGCTTGAATTGACTGGAGTGGGCTAACAGGGTGTTGTTGATCTCGCTCTGCTCCGACATGGTTCCCTTTCCCTTTGGTGGCATCAAGTGTCCGGTGTCTGACTCTGAAAATCTGCATGACACTCGATTAGTGCTCAGAATTGATGGGGTCTCAGATATTAATTCGAGATTAAAGCCAATCTCAAATAGTGGGTTTATGGATGTCGTGAATGGTGAAGTAGAGAAACAAGAATATTCGGAAAGTGAGTCTCCCTGAATAGAAGGTGAACGGCTCAGAGTGTAAAATGAGTTCGCAAAGTCCGAACGAGAAATACTCCGATCTGACATCTACAAAATATAGGTAGAATGCGGGAGCACGAAGGTCAATGCAAGAGTGAAAGTTAATGAAGGCACAAATTGTGTAGAAGGATCTCTATCACTAGCAATCAAACACAATACAAACCCCCAGTTCATTAACTCAACGCATGTGAAGACCGTGAAGGTTCAGTCAATTATCTTGTCTATTTTTTAGAGATTGGTGAGAATACAATCTATCAGAGTGGTAAAGTGAGTTGTTAGGACCCCAATGCTCCCAGGAGACTGTCTCAATCTCACAACTAATTTTTCCCAACCAGTACGGGCGCGGACCGATTACCGGCTACCCGATCTGCCCACTCTGGGAAATCCCGGACTGATTACCGACTACCCAGTTAAGTCTTCACTAGAGAACAACTAATCGCACGACAGTAGTCTGAAGAGAGTTCGGGAGTGGTTCTATAATAGTGTGCGGGTCGCTCTCTCGTTGCAAATAAATCAAACAAGGAGAGGGTTACTCTCCCCAAAATAATGATTTTTCCTTACGTTTATTTTAGGGTCGAGTTTTTTTTAGCAGTCCCTGAATTTTAGGCAGTTATAACATGGTTTGAATATTTTCCATGAATCGCCTACTGAGTGTCCAATTTCCTCTTTAACTTGTGTGAGTGAAAACAAGTAAGGAGATCGGAAATGTCAATGCACAATTAAACACTATGATGCATGTAGGGGTTAGAGATGCGTACCTTGTCACCAACACTCTACATGCAGGGTGATCCACACATAATTTAAATACAGAAAAATAAACTAACCTATATGCAAATGCATGTGAACCGTCCTAATCAATAGCTTCTATTAACGGGCAAGAACCAATTAAATTTGTCCAAGTCCAATTACGCTCTATTCTATAGGTACATGAATTCTTTTTTAGGGTGTTTGGACCTAACTAATTACCTGGCTCAAGCAAGTTAACTAAAGCAATCCATAGGTAGCTCACGAAATCCATGTGAAATAAAGAAAAATAAGATGATGAAAACAAAACCGTTGAGGTCCCCCAAGTGCATCGACACTTGGCGAAACAGACCCCGTAACAAACAAATGTCCGTTTACAAGGGTTCAAATGCTAGAAAAAGGAAAAAAGTCTAATTTTTTTGTTCTCCAATTCTTCTCCTCCTCCTCTCACGCTATATTGTGACTCGGTGAAGAATCAAGTCGCCTCCGCTTCGTGTGGGTGCTTCGGCTCTCCTAGGATCACCTCCTTCGCTCCACGGGCCCTCGCAAGAGAGAATGTGTAAGAAACACAATTATCAAATGTGAACAAGAAAAAAGAAAAAAACACAGTGAATATGAACATTGGAATGAATGTGGAAAAATAAAAACAAATATCTACAACCAAGAATAGCTGGTCAAAAAAGAAACCTAACTACCCTCGCTGTGCCTCCCTGACAACAACGCCATTTTGTTTACAAGGGATTTTCGGGTTTTTAACCAAGATATGAAAATAAATGCACAGTGGTCATCGTAATCCAAATATCTCGCAAAAAATAAATAATTTTTTTCTGCTCAAGCTACAAATGAACTACAAGAGAATAATGAAGCGAGAGAAATTTTTGCTACTTATTTACCTATATAGCAACATGATCGAACTCAGGGAGGCTACAATTCTCAAAGGTTATTCAAATAATCGAAAATCAGTTAAAAGAAAAAGGGAATCTCAAATGCAAACTATCTTGGTTTCTTGTGAATTTTTTTTGTCTTTTTAAAATTTTTTATTTCTATTTTTTTCTGATTTTCAAATTTTTAATGCATTTGATTTTTTTTTCAATTTTTTATTTTCAAAGATAAGGAACAATACACACAAGAAAAGAAATACGTACACCACACACTTTTTGTATTTTTTGGAATAGTAAAAAATGTCTAGAAAATTACAGAGAATGTTTTTGAGTTTTAAATGCTTTGAATGTTTTTGAGAATTTTTATATAATTTTCAGATGTTTTTGTATTAATCTAAAAATCAAACAGTGGCAAAATTGATAAATAATGCACAGCCTGTAGTAATTTGCAACTTAAAAATATTTTAATGTCCAAAACTCCTGGAGAGTATTTTTGCTTAAATATAGACACATATCTACAAACATGAAGTGAAATCACGATTTTTGGATTATTGTAGATTTTTCTGTGATTTTTCTAAGTTTTTTGATAATTTTTAATTTTTTGGGTTTTGAAAAGAATTAATGCACGGAAATTGGACAGGAATTAAAATACAATAAAATAAAACTAATCTATTTTTTTGGAATTTTGGACCAACATTCAAATTTTTATGAATTATTGAATTTCAAGAAGAGAAAATGACATTGTTTTTAATTTTTTAGTAATAACAAATGAAAATAAAATGCAATGAAATTTATACAAAATGAAGAGGAATACAACATGAATATACACAACTTTTTGAAGAATCTTTAGAGCAATGAAAACATTCATTTTAATAAAAAATAAGATGCAAAATAAATAGTCTAGATAACATGGAATAAAATGTGAATACTTAATGTTTTTGCATTAATAAAAAAAGAAATAAACTATAGGGTGGAATTTGCAAATTACCCAACGAATCACGTGCGTCGCATGTCATATTCCTGATAGAGGCCTTTTCACAATTTCTGAAACCTCTAGGGGCTTTTATCAATTTACCCAAAATTTTTAATGTTAAACCTAGGGTTCCCTTGTTTTCTTCGTTCTCAAGCCAAAGAGGGTGGGGGGGGGGATGCTGCCGCACCTTCTCTCCAAGGTACGCGGGCGGTGGTCTCATGAAGGTGGAGGGCCATCGGTGCTCGTGGGAGAGGCGACTCACGCGGTTCTGAAAAATATGAGCTGGGCAACGGTTGAGGTCTAACGGGCTGGCGTTGTGAAGGGGGGCTCGTGACGGGATGGAGCTGAGGAAGGCAGTGGAGGCGCAACCACTACCGCTGTGGTGGAGTTGCGGCGCTGATGCGGGTGCGCAGAGATGATGGATCATGGCTAGGTGGAGCTTGACGTGCCTGGGAGCACCGCGAGCAGTAGCGGTAGCGGGCGACACATGACTCTTGCGCGACCGACAGGTGATGGATGGCAGTGGCATCGACCGTTTAGAGCGGCGGTGCTAAAGTTGAGTGCCTCGTGCAGGTATGCGACCGACGCAGGAAGGCGGATGGAGGTGCCGGGCACCGCCCGTGGCTGGAGGGCGGTGCCTGCTGCCCTTTGTTTTTCTATTTTTTTAAATTTCAAGTGCAAAAAAAGAAACTAAAAAAACTTTTTTATTTTTTATAAACAGAATCTGTAAATAATATTTTTTAATTATTTTTCTAACTTTTTTATGTTTTTGTTATTTTTTTAAATTTATTCAGCAAAACAAACGTTAGAAAAAGAACTATATATACATTTTTTAATTTTTGAATTCTACATAAGAAATGAGGACACGAGCACGATGGCTCAATCCTGATTATTCAAAATGCGGAAAAAAAAATAAAATAGATGCATGAGCGAGTGCAGCTCTGAGGGAAATAAAGGATGGAACCAGATCTTCGACCACCGTGAGTGGTTGGAGGTGACAGATCATGCGAGGTAGAACGAGAGAGTGTAGAGATCGAGATATGATATGAAAAATCGAGATCGATGGCGAATCAAATCGTGATGGATTCTAAGATCTAGAGAAAAAATGACAACGAAATAAAAATATGAAAATTAAACTACGATTAATCTAGTTTAAAAATACGATAAAATGGATCTCACCTTAGAAGCAGAAAAGAAACCATGATCGCCTCAACAAAGGCTGACTCGCTATTACCGGACAACTTGGAGACTAGGCACCTCTCTGCGACAATATGGCTCATGGAGAATAGGCTCCTCTCATCAAAGATTGATTAAGTTGAAATGAGGGAGAGAGAGCCATATTAATAGATAAAGAATAGAGTTTGAATTTTTTAATGTAGATAAGAGATACGAAAAAAATTGAAATGAGATAAAGTTAAAATTATTTACAAAAATTATTTTTTTGTATTTTCATCTCTTTATTAAATTGAATAATAAATGTTAATTTTATTTTTTTGATGGTTATTTAAGAATATCAACTATATACATATACTATGTACATATGGTACATTATTTACATAGTTAAATAAAGAAATTAGTTTCTATTATTTTTTGTTTTAAAATTTATTATTATTTGTTATTATTATTATATTTTAATTAAAAAATTTGTAAAAATATTTACAAATATCTACAAATACAATATGTACAAATAAATGGTAAAATTGCACAAACAACCCCAGAAAATCGACTTTTCAACTGTAACTCCAAAAATTATGAAATCATAGTCATTTTAAAGATAACTTAATTTAGAATACAATGGAAGTGTATTTGGTTCAATTTGAGTTCATATGGAGCCAAAATTGGTCTTTCAATTATCACTTAATGGCTTTTTCCAGATGTGATTACTTTTATTCTATACATGATTTTGTTTTGCAAACATTTTTATTATTTAGGACACATTTTTGTTTACAACTTTTGTTTTGAACATTATTTAGTTTGACGTCAATTTATGTACAAATAAAATAGTTTAAGTACACCAATATTTACAACACATATTTTTTGGATTTTCTGATTAAGAACCCTATCTCCCCCTACTTTATTCCTGGTCGATCAGGTCAAGTCTTGACCTTCTCTCAGGGTTCAAGTCAGCTTGTATATATTACATATATACAGTCTTCTTTTCTGTTTTTTTTCTTTGTTTCCTTTATTTCTTTATTTATTTTTTAGGTTAAAATAGTAATAAGTGTACAATATTTACACAAAGATGCAAGTTAGTAAGAATATGGAGTTAGTATTATATACAGGTGTTTTATAAGGAATTTTAATCTAAAATAAATGAGTAAAGATGATGATATGCATATTCATCAGTATGCGACTACAAGTAGTTGAAATTTTTCTAATACTATAAGACTACACAATACGACCACTGTTGATTGCAAATTGAAGCGTAACTGGCCACTACAAGTAGTCTAATAGTGCATGCCCATCTGTCACCGTGCTTAGCACCATGTTGCCTTGTAAATATGAATTATGACATGTGAGTCATCAAAATGATAAAATCTACACTCATTTTCGATATAAGCCTCTCATTATATGTTAGGAGTTTGGATAATTGGCACTCTAATTATTCCTATCTTAGACTCCCATGATACATGGAGTTGTAAATTTGCATAATCATCCAAAAGCGAGGACGTCATGAAATCAAGAGTGATCACCTATGTGAATACAAAAGACCTGTTATAGATTCCCAAACATTCATAATGCTATCCACAATGTTTACATTTTTTCCCATGATGTCAATAACATTTCAAGTATGTCTACAAGATGGTCTGATATGGGGACCTTCCATGGGTGGCGTGATATGATGACATGGCATGGGTGTGACCTACTATGGGATGATCTGCCATGGGATAAACTAATATGTGTTTTACCTGCTATGGCAAAATACCATAGGATGACCTGCTATGGGATGACCTTGTCAGTTCATGCATAAGTTGGGAAATTGTTATTGGGAAATTATTACTTTAGGAGCATGTATACTTTTAATGATAATAAAACTTGTGTATAAACATTATAGCTTGGTCAATAACTGGAAAGCTATTGAACCAAGAAGAATCTCAAGATGAAAAGCTCAATCTTAAGTTAAGAAGAAGCTAAAAAGCTCGAAGGAGTTCAAAGCTAAGGAACTTCAGCTCAAGCTCGAGGAAGGATCTCAATCTTAAGAGAAGATGAAGATTTTTCTTTTGTTGAGTCTTGCTTTTTGTAATTGTCTTATAATGTAAAAAACCCCAAGCATCATACAACTAGCATTTCAAGATGACTTTTATGTTAAAGAGTCAAGCTGATGAATCAACCATTATGACTTGATCGTCAAACATGATGGATCAACCTTGTTTCCCGATCAGCAAATTTTTGAATTATAAAGGCTATATTCTTATCGATCATTTTTGTCGATCATCTAAATTCACAAGATTGATCACTTATTTTTGATTGATCGCAACTTTGTATCTTGATCTATTATATTCCATTTTGAGAAGAATGTTGATGGCAATTTGATTCCTGATTTGTTCACAACGACTACTTTTTCAAATCTAACATCTATGGGGACTCTAGACCAATAAATATAACCCCATACCTCACTTGTTTAACAAACAACAAAAGCAATAAGCTCTCGACTCTTTGTTTTACACTCTATACTTTGAGAGAAACATAGAAGGGCTATTTCTACTTCGCTCTTCATGCCTAGAACTCTAGTTTTAAGCTATCAATTCTTACAAGCACACTCCTCTCTCTGTAAGGTCATTATACTTTTACCTCATATTATTCTTTGCATATTTACTTTGATACGGGGTTATTAGTTTTGTTACTTAAATGTAATACAATTGTAAGTTGGCTGGAATAACATGTTGAAATACAGTTGGGTTGCCTACGTAAGCAACTCTGGTTAGTGGAAGACCCATGTGGTTCAGGCTAAAAGCCTAAGTCGAGAGACTCAGTTCATGATTTTTACCCAAAAAGGTTTCCATGTTATATACATGTGCACTTGTTGATTGATTTCCTATCTTATGATTGAAAGTGTTACGTAACAATGTGGATGTTTGAAGTTATCATTTATAGTGATCGAGATCATACAGTCAGATCCACCCATACCCATCAATTGGTGTCCGCATGGTAAACCAACATTTGGTATCAAATCCACGTCTGTGTAAAGGAAGTCAACCATCGATACACACATGGATAGCATTTCATGATCGTGATTATTAGGAAATTCAGTGGCTCATCCATCTTTCTTTGATGGGACAAACTAACAAGTTCGAAGAAGCAGACGTCTTCCTTCGTACAAGCAAGTTACTTTGCAATCTGGAATAAGGTCTAGAAAAGTTTCAGTTAATCGAAGAGAAGGAGTTTGGTTACAGGAAATTTGAGATAGAGAAAATGTCAATAAATGCATGAGCCATGAATGCGATATACCATGCCATGTCCCATGAGGAGTTTAATCATATCTCTCTTGTAGAAATGACCAAGGAGATTTGGAGTTGACTCGCCTCTATGCATTGAGAAACTCCAAGAGAAGAAGCCTGCGATGCAAACTCAGAATCATAAAGAAGTAATGAAGAAGATAAAGATGAGCAAGCACTCGGTGGGATAGTCGAGTCTAACTCATTCGATTCATTCGATTTAGACTCCAACATCAGGATAAGTAAGATTTCTTATATTGCGCTTTACAATACCTCTCAAGTTTATTTTAGAGAAAATATGAAGCTTATAAAGGTTAACAAGAAACTAGCAGTAGATAAATCTCTTTTACTTAATGACTTAGAAGTTTTAAAGTAGAAAATGAGTTGTTTAAAAAGGATCTGAGTAGTTCTAAATCTAAAATTACATGTTTAGAAAAAGATATTCATGAGCTTAAAAGAAATAGTATTTTTGTGCATGCTAATGAAAAAAGGAAAATGAAAGATAGAAAATCATGCTTCTACATCTATTTCTTTCCCTATAAGAAACTATATTTGGAAAAAGAAGGGAACATTGCAACATATACCTGAAGGATTCAAAAAACAAACGGTACCAAATCAAAAAAAATCAAGCACCAAAAGTCAAGGCAAAAGAAGATGGAGGAGGCCACATCGACAACAAATGAGGACCCTGCCAAGGCACAACAACTATTGAATATGAGTATTTTAAGTATTTCATTTCTAATTACTCATCCTAATTCTAAAAATTTAAAACATTATAGTAAGCTTATTCATCATAATTTGCATATAATATTTTTAGTTTTAAAAAATATTGAATTTTCATTCTTTTAATTGAAAAGGATCAAAAATGCATATTTTATCATATTTAATTCACAAATATATTAATAATAAAATAGTTTCCTGATTACTCTTTAAATATAGTTTGAGGGGAAATACTAAATGCACATGTTGGATTCAATATGATAGAAAAATAATTTTTCTGAACTACACGAGATTTTGTTATACCTGTTTATTTATTCATATATTTCATTTCCTTTTCTTTCATAAATAAAAATAAACATTTGAAAAAATATATAAAATATAAATTAAAAATAAAAAATATATATAAAATAAAAATTCCAAAAAAGTCATTGCATTTGGTCATACATAATTGACAATTGTGCATCGATTTTGAAATAGATTAAACTGACTGAAGTCACAACTCGAAACTATGGTGCTTCCTTGTGTTCGACCTTTGACTTCACCAATCAAAAACACACATATTCATACATCAAATATTTCATGGTATTTTTTTTATCATTGATTATCTATGCTGCAATAAGAACGGTAAATTAACAAACGGTAATCAGGGGTTTTCAAATGACATTGTTATCAAGGAAGCGGCAAGGCTTTCATAACTTTGGTCAAATTTGTATTCTACATATCTACTCCGTGTGTCATTTGACCTGTAATTCTTCCATCACTACAAATTTATTTCTTTTATTTACATTTTCTTTATTAATATCTAATTTATTTTCTCTTCTTGGATACAAATCAGTGATCATGAGCAGCTCTTATAGAGTTGACACAACTTTGGACAACTGGAGGCAGAGAATTCATGGACCAAAACTGTTGTAAAGGCCACAAAGAGATTTTTTGATTTATTGAGTATGTGAGAGAGAGAGAGGAAATTAGTGTTATTTCAATTTTATTTCTGTAATTTTGTATTACTCTTGTAAAACAAACTCTGAACTCGACATGTTTCAACCCCATCTGTGGGTCGAGGATACATTTTTGCTTAGTTTTGGGGTTGCACGTCAGCTATTAGAGCGAATAAGTTCTTTTTGCATGTATTCATATAATTGAAAACAATAATTCACTAAAAAACGCATTAGATCGCGTCACTCAGTCAAATCAAATAGTTCTTCATTAATAATAGAAAATTCTATTTAGGTGTGGGTTTTTTAGCATTCATTAGACTTTATTAGGATTTATATTTTTTGATTTGCATCCCACATAAAGATTGCAAGGAAGCATTGTAACTATCTCTAACTAAGAACCATTGATCACCGTGTTTCTTACTACATAACTTTTCTGATTCTCCCCCCATTTTCATTTCATATAAATTTAAAACAAAAAATAAAATCCCCATCAATCGATCTCCTATACCAACTCAACTTCAGTGGTAACTAAAACTAAAGTTGGGGTTGCTGAAATTTTGATCAAATGAAAAATATAATAAAACTGAATATTATTGTTGGGGGTAGCATCCCCATCACTATTTGCAGGTTCTTTCCAGATTGAGTGACGTGGGAGCCATAAAGATAGAACCCAAAATCCTGGAATTGTGCCCTAAGTGAATGTACCTTGACTCTCGGTGTATACCCTACAAGCACTTGCATCGGACCTTAAACATTGATTGATGTGTAATGTTTGTTCACCTGAATACTTGCACTATATGCGACGACACATGTTTGCTTGCTTAATACAACAGTTTGCAAAATTCACATTAAAATTGAAAATATTTTAATAAATCCAAACACCTACAGATTTTCACAGTATTGCATGTGAATTTGGTGTTTAGATTGTGCACTTACACGTAATCAACCTTGATTCTCTTCCATTCCCACCTTCTATTTCAAAGATTCCATAATATTAGTACTTATACTCAAACTCCACGAGTCGAACTCACTCTACTGCATCTTGACCATCTTCGTTTCTCTAACATTCATGTTTCATCCACCAATTTAAAATAGCATTTTTTATTCATCTTTTCCATATTCAACCTGTAAGGCCAGAACTCCGATCGATCGTGTCACATAATTTTCATTCACACCTAGTCCAACTTCTCCATATCACCAACCTCCGCCTTCTTCAAATTTGACAAAGAAAACCAAGAACATAGATAACGAGAAGATCAACAAATGCATGGAAAATTAGGGAAATCCAACAATGAGATACAAAGAAAAATAACAGAGATGGAAATGAAGAAAAAAATGTAACTAGAAACTACGCGAGACCAGCATGATTATTTTCAACAAAATAATTCGATTCATGTTCAGAAAAAAATCACTTTCTCGAACCATATCCTTCTCAGAATAGTCATCTTCCTTCGTATGATTATTTCTCATTTGAAGAAGAGCATATCATGGTTCGAGAATCAAAGTTGGTTAGGAAAAATAACAAGTATGATTGTCTATTTGAATACATTCACTTCGTATTTGAATAAGAGCAACCCATGACAAGTGACATGCAATGGAACAGTTATTATTCAACTCAAGAATGCATGCCATCTTCTTGAACTACAGAAAATGCCGATCCACCCTTTCAACACATAGTCGTAACAAAACATGAGCCAACCATATCATCTAATATCATGACAGCTATTACGAATCGCTTTTAGTTCTTTGATATCAATATAATGGAAATTAATCAAAAGATAGAATTCTATGCTGAAAGTTGAGATGAACCGAGACAAAAATAATGTGAATCTGAGATTGAGAATTTGTAATCCACAAATGAAAACACAAGCATTTAACAAATGGAATCACTGACCAACTCTACGACCACCATTCCAGCTCAAGCCAACACTACCCACCCACCCTTTATTATAAAAAGAACAAAAAATAGAAAATTTTATTAATATCAAAAATATCAAGAAAATTGAAATTATTAAAAAAACCTTTGAAGTAACTGACATGATTGATTTAATGAAATATATCATTTATTGGTTACCTTTAAGTGGGGCCATCAAACACATGCTCGATCTCGAGCGGTACTTGTAGAATTTGTGTACACCAAAGAGGAAGAGTAGGAAGAGAACCTGTAGACAACAACATATCATATCTATGGACACTTCGATGATTCTAAGTAACACCAAGAGCCAAGAAGTGAAAAGGATGTCCAAAGTGGAATGCATCATCAAATACCTTATATTCACGCATGCTTGAGTAGATGATGCCTTGGAAATAAATATTCTCCCGACTACTATGTTCGACCAACTCAAACTCAGTCCCCTTAAAATATCTATAGAGATCGTTCAACTGGCTGATCCATCCATCAAAAGGACAAGAGGAGTATCAAAAGATGTCATCATGAATTTCCAAAGCATAATACATAGAGTGGACTTTGTTGTCCTAGACATCAAATGCTTTAGAAAGTTGTCTATATCTGCAATTATTTTTGGAAAATCATTCTTAGCATCAAATAAAGATGTTATTACTTGTGTAAATTCCCCAAGCAAGATAAACTTAAACTTCACATGACAATGACATGAAATTTCACCCAATGGCACTTGACTATGAATCTGACCAACGTGACTTTGCTGAGGCCAACCTTATTGATATGGCCTCAATGCATATTTTGTTCAGGCTTTTCTCGCTAAGTGTTCGATAGAGGACCACCCATTCTCTTCTGATGGACGCCACCGCCATGGAGAAGCTACCAAGACTGGAGAAGTACACCACCAAGGACTCTACATGACTTATTATCTTTTCTCTTAAGTTGATCATGCATATCATCTTTTTGAGATGATCCCTTGACTCTTATCATTAATGGGGGGCCTTTAAGAAAAGATTATGGGGGAGGTCTAGTTTAGGGGGAGCTCTTGTTAAAAAGAATGTTTTCATAGAAAAAGGGGGAAAGATTGTTTAGTCATATCTTTATCCAACTATTTGTATTAATCATCTATTGGTATCAGTTTAGATCCTTTTTATTTCATCAGAAAGGGGGACAAAAGATTGTTTACACAAAAATTTGCTCACACACATTATTTTTTTCATACATAAAATATTTTTTTATCATCAATAAGGGGAATATTGTTAATTCATGCATAAGTGGGGAGATTGTTAGTGCACGAGCTTGCATATTTTCACGGTAATAAAACCTGTATGTAAAACTTGTAGCTAGGTCAAGAAATCTATTTGACCAAGAAGAAGCTCAAGCCGAGGAGCTTGAGCTTTAAGTGAAGAAGAAGCTAAGAATATCAATGGAGTTGAAATCTAAGGAACTTCATTTCAAGATCAAGAAAGGATCTCAAGCTCAAGAAGAAAGCAAAGTTTTTCCTTTTATTGAGTCTTGCTTTTTGTAATTGTCCTATAATGTAAAAGACCTCATGCATCATATGTCTTGTATTTCAAAATATTTGAATTTGACTTTGATTTCTAGGTCAAAGAGTTAATCTGATTGATCAAACATTATGACATGATCAATCACATTTGATCGAACAATCTTATTTTTTGATCTATTATTTTTGAATTATAACAGTTGTATTTTGATTGATTGTTTTAATATCTAATCATCTTTTGATTCTGATAGATAATCTAAATTTACATGATCCATCATTTGATTTTGATCGATCACACTATGTATTTTGATCGATCATATTCCATTTTAGAAAGATTTTTAAAGGCAATTTCATTCTCGATTTGTTCACAATGGCTAATCTTTCAAAGCCAACAGTTATGGGGATTCTATACCTATAAATATGCCCCATACCTTACTCGTTTAACACATAACAAGAGCAACAAGCCCCCTACTTTCCATTGTCCACTCTATACTTTTGAAGAAAGATTGAAGGGTTATTTTCTACTTCATTCTTTCCATCCACAACACTCTGGTGTTTTGCGATCTATTCTTATGAGCACGTTCCATGCTATGTATAATCATTTTAGTTTTGCCTCACATTATTCTTTTCATATTTACATTGATACTTAGGTTACTAGGATTGTTACATATTCTAATACAGTTCTAAGTTATCTAGAACAACTTGTTGTAATACAGTTAGGTTGCCCGTGTTAGCAACTCATGTTCTTGGAAGATCCATATAGGTCAGGTTGAAAGCTCGAGTCAGGAGACTCATGTCATGGTTTATACTCATGAGGGTTTCCATGTTAAATACTTATGCACTTGTGGATTGATTTTTTATCTTGTGACTGAATGTGCTACGTAACATTATAGTTGTTTGAGTTTATTACTTACAGTGATCCAAGTCATACTATTCAATTTGAAGGCTATGTTTGGTCCTTAGTGCATCATAGAAGTGTGTAGGTTGCACCACATACGACCTAGGGCATGTAGTCATACTAGTTGCATTGAGTAGCGAAAATTAAAAAAATTTAAAAAGATGAAACTACATGATTCGAGAACACTTCTCAAATTGTTTCATCAAGATCACAAATGAGTTATAGGAATACCTCTTGAAGTGTGTTTATGATCCCATGTAAATTTCTTGAAGGCACGCGCTACGCACGCGGTTGGCCTATCTGCAAATATGAAGCGATGTTGGGGTGATGTTGCAAAATGTCCAAGAGACCATGTGGTTCACGCGTGCGGTTAGGCTTAGGTGGAGGCAGAGGCTTGGGATCACGCGACATTCCCTCGTGCATCGGTGATAGGCTCGGTCGCTCCAAGCAGTAAGAGTAAATTGTTGCTTTGATGAGAGGCTTGGACGTGATCTCAATCATTAGATCAAATCAGATGGATCTAATCCAATGGTAGCTACATGTCGACTCCATCCTTCTCCTCCGCGCATTGTGATGTTCTGGCAGAGCGTCGGTGAGGTTGGACTGCCTCCTCCTTGCTCTGATGGAGGGTTTGATGGTCCACGGAGGAGCATGATGGCTCCATGAAGGTGCTCGTAACGAGCTTGAGGGCCAATGGTGTCTGCAATGAATTTATGGTGAAGTAGAATAATACATGATGCTCGACGCTAGAGCTATAGTGAAGATTTGATCGATGACCCATTCGAGACCTTACAAGGGTTAGCAGCGCACAAGACCACAGGGCATAGCCATTGGGATGTTAAGGACAGTGGAATGGGGGCTCCATAGAGGTGGTGGTCTCAAGCCCTAATGAGTTCACTACCCTTTGCAAGGGGCGAGAAAGATTGATGTGGAGAGGTCTCGGAGCAGCGAAGAGGACAAGAGGATATGAGCTTGAAGATGTTGGGGGATCAGTGAACATGAGGGAGTGATCAAAGTGTGGTGATGGTGCTTGAACAAACAAAGGAAAATGGGAGAAAAACAAAGACCAAGAAAGAAACGCTTACCTTGTAAAGAAGGTAAAGAACAGAGAGGGAACAAGGAGGATGGAGACAAGCCACTGGGAGAGGATTAGGTTCCTCAGTCTTTGCTCGAGGATTTGGCTAGAAGCTGAGCTCAAGTAGCTCCATGAGAGGATTGCAACATGGCGAAGATTCACTGTGGATCATGACGGAGTGAATCCATGTCTTCTCTCAATCTACCATTAAATCTTTGTCACAGATAAGAAGTTTGGGCTCGAGGGTTCACTCGCATAAAGGTGGATGGGGCAAAATTTTGCTGGAGATGAGGTATAAAAGGAGACCTTGAGGGTGGCTCCAAGTTATGATCGTGTGGGATAACCACCCCTTGCTGACCAGCAGTTGGATTAGGGCTATGGCTAGGTTGGGCGCGAAGAAGAGGGATGATCGGTGTATGATAGGGTGTGCTTGGCTTGGTGAGAGATCATCTGCAGTCGTAGAGAAAATGGGGAGAAGTATAATTTGTAGAGAGGTGTGAGTGTGAGAGGTGGAGGGGCGAGGTTGAAGACAGTTCTGATTCATTGGATCACTCGATCCAACAATGGGGAGAGGGCGGCTAGTGAGTAGGGGACGAACCACATGGGTGGCCCTGGGGGCCACGTGGTCCAATGAATAAGAGAAATGGACAAAATAAAAGATACATAAAAAATAAAATATCTACAGGTCTCAAATAAAAAAATGATCCACACGTATGTTGTAGATCTTTTTGCGATCTACAACTTTCATGCAGAATGCAAGATGAAAATAAGCAATATGTACAAACTACAGTTTTTGTAAGTCTTTTTAAGTAATTAAAAAATACTCATTTTAATTTATTTTTACTTTTTTGATATTTTAGTTTATGATTATTTACAAAACAAATATATACATCATTACACTAATTTTTATGGTATTTTTAATATTAGGAAAATAAAATAAAGAAAGAAAGAAAAATAAGGTTATTTATAAACACATAATTAGGGTTAATTATTTACAAAGGATTAGATGTTAATATTATTGAATTAATCAAGTAGTTTATTGAATAATCTAAGTAATAAGGATAACGATCAAATAATAATATGATAAATCAAGGATTTATCAAGGAGAATCCGAGGAATGACCCCTGAAGTTACAGATCTCATTCCTCAACCTTATTATTGGTTCACACGACTTGTTTACGTCATTTTCTTGATGTTTTGGCATACGACTCGCCCATTGTAGGATTATAGCATGTGGACGCCAATTTTTGTATCATGTCATAGCCTCCCATCATATTTTCTGAGCAATCTAGTGATCTAAAAAATATAAAATTTACGTCAGATTTATCCCTATTGAATGTTCTGGCACGTATCTAATGTTTTTATTGGAAAAACATTTTTTAAACACATAATTGGAGCACCTACTGCATTCAACCACATTTTTGAGAATTCTATGATTAGAAAAATAAGAAATATATGTCAGATTTCTTCTTATTGAATTCTTTATCAACGTTTCAAATCTTAATCAAAAATTAGATATGGAATAGGAGCACCAACTCACTCAACCTACTGGCACTAATTGATTGGTATTGATCAGAATGGGCTGATATTTAAAATTTAACTAAGGGTAAAAAATATTAATTATGTTAACTATGTGCATGTCATACTAAATGTCTGGGAATAGAAATCATGATATGTGTGGTTAGTGAGGATTAAAATGGAAGGAAAGAGGAAATCACACGCTTACGATCTACTGAGCATAATTATCTGTGAAAAGTGTAATAGATAAAAGGAGTAATTTCCTATCGTGGATATGTGAAAACCTTCATTAAACAATTACTTAACTATAGTAGACTCTTTGAAACCCAACCCTAAATTAACTATAAAAGGGAAATAAAATGTAGTTATTCTATATTATAACTTGGTTAGAATAAGATGAGTGTTATGATGAAGTTCATGATTAATCTTGCATCTAATTCCATATATGAATACATGGCACCTATCATGTTCATATGATATCTGTGTGGTGCCATAGTAGGAACCTTGATCTCGTGTGCTTGGTGTTATTTGGTCTCCGCGGTGGAGGTGTTCTCCATGTGTTGAGGATGTTGCACGCGGTGTGGTTTGATCCATGGTGCTTGGGTAGTTGGAGTTGGTGATCGCAAGGTAGAAGACTTGACAACCTCGTCCCAAATAAATTGTGAGGACTGGATGACACATTCATCCACCTGCACCACGTGGAGTTACGTGACGATGTTCAAATATGTGTAGCAGTTATTCTTCATTTTTAGCCATATGATTAATATGAGTGGCTAATGAAGGGTTGATCACTTGCATTAGTTTCTTGTATTGGTTCTACATAGGAAGTTCCGGGTTGTGGTTAGTGAATGAGGTACTTATTAGTTTACACAGTGCCAAGAGAAAATTGTAACATCGTTGTAGGTTTTCCCAACTACAGTTTGAGAGTGGTGAATCATTCCCAGATCTTTACTTGATTTGTTCCAACTATTAAGGGCTTTTATAGCCGTGTAGTGGCTTTCCTGAGTGATTTGCCTCGGTGGATTATATGTGTGATATGTAACATGGGAATTGATTATCTTGGAATCATGTTGATGAATATGAATAATATTTATAATTGAAATCATTTGGACTTTTCTAATTCATAAAAGTGGAAATTGAAATGGAATTGTAATGTTAGAAAGGAAAGTGTTGGTAACTTATTTGGATGCTTCTACTCCGCTACATGCTTACGGAGGCTTCCCAATATCAAGATACTTTATACATTGGAATCATAGTGTGAGGTCCTTGTGGTGAAGACAATAGACTATTTCAATCACTAACAAGAATGTTGGGCAGTATTAACCTAAAGAGATATAATAACATAAGTGTGTAAGCAATGATAGAATTCACTTGCAATAGAGTGTTCATGCTCACTGTGTACTTGGTTAAGTTAATCTTTTCAGTTTTGGTTATTGTCTCTACAGCTATTTAATTCTTTTTAGTTACTTTTATGGCTTTACCTTTTACTAGAATAAATATGTATTGAGCAATTACTCATAATGTACCCTTCTTCTGTGTGGTCCAATAGGTTTGTAGTATCCACTGTCACAGTAGAGAGCATCTCTATTGTCGCGCGACTTACTTGTGGTTTGTAGTGGTTACTCCATTCATGCTTTTGTAGTTTTTAAGAGACAGTGATTTGTGCATATATACTCTAATGGACAGTTACAAGTAATGTATGTTTTGTGTACATGGGTGCTTTTTTGTTATATCAGGTGGTTATGTAGTTAAACATAAATTCAAGCAGCTCTTTTCTTCACTTTATTTGCTTAGATTATTCTCCTGCAATTGTAATATTGTTGAATGTGTGTTCCAAATGTGAATATGGTGTTTACAAGATAGTTGTTGAGTATCATGGATCCAAGGTATATGACACACTTACATACATGCATACACACCCACCTATGTATCTCCAGACCCATCAACCATATACCTCCCTAAATACCTCCATTCGTACTTACATAGACACATTCATTCCCACATACATATCCATACCCTCATTCATGTCCCCATTAATACCCACATGCATACCCTTGTAATAACTTACATAGCCACCCATCTACATACTCCTACATACCCACAAACATACCATAAACATACATGCATACCCACCTGCATACCCATAAACATACGTATAAACCCACATACATATCGGCACCCTTATATACATACTTATAATCATACCCACATACACATATGCATCACTTATATATGCACACACCTACATACCTCCATGCATGCTTACATTCAACACCCATATAACATTATGCATTCATACTCGCATAATGCAATATATAAGTACCTACAAGACATATATGGTTACCCATCTATATACCTTCATACACTATTACATATCCACTTACAAAACCTCTTACACTATTGCATACCCATATACTTACTTGCACGACCACCCACCTACATACCTTTGTATACACTTACAGATTTTGCCTGCACACCCACCTATATACGTCTATATCCACCAACCACATACCCTTGAAATACCTTCATTCACACTTACATACCCACATTCATGCCCACATATATACCGATACACCCACATTGATGCAGTCATTCGCACCCACATGCATATGCACATACTTACTTGCATAGACACCTACCTATATACTCTTACATACACACATACCTATCATATAGTTACATACATGCCCACCCACATACACATAAAAGTATGTAAAACCCATCTACCAAATACCTCCATCATACTTACATGCCCACATACTTGTATACAAACATACTCACATACATCCAAATATGCTTACAAACATAAGTGCCTACGAACATGCATAAGTACATATCCACCCACAAAACTGCATCTATACACACCTAAATACATACATACTCACCCACACACCCACCTCTCTAAATGTGTACACCCATACCCTTGAATTTGTTTTCACTTTTTTGTCGCATTTACTTAGTTGTTTAATTATCTTGAAATTTTTATAAGATGTCCAACTAGACGAACGAGTGAGACCGCTTGAATGTAACATCCCTAAGATACTTTGATATTGATATGGGAAAATTTAGTATATTATCTTATTATATTCTACGCCTACCCTTGCACATCCACATCAAGAATTGCAAGGTGTTGTGAGGGTCATTTCCTAGCTTCTAAAGCTAAGATCCCAACGCATGCCTCCGGTTGTGTAGGGTCATACTTAACCTAGTTTAAAAAAATAAAAAAATTGAACATGATAAGGATTTCACTTCCCAAAATTTTTTGCATGTGTCTTCCATTGTGTAGGACCACACTTAACTTAGTGTGGAATGACATACTTGTTTCAATGGGTTTGTGCGATTTCGTGCAATAATCTAAATGCATTTTACAAGTAGGACCTATCTAATAAATATATAGTTTGCATTTACATTGTAATTAAATTATGATTACATAGAAAGTAAATAACATTGAGATGGATTATCATCAATAGTATCAGTCACGTAATCATTAAAATTATCATTTACCACATATCACATAAACACTAACACTTGTGCATTTAAAACACATAACACTGACATTCACACTTCAACAAAACCCATACATAAAGATACATGCATGCCTACATGATTAAAATAATGGAAATAGAACATTTACTAAACGAGTGGGAAATACGACATTTACTAAAACACTTACAAAAACATAACCAAAAAACTTAAATCCATTTTATTTATCATTTTGTACAATAATGTCTCTTAAGTAATTCAACAAACACATAGAATGTATTTAAAAATCACATATTATAACAAAAAACCATTAATCAAAATAATAATTAAACTGATAGATTACCAAATTAAAAGAAAAGATATATACTTGGCTAGTGGCAAATGGCAGAAGCTAGTGGACAGGTAGAGTAATACGACATATGTTGTGTTGCGAATCGTCATGGGAGGAGGAGATGGAGGAGTGGTTCTCCGGTTAAGGGGGTGCAGGAGGAGGATAAGGTGGAGGAGACTATGTGACTACATATTGCGACCATTGTTGGTTGCAAATTGAAGCGTAAATAGCCACTAAAATATATGGTTGTTTATTGTGCTAGTAAATCTTCAATTTTCTTGTAGTGTAGGTTTCTACCCGTGGTCTAAGGGTACATGCCCATCCCTCACCGTGGCTACCTGCATGTTACATTGTCATTATGAAATATCACCTGCGAGTCATAAAAATGATCAAATCCACACACAATTTTGATATAAGCCTCTCATTATATGTTAAGAGTTTGGATCATTGGCACTCTAGCTATTTCTATCTTAGATTCCCATGATACATGGAATTGTTACTTTGCATACTCATCCAAAAGCGAGGATGTCATGAAATCAAGGGTGACCACCTATGTGAATACAAATGACCTGTTATAGGATACCAAACATTCATAACGATATTGATGAGAAACATTTACAGAGGGTGATACGGTTTCATAATGCGAAACTACAGTCGTTGTATTGACCACTCCATGAACCTCAAACGATCAAGAATCAAACCACTATAAGAATCAAGCAAGGGATAGATCAAAATGCAAGTTAAAATTTTGTTATTCTCTACAACTATATGTTTAGCAAGTAAGTGTATAGAGGGCGAACCACAGAGAGCAACATTGGTAGCCTATTGTTATTTTTAAACAATGTTATGTAAAACCATATCATTTATTATGTATATACACATATCTTTTTGTGGGGTATTAATTTTTAATTTTTTTTGTTTTTTATATTTTTATATTTTATTTTTAATTTTATATTTATATAATATTTTTTGGATTTTTATATTTTTTATATTTTCCTTTAGAAAAGGCAGTATGGAATATAATAGACTATATATATAATAATGAAGAATATAGGTGTAAATATAACTAAAAATGTCCAAAAGTTGCAAAATACGTATTTTGGAGGTTTTATAATTTTTTACTATTTTGTTATTTTTATTGAATTTTGCTAATTTTTATATATTTTAAAGTAAAAATAGCTTAAAATAGGGATAAAGTAACAAGCTATGATTGAAATGGAAATTAAAAATAAAAATATTAATCCAAAATTTTCCAAATATACAGATAATAATATAGAGAAAATTATAAAATAGAAAAATATATATTTTTTTGATTTTTTGGAATTTTATATATTTTTATCAAGGTTTTTGGGGTTTTTATTTTTTAAGAATTTTGTTTTTCAGTTTTTTAGTGTTTTTTGGTCTAAAGGCTAAAAATACATAAATAAGCAAACTATAATTTTTTTTGGAATTTTCCAGGAATGCTTTTATATGTTTGAATATGTTATACGCTAGACAGAGATTGTTTGTGCTTTAACGATTTTAAATAAATATAAATAAGGTCCAAAATTATGAATAAAAATCATGGCATGAAACTACAAGCAACCATGAACTTACGCCTATTTTTCATGATTTTTGGTGTATAGTGGCTATTTTAAATAAATCCATCAAGCACATAAAAATACAATTGCTAGCAAGGGCATACATGTAAATAAAATAAACTCTAAGGGCCTCTATGCAATTTAACCAAAAATATGCAACGTACTTGAAAATTTATTGGAATAAAATGAAATATAAAAAGTATTAGGGGTGAACTTGCAAAATGGCTGCCTCATGGGGGACGACAAGTGAGTAACCTAGCATGGACCTGAGTGTAATATACAGAAAGTACAAGGGTCGACATGCAATTTCACCGATTTTATTTATATTAAATACATTGATTTTAAGAGTAATTAAGAAATACAAAAAGTTGTGGCTAGATTTAGCAATTTACCCATTAACGCGTGTATCCAACAGTCAATAGGGCTTCACTTATACACGTGGCGAGATCTGTGTGGATGGTGATGCTTCAGCCTTGGATGATCGCGATTAGATCCCTACGTAGGAGATTAACAGTCATGGGAGGCAACATCTAATGGCATTTGAAGGGTCTGGAGATAGGGTTCGATCCAACGGCTCTGAAGGCACTCGGAAGAACAAGGAAGAACCCTCGTTCCTCTGAGCTTCGATCCAATGTAGATCTTGACGTCGACCACATGGGATGCTCATAGGAGGCACAAAACATCGCCCAAGATCCTTCGCGTCTGATGAAGGCTACAGTAGGTGTGCCAGAGCCTTGGTGATGGCTAGCGAGCTCGAGAAAATACGGGGCTCCAGGTATCTCTGTCTTGGTAAAAAATCGACCCCCAAGGGGTCTGGAGCATCCAAGACCTGCAAGGAGAATTCACACAAGCAAAAAGGGGCCCTGGGGGCTATTGTTGGCGTGGGTGAATGACCGATGGGGCATGGCGGTGTGGAATCCAGCAAGACGACAGAGGGAGACCTCAATCTCCATATCCATGCAGAATCTGGATGAATGGAGCGTGGGAAAAATGAAGAAGCACGGGGACAGATATGTGGAGGTGATTGGCACGGTGGGGACACAGTAGGACACGGCAAAAATGTGGCTGGAGCTTAAGAGCTCCAGTGAGGGTCTTTAATCTAATCCACCTAAATAACTAGATCAAATGCGAAATTAAAAGTGAGATTAAAATCTACCTAGGAAATGAAGAGACGCAGCTCATACCTGCTGACGAAGACAGGGAGCAGAAGTGGATAGACGACCACTGTGGGGGATCATCTGTCCTCCTGGAGTCGATCTAGACAGTAGGAGAACTCCTCTTGTCACGAGGATGCTCCCTAGAGTAAGATGCAAGGCTCTAAGACTTAGATTAGTTACCAAAGAGGAAGAGGGAGGTGGAGGTGGTTATTTATAACCAATGTTGGGCACCCTTATTCGCCGGTGGATGGGCAAGAATCTAGGCTGTGTACAAGAAATCAAAAGGGCTGGCGTGAATCATGGAGGATCAGTGATGATTTCTTGTGAAGGAATAGAGGGTGTTTGATCTATGGATCAAGTGAGAAAAAGGGATGAAAAGTGGGGAGTTGACAGTTCTGACGAGTCGGAATGACTGGGGAGTGATGAATGTGAAAATCAGACCCGTGGTTAATTGATATAGAGAGTTGTCGATGTAGAAATAACCACGAAATCAGACTCGGTTTATCGAACAAAAATCAATGAAATAGGAGAGAGAGAGAGAGAAAGATGAAGACAAGCGGCTTCTCTCTCCTATTTCAACTACACTATATTATTTAGCCAGGTAAGTGTGCTCGGGTCGAGCTCGAGGAGGCATAATATTAAAATATCGGTTTTTGATACAAGAGATAAGTCCTAAAAATTTCACTTTATTCGTGGTTTTACAACAAACTTCATGAAAGACTCAAAACTAACCCGATCTTACAAAAATCAAATCGATAAAACTAAATGATGAAAAACCGTGAAAAAATATTTAGAAATGTAGCTGGGGAAGTTGCGTAACTACCCTAAAAATTCAGGGAGAAAATACAATAAAAATAAGGTCCAAAGTTCCCCTACAACCCAGGGGCGGAAGTGAAAATAATATTTTGTCCTATGATAATTGGGTCCCTGGTCAGGGACTGATTTGAAAAGAAAAGAACTTTTACTGTATTTAGGTCCCTGCACGGGGACCTAATTGCAATTCTGGAAAAAATCTGGAGCTGGTCGAAATTTTGGATCTTTGCATGGGTCTATGATGCAAAATTCACATCGTTTCACGTGAACAATTATGATTAGAATTTATCCCGCGATCAAGATCGTTTATACGTGACATGAACCACCTATAAGGTATGATGTTCTTGAGGATCTTTAGCTCCTCCGCACAGCTGTCGACGAGCACTTCTTCACTGATTTAATCCTGATGGTCGACAAAGTTCTTGGGCCTCCGACAGGGCCAGGAGGGAGACGCCTTCTCCCTTTGAGCTCGCCTGCGGGTGAAACGCTCCGAAGGTGGTCAAATGCGGCGGTGATTCGCCGGTGAAAATGATCATTCCAGCTGGACCTAGAAGTTGTTGCAGACTCTCGCAATTCGATCGTTCTTTGATCTTGGAAGCTCCAGATGGGGATCATTGAACTCTAGATTATGAATTAACCTGTAAATGAAGATCTTGGTGCTCGACTCACAAGGAATCGACCAACGAGTTTAAAGGTTTTACAGATCAAATAAAACTTCCCAGAAAATGATAAGAACATATAAACGTGAGAATGGAAGAATGATTTGGAATCAAGTTGAGGTGATTTGAAGGGATAGAAATGTTGCGCGTCTAACGATGGTGATTAAAGATCCAGGTACGCCATTAACTACGTTAATCACATCTCAAATATCGAGAATTTAAAATGCAAAAAATGAAGGATGTACCTATGGACTGGAGGTATCTGACCTCCTGGTAGTAGCTCGATGATGCGACAAATCGGAGCTTGATGTGGCACAAAGCGGCGATGCAAGGCGGATGATTGCCTTGGAACTCTCCTCCGCCGATCGGACTTCCACGCAGGACTAACCTCTGTCCCTATCACAGCCGAAGCGAGGTGGAACGTGGTTGAAAAGTATGGTCGACGTCTAGGTGGTCTGGAAGCTTGAGCGTAGGAAAAAATAGATGTTAATGGCAGATTTGGATGTGGTTTTATAGGCGATTGGAAGAGGTTGGTTAGAAGATCAATGGTGGGCATGGTTCTAGGTCGTTAGGGGAAGAAGATCAATGGTTAAGATCAAAGAAAGAAGCTTGGAGGTGACAGGTATAAAGGGAGGAAGTTAGGAGGTTGAAACAAACACCCGTCGACCTTCTTGAAGAAGAAGGCACCAGGTGTTGACACATGTCAACACTTGGTTGACCAGTTTAATAAATAACTTAATAATTAAGGTATAAATAGTAAATAAGGGTATTTTAAATAAGTATAAAAACGAAAGTTGTAAATGATTAAATTACCTAAATTATGGTATAATTAGTTTTAATAAATAAAAATTATTTTACGAAATATAAATATTACAGTAATAAATAAGTGTAAATAACACTTAATAAATAGGTTTTGGATTTTTAATTTAATAATTTATTAAATAATATATTGGTTTTATATTTTATTAATTATTAGATTACTAAATAGAGTATGTGCAAATTTTTGTGGATTTTAATAATCTACTTAGGTATTTTAATAAATACAAGTATAAGTTATACAAGTCATTCATACCAATAAATTAGGATTTTTTTATTTGTTTAAAATAATAAATAATCTCCAAAAATTCAGAAATAAATTAGGGTTAAATTACACGATCAAGAAAATATTTAAAATTATAAAATCATTAAAACAATAAAGAATGTGTTCTAAATAAATTAGATATCTCAAAAACCTAGTTGTGCTTAGGTCCCAAAATCAACTTTTTGCAAACGGACTTCGATTTTAGTGAAGTCACTTTCATTAATTAGAGAATATTATTTTATGATCTTTTAAGGTGAGTAGAGTGAAATGAGTTTGTATTAGAAAGTTATGATGTTCGGAAGTTTGGATTTTGACAATTTACAGGTTAGATTTCTTGGTATATATACAAGGTAATATTTGGAACTTATTTTTATATTTTTCTATACTTAATTGGGAGAAGAATTTGGTGAAAAATATGTGTGTATTAATTAATTAAAAATCTTCAAAGCTTTTCTATTTATTGGGTAATTAATGGAGAGTCCATGAAGTGTGGAAATTAATTATTTTATTTTTTTCTTCCTTATCTCCCCCTACTTATTTATTTGTCAACCAATCCATGCTGACTTGGTCTCGGAGATTAGGTTATAAATATATCTTTCAGCTAAACTTATTTTTACAAGTCATATTGTACATATATACATATCTACAATTTGCCTTTATTTTTATTTTCTTTTTATTCTTTTATTTATTTACATGATAGACTATGGTTTTGTTATAAAGTGGAATTTAATGAATATTTACATGTATTTGTTAAGGGTTTTAAGATAAAATGCATACATAATGTTAATGAATCGTGGAATCATCAACCCCTTTTACTTAAAATTTGCTAGTCCCCAAACACTTATTCAAAAAATAAGGAAAAAGAAAGAAAGTTAGAATGAATTTTTTTCCTAAACCAATTCATGAGAACAGTCAAAGGACAGAGCTCGATCGGGCCTAAAACAAGCAATTTGTCAGAACCTTAACTAGGATTAGTATTTTATCCTCAACAGTCCTCAAGTTCCACAAATCCTTGTTTAAATTCACCTCAACAACCAATTCTGATCCACTCATTCATATCACAAACTCTATCAACCTTGAAATCAATCTGTACAGTGTGTGAATTGTTTTAGCTCTTCCCGCTTCAAAAGAAGCATAGAAACCACCCATCCCAGCCATACACTCCTATTGGTTCCTCATCCAACTACTCTTTCCTCGGGGAGGGAGGTATTCCCTTCTGAGGTCAGTTTGTGCTATGTACACAAACTAATATAGAGAGGAAGTAGAAGAATGAGAAAAGAATTGCAGTGCAACCAGTGTAGATGCATCTCCTTGTGAAGACTAGCTGGTGTAGCTAAGTCTCCACGAAGATGTGCAGGCTTTTTGGTGGAATCTCAGACCATTGTGGTTGTATTTGTATTTGGTGGCTTCTTCTTCAAGTTGGCTTTGTAATGTTTCTTGCACTGCATTCGTCTCTTTGTGCCTCGACGGATATAGCATCTTTTCATTCCGTCCATTTTTTTAGGTCTTGGAAAAATTGTGTCAGCAGATCATTCCCTCATCTGAAGCGACTATCGCAACTCCAATCTCTCCCGTCTTTAGACATCAATGCCGCAAGACAAGGATAGAAACGTACTACCAAGATGGATTGCCCTTCACAGCCCCATGCAAGTTGAGCTAAGTGCAAATTGCATGTGTCCATAATTGGTTCACTGATGAATAGTTAAACGGATGATACCAAGTGTTCTACTTAGGCACTTTTTGAGTTGACTTCCCAAACATGGTCTCGTGGAACCCAAATATTTGAGAACACCCAAAGAGTCCAAAGTCCAGTTCCTAACTAGGCTCCTTACAATGAAAGTTAAAGGCCGTAATCAAGCTCCATCCTTTAGACTTTTTCCAATCTTTAGTTCTAGAAATCAAACTTTATCTGAAAAATGCTAATGCAAATGCAATCATGTTTTTGTGAAGTATATTTTCTGTTTTTTTACTCATTTTTATGGATTTTAAGGATTTTATAATTTTTTATCGATTTTATCCTGTAAATATTTATGGATTTTGTGATTTTTATAAATAAGTTTATGTACAAGAATTTTACAAAATAAATTACCATATTTTATTTGGATTAAATAAATAATGATTTTACAAATTTTATATACAAGGCATTTTACAAGGATTACATGAATTTTACACATACTTTAATATATAGGATTTTAAATAAGTGTTATACATATTTTAAATACACATTTTAAATTAAGGATTTTAAATAAGGATTTTAAACATATTTTACTTCTTTACAAGGATTTTATAAATAATTTAATTTAATAGATGGATTTTAACTTACCCTCACCCACTTTTTATGGATTTTATAGATATAAAAAATACATAAAAGTATGAGTTATGGACAAAAGTATATATACAATATATATGCATACCCTATAATTAGCTTGTGCTATGTCCTCATAGCGTCAAAAGAGAAAAAGGAGGACATAACTCGTGCGAAGTAAAAGTTGGTGAAAAAGAATGAAAGAATAGAAGTCAATCGACCCCCTTATACTTGTGATCAGGTCATCGTAAGTATAGTGGAATAAAAATGAGGTGATTGATGAAAAGGAATATATAAACGAATGAATAAAAGGAGAAAGAAAAATAAATTCATCGAAATCACTCGGTCCCCCTATACTAAGGATAAGGCATCCTAAGTATAGAAAAGAGTGTGGCCAGAATTAGGGACCAGTGATTAGAGTAAAAGAAATGATATATAAAAGAAAAGTAAAAAGATCAAAAATCGAAAACGAGAATCAATGGGCAATCGACTTAGGATCGGGTATCTGATGAATATGCGATTCTTCATCTTTATTCATTTATTTTAGCTTAAAATCCCTTATAAAACACATGTATATAACACTAACTCCATATTCTTACTAACTTGCATCTGTGTGTAAATATTGTACACTGCTTACCATTTTAACATAAAATAAATAAATAAAGAAAGAAAGGAAAAATTAAGAAAAGAATAAAAAATAGAAGACTTTCTATATGTAACAGATACAGGCTGACCCGAACCCCGAGAGAAGGTCAAGACTTGACATGATCGACCAGGAATAAAGTAGGGGGAGATAGGGTCTTTATTCAGAAAATCCAAAAAAATATGTGATGTGTATATTTGTATACTTCACTATTTTATTTGTACATAAATTGACTTCAAACAAATAAATTTTCAAAAGAAAAATTGTAAATAAAAATGTATTTTAAATAATAAAAATAATTGCACAATCAAATCTTATACAGAATAAAAGCAATCACACTTGGAAAAAAGTCATTAGGCGATAATTAAATTACTAATTCCGGCTCCATATGAACTCAAATTGAACCAAACTCACTTCCATTGTATTCTAAATTAAATTATCTTTAAAATGGTTGTGATTTCATAATTATTGGAGTTACGGGTGAAAAGTTGGTTTTATGGGATGATTTGTGCAATTTCCCATGTATTTGTAAATATTTGTAAATATTTGTTTTAATTATTTAAAATAAAAAAATAAAAATTTTAAAACAAAAAAAACTAACTTGCTTATTTACACATGTATATAATGTCATATATATAGCATATGTATATAGTTACTTTTCTTAACTAACTACCACAAAAAATAAAAAAATTAACATTTATTTTTCACATAAATAAAGTGATGAAGAAACAAAAAAATAGTTAATTTTTGTACTTATTTATCTTGCTAATTTATCTCATTTCAATTTTCCTTCTCTCTTATCTCTTATCTTCATCAAAAAATTCAAAAATTCAAACTCCATTATATTTTCTTTTTATATGGCTCCTTCTCCCTCATTCAAACTTGATCAATCTTTAGTGAGAGGAGACCAATCTTCGAGAGTCTTCTTATCGCAGAAAGGTGCCTAGCCTCCAAGCCATCCGATGACAGCGTGTCCGCCTTCGTCGAGGTGATCAAGGTCTTTTCCGCTCCAAAGGTGCGATCCCCACTTTCTCTTATTTTTATCCTAGATTAATCGTTGTTTTATTTTCTCGCATTTGTTTTTTGTTATCATTTTTATTTAGATCTTAAAATCCATCATGATTTTATCGCCTCCAACATGATTTTTCATCTCACTTTCTTTATCTCTACGCATTCTTTTCTACCTCGCACGATCTTCCACCTCTGGCCATGCACGGTGGTCGGAGATCTGGTTCCATCTGCCATTCCCCTCTGAACCTCACACATTCACATCTTCCATATGATTCTGGGGATTGAGTCATCATGCTTGCATCCTAAGTTGTTGATAAATAAATAAAAGTAATTTATAAAATAATAAAATAAACAAAAGAATACATCTAGCCTTTGTTTCTAACATTTGTTTTGCAGGGACAAAATAAAAAAATAAAAAAATAAAAATTATAAATTTAAAAAAATTAATTATTCACAATTCTGTTTTTTAAAAAATTAAAATAAAAAAGAGTTTTTCTATTAATTTTCCTGCAACCGTTTACATTCAGTAAAAAAAAGATCTTCACGTGGGACGGTCCCCCGCCACTACCCAGGTGCGCCGCTCTCGCCCGTCATGCTCCTCCACCCGCGGCCACCTCCGCCAATGCCTTCGCCCTTCACGCACGTTGCCAGTGCATGCCTTTTACCGCAACCTGCTGCCTCTCCATCCTAGGTGGAACACCGCCATCCCAGCATACATCACCGTCCTCGCACCATCCCCTCTAACCGTCTCCAGTCGCGCCCCCACACAAGAGCGCCATCTGAATCTTGCGCCATCTCAGCATCATCGGCGACGCTAAGTTCCTCCGCCAAATGGAGCCTGCAAACTCATCCTGATTCGTGCGCCACCACCGCTTCCTCCGCCCCCTTTGCGCCAACACCGCCATTCTGTCAGCGCAACCACCATCACGGTAGCGTTGTGCCGCCGCCCACTCCTCCAGAAAGCAGCGGCGGCACACGGACCACCTTCGCCCCCTTTTGATCTTTTGGTGAAGAAGATGGCGGCCCCCTCCTTATTTTGATTGAATAAGAAGAAGCACTCCTAGGGTTGAATAAAATATTGGAAAAATTCCAATTTTGCCCCGGAAGATTTTGAAATTGCAACAAAGCTCTGTTCCAGTACAGATCACATGCATAGTGCATTCATTATTGGGTAACTTACACTCTACACCCTCTGTTTATTTCTGTTAGTTATTTAATGCCAAAACATCAAGTATTTACATTCTAGTCCTTGCTTCCAGACATTACTTATGCATGTGCTTTTCATTGGAATAAATCTTTTTGTTGGTTAATAAAGCTTCCAAAAATCATGCTATGTTTCTGATGTGCTTATCTTTTTAGCATAAAATTTTCATTGTATTTTGTCATCATTTAATATTATTAAAAAATACAAAAACAACGTCTTTTCTCTTTTTGAAATTAAAAAATTCATAAAAATTTGAATATTTCTCTAAAATGTCCAAGAAAATTAGAGTAGTTGTATTTCATTATCCTTTGATTTCTCTCAAAATTTCACACATTGATTCTTTTCAAAAGCCAAAAAAATGAAAAACATCAAAAATCTATAAAAATCACAGAAAACTCTACAAAAAATCCAAAAATCGCGATTTCAGTTCTTGTTTGTAGATATTTGCATATATTTCATCATAAAAATATTTTTCTTGAGTTTTGGGCACTTAAAATATTTTTAAGTTGCAAATTACTCCAGGTTGTGCATTATTTCTCATTTTTGCCACTGTTTGATTTTAAAAAAATATAAAACATCTGAAAATTCTATAAAAATTCCCAAAAATATTTCAAAATCTTAAAAATACAAAAATATTTTCTCTGGATTTTTATGAACATTTTTGATATAATTGAAAAATATAAAAATAGTTTGGTGTGTGTAGTTCTTATTTTATGCATATTGTTCTTTATTTGAAAATTAAAAAAATGCAAAATTAAAATCACTAAAAATTGAAAATCAGAAAATAGAAAAATCTAGAAATTTAAAAATTCAAAAGAGAAAAATTCTACAAAAACCAAGGATAGTTTGCCATTGAGATTCCTGCTTTTTCTTTTAATTAATTTTTTGATTAATTGAATAACTCTTGGGAATTGTACCCTCCCTAAGTTCGATCCTGTCCGCTATACATGTAAATAAGTAGCAAAAATTTATCTTGCTCCACATTATTTTCTGTAATTATTTTGCAGCAAGAGAAGAAAAATTTTGATTGTCGTAGGATTTTTCAGGGATAACGACGACCTTCATATATCATCCATTAACTGATCCTCGAAGATCATGTGCCAACAGTATCCTAAGCATAGAAGATGAACAAAAAATGGGGATGATTGTGATCTATGGAGAATATGCAGGTGTGTTCTCCAGAAAACCGAATGACTTCATAGGTCTCTGTACAAGATGAGATGAAGTGAAAGAGTAGTCTTGCATCCTGTACAAAGTTGATCACTTCAACCATGGTCGTACTGAATCTTCTATTTTTTATGCGCGTTCCGATCCTTGGCTGAACAAGTAGAGCCGTCTCTGTAAATAAACTCTGTATATGACATAGCTCTCTTTTTTGAAGTACACGTCTCAGGAGTCGGACTACAGGAGGTGTCTATATGTGTCTCTAGTACACCATCCGACTCTCCATGTTGAATAGATTGAATGATCTGTGATATATAATCAACTGACTCTCGTGTTGGAATATGTGTACTCTTATTCTATGGCACTAAGATGTTTACTACTGCTAAGTGATCATTTGGATCTGACGTGAACTCTATATCTTGGTATGAACAATCATCAACAAAACTAGGTACCATGTCTTCTACCCTTCCTCATGTAGGATATCATGGGTATCAAGATAAATGCTCTCAAGATCAAGAGACTGTGTCTCATTTATGTCCTTACAATCCTCTGCAAGGCTGGATTCCTCTGAAGTAAATGACAAAACTGATCTAGGACTGCTACATTCTCTCGCCATCTCAATGTATATCTCCTCATTGTCTGTGCGTAATGATACTCTCCCAACATCATAGTCAAAGAGTGCTCTTGCTGTCTGTAAGAAGGTTCTCCCGATAATGATTTGAGCAAGATGTAACTGTGTCAGGCACGTCATGTCTAGGACAGTAAAGTCCACTGGAAAACTGCAAGCCCTGAACAGTTACAATAAAATTCCTCAGCACACATCTAGGTCTCTTCACATATTGATATGCAAAGTGAAGTATCGCTCGTGATTTGTAGAGAGGACCTAGCTTGAACTTATCAAGCAAAGAGGATGGAAGTAAACTGATCGAGGGACCATTATCTAAGTGAGTACAATGGAATGTGGCATCTTCTATCTGATATGTGACATAGAGAGCTCCAGAATCTCTCTTCTTCTTTGGTACTTTGTTCTGGATAACACATGAAGTTGCCTTGGTAAATACAAGTTTCTAAACTCATGATCTCTTTTTCCTACATGTTGTACATCTATTCCTCAACTGATTCTTGAGCGTGGAAAAATGATCCAAGGCATCGTAAGGTGGGACTTTCAAAAAGATGTGATCTTTCAGTAAACGATTGGTCTCTGGAGTTACAACATTCTTTTTGTGTTTTTTATTTCCTTTTCCGTACAAAGCATCTGGAAATGGAACAATTTCAGGAACAAAACTCTCTTTTTTTGTGCAATCAGGATCATCTTGTACATCAAGAATCTCAAAATTATCTACAAAACTCTAAAATACGAAAGGACACATCAGCTTCGGACGTGTCTTCATGGCCTGTCGTGGTGTCATAGTCTGATTCGCCTAAGTCCATATCGATCGTCTTAACATCACTCCCTTTTCCCTGATCATCTAGTGATTGATCCCTATCATCATTGCGGTTCTCCTCCTCAGCCTATGTATCATGGTATGGCTCTCGCTCCTCTCCTTGTGCCATCTTCTCCTCCTTATCAGGCGCTTGTGGCGATCTACCGCTCTTGAGATGAATGAAGTTAGATAAAAATTCAGGAAAAGAGATTGTATCTATCATGTTGTCTACCTGGTTTGGGTACCTCCTTTTGTTGTTTGGGTTCATATGAGGTTGTGTGGGAAGAGTGGTCTTGGGTGCAGTTAACTCATCAAGACAATGGTTAACCCGCTCCATCTTTGTCTTGTATGCAGTCTGGAGCATACTCATCATGTCCATGATCTGTTTTAGTGCCAGGTCTTGTGAAGATATTTCTGATTCGGTGCGGTGACCCTGGCTCTCGACTCTCTCCTGCCTCTACATTTATTTCTACAGAGCGTACTGCTGAGGAGATTGTTGTGGCGTATTTTGAGAATGTTGTTGTTGCTTATAATAATTCGGCTGTGATTGAAAAGTAGGATGATGAACAGAATGTGTCTCTGATAAACATTCTTGTGAGATTTCTGCTACGTGTAGTGCTGTAAGTGTTGATAATTCGGACGTCCATGCTGTACATAGTGTTGCGGTTGTTGCTGCTGGTGTACGCTCTGAGAAGAAAACTGTGATAGTGGTTGAATCGATGCATACCATATCTTGTTGATCTCAAGAGTTGCTAGAGGCTCAACATCAATGTCTACAGGGCTGATGATCTGGTTGGAATTGGCATGAGTACGATCCTCATGCCAATTAATCTGCGGAGTCTCTGGCTCACTCTGGACGAAGTGGATCTGTCAGGTGGGAGGAGCGGGTAAAGATCCCCGAGCAGGTTATGAGGTCAAAGAAGCTGGAGCCTGCTGATACGGAAGCTGCAGGTCTGTCACCTTCTTCGTCAGATCGCTTAGCTGCTGAGGCAGTGATAAGAGCTTCTCCAACTCTCACAACGGCTACAGTTCCTGAACTTGCTTCTGAATCACATCTACCAATGTTAACTTCTCACTGATATATCCCATGTTGGTATTGGATTCAGAGTCTGAAATGTTTGCCACCTTATGATGCTCTTGGTGATGCGGTGGCTGCGGGGCCTTCTGCATTGCCTAAGTAGAGTAGACGACTCTTGAGTTCTCTTCCATCCCCTCAAAGATGGACCAGATAGACTCGTCATCTTGATTCAGATAGCTGCTGCCACATGCGTCACTCACAAGCCCATGTATATCTGGCTGGAGACCTCCAAAATATTCTATACTAGCACCTTCAATGGAATCTCACGATGAGGAAATCTCTCAGTAAGATCCTTGAATCTATCCCATGCCTCGTGGAATGATTTGTTCGGCAAATGAGTAAACTTGTAGATCTGACTCCTCGTCATGTCCGTCCATATGATGAATCCCTAATCATCACTTTTTATTCTTTTATTTTAGCTATTTATCTTGGCAAAGCATCATGTAAATAGATGTAAGTATAATAAATTAGCATTATGCATGCATGTGTTAATACTACATAAACAGCATGTATTTGTGCAAAAAAAAAAATAGAAGAAAAAGGAGAAGAAAAAGGAAGGAAGTATTTAAAATAAATACAAAGTGACCCGAACCTCAAGAGAAGGCCAAGCATTGGCCTGCTCGCCAAATAAAACATGTAGAGAGAGATAGGGCCCACTCTATATTATACATATCATTTGTGTAAATAAATAAATATTTCAAAATAAAAATAAAGTATTCTTCTTACCCCCTTGTATATATTCTTGAAAATGGAACAAAAATCGAAAAATAAAATAAAAATAAAATGATATCTCCCTTGTACATAATACATGTATATATGATTTCTTCTCTATTTATTATATACCTATAAATAAATAATAAAAATAAAATAAAATTTTTTATACTCCAAAAATTATGTTGTAAATAAATAAAATATAAAATTGGGGTATTTGTGTAAAAATAATAAAATAAAAATAATTGTATAAAATACATAGGTATAATATACTTGAATATAATACACTATACTGTATACAGATTAATTTCTTTTTCAAAAAAATAAATAAAAATCACAACAAATAGTTTGAAAAATAAAAAAACATTTTTCATTTTATACACCTTTTGATTTAAAATCATTTATTATTTTTTATTTAATTTGTAAGTATTTTGTAAATCCTATTTTCTGATTAGTCAGCTGGATTGTTGACCGCGGGTCAACGGCTCCTTCCCGGGTCAGACCTGGATCCTGTTCACTGGAGCCTCTTCTCGAACAGACTCGATAATCCTTGTACCTCCGACATTCTCGCGTGTCCTTTGGCCGATCTGATTCTCCCTAGGGTTTGGCGATGTACTCCGATCTTTCCAGACCCTCGACTTGCCTATAAATCATATTTTCTGCCTCCGTGAAGCGATAGCTCATACCTCGCTCCCTTTTCGACCCTTACTCACCTCCAGCTGGGTGACAACTGCTTGGAGGACCCCTCGGAGCTCGGTTTGGTGCAGTAGAAACGACGCTCACCCTTCGTGGCCGGAGATCCGCCGCGAGAAGCCTCCCCCACCTTCTACATCGAGGTTGAGGAAATCACCTCGTCAGTTACCTTCGCCTGAAGCTCAGGAGCACACCTAGATCTTCAGGTATCCCTTATATTCAATCCATCTTTTGTGTTCGATCCATTCTTTTCATTCATTGCCGCCGCGCTTCCATCTACTCTGACCAGCTGGTCGGAGCCTCGACATACACATATAGCCGCTCAAATTGACCTGCAGACAAGCCCTCCATCTTGCACAATACCCTGATCATCCTTTGCCTCGATCTTCAGGTCGAGAGTAGGGCCTAGATCTCCCCTACCGCCTTCGCTGGAGATTGAACGTTGCCCCCCTCCGCTTCTTTAGTCTTTAGCTCCAATAACCTAGACCAGAGTGTAGCCCCGAGTCTTGGCTTTGCATTGCAGGTACCCTTGCACCCGGAGGAGCTCTATTGATACTCAAGCAGCCCGACAGAGATGCTTCAGCTGAAGCTCCATCTTCCCGTCCATCCGACCGTCCTCGAGACGATCAGACTCCACTACTCGACGTGGAGTGCCTTCTTGGAGGCGCTCGACCTGTTGGAGGCTTGATCTGCCCTGCAGATCCACGCCTTTCCTTGTTCGAAGTTCGCCAGCCCCCAGTTCATCCACCATCCTCCTTCATCGTTGGATGAGGAGTGAAGCGCCAGTTTGCATCAGAGATGTCCGTTGCTGCAGCCTTTGAGGCGTTGATCTGACACCTCCTAACACATCTGCGACGCACGAGCCTCGACATTCCCTAAGCGTCAGATCTGCCATCGCAGAGGATTAGAGCCACACGTCCATGCCCCCACCAACGGCCACCACGTATCCCCCATACGCTCCTCACGTGCCTCGATGGTATATTGCATTATTTACCCTGCATTTTTTATGTTTTATTTTCTAGTCTGTTAAATAAAATTGTAGGTTGAACTAATTGCATATTAGTTCGTAAGGTTTCTGTTAATTGCACTTTAATCCTCCCTGTCTGAAAAAAAGTGCCTGATCACGTGCAGTACGGTGTTTTCGCACATTTTATCCTGTAGTTTCTGATGGTTCATATTTGAATGAAATATTTTTTGGAATTGCATTTATGCCCTTGTGCGTGGATTAATTAACATGTGTGTGTTTTTGTGGGAAATTTACACTAATATACCTGGACTTTATATGTATGATACTGTTTAACCCGGAACTTTAGGTTATTTGCATTTAGGTCCATACAACTCGTGTGCTTTATTTTTGGTTAAATAATTATCAAATCTGCTATAAAAATTCCCCAAACATTACCAGTAGCTCCTGGTAATGTGTAATATTTTTGGTAAGTGACACGATTTGATTTTATTTGATATTTTCTAAAAATCAAAAACCCTAAAAAAGTTAAATGTCTATTTTGGAAAATAAAAAAATATAAAAATAGCCTAAAAATTATACAAAAAATCTTGTGTGCTTGTTTTGTCTTGTTTTAATTTCAATACCATTTTTGTTTTTTATCTTTTATAAAACCCCTAAAAATTATAAAAAACCAAAAATCTTACAAAAATCATTAAAAATTCCACAAAATTTTAAAAAAATAAGTTTTCAATTTCTATAGTTAGATTTTTTTCATCTACTTTATCATAAAATTGCAATCATGATGTTCAGGGCACTTTAGATATTTTAAAGTTGCCTTCTAGTCAAGATTGTACACCGTTTTGATATTTTAACTTTATTTCATTTTAAGAAAATCTTATAAAAATATGAAATATCCCATAAATTCAAAAAAAACATTTTCATATTTTTAAAATATAAAAATATTATTATTTTTAAATATTTGAGCATTTTTTAGCCGAAATAAAAATGGTTGAAGTGTGATTCCTTTTATCTTTTTTTCATTTTCTTATCAGAAAATAAAAAAAATTGCAAATTAAAAATCACAAAAATTCCCCCCTTTTCTTTTCTGATTTCTCGACTACTTCATAGGCTTAGATCGTGCTCCTTGTGTTCAACCCTAGTCGTTATACCAGGTTAAATTAATAGCAGAGACTGCTACGTTCGTTTTTTATACTTGATTGTTTTTACTTGTGGTCTTGTTTTTCTTGTTGAATCCGACTCACTGATTAGTGTCACAACGACCTTGATTTATTTTTATACTTAACCCTAGTTGGTGAGAAGCTCATCACCATCCAAGAGGAAAAAAATTACACAGGAACGTGGACTTCTGGTCAGTTCACGTAGAGATCTCTCTCCCCAAATGACTGATCCAGTAAAGTGCCTTATCTGCTAAGGCAAAGGGGAAGACTTTGAGGCAAATGTCCTCATGCGTAACTCTAGGGTAATTAGTTGTACCACATATCATCTCGAACTGCTGTAAAAGGGTAAACGACTCCTCTACGACATTCCCGTAAAACTTTGGAAGCAATGAGATGAAGGACAGGCGTAACTCGTTTGGCCCTTGATTCGGTGGTAACTGAATCCAATGATGTAAAGTTCTAGCACCAGGGTCATAACTCATCTCTAAGTGTCGCGGGAACTACGACAGGCGGTAGTGGGTTCCCAGCTGGCCTTCTTGAAGAAGAAGGCACCAGATATTGACTCGTGTCAACACTTGGTTGGCCAGTTTAATAAATAACTTAATAATTAAGGTATAAATAGTAAATAAGGGTATTTTGAAAAAGAAATGAAAGTTGTAAAAAAATTAAATTACCTAAATTATGGTATAATTAGTTTTAATAAATAATATTATTTTACAAAATATGAATGTTATATTAATAAATTAATGTAAATAATACTTAATAAATAGGTTTTGGATTTTTAATTTAAAAAATTACGAAATAATATATTGGTTTTATATTTTATTAATTATTAGGTTAATAAATAGACTATGTACAAATTTTTGGGTATTTTAATAATTTACTTTAAGTATTGTAATAAATACAAGTACAAGTTATACAATTCATTTATACCTATAAATTAGGGTTTTTGACTTATTTAAAATAATAAATAATCTCCAAAAATTATGAAAAAATAGGCTTAAATTACAATATCAATAAAACAATTAAAAATTATAAAATCATTAAAATAATAAGTGATGTGTTATAAATAAAATAGATAGCCCAAAAACCTAGTCGTGGTTAGGTCCGAAAATCGACTTTTTGCAAACAAAATCCGATTCTAGTGAAATCACCTTCATTAATTAGAGAATATTATTTTATGAAATTTAAAGGTGAGTAGAGTGAAATTGGAGTTCGTATTAGAATGTTATTATGTTCAGAAGTTGGGATTTTGACAATTTACAGGTTGGATTTCTTGGTATATATTAAAGGTAATATTTTTAACTTAATTTTATATTTTTCTATACAAAAATAATTAGGACAAGAGTTTGGTGAAAAATATGTTAGTATGAATTAATTAAAAATATTCGAAGTTTTGTACTTTATTGGATAATTAATGGAGAGTCTATGAAGTGTGGAAAATAATTATTTTTATTTTTTTTCTTCCTTATCTCCCCTTACTTATTTATTTGTCGACCAATCCATGCTGACTTGGTCTCATGGATTAGGTTATAGATATATCTTTCAGCTACATTTATTTTTACAAGTCATATTATACATATATACATATCTATAATTTCCCTTTATTTTTATTTTCTTTATTTTTATTCTTTTATTTATTTACATGATTTTAATGCATGAAAGTGCATTTTTATTCATGACTATGGTTTTATTAAAAAGTGGAATTTAATGAATATTTACATGTATTTGTTAAGCATTTTAAGACAAAATGTAGAAATAATGTTAATGAATCGTGGATTCATCAACCCCGTATACTTAAACTTTGCTAGTCCCTTAGCAAACACTTATTTGAAAAATAAGGAAAAAGAAAGAAAGTTAGAACGAATTTGTTTTCCTAAACCAATTCATGAGAATAGTCAAAGGACAGAGCTCGATCTGGCCTAAAACAAGCATTTTATCGGAGCCTTAACTAGGAGTAGGATAATAATCTCAACATTCCTGAAGTTCCACAGGTCCTTGTTTAAGTTCACCTCAACAACCATTTCTGATTCACTCATTCATATCGCAAACTCTATCAACTTTGAAATCAATCTATACAGTGTGTGAATTGTTTTAGCTCTTCCTGCTTTGAAAGAAGCAAAGAAACCACCCATCCCAGCCATACACTCCTATTGGTTCCTCATCCAACTACTCTTTCCTCGGAGAGGGAGGTATTCCCTTCTGAGGTCAGTTCGTGCGATGTCCACAATCGACTATAGAGAGGAAGTAGAAGAATGAGAAAAGAATTGGAGTGTGACCAGTGTAGACGCATCTCCTTGTGAAGCCCAGCCAGTGTAGCTAAGTCTCCTCTAAGATGTGCAGACTTTATAGTGGAATCTCATACCATTGTGGTCGTAATTGTATTTGGTGGTTTCTTCTTTGAGTTGGCTTTGTAATGTTGCTTGCACTGCATTCATCTCTTTGTGCCTCGACGGATTTAGCATCTTTTCATTCCATCCATTTTCTTAGGTTTTGGAAAATTGTGTCAACAGATGCTTCCCTCATCCGAAGCGACTATCGCAACCCCAATCTCTCCCATCTTTAGACATTAATGTCATACGATAAGGATAGAAACGCACTACCAAGATGGATTGCCCTTCGTAGCCCCATGCAAGTTGAGCTAAGTGCAAAGTGCATGTGTCCATAATTGGTTCACTAATGAAGAGTTAAATGGATGACACAAAGTGTTCTACATAGGCACTTTTTGAGTTGACTTCCCAAACAACGTCTCATGGAGCCCAAATATTTAAGAAGACCCAGAGAATCTAAAGTCCAGTTCCTAACCAAGCTCCTTACAATGAAAGTTAAAGGCCACAATCAAGATCCATCCTTTAGACTTTTCCCAATCTTTAGTTCTAGAAATCAAACTTATTCTGAAGAATGCTATTGCAAATGCAATCGTGTTTTTGTGAAGTATATTTTATGTATTTTACTCATTTTTATATATTTTAAGGATTTTTTAACTTTATTCGATTTTAACCATTACATTTTTATGGATAATAAGTATAGTGGAACAAAAATGAGGTGAATGAGGAAAAGAAATATATAAACGAAGGAACAAAAGGATAAAGAAAAACAAAATCATCGAAATCACTCGATCCCCCCATACTTAGGATAAGGCATCCTGAGTATAGAAAAGAGTGTGGACAAAATTAGGGAACAAAGATTAGAGTAAAAGAAAGGACATACAAAAGAAAAGTAAAAAGATCAAAAATCGAAAATGAGAATCAATGGGTAATTGGCTTAGGATCTGGTATCCTAAGCATAGATGATGAAGAAAAAATGGGGATGATTGTGATCTACGGAGAATATACAGGTGTATACTCCAGAAAACCGAATGACTTCACATGTCTCCGTACAAGATGAGATGAAGTGGAAGAGTATTCATGCATCATGTACAAAGTAGATCACTTCAACCAGGATCGTACTGAATCTTCTATTTTTTATGTGCATTCTGATCATTGGCTGAACAACTAGAGCCGTCTATGTAAATAAACTCTATATGTGATAGAGATCTCTTTTCTGAAGTATGCATCTCTAGAGTCAGGCTACAGAAGGTGTCTATATGTGTAACTAGTACACCATTCGACTCTCCATGTTGAATAGATTGAATGATCTGTGATATACAATCAACTGACTCTCGTGCTGGAATATGTGGACTCTCAATCTGCGGTACTGAGATGTCTATTTCTACTAACTGCTCATTTGGATCTGATGTTAACTCTGTATTTGTATATGAACAATCATCAGTGGAACTAGGTACCATGTCTACTACCCCATCCTCATGTAGGATATCGTGGGTATCAAGATAAATGCTCTCAAGATCAACAGACTATGTCTCATTTATGTCCTGAAAATCCTCTGCCAGACTGGAGTCCTCTGAAGTAAATGACAAAACTGATCTAGGATTGCTACATTCTCTCACCATCTCAATGTGTATCTCTTCATTATCTGTGCGTAATGATACTCTCCCTACATCATAGTTAAAGAGTGCTCTTGTTGTCTGTAAGAAGGGTCTCCCGAGAATGATTGGAGCTAGATGTAACTACGTCGGGCACGTCATGTCTAGGATAGTAAAGTCCACTAGAAACTGCAATCCCTGAACGATTAAGATAATATTCCTCAGCATACATCTTGGTCTCTTCACATATCGATATGCAAACTAAAGTATCGCTCGTGATTTGTATAGAGGACCTAGCTTGAGCTTATCAAGCAAAGAGGATGGAAGTAAATTGATCAAGGAACCACTATCTAAGAGAGTATGATGGAATGCAGCATCTTCAATCTGACATGTGACATAGTGAGCTCAAGAATCTATCTTCTTCTTTGGTACCTTGTTCCGAATAGCACACAAAGTTGCCTTGGTCAATACATGTTTCTCAACTCGTGATCTCCTTTTCCTATGTGTTGTGCATCTATTCCTCAACTGATTCTTGAGCGTAGGACAATGATCCAAGACATCGTGAAGTGGGATTTTCAAAAAGATGTTATCTTTCAGTAAATGATTGGTCTCTGGAGTTACAACATTCTTTTTGTGTTCTTTTTCCTTTTCTATACAAAGCATCGGGAAAAAGGAACAATATAAGGAACAAAACTCTCTTTCTTATTGCAATCGGGATCAGCTTGTACATTAAGAGTCTCAAAAATATCTACAAAACTCTCTAAAACAGGAAAGGACACATCATCTTAGGGCGTGTCTTCGTCGCCTGGCATGGTATCATCATCTCATTCGCTTAAGTCCATATTGACCGTCTCAGCATCGCCCCCTTCTACCTGATCATCGAGTAGATGATCCCTGTCATCGTTGCGGTTCTCCTTCTCAGCATGTGTATCATGGTCCCGCCCTCGCTCCTCTCCTTATGCCATCTCCTCCTCCCGTTCAGGTGCTTGTGGCGATCTACCGCTCCTGAGACGAATGAAGTTAGATAAAAATTTTGGAAAAGAGATCGTACCTATCATGTTGTCATCCTGGTCTGGGTGCCTCCTTTTGTTGTTTGGGTTCATCTGAAGTTGTGAGGGAAGAGTGGTCTTGGTGCGGTTAACTCATCCAGACAATGGTTAACCCACTCCATCTCTATCTTGTGCGTAGTCTGGAGCGTGCTCAACATGTCCATGATTTATTTTAGTGCCAAAGCTTGTGAAGATATTTCTGATTCTATGCGGTGACCCTGGCTCTCGACTCTATCCTGCCTCTGCATCTGTTGCTGCGGAGCATACTTTTGAGGAGATCGTTGTGGCGTATATGGAGACTGTTGCTATTGCTGATAATAATTCGGTTGTGATTGCGAAGCAGTATGATGAACAGAATGCGGTCTCCGATAAACGTTGTGGTGAGACTGCTACTACGTGTAGTGTTGTTAGTGTTGATAATGCTGACATCCATGTTGCGGATAATGATGTGGCTGGTGGTGGCGGTGGTTTACGCTCTGAGAAGAAAACTGTGATAGTGGCTGAATCGGTGCGTACCATTTCTCGTTGATCTCAAGAGTGGCTTGAGGCTCAACATCAATGTATACAGGGCTGATGATCTGGTTGGAATTGGCATTAGTCCGATCTGCATGCCAATCAACCTGCGGAGTCTCTGGCTTGCTCTGGACGAAGTGGATCTGTTGGGTGGGAGGAGAGGGTAAAGATCTCCGAGCAGGTTAGGAGGTCGAAGAAGCTTGAACCTACTGATACTAAAGTTGCAGGTTCGTCACCTTCTTCGTTAGATCGCTCAGCTGCTGAGTTAGTGATGAAAGCTTCTCCAACTCTCACAATAGCTACAGTTCCTGAACTTGCTTCTGAATCACATCTACCAATGTTAACTTCTCACTGATATATCCCATGTTGGTATTGGATTCAGTGTCTGAAATATTTGCCACCTTATGATGCTCTCGGTTATACGGTGGATGCAGGGCCTTCTAGAATGCTTGAGTAGAGTTGACGATTCTCGAGTTCTCTCCCTTCCACTCAAAGATGGACCAGACAGACGCGTCATCCCAATTCAGATAGCTACCACCACATGCGGCACTCACAAGCCCATTTATATCTGGTTGGAGTCCTCCAAAATAGTTCTGTACCAGCACCTTCAATGGAATCTCATGATGAGGAAATCTCTCGGTAGGATCCTTGAATCTATACCACGCCTCATGCAATGATTTATTCGACAACTGAGTGAAGTTGGAGATCTGACTCCTCATCATGTTCGTCCATCCAAGAGGAAAATATTTGCGTAGGAACGTGGACTTCAGGTCAGCCCATGTAGAGATCTCTCTCCCCTTATGACTGAGCCAGTAAAGTGCCTTATCTACTAAGGTAAAAGGGAAGGCTTTGAGATGAATGGCCTCCTACGTAACTCCAGGGTAATTAGTCGTACCACATATCATCTCGAACTGTTGTAAAAAGGTACACGACTCCTCTACGACATTCTCGTAAAACTTGGGAAGCAATATGATGAAGGACGGAAGTAACTCGTATGGCCCTTGATTTGGTGGTAACTGAATCCAATGATGTAAAGTTCTAGCGCCAGGGTCATACTCATCTCTGAGTGTCACGGTAACCACGACAGGCGGTAGCGGGTTCCCAGCTCCTGCTCTAAGTGCAACGATCTTGGCTCGCAGCCCATTCTGAACTCTGAACTGATATCAAATGTGGATGTTCATCTGTTGTAAAGTGTCCAGAATCCCGGTGGTGATATCTGCGCCTGGATCCGATCTTCCATCAACATGTGGTTCCTCAGCTAGTCGCTCCTTTATTGGTCCCTTCCTGCGAGCCATCTGCTTCAAATCTTCTGAGAAGGAAAACTTTTTATAAGAACGCTGTGAAAAAACGATAGGAGAAAGAGAAAATAAAATGATGTGGGGGACTGCCTCAAAAGATGGGTTGGTCATAAGCCTAAAATACTCATCGGTTGTGTGTTCCACACAAGGCGGGAACACCGTCATCGAGGTAACCGACGAAGGCCTTGGATTTAATCAACAATTAACCCGTAATATACATAATTCAATTAATAATAAAAATGTGGCAATAAGATTTTATTTCCCTACAGTAAAATGCATAGTAACTAAGCATGTAGAGGTCGAACCACAGAGAGCAATACATGTAGCCTATGATTTTCGTTTATGTACAAACACCGTCATTCATTATATATCCTTTCTGTGGGTTTTTAATTTTTATAATAATAATAATAATTATTATTATTTGTATTTTATTTTTAATTGTTATATTTTTATATTTTCTCTTTTTTTATATAAACATCATAGTTTGCATAAGGCTATATATACGTAATATAGAGTAGTATATTTACAAATACTAATAAATATAGATATAATACGTAAAATAATTTTTTTTGGTTTTTTATTTTTTTCTAATTTTGTATTTTTCATGAATTCTTTAGCTAATTTTTATATATTTTTAAAGTAAAAAACACCTAAAACATGTTTTAAAATAAATACCTGAAATTAGATTAGAGATTAAAAATATAAAATAGAGTCAAAAATTATCCAATTTAATTTTAATTTAAAGATAATAATAAAAATAAAATTCAAAAATAGAAACTACATTTTTGTATTTTTAAGAATTTTTTATATTTTTATAAAGGTTTCAGCAGTTTTTCTATTTTTAGAGTTTTCTTTATATTTTTGTAGTGATTTTTGGTTTGAAGATCAAAAACACAAAAATAAACAACATTTTTTTGGTATTTTTTCAAAAGGTTTTTATAACTTTTATGTATTTTCTTTTGAAAACATGGACGAAAATGCATGTTTTTGCTTTTTTATAAATATTAAAATGCATCAAAATTGCAAAACGAAAAGATGGCGTAAAATATCAATGCTTCAGGAAATTATATTTATTTTTTGGGGATTTTTTTGAATTTTTTAGATGTATGAAATAAATATAGAAAACAAAAGGAAATTGCAATACTAATAGTGGTATTTTGGTATATAAATAAAAGTGCAAGGACCTGAGTGCAATTTTCAAAAAAATTATAATGTGCTCAAAAAGTTAACGTACCAAATAGAAATAGCTAAAGCCACGAGGGCTTTGATGCAAAATTCTTAAAATCATGTGTGAGAACAAGTATGTCCCTAGCAGGGGCTTAAACGTAATTATCAAAAACCCAAGGGCTAGATTGCAAATTTCACAAATATACAACATTCATTTCAATTTATTGGACTAAATAATAAATATAAAAACCTGTAGGAGTGTCCCTGCAATTTTACCACCTCACGTAAGACGGCACACGAGGTGACGTGGACTGGACCTATTTGTAATTACAAGAAGCTCAAGGTCCTAGTTGCAAAATATCCAATTATTTATAAACATTAAATTTTATTTACAGGACTAAATAATAAAATACAAAGAGGAGGGGCGAGATATGCAATTTACCCCTTTTATTGCGTGATCTGACGGCGTTGGTTTTCTTACTTATCCACATGGCGTGCATCCTGCGGTCGGTATTGCTTCGCCTTTGGTTGGTCTGGATTAGATCAACAGAGGTTGATCCGACGTTGGAGGCTTTGGCTTCATCCAACGGCTGGGGGTCAAAACTGGACCTCCGTTCTTGATCCAACAGTGGAGTATCTGTGACGAAGAACATGGAGAAAGGCTTGCCTGGGCAACCTTTCTCCGGTGAAATCATGCTCCTCCAGCTTGCTTTGCTGCTCCATGTTTGCCAGATAGATCCGCAGCAAGGTCCATTACTAGCTGGAGGTCATAGGATGGGCTAAGGGTCACCAGAGCACCCCCACGAGGTTTGGGAAGGGGAGGTGCTCCAAGTACCTCCGACGAGTTTGATTCCGCCTCCAGGGGCTTCTTTGGATCTTAGGACCTGCAAAAATAGACTCACGGGTTGAGGGCAAAGTGCCTCGACCCAGTTTGGCGTGGAACGTGCAAGGGATGGAGTGGGTGGCATTCTCCGGCGAACGACGGAGCTCAGAGAGCAAATCTCCGGATCCACTAGGGATTTGGGGGGGGGACAGAGATGTGAGGTGTGATCAGAAGGTGATGAGGATGGAGATGGAAACAGATAAAATGGCAGAGCAGCGATGATGACGCGCGGAGGAGCTCGCCGGAGCTCAACTCCGGCGAAGTACATGAAGAGATGATTAAGCTAATCTAATGGACTAGAGATTAATCTAAGAGCTGGAAACTAAAGCCAAGCTTAAATGCAACCAAATAAAAGATAAAAGACGCAGCTCTTATACCTACACGAGCGCATGGAGAAGGGTGGTTGGAGCACCACCATGGACCGCCACCTTGTCCTAGCCATGCCCTCTCAAAGTGCGAGGGGGCTCACATCTGTCACATGGACCTTGACTCACTCATAAGAATGCTCGGCGAAGATCAAAGGGGGATCAAACTCGGAAGGAAGGAGGATGGATTTATTTATAGACAAGTATGATGAGGTCTTATTAGGTTAGGGTTTCTGCTCGAATCGAGGATTGTTTGACCATGAAAAAGTATCCGCGTGATTGAGGATAGATCGCGGAAGGTCTTTTGTGATGGAAGCGAGAAGAGAAGACCAATTGATCAGAAGAGGAAATTCAGAGAAGATGAGGTGATCGACGTCTAACACGTGGGGCGGCTGGAGACAAAGTAGTTGACAAAGGTCAACAGTTGACACGCTCTCATTGGGCCAGCTTAGCCACTAGAAGACAAACCAGGCTGAGTTATTCGTATTTTATTAATTTAATATAGTAAATGATTTCAATATATTTTGAGTATAAAAATGTTAATTATTTAATGTGGTATTTTTTTACGATTTTTATTTATTTTTTGTGTATTTTATTAGTACTTAGTGTTTAATAGTGTATTTATAGGTATATTTGCCTTTTATACATATTTATTTATTTTTGTATATTTTATTTTATTATTTTATTATTTATTTTGTATATTTATGACTTATTTTTTTGAGCATAAATATATTTTTATTATATTTTTATGATGTTATTTGGACACTTAAATAAATAGATATGTATATTCTATAGGTATATTTATAGGTATTTTACCTATGTATTATATGTATCTTTTTATTTTTATGTATTTTAATGTGTTTTATTTTGTTTTTGTATTTTCAATAGAATATGAATAATATTTAAAAAATTAAAAAAATACAAAGAACAAAAAACGATAAAAGAATAGAATCTATTTTTTTATGTACATGTATAATCATATGTAATTTGTTTATGTATTTATACAGACTTATTTATTTTTCATTTTCTTTTTGGTTTTATTTTAATTTTAATATCTACATGTGTTATGAATAGTAATAATAAAATTATAAAATATAAATTTGAAAAAATAATATAGCATGAAAAAACTGAATATTTTACTCAGTATAATATACAATGAGGGTAAAAAACCTAACTTCTACACAGTAACTCCAAAAAATATGAAATCACCATCTTTAAATAGCTGGTAAAAAGTTATATACAATTAGTGGTGATTTGTTATGTCTTGAGTTTTTATTTGAATGATATGGGTCTGTGAAGTTTAGTTTTTGGCTTTTTATTTAGTGTATAAAATTATCACTGTGTATTACTTTTTGTACAAACTTAATTTTTGTATTTTTACTTACATTAATATCTACAACTTTCATGTACAAAGTTTCTCCATTTGAGAAAAAAATAATAAAGAATAAAATGGGTGTCGAAAATACATAAATAATAAATTAAAGAATATGGTTTTTATTCTATTTCTGGCCCTTATCTCCCCCTACATTATTCCTTGTCGACTAACTCAATTCTTGACATGGTCTTGGGGTTTACGGTTATAAAATATTTTCAATATTTTTATCCTTTTTCTTCTCTTCTCTTTATTCCATAATTTTGGCATTAAAAACAGTATCATTTACACGATAAATGTAATAAATGATTGATGCTATTTTGTACAAATTAATGCTATTTACATGCATTAGCTAGGGTTTTTAAGGTCAAAATGATAGATTAAAGGTGATGAAATTCGGATTCATCACCCCACTATACTTGCCTTTTCTAGTCCCTAGCAAACATTTATGCAATAAGTACAAAAAGAATAATGAAGAAAAGAAAAGGAAAGAATAAATAGAGTTGCTTTCAGTTGTTAAACTTGTCTTTACAAAATCAAAGTTTGGAGCTTCAGTTAGACATTGATGTGAGAATGTGTGTTGAACCTGGTCAAGAACCAAATTTAAAACACAACAACCTTCGAGAGTCACCGAGCTCGGTTAAAACCACCTCAATAACCAGTTCAGAACTAGCCTACATCATACACAAACCCTTATGACTATGAAGCTGACTTGTACAGTGTAAGTCACAGTGGCTCTCCCCAACTGAAATGACAAAGGAACTGACTTCTCCAGAATGACAACCCAATGATTCCCCAATCCAGCACTCTGTCCTCGAGGAGCGGGGTATTTCCTTCTAAGTTCAAGTGGCATCCAACTCAAGAGGAGGAGGTGAAGAAAATAATGGATGGTAGCCAATGTAGCTACCTATCTTGGGATGCATGACCAGTGTAGTCAAGTCATCCAGCTGCAGGCTCACATGGTAAAACTTTGATGCTCAAGCTTGCTTATTTTCTATACAACATATATATATATATACTCCGGCAGGCATTTTATTTGTATTTGCAGGCATGTCCACTATTTTGGAGTTTTTTTTCAACATACTATACATAGCAACATTTACATAGGGAGTTTTTCCTCTTGAGCCAGAAGACTATCCCTCTTTTGAAGCTTTATTGCAACCCACCCTCTCTTGTCTTTAGACTTCATGGCAACTGGACTAGGTTGGGGTGCACATCCCTCCCTAGACGAGGACATATGTTTCCACTCATGTGCGTCTCAGACTGGAAAATCCAACCCCCTCACCACTTCCAACTGAGTTGAGCCACGTGAAAGGTGCAAGTGTTCAAGTTAGGTCACGGCCGACAAGAGTCATGCGTGCATCTCAAAAAGTTCTAGTTAGTCAGTTGAGGTGACTTGAACCCTGCCCTAAGTCTCAAAGAACTAAGTCCTAATGGACCTGAAGTACCTTAAACCTAGTTCCTATAAGGTTCTAGTGCAATTAGGTGCAATAAGATCCAACTAAGCTCGAGTCTTCGACTTTATTGGACTAGTTCAATCATCAAGCTCAATCAAAGAATATGAATGATATGCAAATGCTTTGTACAACGATGCAAAGAATGGTGTAATTTTCAAAGAATTTTGAAAACAATGAGAATTTTCACATAAAGAATTTTGCAAATAAAAAGAATTTTGGCACACAAACTATGAAGTATTTATAACTATTTTTACAACCATGCTTCTTTTTACTTATCTACAAGAATTAAGAATTTTAAAGAATTTATAGGTTCACAAAAAGTTATTTTATAGGTATATACAACTGGTAGAGAATTTTATGTACATATATTAATGCATTTATTCCTTATTTGATTGAAAGCAATTTTGAAAATTATAATACACAATAATTTTTGCAAACATTTGAAAATCATTTTGCAAAGATTTTTCACATGATACGTATATAGCTTTCACACTAATTTTACAACCATTTTCAAAATCATTTGCAAATAGGTTTCCAAAACTTTTATTTCACACAAAGGAAAGAACTTTTGCAAATCAAAATAGTTTTACTGAGGTTGAAAATATTTCACAGAAAGTTTTCCAAACGGGTCGCACCATTTTCAAATCATTTTGCAAAAACAATTTTGTCCTGATTTATTATTCAATATATACAAAAATGATGGGTATATACAAAATATTTTTGGTATTTTGAGTTTTGCAAATGTTTTTGTGATTTTTGAAATGGGTACATATCTTTACATGGAGATATATCTTATGTATAGAAGAGTTTTGGTTCTTAAAGGATTTACAAGGGATGATTGCTCACTTTTATACATTTATAAAGATATTTTTGAGTATAGTGTGTACACTCCTCAAGCTTATTTAAAAATCATTTTCAACAATCTAGAAAACTATAGTCCAACATAATTTTCACAAATAATCTTTACAAATGTTTACACATATTTGAAAATCATTTTGCAAAGATTTTTCAAATAGTATATATAGATTTTCAAAATATTTTTGTGACCATTTTTCCAACCATTTGCAAATTGCTTTTCAAACATTTTTATTTCATGCAAACATAAAACTTTGCAAACAAAAAGATTTTAACAAAGGTTGAACACTTTTTACAAAATATTTTCTAAATTGCTTTCAACAGATTCAAAAGAGTTTCAAACTATTTTTGAAACATTTTGCAAAAGTATTTTTACCTGATTTATTAATCAGAATGTACAAAAAGAGTTTGAGGAGCTATAAACATCTTTTTTTAGAAGATTGTGATGAATTTAACATTATTTTTACTATAGGTATTATTTAAAATACAAAAGTACGAGTTATGGCTTAAAGTATATACATAGTATATACGACCCCCTATACTTAGCTCAAGCTACGTCCTCATACATCAATGAGAAAAAGAGAAGACATAACTCGGACTGAGTATAGAAAAGTCTAAAGAATGAAGGAATGAGGAAATTAATAAATGAATGGGAAGTTGACTATCTCCCCTATACTTAGGATAAAATAATCCTAAGTATAGAAGACTATACACAAGGTAGGGATGGTCAAGGCTGAGAATGAACAGATCGTACTCAGATTATCTCTCCCTATACTTAGGGTAAGATATCCATAAGTATAGACAAGAAGAGGAGACAATGGAGAGGATCAAAGAATGAAAGGACTCTGGGTGCTCACCCCCTGTACTTAGGAAAAAGTACGTCCTAAGTATAGAATACTGACCACAAGGGGCAACACATTTTTGGTAGAAAAAGAAAATAGAAAAGGAAAAGAAGAAAAGATCAGAGGAAAAGTTTTTTAGGTGCATTTTTGAATCTCCTGATGATGCCAGTGTTGTGAATGTATCTTCAGAGCGTAGTACCTATATTGAGTCGACAACAACCAAGAAAGTATCTGGCTCAAGGTAGGGCTTCAGTAGTTACCGTTGATGACGAATGGCTGTGTGTCAGGGGACAATTCTGATATTGCAATACTTCTATTATCACACACTTCTCGAACTTGAAATGGCCCTATCCATTTGCTTTTTAGTTTTCCCTGGGAAGATCTTTATCTTTGCATCAAATAACCATACTTTCTGCCCAACTTCGAAGGTCTTTCGTCTAATGTGCCGGTCATGCCAGCGTTTCACCTTCTCCTTGTACATCAATGTCTTATCGTATGCATAGTCTCAGAATTCCAAGAGTCTGTTCATATCATCTCTTCTTTTCTGACCACTACTCTGTGAGTCCAAATTGCACATATTAATTGCCTACACGGATTTATGAATTAATTCTATGGGTAGATGGCATGGTTTCCCATATACAAGATGATAGGGCAACATGCCCAGAGGGACTTTTAGGCAGTTCTGTATGCCTAGAGGATGGAGTCCAAGAGTTGGGACCAATTCTTTCTATCCGGCCTCACAAGTTTTTGAAGAATCTTCTTGATTTCTTTATTCGATAATTCTGCCATATCATTGGTTTGGAGATGATAAGGAGATGCGACTTAATGGTTGATGTTGTATTCCTTCGTTAATTTCTTGAACTCTTTATTGATGAAGTGGTTGCGCCCATATGATATCAGAATCTTCAGAATCCCGAACCTAAAATGATATTTTCTCTTAGAAATCAGCATACTGTTCGGCTATCTACGACATTGAGTCTTTCGTTGTGAGTGTGCCTTTCAATTTCTGACAGTCAGTACACTGTTTGACGAAAGCTGCTAAATCCTTGAATAGTGTGGGCCACCAGAAGCCACACTTAAGTACTTTTACTGTCGTTCGATCTCCAGAATGGTGCCCACCAGAATCGAGCGAGTGACAATGCTCGAGGACACTGTGATGCTCCTCCTGAGGGATACACTTGCGCCAAATGCAATCTGCTCCTTCCCTGAATAAGAGAGGATCTTCCCATTGGTAGAAATGGATTGTCGACAAGAATTTGTCCTTCTGATTCTTCATCCAATCCGACAGTACTACCCCCAAAATAAGGTAGTTGACAATATCATTGTGCCACGAGAGTGAATCCACAACAAAAATCGACTCGTCGGGAAAGGTTTCTGTGATGGGTGCACTGCTCAATGAAGGCTCTTGCTTCTCAAGTCTGGAGAGATGATCTGGTACCACATTCTGATACCAGGCTTGTCCTTGATTTCGAAATCGAATTACTAGAGGAGAAGGGTCCATCTAATCGGTCTGGGTTTGGCATCCTTCTTCTGCTGTAAATATCAGATAGTAGAGTGGTCGGTGAAGATGGTAACTTTCGATCCAAGCAAATAAGATCTGAACTTCTCTAAGGTGAATACCACATCCAGCATCTCTTTCTCTGTCACCGTGTAATTTCTCTGAGCTTCATCTAATGTTGAACTAGCGTAATGAATGGCATAGGGAACATTATTTTTTCTTTGTCCTAACACAACCCCAACTACAAAGTCGGACGCATCCGTTATGATCTCAAAGGGATGAGACCAATCTGGTTGCTGTAAGACTGGATCTTGAGTGATAAGCTCCTACAACTGATTGAATGCAAGGAGCACCTGCTAATCAACATTAAACTCGGTCTTCTTGCATAGTAATTTGGTAAGAGGTCAGGCAATGCGGCTGAAATCACGGATGAACCATTTGCAGAACCCCACATGCCCCAAGAATGACCTCACATTCTTTACTGTCTGAGGTGACTCAAGATTGGCTATCACGTCCACCTTTGCCGGGTCGACTTCCATGCCACATTTGGAAATGATGTGACCCAGTACAATCCCTTCTGTGACCATGAAGTGGCTCTTTTCACGGCATTTCTGAAGTACTCTGTCTAGGATCTCAAGACAAGAAATGAAACTATCACCATAGACGGAGAAGTCGTCCATAAACACCTCAAGAAAACTACATACCATCTTGGCAAAGATTGCAAGCACGCATCTCTGGAATGTCGTTGGTGCATTGCACAATCCAAAAGGCATTCTCTTGAAAGCATAGGTGCCGAACGGGAAAGTGAAGGTAGTCTTCTCTTGGTCCTCAAGGGTGATTGCCACTTGGTTGTACCCAGAGTACCCATCTAGAAATCCGAAGAACTCCTTGCAGGCTAGCATTTCCAAAACATGATCAATGAATGGCAAGGGGAAGTGGTCCTTCTTTGTTACTGCATTAAGACGGCGATAATCAACACATACACTCTAGAATGTCGGTACCCGAGTAGATATCTCTTCTCCTCTGTCGTTTGTAACAACGTTAAGCCCTAATTTCTTTGAAACTACGTGCAAGGGGCTCACCCATTTTGAATCGGAGATGGGATAAACAAAACCTGCATCACACCATTTAGTGATTTCTTTCATGACGACGTCCCTGAGATTTGGATTCAGTCTTCTTTGGAATTCATAGTACGGCTTGGCATATTCCTCCAGGTAAATGTGGTTTGAACACAACACAGGATTTTTCCCGCAGAGATCTGATACATGCGAACCAAGTGCCTTACAGTTTTTTTTCTAGAACCTTGAGAAGTTGAGATTCATGCTCCAGGGTCAGCCAACTGCTAATGAGGACCGGATACATGTTTTCTGCACCTGCAAGGAAAGCATCCTTCAGGCCTGATAGAAGTGGCTTGAGTTCAGGTTCTGATCTGGCCAACTTATTAGTCACTTCAAAAATTGCACTAGTGGGTGAATGTGCGGTCTGGACTTTTGCAGAGTTGCTAACCTCAGCGCTCTATTGAGATTCTGTGAATGTGCCGAACGGTTCTGCACTAGGCTTATTGTGGTCGGGATGGAGTGAGTCATTGGAGTCAAAAAGATGCATTAACATATTGGAATCTGTCTCTCAATTATCATCGGAGCTTGTGTCGACTGTGCTTTCCAAGACCTCCTCTAGGGTAAGGATTTCCTGTGTCCATGGATCGTTTATTGAAAGTGGTATGTCTCTGATTTCAACAATGAAGTCACAGTTTGCTTCAGATGATACTGCGTGTCCCTCATCAGTCACGATCTTGGGATCACTGATCATGTTTATAGTGATTCTTTTATTTCCTGAGATGAATGTAATCTTGCCAGACCCATACTCAACCACGGCTTTTGAGGTGCACAGGAATGGCCGACCAAGGATGACAAGAGTCTGGAGTAAAGGTGCGGGAGAGTCCATATCAAGGACTACAAAGTCAACGGGGAACTGCATTTTCCACACCTTTACAACATCTTCCAAAAGACCTCTAAGTCGCTTGATGGATCGGTCAGCGAATCGAAGGATCATCCGTGTCTGCTTGATTGGGCCTAGCCCAAATTCTTGCAATAGTGACGACGGTAGAAGGTTGATGGAAGAACCTATGTCAAGCAGAGTACGCTCAAAGACTTGATCAACAATCTCGCAACTAATAAGAGGTGCTCCTTTGTCCTGCTTCTTCTGTGGGAGGTTGTCGATGGCTGCTACAGTGTCCATGTGACGGAATGCTTCTCAACCTGTAGGCATCTATTATTTCGTGTTGGGCTATGCTTGCTTGTACATGCCTCTTTCAAACCTTTCTTCGCAACTGGCATGTATTTTGTGGCATTCATCAAAGGAATCTCAACAGTCAAGTTATTGATAATGTCCTAAACTCTAGGATCATATAATGCACTTTTTCTTTTTGTAGTTTTTTGATTTTTCTATTGCATCAGGAAAAGGAATATGTACATTGCTGGAATAGGAAACAGAGTTCTTATTTACAACAAAATCATCACCCACTATATGTTGTACATCTGGGTTACTAAAAAGAGTACAATCTGATGGCTGAAATGCTAGATCTAGTGGACGGGCAAAAAGTGGAGCCTCTGCTTCGTCGACTGGCATGGGATAAGCTGCAACTGGCGGCTCCTCCAAGGTAGGCGCAGCTTCACTTTAGTGACGATCTTCTTTTTGTTATTTTTGCTTTTGCTATTTTTTTTGTTCTTTTTCTTGATGCTGACGGTGGTGAGTGGTAGTTGAACTAGCTCCTCTTTCTTCTTCTTCCTCACCCGTCCCTGTAGCTGGAACGATTGATGCAGAAGATGACGATTCACTTGAAGATTTATTCTTACCCTTGTTGATGGTAGGCGGAGGAAAAGCCCTACCGCTCCTGAGAGTGACAACATTTAGATAAAACATTAGCACAATCATCTGACTCTACAGGCATAGATGGGATATCACAGTCTACCTGCTCTTTCTTCTTGAAGCTGTTGGGGTTGGCTTCAACCTACGTCGGAATGGTGGTTTTCGTGGCGGTCAGGTCATCTAACTTCCTTGTCATATCTTCTAGCCCTTTGATGAGCTGGGCCAGGCAGTCAAGAGTGGGGTTCACGGTTCAGCGTGCAGACCACATTGTTGTTGCATGTTTGGGAATGGAGGCGCTGCTGGTGGTGATGAGGTGGTGGAAGGAGATGATATTGATTATAGGAGTGAGGAGGGTACTGCTGATATTGTGGTGGTGGAGAAGTCGCGTATTGGTGATAGGGTTGTTGCTGGCGGTACTGCGGTTGCTAGAAGTGTTGACTCTGCCTCCATTGGTTGTTGTACTGTAGAGGCTGATGATATTGAGGCGGTGGCTGTGAGGACTGTCCAAAATGACCACCCTATGGTTGGTAGAATGGCATGTTGCCTTGTGGCTTCCTATGGGGAGTCTAGTAGTACGGGATATCTGTGCATCGTTTCTCCACACACTATTAACCTCCTGGATCAAGTGTTGTGGTTGGAATGCTGGATCTGGTGTCTAGAGGAAATCTGGTTGGTACACAACCATCTGTTGCTGCGGCTGGCCCTGATTTGGTGTCTGCACGTAGTATACATGCTGGACGACTGGTGGTTGTTGGCTCGGCTGAGGTTGTTGTGGCAGTGATAGCTCATATTTCTTCTCATCTAGAGATTTTGTCGATGGTGCTGCCGAATGGACAGAGCTGATGGTGCCCACCAGCAGTTCCAACTGCTTGGTGATTTGGTCCAGTTTATCGAGATTCTACATCCTCTTCTCGATCACAACAAGTTTCTTGAGATCCTGTGATCGTTCAATGATATCAACTTTCGAGAGATGCACCCCGATGATGCTAAGGTTGGAGCTCTCATCTCTCTCTGCCTCACGGAACGCTGCCATGTGGACTTGCTTCTGATGGATCTGGGGTTGCTTCTGATATGCCTCGGATGAAGAGAGGGCAGCTTCTCCTTCAGCCATTTCCTCAAAGATCTTCCATACGACATCTTCATCCTTGTTGAAGTGCAAGCCCCCACAGGCTGCGTCAACGAGCCTTTGACTCTCTGCGTTCAGGCCCTCGAAGAAGTGTTGGACCAAGCTGGTCCTTTGATTTTCATGATGACAACATTTCTCTTGTAGGTCTGTAAATCTCTCCCAAGCTTCGTGAATGGATTCGTGGGCTCCCTAAGAGAAGTTGTTGATTCTGGCTCGCATCTGGTTGAGCCGACTGAGAGGGTAAAGTTTATGCTAAAAGGCGGACTTCAGTTCCTCCCAAGTCGTCACGACCTTCCCTAGATGGTTGACCCAGTAAAGGGCCTTATCTTGGATACTGAAAGGGAACGCCATCATCTTCACTACGTCCAACGGTACATTGAGGTAGCGGGTCATACGGTAGATGCGTAAAAACTGCTGGATATGAATGTATGGCTCTTCACTGGTGTTCCCGTGGAAAGAAGGGAGAAGAGCAAGGAATTGAGGCTTTAGTTCAAAATGAGTGTGCACCGGTGGAATGAGGATCCACTCAGTAATCTAGCTATCTCCAGGATTGTATGTTTCTTTCAACGTCGGTTTTGTCCTTCCTTGTTCAGGCTCTTCCTCGTCTGGGTTATCACGAGGTCCACCACCTCCTCCTCCTTGTCTTCCTCCTCCTCTTTCTATTTTGTTCATAACATCGTTCAACATTTCATGAAGGGCAGTCTGTGATAGGGCTTGCTCTGTCAGCTATTGTTGAATGGCTTGGATAGATGCTAACAACTGTGCATTGACCTGATTTTGATCAGATATCTATCCTTGCTCTTGCTGTGGGGGTTGTTGACTCTTGCCCTTTACTTGAGGAGCCATCTCATGGTCTGAATCTAAGGAGATGAAGTATGGATTGGGATCCAGGGCTTGGTCTTGCGTCTATCTATAAGATGAGAGAATCCCAATCAGACTACTTGCAATTGTATCCCAGCTACCATAATGAATCTAGTATTAAGGTCAATTCCAGAGTGTTGTGAATGAAAAAAGATATGGATTGTAACCAACTTTCATTCACAACTGTGAAAGTGGGACAAGAGTGGTCCCGGTTTATTGGGTGGTCAAGAGGAAGGGTAGAAGACGAGGAGTATAGAGATCGACCAGCAAGGTTCGGATCGGGTTCTTGGGAATCACCTCGAATTATTGGCGAGTTTGAGTCCATGGAATCGATGTAGGTGTCGGCAGGATCCCGACTAAACCATCCATGGATCGCCCTCGCGAAGCAAGAGGGGAGTTAATGAAGGAAGAAAGATACAGTGATCAACGAGGAATAAATTGGAGTGAAAACCAGTAGAAAGTCTCAAGACTAAGCGGGGGTAAAAGGGAGAAACACATGACAAAATTTATGCAAGTTTGCGGGAGTTGATCTTTGAACCTTAATCTAGATCCATACAAAAACAAGACAAAATTGGGTTCACCAACTCATGCCATGTGAAGCTGTAAAGGTTCAACTACTTATTATCTTTTCATTTTTAGAGTTGTTATTACAAGCATATCTTATAACAAGTGCTTAGCACGCTAACCCTATAGGAGAGAGGGTACTGCCAGAAAAGTATCCAGTACTTGTTCTCTTCCTTTGTAACCTGTAGTATGCACTTTTTGAGGTCCTTGTAACCCTTCCAGGATCGCTACTCAGCCAAAGAAATAGAGAGAGGAAGCCGATAGGCGAAACCAATACTTCAGTTCTCGCTCAGAAGGGAATCACACGTGTGCATGCAAGAACCTACTCGGACGCAAATCGATGAGATAGACACTCCCGTGAAGGGGTGGCCTAAGCTCAATACTTCAGACCTTGTCGATGTTCCACACAAGACGGGAACACCATCTTTGACAAGACCCTACTCGGTAACGTACGATAGAAGCGCCATTAATTAGGAAATCTAGGCGATATACAAGGCAGTTACAGATTGGGATTTTGGCTCTAATCCTTAGCGTGTCATGCCTCACTCATGGGAGTGGTTTTGGTCCCCTCCGAAGGTACCCAAAAATAATGAGGGCTTTATGAACCCATCACAATGATAGTCTATTACGAATGTTAATTAAGGTCAAAGTTTATTTAGCAGACCCCTTAATTTTTTTTGGGTTTTCATTATTTTTGAGTCTGTTTTCATACAAGCGCCTAGCATTTTTATATATTTTCATTTAGTTCCTAGGTGCTCAAAATCAGAGGGAGATAGCACAAAAGCTGTGCAAGTTGACTCAATTACGGAAATCTCACCATTGAATATAATGATGAAAGCTGAGTTAGAAGACTTACAATGCATCCCAACTCTCTCGATGCGGTATGCAAAACATAATTTTTAAACCTATCTACATGGTGGTGTGCAATCGACAAAATCACCCTAAATAGTAGCTGTTATTAATCGTGAAGAACCAGTTGTTAGTTATTCAGAAATGAGACCAAAGTACGGTCTCTGATGCCGATCGGTGCCCGCCACAACTGGTCCTGCACGCACTGTATACGACCTCTTGCGATAGACGGTCTCAAATCTACACTCTAGCATTGTTAATTTGACTAGATCCATTCGCGAGAGACTATAGGAACATGCATTCTTATTAATGTTTGAACCTATTTACCGAGTAAAGCAACCTAAGTCTAGGGGCTCCATGCATAAAAAACAAATAAGAAAGAAGGCAGAATACTCAAGACAACATAAACCAAATAAAAGAAGGCGAGAAAATGTGTAAAACTGTGATGAGACTCCTAGGTGAATAAACACCCGGGCACTAGACCTCGTTGCGATGGGTAGAGTCCATATATATACATGCCAAAATTATCTCATTCTCACCATAAATTACATAAATAAATTTCTAAATTAAATCTAAGCTAATGTCTTCTCCTTGCTTCCTTGGTTCTCTCTCCGGCTAGTCATAGCGATAAGACCAGCCACCTCCAAGCTTGGCTGTCTCGGCTCCCTAGAAAGCCGTCCTCATGTGGCGGGCCCTCACATCAAAGTCACAAAGAAATATCATTAACATATATAATTAAATTAGCTTAATAGATCAATAAATATTTACAGCAATAAAGAAACAATTAATTGGATAAATATACATTACTGGATATTTACAACAATAAATCAATGGATCAAATAAATAACCATACAAAGAATGACAGAAAAAAATTAGACTACGCTCATTGCTCCTCGGTAATGGCGCTATCTGATAAAAACTCAAAATCCTCATCGGTCGTGTCTTCCACACAAGGCAGGAACACCGTCGTCGAGGTAACCGACGATAGCCTTGGATTTAATCAGTATTTAACCCACAATATACATAATTCAATTAATGGCAAAAATGTGGCATTGAGATTTTATTTCTCAACAGTAAAATGCATAGTGACTAAGCAAGTAGAGATCGTACCACAAAGAGCAATACAGGTAGCCTCTGGTTTTTATTTATGTACAAACCAAGTCATTCATTATGTATAGATCCTTTCTGTGGGTTTGTAATTTTTATATTTTTTTTATTTTTATAAATTTTATTTTTTATATTTTTTTGTATTTGATTTTTAATTTTTAATTTTTATAGTTTCTCTTTTTTTATATAAGAAACATAGTATGCATAAGGCCATATATACGTAATATAGAGTAGTATATTTTCAAATACTAATAAATATAGATATAATACAGAAAAAATTTGTTTTTAGTTTTTTTTATATTTTCTAAGGTTTATGGTTTTCCAGATTTTTTTGCTAATTTTTATATATTTTTAAAGTCAAAAACACCCAAAATAGGGTTTAAAATAAATACCTGAAATTAGATTGGAGATTAAAAATATAAAATAGAGTCAAAATATCTATACATTAATTTTAATATAAAGATAATAATAAAAATAAAATTCAGAAATAGAAACTATATTTTTATGATTTTTAAGAAATTTTTATATTTTTATAAAGGTTTTAGGGGTTTTTCTATTTTTTTTGATACAATAGTGAAATTTATAGGTATAATTACAACTTTTATACATATGTATTTTACAACAACTATGTATACCCCATAATGTATATCCCACGTGACAAAATAACTTTACAAAATTTCACAAACCATTTCAAAACATTTTACAAAGATTTTTCAAACATTTTACAAAATATTTTACAAATATTTTTACAAAAGTTTTACAAATATTTTTGCAAACTATTTTACAAACATTTTTACAAATCATTTTACAAATAACTTTATAAACAGGTTTTTGCAAACATTTTGCTTTAAAAAAATTTATAAAAAATTTGTACAATATACATAATTTTGATACAAAAAACAATTTACAAACAATTTACAAACAAAATATTTTTACAAATAATTTTACAAAGATTTGTACAAAAATAATTGTACACAAAATTTAAAACATTTTTAGAAACAAATTACAAACAATTTTACAAAAAGTTTTATCCTCATCCCTGATAGGCGATCGGGAAGCACTGAATGGATCGTGGGAGACTTCCGCGTCGACTGAATGGCTCAGATGAAGACTCCACCGACTGGATGGGCGTTACGACAAAGGTGGCCTTGAGGGACTCCGACAAGCTTCCGATAGGTGGAATGAGGGCTCCTAAGCACGCACAAAGAGCTGTAAAGGGTAGCTGGGACTCGAGGGTGATGGCCTCGACCGAGCTACGGAAGGTAGTGGAGGTTGCTCGCGGCGGAACTCCAGGCACGATGGTCAAGCTACGGCTTTGTTGCACCAAATCGATCGCCAAGCGGCGCTCCAGGCAGCTGTCACTCACCTGGAGGTGGCTAGGGTTTCAAATGGGAGCGAGGCACGAGCTGGGCTCCTGGGGAAGAGGATGAGAGACTTTATAGCGTCCACATGTGGTTGGAAGAAACATGCGAGAGCACGCGAACCGAGAAGGATCCGTGCCCTCTGTTGGTGCGATTTTTATGGTTTGAAAAGTTGGTTTTACCACGTCGTTGTTGTTCCACGCAAAACTGCAATCAAACAAATAAGATTACAACTACAAGCATGTTGGAAAAATATGAGTTATATAGTGCAAGTAGAGGTTTGTATCCGCAGGGACTAAGCATACTCGCTCTTTTTGTTCTTCTTTAAAACTTGATTCAAATTTTAAATCTATTGTAATGAAAGAAAACTTATAACAGAATACAATCTACGGTGAGAATACTTCCTAGAACTTAGAATAAGCAAATGATGGTATGAGTGCAACTAAGTAAGGAAGTGGGGGTTGATTTGCAATTTAATATGGGAAGATGAGATTTACTTGAAGCTTTCAAGAGAGAATGATGAAATATAAAACTTGCATTGCATATATTTTCAAGAAAAAAGGAGTTGACAATAGCTTACACAATAAAAGTTGTTCTTGCAAATTCAACTTAAACAAATTAACTAAGGTAGAAAAAAATACAAGCGACAAATAAAATGGGAAAGAAATGCTTCTCTATTTGATTCCAGAGCGAAGGCGACGATGACGGTAGAGACAGGAGTGTGCAGGAAGATGCATGGGCTGATCGCACACACGAGTATGGAGCCGAGGAGAGAAGGTCGTCTAGGAGGAAATGCGTCGCAACAGAGTGGCTGGAGATAGCCGTGCAAGCTACTACAAATTGGAGGAGATAGCCATGCGTGTGGACGCACGGGCTGCTACGGGCTGGAGGAGAACCACAAGGAGGAGGGAGTGCGCGAGGGGAGAGGGCCGTTGGCCCTGCGCTACTTCTATACCTGCATGAGAAAACGAGAGAGAGAGAGAGATAGCATAAAGAGAGAAGAGGGGGAGTATGAGGAGTATGAGCCGGGGATCCTTCATGTGTCATGCCTCCTTTTATAGATGAATATTGCTTTGGAATGAAGGGACACATCCATGCACATGAAGACAAAACAATAAATTCATTCATGCATGTGAAAGGGAGAAGAGTGTTACTTGTATTCAAGGGAAGCACCCCCATGTATATAAAGATAAAAATAATAAATTCATTCATTCATGGGGGATGGTCTCTTTTTATAATAGCCATATGCACCTTTTCAAAATGAAGTGAAAAGTCTCATGCATGCATGGAGACAAGATCAATAAATGCATTCATGTATGTATGGGAAGTTGCATGGAAAGTTGCATGGGAAAGGTTGGCTCTTTTCATGGGGAATGAGAGAGATGCATGTACGTGAGTTACCCTTATCATTTAAAGTTTGGGAAATTTATATTATCACCCCTTCCCATTTCTTTCCAACAAAAAGGTATAGGCTTTTGTAGAACCTAAATGAAAGTGTTTGTTTATTTTGTCAAACTATGATCCCAATACATTTTTTCTTTCTCTTAAAAATATGATTGTTTATTTAGAATAATGGACAATTATACATCTTGATATTTGAATAATCCCGCTAAATAAAATATCGATCAATATCTTTGAAGATATTTTCCCGAATATAAAATCATGATTTGTCGATTTATGTGTAATTAAGGGGTTTTCTCTTGTTGTGTACATGGAATAAATTAGCCATGGATTATGTGATCTTTAGAGCTTATAAATCAAGAATTGATATTATCTTCCACATAATTTTAGCCTATTATCACAGTATATCAAGTAATCATCACACCCCCATACTTAAGTCCTGCTAGTCCCGAGCAAGAGTAAGATAAGTAATAATGAAAGATAGGGAATTTAGCCAAGGTAGATCTGCTGAGGGTTTGCAGCAAACACTCCCACAAAGTATTTGAGTTTTTCAGTTCCTAACCACACAAATAAACAAACTTCAGTAGAGTTGACCCATGGATTAATGATTTGTTTTGAATAATCCACTTGACTTGAGTTTTGTAGTTTCAATAGCCTCTCAGTTCCAACAAAATCAGACATGATTTCAGAAGGTTGATCAAGTCAGCTCATCCCTAAGAAACATGTATTCTCTTTGACCTTGAGTAGATATAAACAGTGTTAGTGATAGTTTTAGCTTTCGTGAGTCAAGAGAACGAGCTAACAACACAATCTATCAAGGTACCGAATGATTCCCTATACATATAGCCTCGGTGCTCACCTAGATTCAGGCATAATCTCCTTTCACCTGAATATGTCAGCATAGAAAAATAGGTCATAGTTTATTGGAGAATGGGACTTAATTTCGGTGTTTTCCGTAGACCGCTTTGGTCCGTTGCTCTCATTCTTTTCCTTTTGCAGAGCATAACCCTGGGCCTCTTTGGGCCTCTTTTAAAAATTTAGGTAGCATCATTGGGTTGCTAACACGGTTTTTTGGTGGAGGAGGGTTATTTGGTGGTCTTCTTTCCTTGCTTTTGCTTCGCACATCTTTGCATGATTGGTGGTTTTTGGCATTTTGTATTGAGATATGCCTTTTGTGGTGTTTTTATTTTGGGTTTGGCATCAAAAAGGAATTATCAGCTAAATATTGACTTTGGAGGCACGATACTGGCTTAATTGCTGACACACTTAGACTAGAGAGATCATGTTGCTCCTGAGTCAGGTTCCTTCACTGACTATAGATAAGGTTCAGGCATTGGCACAACCAAGAGGACAACTCCTCACCTCAACTAAATTGTAATTGTATCTCGTAAAATAAACTCAATCAAGCTAAGTGCAGTGTGCAGTTGCTTAATATCCACTGAAGAGTTTAAGAGTGCTACTAGTTTCTTAAGTGATCTAGTTAGATACAGAAGTTCATTCACCAGTAGAGTTAGTGGAACTGAGAGAATAAAGTCCATATGGACCTGAAGAAAGCTTAGGAACTCATGCCTACAAAATTCTGATAAAGCTAAGTGGATTAGGGTCAACGCAACCTTAGTCTATGATTTATGCAGTGAAGATCCGATTTCTCAACATAGGATAAAACTAGGAAGGATACATTTTTGGTGGTTTTCTTGATTTTGAAAATATTTTTAAGGTAATTTTTGCAAAAGAGAGTTTTTCTTTTTTTTTGAAAGAGTATGCAATTTTGAAAAACTATGCAGACACCCCCCATACTTAACAGAAACCATGTCCTCATAGTGAAGACAAAGTGTAATAGGAGAATCAAAAGGGGTGAGTGATTGTGAAAAATATTTTTGGTTTTTTTTGTGAAGTGTAGAGGTTGACCCTATACTTATCTAATGCAATGCAGTAAAGAGAAGGATACAAAGAAAGGAAAAGATACCTATGGGGGTGGACCCACAAAATATTGTTGATTTAACATCCCAACTCGACGATTCAGCTTATCAAGAGTATCCAGTGTTGCGTGTGAGTGCAGAAGCTGTATTCAGAAAACCCAAATGAAATTCTTGATATGATGCGGATATCCTGACCCAGATGTGAGAGTGCGGTTGATGAATTTGATAAATATGTGCGCTCATTAATACGGTAAAGACATTAATTGGTTGATGAATCGGAATGAGAGATGAATTAGTTTGATCTTCGATTGGATGTGATGGAAGAGAAATGGGTGGACTGGTGAAGGGCTCATGGACCATATATGATGTATTGAAGTCGAGCTCTACAAGATCAAGAATTGATTCCTCCATGAGGTCCTCTGTATATTGTGATAAATCATCATTTTCCCTCAAATAATCATCATGGCTATCCTCAGTGGCATCTATTGTGAATTTCATTCCAGTTCTCTTCTTGAGCCACAAAGATGATTCTTTCCAAGACATTTGATTAGGAGATTCAGAGATCAGGAGCGGGGGAATATTGGCTAATGGATGATTTTCTTCGATTGTTTTGAGTAGTTCCTCGGTATCATCCCAAAAAGGATCAGAGAATAGAAAATCACTCTGATCAGACTCGGTAGTAGAAGATGTATCCATATAGTCATCGACTGATTTGATTTGATCTTCTTTCCTTGTGGTGGGGGTAATGGAATTGGAAATTTCATCTTTTAACGAGTTATCACAAAAAATCTTCAGCATATCATCATGTGTTGGTTGGAAGGGAGTTTTGGTACATGAAGAAGTCAACTCATTGTCTGATATGTCCTTAGATTCCAAATCAAAATCTGTACTTTCCTTAATTGAAAAATCACATCCAGAATCAACATCAAATGGTATATCTCCTTCTGTTTCTTCTTCCCACTCAACATAAGTGCCATCCTCAAATTCAACTTTTGTATTAGACCAATCAATATAATCAATATACCGAGGTTCATAACTTTCAAAATCGTCTGAGGAAGAATCAATGCTATCATCAAAACATGTCTTTATCTTTGGCATACCCAGGGCTGAAGTTAATTTGAGATCATTATTTAGTGTTTCCCAGGCTTCATCTAATTCAAAAATATCCCGATTAGTGAGAGGACATGGTGGGGCTTCAAGTGCAGAGTCTAGGTGAGACATGTCCTTATGAGTGAGTTGTGAGGTGTTCATACTAACCTTCAGAGGGTCACTGGTGAGATGGATGGGGGAAAAATCATCAAGAATAACACAGTTCTCTATCCATCCACAGTCCTCAATTTCAGAGTTACCAGAAGTAGGGGTGACATGATCCAGCGGAATATCTTTATCATTGATTTTCAATTCCACTCTCTCATCTTCACAGTCAAAATGTGCCTTGGCAGTGGCCAACAACGGTCGTTCAAGTATGTTGGGTCTCTCACTTAGTGTATTGGTTTGATTGGACTTTTGTTGTGTTGCAGCCAATTGCTGAATAGCCTGGGTCAAAGCATCAAAATTTACAACTGAGGTTGGTTGTGTCAGTAAGGGCTCAATCAGCTGTTTGGGCTGGGTGTGATTTTTGACCCAATGGACCGTATCCTCTGCTGCAGAGAAATAACGTGTGATGATGGGTGGTGGTCGGATGAGAGGAGCTATGGTATGTCGGATTGTCGCATTCTCTTCTCTCAAAAGTTGTAGCTGTTGGAAGATGAGGTCCATGGTGTTCGGTTTCTCTTCTCCCATGTCTCCTAGGTCAGATGAATTCTCAGTTGAAGGAGATGGGTTGGTTTTTCTTCTATAAATCAGGTCGTATTCTAATGGTTGTTGCACTGGATTTTCCAGAGACCTACGACCTAGCATACACAGCACAAACACCAGATAAGTTGTTGATTCACCAACTCACACAAGAAATGCCGCGGGAGCGGTTATCTTTTCGATTTTAATTTAGTGATTCAACAAAAGTTTTTAGAGAAATTAGAGTCCTTAAGGATGAGGTGGGTGTGGAAGATTGTGAGAAATCGATGTCCTAATCTGGCTGGGGGATCCAGGGTGCGGTACTCAGATTGAGGATCTGCTTTTTTCCCACAGGAACATGTGCCCAACGTGTCGAGGAGTTATGATTTCTCTCTGCAATCCCACGTAGCACCAGGGATTTTTTTTCTCTATCCAAGGGTTCTATGTGCTCGTGATTTTTGTGTCATACACGTGCATCAAACAAGCATTCAGAATTTGTCTGCTTTCTGCTTGGGCCACTGCTGCGGCCTTTCAAGCTTATCTTTTTAAATGATCAGCACACGATTTGATGGTCTTTGAATTAGATTATTAGAGGGAGAAGACCACGGAGATGATGCAAAGAAGAAGTGTTTTTTAATTTTTTTTTCGGTTTAAGTTCGGGGTGCAATAAAATGCAGGAAATTTTTAAAAGCCTAAGATGCCTAAGAGAAAGATGGACTCACAGTGCTTGCACTTCTGGCGCTAATCCGTAATATTTTGTCCTGCTGATGGCGAGCTTTTCCAGGAAGGGAGGGGGAAATTAAGATTACAAAATTTTTTTTAACAAATTACAAGTTCGCTAAAATAAAATGCATGAAAAGACAAGTAAATTTTTTTTCTTTTTGAAGCCTAAGTACCTGCAAAAAAAATTGCACGGATTAGAAACTTGAAATTAAGTTAGAAAGAAGAAGAAAAAATTGCAAATGTTGCCTAGTCCCCGGCAACGGTGCCAAAATGTTGATGCGATTTTACGCAGTTTAAAAAGTTTGTTTTACCACGTCATTGTTGTTCCACGCAAATCTGCGATCAAACAAATAAGATTACAACTACAAGCATGTTGGAAAAATATGAGTTATATAGTGCAAGTAGAGGTTCGTATCCGCAGGGACTAAGCAAACTCACTCTTTTTGTTCTTCTTTAAAACTTGATTCAAATTTTAAATCTATTGTAATGAAAGAAAACTTATAACAGAATACAATCTACGGTGAGAATACTTCCTAGAACTTAGAATAAACAAATGATGGTATGAGTGCAACTAAGTAAGGAAGTGGGGGTTGATTTGCAATTTAATATGGGAAAATGAGATTTACTTGAAGCTTTCAAGAGAGAATGATGAAATATAAAACTTGCATTGCATATATTTTCAAGAAAAATGGAGTTGACAATAGCTTACACAATAAAAGTTGTTCTTGCAAATTCAACTTAAACAAATTAACTAAGGTAGAATAAAAATACAAGCGACAAATAAGATGGGAAAGAAATGCTTCTCTATTTGTTTCCAGAGCGAAGGCGACGATGACGGTAGAGACGGGAGTGTGCGGGAAGATGCATGGGCTGATCGCACACACGAGTATGGAGCCGAGGAGATAAGGTCGTCTAGGAGGAAATGCGTCGCAGCAGAGTGGCTGGAGATAGCCGTGCAGGCTACTACGAACTGGAGGAGATGGCCGTGCGTGTGGACGCACAGGCTGCTACGGGCTGGAGGAGAACCACAAGGAGGAGGGAGTGCGCGAGGGGAGAGGGTCGTTGGCCGTGCGCTACTTCTATATTTGCATGAGAAAACGAGAGAGAGAGAGAGATAGCATAAAGAGAGAAGAGGGGAAGTATGAGGAGTATGAGCCGGGGATCCTTCATGTGTCATGCCTCCTTTTATAGATGAATATTGCTTTGGAATGAAGGGACACATCCATGCACATGACGACAAAACAATAAATTCATTCATGCATGTGAAAGGGAGAAGAATGTTACTTGTATTCAAGGGAAGCACCCCATGCATATAAAGATAAAAATAATAAATTCATTCATTCATGGGGGATGGTCTCTTTTTATAATAGCCATATGCACCTTTTCAAAATGAAGTGAAAAGTCTCATGCATGCATGGAGACAAAATCAATAAATGCATTCATGTATATATGGGAAGTTGCATGGAAAGTTGCATGGAAAGTTGCATGGGAAAGGTTGGCTCTTTTCATGGGGAATGAGAGAGATGCATGTACGTGAGTTACCCTTATCATTTAAAGTTTGGGAAATTTATATTATCACCCCTTCCCATTTCTTTCCAACAAAAAGGTATAGGCTTTTGTAGAACCTAAATGAAAATGTTTGTTTATTTTGTCAAACTATGATCCCAATACATTTTTCTTTCTCTTAAAAATATGATTGTTTATTTAGAATAATGGACAATTATACATCTTGATATTTGAATAATCCCTCTAAATAAAATATCGATCAAAGTCTTTGAAGATATTTTCCCGAATATAAAATCATGATTTGTCGATTTATGTGTAATTAAGGGGTTTTCTCTTGTTGTGTACACAGAATAAATTAGTCATGGATTATGTGATCTTTAGAGCTTATAAATCAAGAATTGATATTATCTTCCACATAATTTTAGCCTATTATCACAGTATATCAAGTAATCATCACCCTCCTAGGTATCCGTGAGGGTCTTGGATCCTAGGAGGGTCCACAGGAGAAAAATCGAGGCGAGGGCATGTGTGATCCGCCCGAGAGAAATGGGAGAAAGGGGTCCGACGAAAGCAACCGGGTCGGATCAAGCCTAGAAGAAGGCATTGACTCTGGTCAATCTGCGGACATGGACCAATCAAAAGCGATGGGGGAAGAAGACAAAAACCGCTACAGGATAAAATAGTAAGGAAAATGAAAGATAAATAAATTAAAAATAATAAATGAATTTAAATTAAAAAATGAATAAAATGAAAAATGTTTATTATTTTTCAAGGATTTTTTTTGTGATTTTTATTTATTTTTGAAAAATAAATTAGTTTATATACAATATAGAGTATTATATACAGGTATATTATACCTATGTATTTTGTATAATTATTTTTAATTTATTATTTTTATAAAAATACCCTAATTTATATTTTATTTATTTACAACATAATTTTTGGAGTACAAAATATTTTTTATTTTAATTTTTTATTTATTTACAGGTATCTAATAAATAAAGAAGGAAATATATATACATGTATTATGTACAAAAGAGAGAGAATTTAATTTTCTTTTTATTTTCTTTTTCGAATTTTTATTTTATTTTTAGAGATATAAATAAGGAAGTAAAAACATATTTTTATTTTTATTTTGGCAAAAATAATTATTTATTTATACCCATGGTATGTACAATATAGAGTGGGCCCTTTCTCGCTCTACTTCTTTTATTTGGCGATCGGGCCAATGCTTGGCCCTCTCTTGGGGTTCGGGTCACTCTGTATTTATTCTAATTACCTCCTTCCTCTTTCTTTTCCTTTATTCTTCTATTTTTACACAAATAAATGTTAATTATGTAATATTAACACCTGCATGCATATTGCCGAGTTATTGTATTTACACCTATTTACATGATGCTTTGCCAAGATAATTAGTTAAAATAAAATAATAAAGAGTGATGATCAGGGATTCATCACACCCTATACTTTACCTTTGCTAGTCCCTTAGCATACACTTATTTGAAAATATTGTGAAAAGAGAAAGAAAAGAAAAAGAAGGAGAGTCAAGATTGATTATTAAACTTGTCTTCATTAAATTGGAGTATGGAGCTCAGTTAGACCTTTGGATTATTAGTTTGTCAGAACCTTATTTGGACCTAGGTTTAAAACTCAATAGCCTCTAAGTTTCACCAATCTATGGTCAAGACTCCTCAAAAATCAGATTAGAACAAGTCTACATACACAAACTCTAATGACCATGAATCTTTTCTTGTACTGGGTAAGTGATATGTAGCTCCCCACCTCAGAAATGGCAAAGTAATAGCCCCCCTCAACAAGGTAACTCTAATGCCCTAGTCTGGCAGCTCTTTCCTCGAGGAGCGGGGTATTCCCTTCTAAGTTCAAGTTCAACTGGCTTAAGAAGAGGGGAAAGAAGAGAATGGACCATGACCAGTCTAGCCATGTATCCTTGGGAGCCCAACCAGTGTAGCTAAGTCTTCGTGCTGTAATCTTCATGAGATGAGAATGGGTGACATAAGCTTTCCTTTATGTGGCTATATACACTCCGGTAGGTATTTCATTTTCTATCAGACCCACCACTTTTTTGGAGTTTTTTCTTTCTTTCGCACTTTTTTTGATGTGCATATGTACAACATATCTACATGATGCAACATATATACATAAGGAGTTTTTCCTCTTGAGCCAGTAGACTATACCTCTTTCGAAGCATTATTTCAACCCAAAACTCCTGTCTTTAGACCTCAAATGTTCTAATTAGTCTCATCAAGATGACATGTGGTCATAGCCTAGTGTAATCAAAGAATTAAGTCACCAATGGACCTAAAAAGTCTTAATCCTATGTCCTATAAGGTTCCTCTTATAATTAGGTGGATTAAGGTCTTAACCAAGCTTTATTTTCCAATTTAATTCCAGGCTTGTTTAAATGTCAACTATGATTCAAAAGAATGTACAAGTATATATACAAAAAGCTTTTTATGCAAATTTTTGAAAATGTGCAAAAATTTTGAAAAATGTTTGAATGAATGTATGGATGAAGAAGTTTTGCAAAGTATTTACACACATTTTCACAACGGTTTTTGCAAACTTTTTTTCTCAAATATTTTACAAAAATTTTGTACTATATACATAATTTTGATACCAATTTATTTACACAATTTTTACAAATAAAACATTTTTACAAACATTTGTACAAAAATAATTTTTATAAATAGCTATGTATGTGCAAGGAAGAATTTTATGTACAAGAAAAATTTTAAAATTTTTATGGTTTTTAGATAAAGGATTTTAGCCATTTTATTTATTAACACACTCACATAAAGTACGAGTTATGACAAAAGAGTATATGAAATATATGCGACATCCCCCTATACTTAGCTTGAACGATGTCCTCAGAGTGGATCAAGAGCGATGAAGAAGACATAACTCATGCTTAGTATAGGGAAGTGAAAAGAAATGCTATACTACAACGACAAATCCAAGAATATAATGAAGAGGGCTCGGTGTTTCCTCATATACTTAGGATCAAGTAATCCCAAGTATAGTAGATTGTATATATAGGGAAATCCAAGTGAAAGATTGTACAGGGTCTACCTCCCCTATACTTAGGGTAAAATATCCCTAAGTATAGGAAGCAAAACAAAGGTAAAAAGAATCAAAAGAATAATCAAGAGTCTTACACTCCCCTATACTTAGGGTAAAGTACACCCTAAGTATAGCATAATCATAAGATGCGGGTGGGGTGTTGGACTAAAGAATGAGTTGATATGGACATCTAGAACTATACAATGTAGAAGACAATGATAATCAGGCATGAGATGCAACAGATGTGAGTCAAAGACCACATCTCATGCAAAATGAATCGGGGCGACGTCAATGACCAGTGGCTCATGATCTAGATATGGTTTGAGCCGCTGCCTGTTAACATGAAAGGTGGACTCAGATGACATCTCATATATGTCGATACTCCTGTTGTCATGCACCTTTCGGACCAGGTATGGTCCCTTCCACTTGCTCTGCAACTTCCTTGGAAATAATCTAAGACTAGCATCAAACAACCATACTCTATGATCTGGCTCAAACTGTTTATGGCTGATATGAGAATCATGCCATATCTTCACTCGCTCCTTGTACTGTAGGCTGCTCGAAAAGGTTCTATCTCTAAGATCCTATAGGACTACCAATTCTGCCTTCCTCTGGTCTCCTACACTTATTGGATTCAATAATATATCTGTGACAGCCCAAAGTGACTTGGGCCTAATCTCAATAGGTAAATGGCAGGGCATGCCATAAACGAGGCAAAAAGGAGATGTACCCAAAGGAGTCTTGAAGGAAGTCTGATATGCCCACAAGACCGAGTCCAAAAGCTGTGATCAATCCTTTCGGTATGGGCGGACTACCTTCTATAATATTGTCTTGATCCCCCTATTCGACACTTCAGCAAGACCATTGGTCTGAGGATGATATGGAGTGGCAACTCGATGGTCTATGATGAACTCGCTAGTAAGGGCCTTTACCTTGTCGTTGACGAAATGAGAACCCCATCAGATATCAAAACACTAGGCACCCCAAACCATGAAATGATATTCTTCCTCAAAATTTGCAAACAGTTCTAGCATCTACGGTTCGGGCGGGATGGCCTCAACCCAACCACTAACATAATCCACATCCAACAGAATGTACTCGAATCCCTAACTCTTAGGGAATGGACCCCATGAAATCGATGCCCCATGCGTCAAAAAACTCACAGAAGTGAATGGGTTGCATCGGCATCATATCATGCTATCTACAAGTGCCCACCCTCTGATAGACAGTACACCTCTTCACGAATTCATCAGAATCCTTGAAGAGTGTAGGCACTTTAGGCCTGATTGGAGCGCTTTCTGTATCATTCTCCTCCCAGAGTGATATCCTCCTGCCTCAAGCTTGTGGTAGTATGTAAGGATGCTATGGTGCTCCTCCTGAGGAATGCACCGACGCCAGATGCTATCCCCTCCTTCATGATAAAGGATGATATCATCCCAGTGGTAGAACTTGGCCTTCGCAAGGAAGGTCTCAAGTCGCTGCCTGGGCCAACCTTGTGGAACTTTCTTGGCAACAAGATAGTTCACAATGTCGGCGTACCATGGGTGCGAGGCGATAGCAATGATCACCTCATCTGGGAAGGTCTCAGAAATGGGATCAGTCTGCTCAAATTCCTCAAGATGCTCTAATCGGGAGAGATGATCCGCCACCACATTCTTGACTCCAGGTTTATCCTTAATCTCAATATCAAACTCCTGGAGTAGAAGGATCCATCTAATCAGTCTCACTTTGACATCCTTCTTTGCCATGAGGTACATGATGGCGGTATGATTAGTAAAGATAGTCACTTTTGATTCTATGATGTATGACATGAACTTGTCCAAGGAAAAAGGTACGGCTAGCATCTCTTTCTCAGTGATGGTGTAGTTCTGATGCGTAACATCCAATGTACAGCTAGCGTAGTGAATGGCAAAAGGCACTCCATTCCTCCTCTGTCCCAGCACGGCCTCTACGACAAAATCGGAGGCATCCGTCATGATCTCGAATGGGAGAGACCAATCAAGCGGCTGAAGGACAATAGACTTGACAACTAGACTCTTTAGAGTCTCAAATGACACAAGACACTTATCATCTACAATGAACTCGGTGTCTTTGATCAGCAAATCAGCCAACGGTCGGGCAGTCCTGCTGAAATCATGAATGAATCGTCGGTAGAAACCGACGTGCCCTAGAAAGGATAGTAACTGTCGCAAGTGGGATGGTGTATTGAGTTTCCTGATGATATCCACCTTGGCCGGATAAACCTCCATGCCCCTGTTGGAGATGATATGACCAAGCACCGTCCCTTGAGTCACCATGAGGTGAATCTTCTCCCAAGATATAACAAGATGGACCTCGATGCATCGCTGAAGGACACGGTCTAGGCAGTCAAGACAAGCATCAAACCCATCGCCATAAACTGAAAAGTTGTCCATGAAGACCTCCAAGCACTCACCCACCATGTCTGAGAAGATGGACAACATGCACCTTTGGAATGTCGCCGGGACGTTACATAGACCAAAGGGCATCCATCTAAAAGCATATGTCCCAAAAGGACAGGTGAATGTAGTCTTGTCCTGGTCTTCAGGCGCAATGTCCACCTGATTGTAGCCAGAGTACCCGTCAAGGAAACAATAATGACTCTTCCAAACTAGCCTCTCTATAATATGATCAATAAAAGGCACAAGGAATTGATCCTTTTTGGTGGACTGATTCAATCATCTGTAGTCCATATAGACCCTCTAAGAAGTGGGTTCCCGGGTAGCTATCTCCTATCTAGACTCGCTCACAACTATAGTGATGCTCGTCTTCTTGGGAACCACATGTAATGGACTAACCCACTTGGAGTCGGAGATGGGGTAGATAAAATCGAGGCTCCACCATTTAGAGATCTCCTTCATGAAAAGCTCTCGAAGGTTTGGGTTCAGTCGTCGCTGGAACTCACGCGATGGCCTAGCGTCCTCTTCGAGATAGATATGGTGGGAGCACAGGGCCGGACTTATCCCTTGGAGATCAGCTACGCTCAAACCTAATAACCTTGCGATTCTTTTCAAGAACCTCCATCAAACGAGATTCTTGTTCTCCGGTCAAATCCGCTAAGATAATGACCGGGTGCATCTTATGCTTGCCCGTAAGGAATCTATACTTCAGCGACTATAGCAAGGGCTTCAGCTCTAGGTAATTGGGAGCTGGCAAATTTGGCCTCTGAAATGTTTGAGTGAAGGAAACCAAATCTACGTGGGAGAACTCATGCTAATCATGGAAATCTAGTCTAGACTGCTCTTCTAGTGTATCTGTACTCTGTATCGGATCAGTCTCCACCCTAGCTGCTGGCTCTGTAGGAATCAGACACGGTATCAACTCATTAAACTCGGCCCAATTGATATCTGACTCCGAGGGATCTGAATCTGAATCACAAGGAAAATATACTGCCTCGCTATCCTGAACACGGTCTGCAGCCTCGAATGTGTCCTCTACCAAGAGTGTGCTCTCCAATCCTCTGCAGAATTCTGTGACTCTGTGGTATCTGAATGTGAGAGGATGGCTCGTGAAACGGGATCAGTCCAAGGAGCTTCATCATCAGTAATCACAAAATCGCACTCTTGGTGGACGTCTCGCTCTGCCTCTGTCATCTGCTCTGACTCGCTAAGCTGCTCTGAGCAGGCTGAATCTCGGGCTCTGGTCTCGTCAATCATCTCTATTTGTATACTCTCGCCCTCGACGCGAAAGTACACCTTCCCACTATCATGATCAGACACTACCTTGGTTGTAGCCAAGAATGGGAATCCTAGAATGATGGGGGTATCACTCACAGACTTAGAGATCTCCATGTCCAACACAATGAAGTCCATGGGGAATTTCAGGCCCTGATTTGTGATGACCACGTCCTTCAACAACCTCTTCGGCCTCTTGACAGTTTTATCAGCAAACTGAAAGACTATCCTGCTCTATCGAAGAGGGCCAAACTCGAATCAGTCGAGTAAGGTAGCCAAAAGTAGGTTGATGGAAGAGCCGCTGTCTAATAAAGTCCAATCAAATCTCTGCTCATGGATGTGACAGCTGACATAGGGAGCTCCTGCATCTGGCCTATTGGCTAGACGATTCTGAATGATGAAGCAGGTGACATGAGTGAGCACATGGATCTCTGGATGATGGTTCCTCTTCTTCCTGCGGATGGTAGTCTTCTCTCTCAGGTTCCTCTGGAAGAGAGGGATGTGCCTCAAGTGCCTCCCGTAGAGACAGCTAGATCTGAAATCTATCTTTCATCTGCTGGCCAAACTCTAACTACCAGCTCTGTTTCGGATTTTATTTTTTATTCCCCTTAGCCAAGCGGAGTGATTGAGGGAAGGGGATGGCTAGGACATCCTCAGATAGAGGGCTAGGAACAGGTCCCTGCTGCTGAGATGAAACAGTATCCATACAAACATCACCATGCATCGCATATGGACTTGAATATAAAGAACCCTTTCCTTTATTATTTTTTTGGAGTTTTCTATATAGTCCCGAGATACAGAAACGGAAGGGAATGCAACAGGAATAGAATGGGTGGCCTTAGTACCACCCACATCATCTGGAATCACGACATCAGCACCACTCTCTGGCTCAGCATCTGAATGGCTGGTGGCATCAGAACCACGTTCTACAACTTTTGAAGCGATAGCCTCAATACCGTTGGCTGGATCAACATCCTTGGTGGCGTCAGAACCACCGTCAACATCATCTTATGCGGCATCAGCACCGCTCTCCTCCTCGTCTGGCGCTCCTGAGTCCTCGTGGTGTCATCGCTCAGACGAGGCACCACCGGCTAGCATCCTACCACTCCTTAGTGTAACAAAGTCAACATCAAATGTATATGCAGTAATATCACCCAATGAGTCACTACGAATGGTAACCTCTATAAACTGTACCTGCTCAGATTTTCTCTTCAAGTTGTTCGGATTCGGCTCGATTTGAGCTGGTATGGCGGCCTTGCCCTTGACGATCTCCCTCATCTCCTAGCGGAACTCATCCATCTCCCGCCTAAAAGTGTCCTGCTGCTCAGAAAGAAGGCAGGCTAAGATGTTGAGTGCTAGGTTCTCATAGGCTGGCCCATGAGAACCGGACAGGTTGCCTCTCTGGAAGTGAGGCTATTGGTGGGAAGGATGAGGGGGATACTACTGAGAGTATTGTTGAGGCTGCTCTGGTGCTGCATCCACGGTTGTTCCTACTGGTAGGGACGAGGAACCTACTGGTAATGCGGCTGCTGGTGTGGGAACTGGGGCTGCTGCTGCTGCTGGATGTACTACCTACCATGAACTGGAGGTTGCTGCTAGGATGAGGCACCTCCGGTCGACCATCAGAATCCAGGATGGTCTCTGCAGATCCTGGGCTTCAATCGGTCGTACCAAATCCCGTTGACTTCCATCAACGGCTCCTACTCAAACAGGGGTGGAGAAAGGACTGCCAGGGGCTGCTCCTACTGGTACACCACCATCTGAGTGTCCTGAGATGGTGGTGGATGGATGTACTAGTGCTACAAATGCTGGAACGACTCTGTCTGAATGTGGTGGACCTGTCTGTAGTGAGCGGAGGGCAGGGTCGAGCTGCTGCTGCTGGGGTCAGCCTGTGACTTGAGACGGGATTGAGAAGCCGTCTGTGCCTCCTGGAGATACATGATCTGGGTCTTCAGGTCACTCAGCGTCTGTGCCATCTGATCTATCTGAGACATTCCCTAGCACTGCTTCTTCTCTATAATCTCGATGCGGTCCAGCTTCTCGCTTATAATGCCCATATCAGCGATCGACGACTCTGCCTGTGCTACGGTTGCTGAAGATGTCGAAGGACCTGCATCGACTCGTGCTATCCTCTGATAGGACACGACATGTGGTGGGGCTTCCCTGAGTGTAGAGTCGGGTCTGGGACATGACGGTGTAGTTCTTTTCCATCTCCTCGTAGATAGCCCATACCTGATCCTCATCCTTCACAAAATAGGATCCCCCACAAGATGCGTTCACGAGCCCCTACAGCTCCGGTTTCATCCCACAAAAGAAGCTCTACACTAGGTTGGGCTTGGATATATCATGATTTGGACACTGGTCGATGAGCTCTCTGAAGCGGTCCCATGCCTCATGAAATTGCTCGTTGGGAAGCATTGAGAAGTTGTTTATGAGGGCTCTCGCTGCATTCGTCTGGCCGAGTGGGTAATACTTGTTCAAGTACTCATTCCGGAGTTGTTCCCACGACATCACGTATCTCCTCAAATGCTTCAGCTAATAGGTTGCTCTATCGACAAGGGAGAATGGGATGGCCATCATCTTGATGGTATCCTCATCCACAAATCTGTCGTGGATCGTGCTGCAGATCATCTCAAACTCCCAGAGATGTAGATGCATCTCCTCGATGGATAGCCCATGAAATCTGGGCAACAACTGAATCGTTTGAGGAGGGAGCTTGAAATCTCCCAGAATCGCAGGTAGCTGAATCCAACGGTGCATTAGAGTTGCACCAGGGTTGTGCAACTCTCTCATCGGGCATGCTGGTCGGACTGGCTCCTGAGGCTCATCGAGATGTGGTCCATCTCCTCCTCCTAGCTCTGGTATGTATCCACCACCGGCTCTGTTCTGCTCTCCCATGTCTGCTCGCATCTGAGCCATCTCCCTGCGCATGTCAGCCATGAAAGCTCCTTGATCTCGGATCTGTCGCTGCAAAGTCTCCAAGGAAGCTAACATGGTGTTGATGATGGGACCCTGATCAAGAACATATGTGTGACTCTGGGCGGGTCCATCAGTGCGCTCCTCGCTGCTGGCCATGGTCTCTACAAAGGCGAAAGACCCGAATTCAGGCGCTGTCAAATGTACAAATATCTGCTGCGGTCTCTGCTCTGGCACCTTGGGAATGGAAGAAGGGTGGTTGAGGGGGAACAGGGTGGAGTCAAATTCAGGTTAAGAGAGTGGGTCTGGGCTCTCACGAACCAACCTATATGAATGAGGCATAGTGCTCGAAAGAGGTGCATGGAGCGATACTCACTGGAGTTCGACTAACCTTGAAATCAGTAGTCTGAAGAAAGGACAGGTATGGCTCTAACCTAGTATGTGGGTCACTCTCTCTCTCTCATTCAAACAAAACAAGGAGGGGATTGCTCTCCTAAGATAGATTTTTCAGTGAATGTCTTTTCTAGTTAAGTATGTTTAGCAGACCCAATTTTATGGTTTTTCTTTTTATGTATTTTTCAATAATCAAACAATGCCTAACGAAATTTTCGATCTCCTGATTATTTTAAGTCCAAAACAGAAGGAGAAGTTGAAAAAGCCGATGCACGATCAAACACAATGGTGCATGCAAAGTCAGAAATGCGTACATATTGCCAGCACTCTACATGTAGGGTGATCCACGCATAAAATAAAAGATAGAATTTAAACTACCTATATGATGCAGGAAGAAAATGGCCTTAGACAAAAAATTTCTACACACGAAGAACAATAGCTAATAGGTCAACGATAGAGGTCGGAGTCTGGTCTTTGATGCCGATCGGTGTCTGCCACAATAGATCCTGCCAACGCTGTATACGGACTCTAGCGACACGTGACCTCTCAAGTGACCAGTTAGCTTTTTATTTGTAATTTAATTAGTTAAGTCTACTTAATGATCTATATGTGCAGGCATATAATTAGGCTGGGAGCTGATAACCACCCCCGCACCCTTGGTTAATTCAGCCAGATTAATGTCCAAATTAATTATATGTGTACGTTGCAGTCGGATACGAGAGGGAATATAAAAAATCAATTAAATTAGATTCAAGTTAATTTCAAGCGGCAGATTTTTTTACTTGGTGAAGTCCAAGGTCGAACTCAGGGAGGCATCTGTCTCCTTAGATGAATTAGTAGCAAAGTCCAATGTTCGATTTTCAGGGAATTATTTTTTTGGTTTTTTTTCTATTTCTATGCAAGACACATGCAACAATCCAGCCAATTTAAAGTAAATCAGTTAAGGTATCAAATTAAGTCCAAAAATTATAAAAATTGGCCAGATGATGAAATATGGTGAACATGAACTACCGTAATTGTTTTGGAATTTTTCGACACTAAATGAATTTACTGTGAATTTAAAATTACAACATGGTGATTTTCACTAATTTAATTTTAATAAATAGCAAATCACAATATTTTCAAGAAATAAAATTATCCTAGATAGATCTAATGATAAGGAATCTAGGAAAATTGTCAAACCTTAATTTTACTGTGAAATGAACCTATTAAAATTAAACTAAGGAAATCACTAAAGAATTTAATTTTTTGGAGTTACAGAGAATTAATTATCAATTAAAAGGTCCAACTAGGCAAAATAACACAGAAATCAACCAATTAATTAATTTAAAAATCTACTGATACCACAAAAATATGACAAGTGTCACAACATCTAGAGGACAAGTTACTCAACAACATGCATATTTTAGAATTAAAAAATGATACAAGATGACACCTAGGGATGCGTGCAAAGACATGGGTGTAATTGCAATACAGGAAATAAAATTACATAAAAGTAAACATGCTGACAGGGACTTAAATGCAATTACCTATAATGCTGGGGGGTGGAATGCAATTTCTTCATTGGGCACGTGCTCCTCACATGGGGGCGCTTCACAGGGATCTATTTGCAAATATGGAAAGTTCCCAGGGCCTCTGTGCAAATTACCCAGGCCGCTCGTACTCCTCACGTAGGGCGTCCTAGGCTCGGGCGGCTTCGGAGGCTCGGGTATTGGCTCGGGAGCTCCTGGAGGTCTGGCGGGAGGCTCGGCTAGCCTCGGGTGGTCCGAGCCTAGAGGTCGGGGAAGAGGCTCGGACCCCTCTACGTGGCGTGCTGAAGACCGTTCGATCAAGAGTGATCCAACGGTTGCTGGAAGGAGACGCATGGCGCGATGAATCCCGTTGGATCTTGGATGATCCAACGATGGCGGAGTGTGGCAACTTGGCTGTCTATGGACCGTAGGATCAAAGAGAGATCCAACGGTGGCGTGCTGCTCCGGTCGTGGGCGACGTGGCTCGCTCCTGTCCGTGGGATCACAGATGATCCTACGACTCATGTGATGCTCCAGATATCGATGACGTGGCGCGCTAAGCGCTGTTGGATCTGGAAGGATCCAACGGCTAGGTGAAGCTCTGGTTCATTGGCGGCGTGGACGGCGCAGGACCGTTCGATAAAGATGATCGAACGACAGCTGGAGCTTCTCCTTAACGGTCCTCCGCCGCCTGCGGAGGAGTTGGCAGTGCTCCGGCGATGGGGGCTTAGCTCCTCCCAATCCTCCTAGTGTCAGTGATGCTCTCCGGAAGCTCGGAGATAGCTTGGAAGATTCGCGGCGGTGCGGTGATGGCTCTGGTGGACTCAGGAGCGGAGGAGGCGCGTCGGAGCTGTCTGGCGATGAAGCTCGATGGTGGCTCCGGTGAGCTTCTGGTCAATGAACTGGGGGTACCTGCAGGGGGTTAGAGGGAATAGCTGAAGCACGAGGTGCGTTCGTGGAGATGTGGGGATTCACGGTGAGGCCTAAGGTGATGCAAGGGAGGTTCGGTGTGGTGCTCCGCCCATGTGGCGGAGCTGGAGTCGATGAGATTTGAAGTGTGTTGTCGGAGGGTATGAAGTGCACCGCAAAGGTCAGAGCTCCGTAGCGGAGCTCGGCGAGGTGGAAGTGAGGCGAGACGATCACGGTGGATGGCTAATAAAATGGGAGAAATCGAAGGAGAAATTAAAACTAAGATCAAAGAGAGATGGAGGGAGTTACCTGGGATTTGGAGCTCGTATTGAAGCTCCAGGTCTTCGCTCGAGGGATCGGTAAGGTCCCGAGCTCAAGCAGCTACTCAGAGGTGTGGCTGCGACACGACGATGGTGCCGCGGATCTCGCCGGAGGACAACGCTGTCTTCGCTCAAGGATTCGCTCGATGATGTCACAATTGAATCTTTCGAACTCGAGGTTCCTCTCTGGCGTGGCGGATATCCGTGACGGTGGCAGGTGATGGTGTATTTATAGGATGGAGGTGGCGGCAGTGCTGGTGACGAGGCGAGGGTTCATGGGCATCATGGAGCGACTCTGGTGGTCGTAGTGGGAAGTGAGGTAGCTGGTGAGGATGAGGGAAGAGTGGGGTGTGATCGTGGGAGAGTTGGCGGCCGGCGAGGGTAAGGGGAGTGGGCCGCGTGGCGCGACCAGAGGGCGTCACGTGGCCAGCTTTGATTGGTTGGGAATATAAATCAATGTAGAGAGAGAATGAGGCCGAATTTGAAAAACTCAAAACATGAAAGTTGTAGATCTCGATGAGATCTACAAGTTTCATGTTACCAATGATGGAGATGAGCTCAACTATGATACAAAAATACAAAGATACAAATGTACATATATGTAGTATACAAGAGGCCAAAAACCCAACTTTTTCATATGAATTCCAAATGGATGAAATTGGTCTCATTTTAAAGGTTTTTAATGTGCATTATTCTAATGGTGAGTAGACCTATTTTGGAGTTTGTTATGAGGGAGTTATGGGCAATTTGAGGTCCAAGGGCTTTAAGGGCTTTATTTGGTGTTTTTACATAGGGGATTCCTGGCTTTCTTCCCTATATTATTAACTATGGTGTACATAGTATAAGGGGAGAGCTTTTTTTTATGAGTGGACATTTTACAAATGATTTTGGCTTCTTATTTAAATGCAAATGGAGTGCTAAAATGCATGTATTATGAATGCATGAATGAATGCTATTTATGCATTATAAAGGGAAATATGCATCTATTTACTCGGGAACAAGGCTCTATTTTCAACTTTTAGAGTGATGAATCACAGATTCATCAACCCCCTATACTTAAACCTTGCTCGTCCCCGAGCAACTAAATGAAATGCAAGAGTGAAATGATTTTGGGTTCCATACCAAGGTCATGAACAAAAGTTAAAAATGGAGCTTGACTCGACCTTTAGATTAATTGTGTGGCGGAACCTTATTGGGACCTCAACTTAAGACCTAGCAGACTTCAAGTTCCACAAGTCTTCTATTCAAGACGCCTCAACAATCAGGTCAGAACAAATCCTCAAACACAAATTTCTGATGACTATGATTCTTACTTGTACCGTGTAAGTGAAATATAACTCTCCACATCAGAAATGACTCGGAACCATCCTCCTCTAACAAGGTAACTCAATAACCCGGTCCCGTAACTCTTTCCTCGAGGAGCGGGGTATTCCCTTTCTAAGTTCAAGTGCGACCAAGTCAAGAGGAGGGGGTAGAGAAAAGAATGGACGGTAGCCAGTGTAGCTACCTATCCCGGGATGCCTGACCAGTGTAGCCAAGTCATCCAGCTGCATTTCTTTCCTAATATACAGACTCCGACAGGTATTTTATTTTCTCTTGGACCAGTCTGATTTTTTTGGAGTTTTTGCAATTTTTTTTCAAACTCATACAAGGTGCAGCATGTACATCAGGAGTTTTTCCTCTTGAGGTAGTAGACTATCCCTCTTTTGAAGCATTATTGCAACCCACAACATCCCGCCCTTAGACGTCAACACTACCAGACTAGGTTGAGACGCACTACCCTCCCTAGAGGAGGACAGATGTTTCCACCCGTGTGCTACTCCAAGCTAAAGGATTCTACCTCCTCACCACCTCATCAATGAAGAGCTACGTGCATTGTGCTTGTCGAAGTTAGGTCATTATCTAAAAGAATCTTGCGTATGCATGAGATATTCTACTTAGACTAATCAAGATGACATGTGAACATAGACTTGCGGACTCAAAGATTTAAGTCATTTGACCTGAGAAGTCTTAACTCCAGTTCCTATAAGGTTCCTCTGAAATTAGTTGGATTAAGGTCAAATCAAGTCCATCCTCAATATCTACTCATAACTTGGTTCAGAACCCACTAGCTTTCCACCTTGCATATGCAAGATATGCAGATGAGATGCAGATGTCATGCTATGAATGAAAATGCAAGACTCTTTTTCTTTTCTTTTCAGATGCAGAGATGATATGCAAGAGTAAATAAGAAGCCTAATTTTATTTTCATTTTTTTGGTATACCTCCTATTTTACAACAATTTACAAGAGGTAAGTATTATACAAGTATATACACATTTTTTTTCAATTTTTACCCACCCGTAATTATTGTAAAATATATACAAAAATACGCGAAAGTACGAGCTATGGGTAAAGTATATATGTAATATATACACGCCCCCTATACTTAGCGTGTGCTATGACCTCAGAGCACGAAGAGCGAGGAAAAAGACATAGCTCGTGCTAAGCGTCAGAGAGCTAAAGAGAAATGAAAATATATAGAATTTGACTGGCCCCCCTATACTTAGGCTCTGGCAGCCTAAGTGTAGAAGAAAGTCAAAAAGTGGGGCGGACGAGGTCAAGGAGAAAAGTGGATGAATATACAATGCGGGCATCGGTCCCCCCTATACTTAGGTTCAGGTCAGCCTAAGTATAGGACAGAAGTGAGTATGAGGACCAATGTGATCTGGAGAATGTACAAAGAACCGACTCAACTGACTCCTCCCCCCTATACTTAGGATCTGGTCATCCTAAATATAGTCCAAGATAGTGATCTAATGAGGTGGGGATGGGTTACTAGAGTCGCGTGGGAGAGAGGATAGGATGTACAAGAATGATGATATATACAAATGGGTCGGTCTGAATCTTTCAAGATGCTGCTGATGGATGGAGCTCACTGCTGCAAGGTCTCATACACGGCTCGAGGTGCATCTGCTGAATCTGTCTCGCACATGAATACAATCTCCTCAACATGGACTAACTGCTCATTGGATTCGACGAAGTGCTTCAACAATTGTCCATTCACTAGGAATGTCGGTGCGTCATCTGCGAGATCTGAGATCTCGACACATCCACTATCATGCACCGTGCGGACGATAAATGGGTCTGTCCACTTGGACTTCAACTTGCCTTGGAAGATCTTCAGCCTAGCATTGAACAACCATACCTTCTGTCCAGGAACAAAGGTCTTTCGTCTGATATATCTATCATGCCAACGCTTCACCTTGTCCTTGTACACCAAACTATTGTCATATGCGCGGTTTCTGACTTCCACAAGCTCATTCAGATCCAATTATCTCTGCTTCTGCCCAAGGTGTGTGTTCCAGTTGACCTTCTTAATTGCCCATTCTGATTTGTGCACTAACTCTGCGGGCAAATGGCAAGGCTTTCCGAATACCATTCGGAATGGGGAGGTTCCTAACAGTGTCTTGTAAGCTATCCGATACACCGAGAGGACTTGATCTAGGATCTGAGACCAGTCCTTCCTGTCCAGGCGGACAAGCTTTTGCAATATAGTTTTCACCTCCCGATTCGACACCTCAGCCATACCATTGGTCTGTGGGTGGTAAGGGTTGGCGACACGATGTTCGATGACGTAGTCCTTCAGGAGTTTCTTCACCTCCCGATTCACAAAGTGGCTACCCCCGTCAGATATCATCATTTTGGGGATCCCGAACCTAGAGATTATGTGTTCTCTGATTAATTTACAGACAGTCCTGCTGTCTGCGGCTCGGGTCGGGATAGCCTCCACCCATCTGGATAGATAATCTACCGCAAGAAGGATGTACTCAAATCCATGGCTAACAGGGAATGGGCCCATGAAATCGATACCCCAGGCGTCAAAGACGTCACAAATGATGACAGGTTGCATCGGCATCTCATCCTTGGAAGCAACGGTTCCTCCCATTCTCTGGCATACCGGGCACGACTTCGCGAAGGCGGTGGCGTCGCGAAACAGAGTTGGCCAGTAAAAGCCACATTGAAGTACCTTCCATGCGGTCCTCTTCCTAGAGTGGTGTCCACCTGCCTCCAAGCTATGGCATAAAGAAGGGACACTCTGGTATTCCTCCTGAGGAATACACCGTCTCCAGACACAATCCGATCCTTCAAAGAAAAGGATTGGATCTTCCCAATGGTAGTGTCTAGCGTCCGACTTCAGTCGGTCAATTTGGCTCTTGGGCCAATCTTCGGGAACCTTCTTGGAGAGAAGATAGTTCACGATATTGGCATACCATGGAAGTGAGTCGACAACAAAAATCGACTCGTCAGGGAAGAGTCTCGAATTGGAGAATCCTCGGAAGTATTAAGATTTTCGAGACGAGAAAGATGATCGGCTACTACGTTCTTCTTTCTTGGTTTATCACTGATGTCCAAGTCAAACTCCTAGATAAGTAAAATCCACCGAAGAAGACGCGCCTTCGCGTCCTTCTTTTCCATCAGGTATCGCAGTGCCGTGTGGTCAAGTGAACACAGTTACCTTGGATCCAATTAAGTGTGATCTGAACTTGTCCAAGGCAAACACTACCGCAAGCATTTCCTTTTCCGTAACTGTATAGTTACGTTGAGCGGTGTCAAGCACTTTGCTTGCGTAGTGAATGCGAACGGAACGCCATTCCTTCTCTGTCCTAACAAAAGCCCCAACAGCATAGTCTGAGGCGTCCGTCATGATCTCAAAGGTAGAGACCAATCTGGGGCTTGTAGGATAGGTGCATCCATCATCATTCCTTGCAATAGCTTAAAGCCTCAAGACATTTGTATCAACAACCAAACTCCATGTCTTTGCCTAAAAGCTCAGTTAGCGGTCGGGCAATCTTAGAAAAATCCTTAATGAATCTCTGATAAAATCCAACATGCCCGAGGAATGACGCCACTGCTTGACGTTGGTTGGTGGCTGGAGTCGTCAGATCACATCCACCTTTGCAGGGTCAACCTCCATTCCTATCTTGGAGATGACATGCCCCAACACAATGCCCTCCGTCACCATGAAGCGATTTTTCTCCTAGGAGAGCACCAAAATTAACCTCACAACATCTTTTGAGGACTCGATCCAGATTCCTAAGACAAGAATCGAAGGAATCGCCATGGACCGAGAAGCCGTCCATGAAGATTCCAGGAATTCACCGACCATTTTGGCGAATACAGCAATCATGCACCTTTGGAAAGTACCTGGAGCATTGCATAAACCAAAAGGCGTGCGCCTGAAAGCATAGGTACCAAAGGGGCATGTGAATGTGGTTCTTTTCCTGGTCCTCCGAAGCTATGGCTACTTGATTGTAGCCCGAGAACCCATCTAAGAAGCAGAAGAATTCTTTCCCCGCTAGTCTCTCTAAGATCTGATCAATGAACGGTAGGGGGAAATGATCCTTCTTCCATCGCGGCATTCAGGCGTCTGTAATCCACACAGACACGCCACAACATGGGCCACTCGCGTCACGATCTCCTCTCCCGTCCTCATTGGTTTCGTCTGAATTCCTGACTTTTTCGGGACAACATGGATTGGGGCCACCCAGTTAGAGTCAGAGATAGGTAAATGAAACCAGCGTTGCACCATTTCTCTATCTCCTTCTTCACGACCTCTCGTAAATTTGGATTCAAATGACGTTGGAATTCATGAGAGGGTTTGGATTCATTCTCCAAGTAGATATGGTGTTGAACACAACACGGGATTTATCCCGTGGAGATCGGAAATGCTCCAGCCTATCGCCTTGCGGTTTTTCTCCAGGATCTCTAGCAAGCGAGATTCCTGCTCTTCGGTCAATCGCGGAACTGATGATGACCGGATATTTCTTGTCCTGACCCGCAAGGAAGGTGTATTTTAAAGTTGTGGGTAAAGGTTTGAGCTCAGGAATAGTGTGATCATCTAAGAAGTCTGGCTCAATCTGATCTGGCTCGGTGTTGGAAGTGGTTGGATCTTTCTCTGTGATAACTGCCACCAAATTGTTCAGCTCTGGAGTCGGATCGTCAAAGGTCTCCATACAATCGGCAAAAGCCTCTCGTCCGACTCGTCATCCTCATCTTCCGATTGTCCTAAAGATGTAAGGACTGACAGGCCCAACTGGCCCTCTAAGTCATCGAAGATGTAGGGCGATGCAGGTTCAGAGCTGTACTTGTTCCTGAGGATCTCGCAAACTGGCTCATGCACTGGATCATCTCCGGAGGGGATGGACTCGTCGGTGCTGGCTGGGTTCTGTCTCCATGGCCCAACTGTGTCTACATGATCGCAGTCTGCTTCGATAGAAGAGTACTCGGTGCTAGATTATGAATCTGGTCTCTGCCATCTTGTCTGCTTCATCTCGAGTTCCTCATCTCCACCTGGAGTTTAGAACTGGATCTTCCCGATCTTATAATCAAACAAGGCCCCTGCTGTTCTGAGGAAGGGCCTGCCTAAGATGATCTGGGAGTCTCTCCAATTGCGAGGGGTTTCCATATGCAGGACAATGAAGTCCACCATGTATTCTGCCCCTCGACTTTAATCACATATTCCTCAATTCTCCTTGGGACCTCTTGGTTTATTCAGCAAACTGTAGAAGGGCTCTAGATTCCTAAGAGGTTCCGAGATTAAGCCGTTCATAAAGGGATGTAGGCATCAGATTGATTGAGGAACCATTGTCCAGGAGAGTGCGTGCAACGCGATGTCATCAACATGACTCACTACATAGTGTGCACCCATGCCTCTTCGTTTCCATGGAAACAAGTTCTTTATTGCACAAGTTGTGGCTACTTATAAAACGTGTTTCTCAACACGACTTTTGGTCTTCCTGCTAACCCTCGTAGGTGTGCATCTCACCTTAAGGTATTTTTGGAATGCAGGGGTCATCTCCACGTACTTGTCAAAAGGGATTGTAACTTTGATGTGTTTATTGCAGAACTCTGCCATCTCAGGGTCATCTTTTTGGATTTTTTAGTTTTCTTCTTTCCACCCTTGAGAGCTCGAGGGAAAGGGATTATTGACTCAACTCATGTTCGGAAATTGAAAGATTCTCATTAAGATCAGAAACTGAGTTCTTTACATGACTCGGACTCTTTGATAGACTCTGACTCTGACTCTGACTGAAAAGAAAATGCTGTGGCGAAACCGGTGATGCTTCTTCCGCGACTGCTGGACGATCCTCCTCAGATGGAGGTGCGGGCTCCTCATCAGTTCCGTCAGACTCTATGCTGATGCGAGAATGCTACTTCGAGGACTCAGATGTCCTCTTCCTCTGCCGATGATGGTGGTGGTGATGCTCCTCCTCTTCCTCCAAGTTCTCCTCAAGTAGAGACTCGGAGGATCTTTCCTTCTGTGCCCGTGCCCGATCAGGTATGGTCATGGTCCTTCCTCTCCTGAGGGACATATGATTTACATTATCGTACAAAAGGATCTCATGTTCAGATAAATAGTTATCTGAATAATATACCTGATCATGAGGTCGGTTCTGGCCATATATTATGTTGTTTGGGTTGTCCTGAACCTGTGCGAGAATTGGGGTCTTTGGCGCCATCTGTTGGTCCTGGGTACGAGAGACACGATTGATATCGGTTCTCATATCCTGATAATCGTTCTGCATCTGTTGGACCCTATCAGACAGGGTCTCGATCGCCAAGGTGAGGGACTCCAATTCGGTGGGCTGGGCTGGCTGATTCGCGTACGAGGTTCTATACTGGCCCTGCTGGCCATGCTGATACTGCTGTTGCTGGTAGGACGGTGCTGGGCCCTGCTGATACGTGCGCTGCTGATGCTGGTGCTGTTGAGGCTGCTACCCTTGTTCTGGCCTGGACTGCATGAAGCGCGGTGCGGGGACGGTGCTGGTTCCTTGGTAAGCTGGGGAAGGTCAGTGAGGCTGACCATTCCCCACCCCCGACTGTCTACTGACGAGGTCGCGGCTGTACCACAACCTGTTGATCTCGAACACCGGCGGAGGCTCCTCGTATCCGGTCTCTACTTGTGGGGGTGCATGCTGGTCCTGCTGGGTGTAAGTCTGATCCTCCACCGAGCCACTGTGAGGCCCCGGTGCCTGTTACTGTACAAGATGGACTCGATGTTCAGGTGCAGGTGGTGCATAAGGGGCAGGTAGCTTTATCTTGGCTACCTTCTCAGTAAGTTCCTCCACTTGTTTCGGTAGACGTGAGAGAGACTCAAGGTCAGTGACCCTCTTGTGGGTCTGCTCGACCATGGTTAGCTTGTCGGAAATCAACCCCATGCTGGGGATGAGGTCGTCGGTCAGATCCGCTACAGTCCTTCAGGTTGTCTCGTTGGATAGGATTGAGGGAGACAACGTATAGGACTTGGTGGCCTGCGACCTGTCGGTTTCCACTATCTGCTCTAGGATCTTCCATACGGCGTGCTCGTTCTTGTTCAGATAGCTTCCTCCACAGGCGGCACTGACTAACCCCTGCATCTCCGGGGTTAGACCACAGAACAAGGTCTGGACTAGGATCGCCTTAGAATGCCGTGGCAGGGGCATTTCTGTACTAAGTCATTGAACCTATCCCATGCATCATGGAAAGGTTCACTGGGTCCTTGGGAGAAGCTGGCGATCTTCATTCTCATCTGGTTAGTCCTACTTAGAGGGTAGAACTTTTTCAGGAATAGGTCCTTGAACTGCATCCAGGTAGTACATATCACCCCTACATTTTTCAACCAATGAGCTGCCTTATCTCCTAAGGCAAATGGGGTGGCCTTCAGTCTAATGTAATCTTGGCCAACATTGGGATGGCTAAGATTGTTGCAAACCAGCTCGAAGTCACAGAGGAAAGTATACGGTTCTTCATTGGTATTTCCATTGAACATCGGAAGAAGACTAAGGAAGTGGGGCTTCAGGTCAAATGCTTCGGCAGGAACCACTGGTGCCAACCAATTCTGTATCTCGTTCTCCGCCGGGTTGTATGCATCGACCATTGTCGGTCGATTCTTCCTGCTACTATGATCTGTCCCATCCGAGCCGTGAGATCTGCATTTCTTTGTTCAGCTTCAACAAGGCGATTGAGAATTTGACGTAGTTGGTCCTCATCCGGTGGTGGTTGCTTCGGCGGCATCTTGTCCTCTAGTCCTGGGTATGAATTAAGATCGGTGTCAGAGGACAAATCAAGGAAGGGGTTCTTACCGAGGCGATGGTCTTCCTCGGTAAGCTCAGAGGAGATGAAAGCGTTGGTTTGAGAGTAACCACCCTGAGTATGAGGGGACCAAGACTCAAGAGGGTCATGAGTCCTGGGTGGTTCAAGGTGCGCTTGGGCCGATGAAGATGAGTTACGTGGGGGACTCATAGAGAGATCGGTGAATAAAGAGTCGAGATCTCCCCAGTCGCTCATCTTGATATGGCAAGAAAAAGATAGGATTTTACTCCTACCTGAAGCAAACAAATCAATCCAAGACATTGGGTTCACACTCAACACAGTGAAGGACTCGAAATCGAGTCCAATTAATCTTGTAGATTGTAAGTGTGATTTTCAAGCAAGATAGCAAGGATTACGTGGCCTACAGGGAAGTCGGCTCAGAGCCGGATGCGTCTTCCTCGTTTAACCTGTCGCCTAAGATACTGTCGGTCCTTCCTTTCTTCGCTCCTATCCCAAGTCGATGGATTAAAAGACCACACCCCTATCTACCTGCAAGCAGGCGGAGGATGACAAGGTCGGAACTTCACCCTGGGGGGTTACTGGCAACTTGTCGCAAAGTACCGCAATTTCACCCCTATCTACCTGAGACAGGCGGAGGCTACTTGGTACTAGTCAGTGAACCTTAAAGATTATGACTTGTGATATTTGCTAGGATTGGTCAGAACGTGATATGGAAGGCGGGGATTTGGGCTCTGCCTTAAGGTCTTCACACACACTCAAGTACCCTCACTCAGCTTGAAAACAAGGTCGGGGATTAATCTCCCGCAAACTATTTTTCCAATTTTATTGATTTTTTTGGTCAATAGTGTTTAGCAGTCCCGATTTTAAGTTATGTTCTCACTGAATTAATCTAACCACACAGCACGCCTATCGATCAGTCCCAATTTCCTTTTTAATTTAAATGTGAAAAATCAAAGGGGGAAATCAAGAAAAGCCGATGTAAGATAAAAACAATCATGCTATGCTGAGTTCAAGAGACTTACAGTGATCCCTTCGCTTTTTTATGCAGGATGCAAAACAGAATTGAAATCTTTTTAATCTAAATGCAAATGCAGGTGATAAAAGCCGTTCCTAGACAAGCAGTTCTATTAGCGTGAAGAACAGGTTTATTTGGCTAAGTTCTGCGGTCTAAGTGCGTCTTTAAAGTAAGTTGTGTGGTCCTAGAAGATACGAGCACAAGTAATTCCTAGATTGGCTTGGGGAGCCACTAGTGCAAGCTAAATTACATTCACCCACACAACACACGGGGACACAGTTTTACTATATTTACATGCGCGAGAACCCAAACGGGAACCGCTAGAAATAATGCAAAAAAGAAATAAAGAAATAAAATGAAAATTACAAAGCCTCTCTATTCACTCAATAAATTTAAATGCTCGATCCTCAAAGCATCTTCGACTCCTCGCGTTCCTCGCACAGAAAAAGATTGAGGTCAGAGAGTGACATAGAAAAATAATGAAAAGAAATAAAAGAGAGAGAAAATAATTACAAGATAACCGGGGGTCAGACTACCCGGGGAATGAAAATGAAATAATCAGGATTTCACTAAAAATTAACCTAAGCCATGCCTCCCCGGCAACGACACTATTTTTGATAACCGCCCTCGCACACTTGGTTAATTCGGTCAGATTAATGTCCAAATTAATTATATGTGTACATTGCAGTTGGATACGAGAGGGAATATCAAAAACCACTTAAATTAGATTCGAGTTAATTTCAAGCGGTAGATTTTTTTACTTGGTGAAGTCCAAGGTCGAACTCAGGGAGGCATCTGTCTCCTTAGATGAATTAGTAGCAAAGTCCAATATTCGATTTTCAGGGAATTATTTTTTTGTTTTTTTTCTATTTCTATGCAAGACACATGCAACAATCCAGCCAATTTAAAGTTAAATCAGTTAAGGTATCAAATTAAGTCCAAAAATTATAAAAATTGGCCAGATGATGAAATATGGTCAAAATGAACTACCCTATTTTTTTGGAATTTTTCGACACTAAATGAATTTACTGTGAATTTAAAATGACAGCAGGGTGATTTTCACTAATTATTTTTAATAAAAAGCAAATCACAATATTTTTAGGAAATAAAATTATCCTAGATAGATCTAATGATAAGGAATCTAGGAAATTTGTCAAACCTTAATTTTACTGTGAAATGAACCTATTATAATTAAACTAAGGAAATCACTAAAGAATTTATTTAGGCCTCGATATGCATGCAAATGACATGAAATTTTTATGCAAGGTTGAGTTAACTATCCTAGAGCCACTGTGATTTTTTGAGAATTTTTGGAGTTACAGAGAATTAATTATCAATTAAAAGATCCAACTGGGCAAAATAACACAGAAATCAACCAATTAATTAATTTAAAAATCTTCTGATACCACAAAAATATGACAAGTGTCACAACAGCTAGAGGACAAGTTACTCAACAACATGCAATTTTTAGAATTCAAAAATGATGCAAAATGACACCTAGAGATGCGTGCAAAGACAGGGGTGTAATTGCAATACAGGAAATAAAAATTACATAAAAGTAAACATGCTGATAGGGACTTAAATGCAATTACCTATAATGTTGGGGGTGGAATGCAATTTCTCCACTGGACACGTGCTCCTCACATGGGGGCGCTTCACAGGGACTTATTTGCAAATATGGAAAGTTCCCAGGGCCTCTGTGCAAATTACCAAGGCCGCACGTACTCCTCACATGGGGCGGCCTAGGCTCGGGCGGCTTCGGAGGCTCGGGTGTTGGCTCGAGAGCTCCTGGAGGTCTGGAGGGAGGCTCGGCTAGCCTCGGGTGGTCCGAGCCTAGATGTCGGGGAAGAGGCTCGGACCCCTCTACGTGGCGTGCTGAAGACCGTTGGATCAAGAGTGATCCAACGGTTGCTGGAAGGAGATGCGTGGCGCGATGAATCCTGTTGGATCTCGGATGATCCGACGATGGCTGAGTGTGGCAACGTGGTTGTGTATGGACCATAGGATCAAAGAGAGATCCAACGGTGGCGTGCTGCTCCGGTCGTGGGTGATGTGGCTCGCTCCTGTCCGTGGGATAACAGATGATCCTACAGCTTCTGTGATGCTCCAGATATCGATGACGTGGCGCGCTAAGCGCCGTTGGATCTGGAAGGATCCAACGGTGAGGTGAAGCTCCGGTTCACTGGCGACGTGGACGGCGCTGGACCGTTCAATCAAGATGATCAAACGACAGCTAGAACTTCTCCCTCAATGGTCCTCCGCTGCCTATGGAGGAGTTGACGGTGCTCCGGCGATGGGGACTTAGCTCCGCCTCCTAGTGTCGGTGATGCTCTCCAGAAGCTCGGAGATAGCTTGGAAGATTCACGGCGGTGCGGCGATGGCTTTGGTGGACTCAGGAGCGGAGGAGGTGCGTCGTAGCTGTCTGGCGATGAAGCTCGATGGGGGCTCCGGTGAGCTTCCAGTCAATGAACTGGGGGTACCTGCAGGGGTTATAGGGAATAGCCGAAGCACGAGGCGCGTTCGTGGAGATGTGGGGATTCACGGCGAGGCCTAAGGCGATGCGAGGGAGGTCCAATGATGGTGCTCCTCCCAGGTGGCGGAGCTGGAGTCCATGAGATTTTAAGTGTGTTGTCGGAGGGTATGAAGTGTACCGTGAAGGTCAGAGCTCCGTAGCGGAGCTCGGCGAGGTGGAAGCGAGGCGAGACAATCACGGTGGACGGCTAATAAAATGGGAGAAATCGAAGGAGAAATTAAAACTAAGATCAAAGAAAGATGGAGGGAATTACCTGGGATTTGGAGCTCGGATTGAAGCTCCAGGTCTTCTCTCGAGGGACCGGTAAGGTCCCGAGCTCAAGCAGCTACTCGGAGGAGGGCTGCGACACGGCGATGGCACCGCGGATCTTGCCGGAGGGGAACGTTGTCTTCGCTCAAGGATTCGCTCGATTGATGTCAACAATTGAAGCTTCCGAACTCGAGGTTCCTCTCTGGGGTGGCGGATAGCCGTGACGGTGGCTGGTGATGGTGTATTTATAGGATGGAGGTGGCGGCAATGCTGGTGACGAGGCGAGGTTCATGGGCGTCATGGAGCGACTCTGGTGGTCGTAGTGGGAAGTGAGGTAGCTGGCGAGGATGAGGGAAGAGTGGGGGTGATCGTGGGAGAGTTGGCGGCCGGCGAGGGTAAGGGGAGCGGGCCGCGTGGCGCGACCAGAGGGCACCACGTGGCCAGCTTTGATTGGCTGGGAATAGAAATCAATGTGAGAGAGAATGAGGCCGAATTGGAAAAACTCAAAACATGAAAGTTGTAGATCTTGATGAGATCTACAAGTTTCATGTTGACCAAATACGGAGATGTGGTCAAATATGATACAAAAATATAGGGATACAAATATACATATACATGTAGTATACAAAGAGGCCCAAAAACCCAACTTTTTCATACGAGCTCCAAATTGGATGAAATCAGTCTCATTTTAAAGGTCTTTTAATGTGTATTAATCTGAAAGTGAGTAGACCTATTTTGGAGTTGGTATGAGGGATCTATGGACATTTTATGGTCCAAGGGCTTTAGGGCTTTATTGGTGTTTTTACAAAGGGGATTCATGGCTTTCTTCCCTATATTATTAACTAAGGTGTACATAGTATAAGGGAGAGCTTATTTTTATGAGTGGACATTTTAAAAATGATTATGGCTTCTTATTTAAATGCAAAGGGAGTGCTAAAATGCATGTATTATGAATGCATGAATGAATGCTATTTATGTATTATAAAGGGAAATATGCATCTATTTACTCGGGAACAAGGCTCTATTTTTAACTTTTAGAGTGATGAATCATAGATTCATCAGGAGCTTAATTAATTATGTGTTAATAAGATATATAATCCTAAGTCTAGGGGCCAAATCCTTCGAGAATCAAAATAAAAGAAAAAGTCGAAAAACCAAAACCGGCGAAAACCGTGGTGAGGTCCCGCGAGCACACCGGTGCTCGACGAAACAGACCCCAATGATTGCCAAGTGTCCAAGAGTCTCTGAGTCATGTGTTATTACAATAATAATAGACTTAAAATGAAATAAATGCTAAAAATCCTCCAAGGTCCTCCAAATCCTCTGCTCCTCTTCTCCTACACTCTCCTGTTGCTCGATGAAGAAATAAGCCTCCTCCGCTTCGCTCAGGTCCGCCAGTGCTCCTAGGAATGCCACCCTCGCTCCTCGAGCCCTCGCAAGAAATAGAGAAACAAATGATATCTCAGATCATAGTTATGAAAAATAGAATTAGAAACAAATAAAGAAATAAAAATAAAAATAAAAAGCATGCAAATAAAGAAAAGAAAAATAAAAAGAAAAACAAAAATAAAAACAAAAAACTGACTACTAACCCGTGCTCCCCGACAATGACGCCATTCTGATGAGTGACCCGAGCGATCGAGGCTAAGTATCAGATAAGGTCGTTGCGACCTCAATCACCCAAGCCAGGCTCAACGAGAAAAATCAGACCACCATCAGAGCAAGCATAGAAAATAAAGGCAAGTTGTCTTGCTATTTATTTAACCTGGTGTAGCCACCAGGGTCAAACACAAGGAGCACGGGAAAGTCCTACGAAGTAGTCGAGAAATCAAATAAAAAGAAATATTTTTGGTGGTTTTTAAGTTCCTTTTTTTATTTTTTTTATTTTCTATTAGGAAAAAGAATAGGGAAAAGAGAAAAAGCACACTCCAATAATTATTTTTAAGGTCTAAAAAGCTCAAAAAATCAAAAAAATTGTTTTTGTGTTTTAGAAAATTTCAAATGTTTTTGGCTATTTTATGGGCTTTTCGTTATTTTTATATAAATTTCTAAAAATAAAAGAAAAGCTAACTCAACAAACAGTGTACAACCTGAAGAAAAAGACAATTTTAAAATATTTAAAATACCCCTAAATTCCTGGCTGTAATTTTATATGAAAATAGAAAATAAAAGGTAACTACAAAACTTGAAAACACATTTTTTTATATTTATGGAATTTTTAATGATTTTTATAAGGTTTTTAGTCTTTTGTAATTTTTAGGTATTTTATAAAAGGTAATAAAATGAAAATGCTATAGAAATTAAATCACAACAAAACAAGCACACATGATTATTTTGGAATTTTTAAGGTTATTTTTCTATTTTTTACGGGTTTTCTAAATTAGACAGAAGCAATTTTTAGGGGTTTTGATTATTAGAAAATAACAAATAAACTCAAAATGTGTCACAAAAATTACCAAAAATATTACATAGTAGCAGGAACTACTGGTAATTTTTTTGGGAATTTTTGGAGTAGTTTTGATATTTATTTAATTAAAAACCAAACACACTGGTTGTAGGGACCTTAAGTGCAATTATCTTAAGTTTTTGGATTGAACATTAACACGCATAAAAAACCTGGGGTCAATTCTGCAATTTCTCCAATTAAATCCATCACATGCGTCTATTCACATTTACAGGGGCATAAATGCAATTTGTGAAAATATTCCAGTCAAACATTAGCATTGACAAGATTCAGGACTAAATGTATGTGCAAATACACCACAATTCACGTGACGAAGCACGTGTCTCCAGACATGGGGGGACTAAATATAAAATACCAAAAACTGTAGGGACTAGAATGCAAATAAGTCAACTACAACTTTATTTCATAGACTAAAATGTAAACAAAAACAACTGTAGGGGAAAAAGGGAAATATACCCTTGTAGCACGTGAGGCGCGCGTGGAGGGGGCACGTGGCGGCCGCTGGAGATGGCGTGGACATGCTACTCTGATGAACGTCAAGTGTCAGATTTGACAGTTCAGACCTGGTCAGGGACGTGGGGCGCACGTGGACGTCATATCTGGCATCCAACAACCTGACTCCTCTGTTGTGGCGGCGGTCGGGATGAGATCTGGCAGTGCGGGGCTGATCCAACGACAATGGATCAACCTGGACAAACAACTCTTGGGTGAACTTCACCGGAGCCAAGGAAGAGATCCTCAATCCTGATGGTCGATTGGGAAGCGTCGGATGGATCGTGGGCTTCTAAATACCTCCTTCCTCTTTCTTTTCCTTTATTCTTTTATTTTTGCACAAATAAATGTTAATTATGTAATATTAACACCTACATGCATATTGTCAAGTTATTGTATTTACACCGATTTACATGATGCTCTGCCAAGATAATTAGCTAAAATAAAAGAATAAAGAGTGATGATCAGGGATTCATCACATCCCTCATCCGAAGCTTTATTTCAACCCGCAGCTCCCGTCTTTATATGTCTAGGCCACTAGACGTAATTGGGGTGCACTGGCCACTCAAGGTGACTGCGTATGTTTCCATTCGCATCTGTCTCTTGCCAAAGGATTCTACCCATCACCACCTCATCAGTGAAGAGCTATGTGTAAAATGCTTGTGCAAGTTAGGTCATTGTCTAAAATAACCATGTGTGTGTATGAAATATTCTTATTAGATCCATTAAGATGACACGTGATCATAGTCTTGTGGACTCGAAGAATTAAGTCACTATGACCTGAAAAGTCTCAACTCGAGTTCCAATAAGGTCCCTCTGAAATTAAGTGGATTAAAGTCTTAATCATGCTCCATTCTTCAATTTTATTCCAAACTAGTTTAGGCATCAATATCATTCTGAAAAATGCAAGAAAACACCTTCTTTCAAAGAAAAAAAAAGAAAATAAAAGAAAAGAAGAAATTCTTTTTGAAAGCTTTTCAAAGAATTTTGCAATTAGGATTTTTAATAGAGGACTATACAAATTTACAAGAATTTACGTGGATTTTATACAAAAACTGTATACAAGATTATACACATTTTATACACGATTTTACAAAAAGAATTTTTATTTATAGATACTATGTACATATTTTACTAAGAATTTTACCTACAAAAGAATTTTATATACATAATTTAATAAATAATTTTATACACAAGTTCTATACAAAGGAATTCTATTCACATATTATATAAGGTATTGCAAGGAATATTTACAAACAAGTACAAGCATATATACAAACAAGTTAATTATTATCTAGAAGATGAGAAAATAATTTACAAATCATTTTACAAACATTTACAAAAATTTTAAAAAATATTTTACACAACATATTACAAAATCATTTCAAAACATTTTACAAAAGGTTTTCAAAAATAATTTACAAACTTTTACAAGTCAATTTTACAAAGATTTTATTTAAAAACATTTTTGATACAAAATAATTTACAAACATTTGACAAACAAAGTAATTTTACAACATTTTTACACAAATAATTTCATAAAGGTTTGTACAAAGGTTTTACATAGGATTTTTATAAATATTTTACAAAACATTTATACAAATACTTTTACATAGATTTTACAAAACTATTTTACAAAAATATTTACAAAAGAATTTCTACAAAGAATGTTTTACAAACTTTTTACATAATATTTTTATTCCACTTTTATTAGCCATATTATTAGAAAAACAAAAGTACGAGTTGTGACTAAAGTATATATACAATATATATGACACCTCCCATACTTAGCTCGAACTATGTCATCACAGTAACCAAGAAGCGACAAAGGAAGACACAACTTGTGATAAGTTTATAAAAGTGAAAAGAATCCTATACTACAATGACTTAAAGAATAAAGAATGAAATGAATAGAAGTCGGTGATCCCTCCTATACTTAGGATCAAATAATCCTAAGTATAGAAGATTATACAAATGGGGAAAATCGAGAAAATGGATGTACAAACTCAATGACTCGACTTGTCCTCTCCTATACTTAGGGTAAAAATGCCCTAAGTATAGAAAATGAATATCAATCTATTGAAGGACAAGTGAGAGAACAGAAGAACTAAAAAGAAAATAAACAAAAATAAAGAAGAAGTAAATGAATGACATCACACCCCCTATATTTAGGGTAAAGGAACCCTTAGTATAGGTAATAACAAGAGTAATGAAACAGAATGAAAAATGAATAACTCAAGTCATTCATCTCCTCTATACTTAAGATAGAGTACATCCTAAGTATAGCACACACACATGGAAAAGAGGTGGATGATAAAAATGGAAGCAAAAAGAATAAAATGAAAGGAATATATACAAAAGAATATCAAATCATGTATTAGATGCAGAAGATGTCAAAGGATCATCGTCTGATACAAAATGAATAGAATCAACCACAGACATGAATGTATCATGATCGAGATATGGCTTCGGAATTTGTCCGTTCATGGCAAATGGTTGTGTGTCAGATGACGACCCAGATATGACAATACTACCATTGTCACGCACAACTCTAACAATGAATTGTCCTGACCATTTACTTTTATGTCTTTTTCCTGGAAACAACTTCAACATTGCATCAAACAACCAAACCCTTTGATCAGGCATGAAAGTCTTGCTCCTAATGTGTCTATCATGCCAATGCTCAACTTTCTCATTATACATCAGGATGTTGTCATAGGTGAAATCTTGGAATTCCAGTTATCTGTTTAGATCCGCTTTCCAACTCTGTTTTGCACTCTCAGAATCTAGATTGCAAACAAGGATTGTGAATAATGATTTATGTATAATCTCAGCTGACAAGTGGCAAAGCTTTCCATAAACCAAATTATTGGGAGAAAAACCCAATGGAGACGTGTACACCATCTGATAAGCCTATAGAACTGAATCAAGCATATGGGACCAGTTCGTCCTATCTAGACGTACAACTTTCTGAAGAATCATCTTGATCTCCCTATTTGAAATCTCATGCCATTAGTATGTGGGTGGTAAGGAGTAGCGACACGATGCTTAATGTCATAATCCTTAACAAGCTTTCTGACCTCTCTATTTATGAAATGGCCTCCACCATCTTAAACGAGAATCTTGGGAATCTCGAACCGTGCAATAATGTTGTCCTTGAGAAAGTGAAAAACTCTATGACTATTAGTGGCTCGAGTGGGGATAGTCTACATCGAACGACTAACATAATCCACAGCAAGAAGGATGTCCTAAAATCCCATGAAGTCTATGCCCCAAGATCAAAAACATCTGAAATCTGAATATATCTCAGGGGCATTGTATCCTTGGAACGAATGGTTCCTCCCATTCTATGGCAATCAGTACAATGCTTCACATAATAAATTGTTGGACATGCGAGCCCATGGCGAGCCATTATGCAATAAATGTTATTGTAAAAATCATTCCCTGATCTGGAATGAAGAATAACTAATTTGTATAATAGGCCCCTTAGTAAAATTAAGGTTATATATCATGGCCATCTTGATAATCATAGAGTTGTTGATTCAATTATTGAATCATAGAGGCTGAAGCTTGGATGAATATCTAAGGACTTAGATTGAGGACTCATCAAGCACCATCAAAAGATTGTTAAGAGATGATCTCGAACCTGAGTAGGATATGGCAATCTTTTCTCATTAGGCTAATATCTGACCGACCTCTTGATGCAGGTCCTCTATATAGGAATAGAGATTTGGAGGTGGTAGGTAAGTTAGGTCAAAGAATTGACTTAACGAGATCAAGATAACCAAAGTCCTATGTCGTATGCTGTCACGATATAGGCACGCATCCTTTGACCGGAGACAAATGTGTTACTATATGTCTGAGTATGTACAATTGGCAGACCAATAGGTTGATGACAAAACCAAGGTCTATACAATGGTGCGCCGTTGTGCATGCAAGGGTATATGAGTATGTCGATCTCTCAAAGGGATCATACATGTTCACTTATTGAACTGGAAGACATGATCTCGCTCATGAGATATTGGGAAGAATCAAATTCCGTACACGGTCATCTCGCTTAAGAAGCTTGACTGAATTTGTAGGTTTGATATATACTTTTGGAAAGTATATAATCAACACCTGTGTATCATATATGCTTCTGAAAAGTATACGATTGATATCAACTCCCAATAATCGAATGAGAAACATTATGATAAAATCCTGAAGTAGACAATGTAAAATTAATCCAATATTTTGGGTTTATTTTGGGTTCTTCAGTATGCAGGATGTACATATATTAGGAATACCTTAGGGTGATGTGATTATAAACGATTGTATAACCATGACGCTTCCAATCCTAGGAGTGATGAAACGGGTCTAGATTTTTGTGACTCCTCTCAGTAGACAAGTAATCTGATCTTGGTCCAAATGTTGGACATTGATCTGAATGTGATTCAGATGCAATGAGAAGATTAAATTTGCGGCCTTGATTTAATCAAGCATCTACGAGAGGTCCGCAAGATCTTGATTTGAGATTTGATCTCAATATCCAAGTCACTATACGTGGAATAATACAATCGTCCTGTCTTTATCTCCAATTATCTTCGAGAAAGCCCATTATCCTTAAAAGAGTTCAGGATAATTTCATTGTTGATATATGTATCCAAGAATTAAGAAAATAGATAATTAAATGTGATTTAATTATCATGAAAAATATGAATTTGATTCATAATATATGGCGAGTTATCTAAGATAATTAAATGTGATTTAATTATCAAAGATGTAAATAATGTGAATGCGATTCATATTATTTGGGAACATGAGAATAGAGATCCAAGATGATTAATTTGGTTTACATAGCCCTGTTTTGTGAATATTTTAGGCTCTGTTTAAATTGTTTAAACACAAAATTATTATTTCATTATGTTTCCCATTAAATAATTAAATCATGGGATTTGAGTTTGCGTGATTTGGAATCCGATTGCTCTAGTTATGATCATTTTAGTGAACACGTATCTACTGTTTCAGGGACTGCGAATCTTGACGTAATTAAGGAGTTAATTACTGATTTTGAAACACTTATAAATGCATGCAAATCACTTAATATCTTTTTCAAATCAAATTAGCAAACTATGGGAACTCATTTTGCTTGATTTGGATTCAAATTGATTGAGATATTGCTAATTTTAGTAAGTGAGGGTCAATGCTGAAAACTACATTCCTAATCAAAAACCTTGTGATTATCATTTAATCAATTAGTGAAATTAATATTCTATAATAATTATGGATAAATATTTGAGAAATATTTGATTTATAATTATTTACTTTAATGACATTGCCTTAACTAATAATTGATTAGATATGATCTAGATCACAATTGGTTACATAATCTTCTTCCAACAAACAAAGTTGCTTGAATAGGATTGGGGATTGGTTTAGAAAATATCCTTATAATGTTAATCAAAAATGTTTTGATTATTATTATATGGTATAACTTCGATTGAAAGACCGATTATCATCTCAAATCCAAAGTGATCGATTGGCATTATCCTAACCGAGGAAGATATGGTGTCTAGTCGGGGAGCGTTGGGGTAGCAGGTTGCACCGTGTGTGGTCTGTTCCACTCCCATCAGTATTGGCCATGACAACGAGTAGGGAAGGGATAATTCTTGAGCGATCATGATGTATGTTTATAATTATTTACATTCGATGTAATACGTATTTTGAGATTATACCATCCCTCAAGTAACAATTAAAAATTGTTTGTTGGATACTAATTGGATAATTGATTTAATGTGATAGATTAATTGGAATCTAATTAAAAGAAATTAAAACTCTCTATTATGAATAGAGTAGCATTTCCCTTGGAAGAATTAATTATATGAATATGACTCATAATAATTAATTAGAATTAGAATATGACACGGAGGATTACATAAGTGACATACATGGTCTCCCGTCAAGGCAAAGGGTTCTGCCGTCAGAGATTGTATGTCGGAGATACCTATCCGAAGTGACAGCTCCTGCATACAAGGCATTTGGATCGAGCTCTTTGCTTCTTGAAAGAGTAAGGACGTATGTGTAGTGACCCCAATATCAGATCCTCATATTATTGGGGCGATATTGGATTGCGCATAGCGATTCTTGTTGATGTCGGTTCAATTAATGATGGGTCAACATCACCTTAGGGGTGGTGGGACCGGATGTTAAAGATCGAATGGGGAATGCAAGTTGGACTTGCAAAGAGGAATGTGTTCCCACTTCGTTTTATTTGAGTTACAATTTCTCATATTATGGGGATGTGACAAAGATAAGGAAGGAGATCCTAGATCTTACTTGAGATATAATGATAAGTATATCTCTTACATTGAAAGTGATTAAGGGAATGAACTTTCAGTGTTGATAAGGCAAGACAACTTTGATATAAAAAAATTCTAAATCAAAGTGAAGTATATATTTATATACATTTCTGCAAATTTCTTATTTCAGATAATCCTTAATCAAACCCACTCAATATTATACTCAATAATAACCAATAAAATATCATGGATTGGATCCATGATCAAGATATTGTACTTGTAGTTGGACATATAATGTATGTGGTTGCAATGTGCAAGTTTCCTCATAATAATGATGAATGACAATTAAATAGACAATAGGACTACAACCCTAGGGTTTGTATGTCTCTATAGTCTTGATCTCTCCTCGAATGTACTTTGGAAGTGACATGTCGATGATGATCGCAATTGTCAAATAATCCTTATAAAAGTCTAAGAATATGTTCTGGCATGCATATGTGCTCTTAACATTTAATCATGAATGACATGGTTCAGTGCATCATGTAGAATGGTAGATCTATAAGAGATGATGTATTCAAATTAAATGAGTACCGACCTGAACCTTAGTCTTTAAAGAGTTAAGATGTATGTAGATATGATGAGTGCATCATTCTACTATCTATACTCTAGTCATTCATGAAACTTCATAATATTCATATTGTATGAATTAAATGAAGCACATATAAATGTTGAAATACTCTTATATTGAAATCATATGAATTCAACATAAGAGATCCTTCTTCTTAAGCAATGGTTGTTTACAGACGAAGGGAGCGCAGTGGAAGCATGGGTCAGACCCAAGTAAGAAGGAAAGTCAAAGAGTTGATTGTACTTTTGTAACTTCCATATGACATCCAAAGAGTTGGATGAATGCCAATATTGCAATAAGCTGATGTATTGATAGTGTGACTCTCCAGTCTATCTAGGATCCTTAGAGAATGATTCAGATAGTGCATCAGACTAATCTACATTTAATCATTGAAATTGACATTCTTATTTGATAAGATTAAAGCCTAATAATTGTATCTCATTCTTCTAATGACATTTGCAATTGGTTGCATATGTTTTAGAAGACTAGAAAATTTGATCTTAAGGTTTAAAAGTCATCCACATGGATATTGATGCAATTGTTGCAACGATCTCTATTGGATAGATAGACTTCATATTTTCAGTGGGAGAGCCCTTAGTCTTAGAGAATGTATTTATGACCTAGATATTAGAATAAACTCATTGTTTATTTCTAAATGTTGGGAATAAACATGAATTCTGGAATAGATCTATCATAAAGGGTTATGATCGATATATTTCAAATAGTAATCTAACATCTAGTGGACTCTACTAAATTATAAAATTAATGAATGGTTCATTAACTTTTCTAATATTGAAAGTGAAACCTTAAAAGATCAATAGGAGGATGAAGATCATTCGATAATAATATGGCATCCAGCCTTGGACATATGTATGTTGATAAGATTAATAGACTAGTAAGAGATGAAACTTTAGATTGTCTAAAATTTCAAATCTTACATACTTGTGAATATTGTATTCAAAATAGAAAATGTCCAAAGCACCCTTCTCTGGGAATGGTGTAAGATGTCAAGGTATTCAAGATCTCATACATATTGATGTATGTGGATCATCTGTATCATAATAAACATTGATGATATGTGATATCATTTGATTATTATTTGATATGAGATTTCTTTTCTTCACCTTATAAAGCTTTGAAATGTTCAAAGATTTCACAATTTTGATTTTATACCAAAGTTTGAAGTAAGATGAAAATGAATTTGATCTAATCTAGGTATCTTGTGCCTATTAGATGAATTTGCCTTACGTAGAAAGGAATATCATTCCTATCTCAATCCTCCCAATGTATATTAATTAAATAGAGTTGTAGGGAGATACAATTTGATCATGTGTGACATGATTTGATCAATGATGAATCTTAGCATAATTACCTCTTAGTTTCCAAGCATATATGTAGTAGAGACTACAATATATATCCTTAATAAGGTTTCATGGAAATTAGCTGGAATCTAGCACAAGAGAGTGCTACTTTATTAGGAAAATAAAGGATGGTATTGAATACCTACTTTATGACCTTGAGATTCTTCAAAGATTTCATATCTGAGAATGTGATTCTTAGTGGATGAGTCTCTTGGGAATCAAGATGAAAATGAAGTAAAGGAACTCATTTAATCTTGAGATGATAATGAGGCTCCTGAAATCGAAAACTTAAAGGATAATTAAATATGAAATACTAATACCTCTTCAAATAAGTTTGAGGATGTATTCTATATGTCAGTTAAGTCTGCCAATGATCTTACTTCATGTGATGAAGCTTCTAAAGATCATGGCATGGAAAGATGGATGAGCAATCAAGTCTAAAGTAGACCTCATGTACAAGTGTTGTATATGGACCCTCAAGGATCCACCTATATGGGTAAAACCTATTAGATGTAAATGGATCTTCAAGAGAGAGAGAGAGAGGGAACCTGATGAGAAGGTAGAGACCTTCAAAGCACGACTTGTATCCTCAAGATACACACCAAAGAAAAGACATCGCTTGTGATGAGACTTGCTCTTCAGTGACCATTCCTGAACCCATCATAGTATTGCTGACTATAGTTAGACAACTTGACTATGACATCTTTATGATGTGAGTCAAGATTGCATTCATCCATGAATACCTCTTTGAGAATATTCACATGAAGTAGGCCCAGAGCTTCATGGTTAAGGAAAGCAAGGTATACAAGCAAAGGACTCCATCTATGGACTCAAATATGCTTCTTGTAGTTGGAACATTAGATTTGATGGAATTATAAATGTTATGATTTCAGATAGAATCTTGATGAACCATGTGAAACTTAGTGGGAGTGCTAGTGTTCATCGTTCTAAACGTAGATAATATTAAAATAATTTGGAATGATATAAGGATGATAATAAGTGTTTTATAGACTGGCTACTCAATACCTTGAGATATGATCTCAAGGATACCGCTTAGATCTTAATTCTGAAGTTTTCAGAAGAAGAGAAAAGAGGGTATTGGGACCATCACATTAGTTGTACACCTTGGACATTTCCATTATCTGGAAAATTTCAAGAAAGGCTTCTTTTCCTTAAGATATGGTACTGACCTACCTAAAGGGATAACACTCCATAGAGTTGAGGATGTGAATACCAAAGCTATATGCCCTAGTGCATCAACTTTGGGAAGCTCAGTGTATGCTGGATGTGCGCAAAAGACAGATGTCTGCCATGCAGTGGGAGTAGTAAATGTTACTAGTCCTACTATGGAGATAAAACACTTAGTTACAGTAATAACAATATATTCAAAGAGGACAAGACTTTCAAGAAAGTGATCTCTAAATCTTATCTTCAAGAAAATAAGACTTTATAGATAGTGATTTAAAAGGTCTTAACTGCGGATACCTTAGGAGATAGAGATCTCCGAGAATAAGGGTATTCTTATAAGGATAATGGAAATACTGGTTATAATAATAATAATTGAGCTATAGTGTCAAGGACACTATAACTAACAATGTTGCGTATAGGTTGCATAAGATGCAACATTCGAAATGGATGCAAACACTGTTACTAGGAGATATGCAAGTACCGTAAAAGGACTTGGCGTAGTTTCTCAAGAACAGAGTGACTGATCAGCTTACCTAGCTATTTTTCTAAATAACCTATGATTGTAACATGAGTATGGGTTTAGAGATTTGCCCTTTAATGGCTCTTTGGGCTAGTGGGAGATTGTTGGACATGTGAGCCCACAGCGAGCCATTATGCAATAAACGTTATTGCAAATATCACTCCCTGATCTGAAATGAAGAATAATTAATTTGCATAATAGGCTCTTTAGTACAATTAAGGTTATGTATCATGGCCATATTGATAATCATACATTTGTTGATTCAATTATTGAATCATAGAGGTTGATGCTTGGATAAATATATAAGGAGTTAGATTGAGGAATCATCAAGGACCATCAAATGATTGTTAAGACATGATCTCCAGCCTGAGTAGGAGATGGCAATCCTTTCTCATTAGGGTGATATATGACCGACCTCTTGATGTAGGTCCTCTTCATAGGAATAGAGATTCAGAGGTGTTAGATAAGTTTGGTCAAAGATTTGACTTAACGAGATCGACATAACCAAAGTCCTATGTCGTATGTTGTTACGATATAGGCACGCATCCTCTGACCGGATACATATGTGTTACTATATGTCTGAGTATGTACATTTGGCAGACCAATATGTTGATGACCAAACTATGGTCCATACACCGGCGCACTGGTGTGCATGCAAGGGCATATGAGTATTACGATATCTCAAAAGGATCATACAGGTTCAATTATTGATCCGGAAGACATGAACTCACTCATGAGATATTGGGAAGAATCAAATTCCGTGCACGGTCGTCTCACTTTGGAAGCATGACTGAATTTGTAGGTTTGATATATGCCTTTGGAAAGTATATGATCAACACCTGGGTATGATATATGCTTTTGAAAAGTATATGATTGATACGAACTCCCATTGATCGAATGAGAAACTTTATGATAAAACCCTGAATTAGATAGAGTAAAATTAATCTAATATTTTGGGTTTATTTTGGGTTTTCCAGTATGATCTATGTACATGTATTAGGAATACCTGAGGGTGATGTGATCATAAACGATTGTATAACCAAGACGCTTCCATTCCTAGGGAGTGATGAAATGGGTCTGGATTTTAGTGACTCCTCTCAGTAGAGAAGTAATCTGATCTTGGTCTAAATGTTGGACATTGATCTGATTGTGATTCAGATGCGATGTGAAGATTAGATTTACGGTCTTGATTTAAGAAAGCATCTAAGAGAGGTCTGCAAGATCTGGATTTGAGATTTGATCTCAATATCAAAGTCACTATATGTGGAACAATACAATCGCCATGTCCTCATCTCCAAGTATCTATGGAGAAAGCGCATTATCCTTAAAAGATTTCAGAATAATTTCATTGTTGATATATATCCAAGCACTGAGAAAATAGATAATTAAATGTTATTTAATTATCATGAATAATATGAATTTGATTCATATTATGTAGCGAGTTATCTATAATAATTAAATGTTATTTAATTATCAAATATGTAAATAATGTGAATGTGATTCATATTATTTGGGAAGATGAGAATAGAGATCCAAGATGATTAAATGTGATTTAATTATCATGGATACGAATAATGTGGATAGCACTATCCATATTAATCATATATATTATAAATGTGATTTATAATGTATAAGAGAGAGCAATTTGTAACTTACATTTGTTATCTAAAATTTTAATGTGAATTGGATTCACATAGGACAATTAATTGAAAATGTAATTTTCATTTTCTTTTGGGTTGTGAATGTGATTCACAATTTTCTAATGGCATGATTGCAATATTCACAAAATAATTATGAATTATTTATGTAGAATAATTTATAACAAGTGTTGTTGTAAATCTTGAAGATTTCCATGCCACGAACTCCCGTATTATGGAAGGAGGCAATCTTCATTCCATAATCTCCATGCTTGATTATTTAATTTGGGATTGAATTATATTGATTTTTCAATATATATTTAATCTTAATTAAATTAATTGTTGTTGTGTTTTTAGCAACAAGATCATATCCATTAAAAGAAACACAAATCAATATGAGCCATTGGATTTGTGTTGTCCATGGATTGAGATCCATGGATCCCAAAATATTATAAAAGGAGAGGCACCCCCTTTGCTCCTCTTTACACACAGAAAAGTTGTGAACAACAACTCTCTCTCTCTCACTCTTATTCTCTACACGTCCTCTCTCTCTCTCAACATGTGGCCGTCGACATGATGACCTAGAGAGATTCACCGTCATCGCCATGCCATTGTTCCACCGCTTCGACCGCTCGTGGATCTCCATCTTCTTCGATGCGCTCGCTTGTGAAGAAGACGTTAGATCTCGTGAGATGAAATCTGGAGATTCACCACTTAGATCATCAACATGGATTGCGAGGAGCGTGCGTTTCATCAACGCGCTCGCAAGCATCTCCTCCGTTCGATCGGACTTGAGACAGGAGGTCTCTTCATTTAGAGACTCGATCGCAGCCACGCTTCAAGAGGTAACCCTAGTACTTGTTTGTAGTTCAGATGAAATGATCCGAGAAGTGTTCTTGGGTCATGTAGTTTCATCGCGTGAAATTTTTAAAATTCCACTACCTCGAGCAACTATTGTGACTAGTCGCTCCCGATCGCATACGATGCGATCCTAACACTTCCGTGATGCGCTTAAGGATCTTACTATATACTTCATAAATTCCATCATTAAGAAGAGTTAGACACCATAGACCGCATTCTAAGTTCTTTGTTATGTTGCACTTCCCCGAATGAGGCCCACCAATCTCTAATTTGTGACAATGCTCAAGCACACTGGTGGATTCCTCTTGAGGAATGCACCTCCAGATGCAATCTGCACCCTCACAAATTGGTACAAATCCTCCCTTTGGTAAAAGTGAATATCTGACAGAAATATGTATACCTTCAGCTTGAACCAATTTTATGGAACTTTATTGGAGATAAGATAGTTCACCTTATCAACATACCGTGGGCGTATGATAACATACAAGATTGCCTCATCTAGAAAGGTCTCTGATATGGGAAGTAGTAGCTGTTGAGGGGACTATGCATATGTGGTCTGAGAAAGATGATCTGCCACAGTATTTTTCACTCCAAGTTTATCTCAAATCTCTATATCAAAATCCTAGAAAAGAAGTATCCATCTGATAAGGCATGGTTTGGCATCTTTCTTTGCCTATAAGTATCGTATGACAGTATGATCCGTGTAAACAATAACATGTGAACCAAATAGATGTAAGCTAAACTTCTCTAAATCAAACACCACTGCTAGCATCTCCTTCTCTATAACTGTGTAATTACGGTGTGCCTCATCCATACCGTTGTGAGTCCACACAGATAGGATAAACATGATGGTGTGCCTCATCCATACCACTGTGAGTCCATACATGTCCACAGGTTTTGTGATTGTGTGTCTAATCTTTTGGAGAACAAGACCGCTTATCCTATTTGTATGGACTCCTTTGAGTCTTCTCTCAATGACGGTCCTCACAAGGATGAGTCTCATTCTTCTGATTATTCGCTGCCAATTTTATAGCACTCTGTGGGGGGTTATCTGCGAGAGACTGTGGCATTTGCTGGTCTCTTCTGTTGGGTAGCCGATCTGTCACCTACCGAGATCGCTTCTACTAATTCGTATGATGGATCTGACTCCTTTGAGTCTTCTCTCCTTGATGAACATTGTAATGATGAGTTCTATTCTGATTATTTATTGCTTAGTGTGTATTACTCCACAAGGGGTATCTGCGGGAGGATACATCATTTTGAAGGTACTCAATTTCACTGCTGGTGTCTCCAATATGGTGGAGCACGAAGCATAGTCTTTTGATTTGTATACTCGATCTCATCCTTGGTTGTGTATCCTATTTGGTATATCACGAGACCGAGTCTTCTAAATATTCTGAGACCTCTATCCCTTCTGAGTCTGCTCATCTTGACGACCCTCACAAGGTTTAACCGTGTCTTGTGATATTTGGTTTGTTCTTAATCTTTAGACCTTACGTCCACTGGATATCAAGCTGTGTAAAGAGTCTCCTGCACTTCACTCTTCGTATCTTCCTGAGATTGTGAGTGACATGGAGGAATCTATACTGATCCTTCCTCCTCCATATTGGCTTTGATCTTTCACTTTGTTCTTATGAGTCGATATTCTGCTTACCGCTATCGGACCCTATCTTAGTTTGCTTACAGGGAGACAATGATGAAAGTACGGTATTCGACTGTCAGATACTGCCATGCACTTCACCATTCTTTACTGCTTCTATATATATATATATATATATATATATCTGTTTTGTCCTTCCATTCCTCCATTGTCCTGTATGTCATGTGTACCCCAGATCATTCACCATATCTGTGTTTCCATACATAAGGCATACTTTCTCCTAAGCATAGGGGGTGCACCTATTATGTTGTTCTTTCTCCGTTCTGTTTCATCACTTCTGTAATTTCCTATACTTAGGGCTCTCTTACAGTTAGTATAGAGTAGTGATGCGTACATTCTCACCGTGATTTCATCTTTTTATCAGTTTATTTTTATTAATCCCCTCGCTTGTCTCCTCTCATGTTGATGTTTTCTGCTTCACTTAGGCATATCTCACCCTAAGTATAAGGGGAGATAGACTGAGTTGCGATCTGTGTATTACCACCCTCGACCCTCCTTGCATGTAGTTACAGTATGCTATATTTAGGATTATTTGATCCTAAGTATAAGGGGATGGTCGACTTTGTATTCATTCATTTATTCATTGTTCTTTGATCATTGTAGTGTAGGTTTTATATACTCAGTACGAGTTATGTCTTTGCTTTTTCCTTTCAACCTATGAGGACATAGCTTAAGCTAATGATAAGGGGTCACATGTACTTTGTATTACTTTAGTAATAACTCATACTTTCATAATTTTGAATAAATATGGTTAAAATTCTATAAATACATATACAATTCAATTAATATAATGATATATATTATCCCTAAAATTCTTTGTATATATATAGTAATTAATAAATCAAGTCAAAATGTTTGAAAAATAGTTTGGAAATCTATTTGAAAAATCTTTTGAAAATTATTTGAAAAAAATTATAAGATGTTTTCAACCTTTGTAAAATTATTTTATTTTTAAAATTTATTTTCGTTGTATAAAATAAAATGGTTTTGAAAACCTATTTATAAATGATTTTGAAAATGGTAGCAAAAATATTAGAAAATTCTCTATATACTGTTGAAAAAATCATTATAAAATGGTCTTCAAATGATTGTAAATGTTTGTAAAAATTATTTACAAATTTATTTTGAACTATAGTTTTAAAAAATTATTTGTAAAATCATTTTCAAGTATGTTTGAGGGATATATACATCATCCAAATGAATAAACATTTTTCACCAACTGTATATATATTTATCTATAATAACAGCTAACATAACTCTTGCAAGTCATTTAAACCTTAACTCTTGTAAATAATAGATGCATGCTAGTGTAAATATCTACACATATTCCATTTTTGTTCCCAAAGTATTTTTGTTTCAAAAAATCCCAATAGCAATGGCAAAATCCCTTTGAAAAATTGCATAAAAATTTGCAAAATCTTTTCAAAAATCCATAAAAAGTTCAAACATTAGAAAATTGCATCACAAAAATATTTTCTGCATTATACATAACATTTGCATTTTTCGGATTGAGTTTGATAATTAAACAAGTCTATGTAAAATACGAAGATTGGAGCTTGGTTGGACCTTAAAATATACTTAATAAGAGGAACCTTATAGGAAATGGAATTGAGGTACTTCTGGTCTATTTAACTTAATTCTTTGAGATCGCAAGACTTGGTTCAATGTCGTCTTGACTGCTTAGGTAGAGTATTTTGGAGCACAGACATGACTCTTGTTGGTAATGACCTAGCTTGTACACCTGCACCTTACACTTTGCTCACCTCAGTTGAATTAGTAGAGGGCTAGATTTGCTGACATGAGAAACAAGCCATTAGAAACATCGGAAGTCACACTTTTGTGGCCATTATACCAATCCGATCAAATGGTGATGAGGTCTAATGATAGAAGATGTGGGTTGCAATAAAGCTTCAAAAGAGAGATAGTCTAATGGAACAAGAAGAAAAAGTCCTTATGTAAATGTCGTTGTATATAGTATTAAAAAAAGGAAAAATAAAAAACTCCAAAAAAGAGGACATGCCTAATTGAAAACAAAATGCCTGTCGGAGTGTACAAATTTGTATAGTCAATAAGCAAGCTTGAGCTTTGACTTCTTATGTATGTGAGCCAGTATCCAGATGACTTGGCTACACTATTCAAGCATCCTAGGTTGGTAGCTACACTATCTACCGTCCATTCTTCTCTCCACCTCCTCTTCTTAAGCTGTTTGTACATAACCTTAGAAGGGAATACCCTACTTCTCGAGAAAAGAGTTGTTTAATTGGGGAATTAGGGTCACCATGTTGGAGAAGATTGACTTTATCGCTTCAGCCGCGGAGAGCCACATATCAAAGACACTGTCCAAGATAGATTCATAGTCATAAGGGTTTGCGTAGGAGTTGATTTATTTTGACCTGGCTATTAAGGAAACTTGAGCAGGGTTTTGTGATTCCTGGAGGATATTGTGTTTCAAATTCATTTCCCAATAAGGTTCGGACCGCACTTAAAATCCAAAGGTCCAACTTAAGCTCCAAACTTTTATTTTGTAAAGACACGTTTGAGATTTAAAATCAATCCAATTTTCTTTCTTTTTGTTTTCTTTATTTTATTTTCAGCACTTATTGCATAAGTGTTTGCTAGGGACTAGCAAAGGCAAGTATTTGGGGGTTATGAATCTCCATTTCATCACCTTTATTCTATCATTTTATCAGTAAAAACAAAGATAAATGAATATAAATAGCATTATTTTGTACAAATTAACATTCAATATTTATTCTATTTATTGTATATAAAATATAGTTTTTAATGCTAAAATTATAGAATACAGAAAATAAAAGAAAAATAATAAAATACCAAAGATATTTTATGACCCTAAACTCCGAGACCAAGTCAAGAATTGATTTGGTGAACAAGGAATAAAGTGGGGGAAATAAGGGTCAAATATACAATAAAATCCCATTTATTTATTCATCAATAATTCATTTTTGGGATGTATTTTAGTCTTTATTATTTATACCTCAAATAAAGAAACTCTATACATGAAAATTGTAGATAATAATATATAGAAAAATACAAAAGTAATTTCATACAAAAATAATACACAATATACATTTTATACTCAGAATAAAAAGCCAAAACCCAAACTTCCCAGACCCATATCTCCTCAATAAAGACATAAAATGCATGAAAATCCCTTTAATTTATATAACTTTTAATAAGCTATTAAATGAAGGTGGTTTTATTTAATTTGGAGTTAATATGTAAAAGTTAGATTTTGGATCCCTAGTGTATAGTATACATGAATAAAATATTCATCTTATTTATTTTTTTAGTATTTTTATTATTTTTCATTTTTACAATTTTGTAAATATAATTTATAATACATTTACAAATTTAGAATAGAATAAAATCGTAAAGAAAACACAAAAATAAAATAGTCTACGGGAATACATAAATGAAATACCTATACTTATACCTATATAATATGTGCCTCTAATTTTTTAAGTGCATACAATACATCAAAAAATATATTTGTCTATGTAAAAATAGTTATAAATGTATGAAATATGAAAATAAAACAATAACATCAAAAATACAAAATAAAAATAAAATATACAAAACATAGAAGGAACATCTAAGGGATTTTGAGATTCAAGAACACCTCCAGGAACACGTGAGCACCAAGGATCGATCAACGAGCCCCAAACACTTTTGGGGCTGCCAATCAATGCAAAACCCTTCCCAAGTGCTCTTGAGCACTTCAGCAATGTGATTCATGGCAAGAGGTGGCAGCCAAAGCCGATCAAATGAGCTCAGGAAAGCCAGCTTCCCAGTTCTTCCATGTCCATTAGGACCATTCGATAGAGCTGTGTGAAGGATATGGGATAATCCTTAAGCGCATCACGGAAGCATGAGGATCGCATCGTATGCGACTTTGAGCGACTAGTCGCACTAGTGGCTCGAGGTAACAGAAATTTTTTCATTCGACAAAACCGCATAATCTAAGAACAATTCTCGAATCGTTTCGTCTAAACCACAAACAAGTAATAGGATTACCTCTTGAAGCGTGGTTGTGATCGAGTCTCTAAACGAAGAGACCTCCTGTCTAATGTCCGATCCGACAGAGGAGATGCTTGCGAGTGTGGTGATGAAACATGTGCTTCTCGCAATCCTTGTTGATGATCCAAGCGGCGGATCTCCTGATCTCGACACACAAGATTCGACGTCTTCTTCACGAGCAAGAAGCACCGAAGGAGACAGAGATCCACAAGAAAACGATCGGGCAGCATAACGACGACGCTGCGGCGATGGAGACTCCCTCTAGGGCATCCATGGTGGATTGCTATATGAGTGGGAGAGAGAGAGTAGGCGTGTAGAGAGAGAAAGAGTGAGAGAGAGACTTATGTTCTCTTGTGTGTAAAGAAGAGCAAAGGAGTGCCTCTCCTTTTATAATAATTTGGGATCCATGGATCTCAATCCATGGACAACACAAATCCAATGGCTCACATTGATTTGTGTTTCTTTTAATGGCTAAGATTTGTGTTGGTAAAAGCCAACAACAATTAATTTAATTTAGATTAAATGTATATTGATAAGTCGATATGATTTAATCCAAAATTAAATCAATCAAGCATGGAGATTATGGAATGAAGATTGCCCCCTTCCATAATATGGGATTTGGTGGCAATCTCATGTAATCTTATGATATCTCATGAGATTACATTATTCCATGGAAAACTCCAAGATTTACAACAAAACTTGTTGTAAATTATTCAATGATGAATCTCGTATTCATCACTCTAAATCTCATTTATTAAGCTCAAAACCCTCAAAATCAACAGCATTCTTGCATCTATTCTTCATAATTAGCATTAGTGCATGATTTCATAAGAATTGCATTTTAGCACAAAAATCTGCACAAAATAGGAAGCCAAAAATCCATGCCAAAAATGACCTGTAAATAGCCTAACTTCCCGCATTTTTAACTCATTCATACTAACTCCAAATGACTCAAAACTACTTCCACTGTGTACATATCACTGACAAGAATAAAGAAAAAATACAAAAAAAATAACTAACCCAAATAAGTGGACCAAAAACCCAAACCCTAATTTAAAAATTTCGGACTAAAACCCTCATTTCTCCCTCATTCAGTGTCTGTTTTAATCCTACTCACTTTTGAACTAATTTACATTCAATTACCTTCAAAACAAGACCAAGTTCAAGTGAATCGGAGCTCATATGTAAAAGTTGGGTTTTGGGCCTCTTTTGTACATTATATATTTTAGCGGTTTTCTTGGAAAAAAGAACCGGCGAGGGCAGTGTTTCGTGACCTAATATTTTATGTACATATTTTTATTTAATAAAAATCCAAAAAAATAGATTAACGTGTCTTTATTTGTCTTTGATTTTTCTATATTTTTTCCGGATTTTTATCTGTCTTTAAAATGACATAAAAATTACAAAACCCCAAAATTAAGGTATTCTATGTACATGGGATACCCCAAAAATACCACTTTATGCAAATGATCGATTTTGGTTTTGATGTCTTCATGAAAGTTGTAGATCTCATCGAGACGAGCAATTTTTGTGAAGAAACATCTTCGATCCGAGGTCATTTACTATTTCTTATTGATTTTACAAAGTAATTAATTTGCGAATTTTCTGGTGCTGACACGTGGCACCACCTGGTGCCGCCACGTGTCAGCCATTTTTTGGCTTTATTTTTATCGTTTTTATTAAAAAAAATAAAAAAAATAATTAAAATAAAAAAATGGACGCACGTGCTCTGCACGCGCCTCCCTCCTTGCTGCCTCCTTCGGCCACGTGGCGCAACAAGCGCCATCCGATCACGCACGATCGGACGACGCCTGTGCGTCGTCCCCATCAGACCCTTTGTTCCCAATCACGCCGACGCCTTCGATCTCTCCGCCTCTGTTGATTTCGCCGCCGCCCCACGATTTTCTCCGCCGTAGATCCTCCCGATCTCCTCCAGATCTCGTCGCCATCCCGCTCCCGCGTATCTCGCCATCTGATCCCCAGTCGCATCTCCATCGAATCCTAACCGTTCCCGACCTTCCTTCTCCGGTGTAACCCCCATGCCTTATTTAAGAACACCGCCGATGCACGGAGCAGATCATCTGCCGACATAACACAGGTCACCTTCGCCGCGGTGATAGCGCCGGCGAGGTACCTTGGAGGCGAGATCCGAGGTACTTCCCCGGTCCTCGTTGCAGACGTGCCCTTCGTGGTGCCCTTGCTGCTGAAGCTCCGAGTTCTCTCGTTGAGCCACCGCCGACAGCAACACAACCTCCATCATCACCGACCTCCAACCACCTTTGACAAGCTTCGCCTCTCCGCTACTCCGCCGTCGTCCACGACGATATCGCCGCCTTCATCGACATCTCTGGCCATCTCCGCTTCGTCAACACCGACTTCGACACCAGCATCTTCGCCGACCGAAGACATCGCCGCCCTCTTTGCCGTGTGTCGGCCAGAGGGAGGTCGACCGCCATGTTGTCGACACTCGTCGCGACTCCACCGTCCTCGCCAGCCCTCACCACCACCCTCGCCACGCCGGCGCAGCTCCGACTCCTCCGCTTGCCGGCCCATCTCGCCTCTGCCTTGGCCGGCATCCTCTACCGCTATCGCCACCGGGGCCAGCCCGAGACCCCCCGCACGAGAGCCGCACGTGCTTGGGGAGACGCCAACTCTATCATCAACCCCAGGGGGTCACGTGCTGCGCACATGCCCCTTGGGTAATTTACAAAGCCCCCCTGGAAGTTCTCCATTTTGCGCAGCAAGCCCGCCATCCAGAGGGCACGTGCTGGGCACGTGTCTCTCTGGAAATTTTGCCCAAACACCCCCCGAGGCTATTGGTAATTACATAGAAACCACTACTGCATTTAATATTTTATTTATCTATTGCATCTGTACCCCTGTGTTCCCATTTTGTTTTGAACATCTTATCTACTTTATTTTATTAATCCAAAAATAGCATGATGTTTGTTAATTGCTTCTCTACGTTTTGATATATTGTGGGTAATTTTGTGATTGGTTAATTAATAAATAAATATTTTGTGGAAACTTACATATTTTACCCATTTCTTGCTCTGAAATTCATAGTTGATTAACCATTGCTCTAAAAATCCTCGAAAAATCAAACATTGTAGAGTTAATTATGCTTAACATTGTGCCCAAAAAGAATTACATTTGCATGCATATTTTGTCCTGTAAAAATCATTTTTCATCTTTTAGTATTTAATTTTGAATAGGTATTAAACCCCACATTTTCGAGGTTTAGGATTTTTTTGAGATTCATCACATAATGATAGATCTTAGATAATTATATTTATTGAAAATAAGTAGGTTTAATATTTATTCTAATTAAATATTGAAAATCATTCTGTTTGCATTTAAAAATCCATAAAAAAATCTTATTGCATCCAAAAATTCCAAAAAAATTACAGTGAACCCATTTCATCATAATTTAGATTGTGGTCAAGTTTTCGTATTTTTCGGACATAGTTTGATCGTAATAAACATTATAGGCCAAAACAGCATTTTGCACCCTTTATTGCATTGAAAATTTCAAAAAAAAAAGACCGCCTCGAAAATCGAACACGAACTTTGATAGACACTTCTCTAAGTTGTTCATTTGCCTCCTTGTGATCGACCTTGGGACTTGTCCATGTAAAACAAACATAAAATCACGAGATTAAAAATTGAATAAATTATTTGTGGTATTTTCTTGACCAATTCCGATTGCCGCCTACAACGCACGACTAATCATTCTTCAAGCCGAACGATAAAAAACAACTTTTTAACACAGGCATTTTATGATTCGTCAGATGGCGCCGTTGCCGGGGAGGCAAACGACTTAATTTTTTGTCTTGAAAATTTTTGTTCGGTTTTCCTTATTCGGGTAGTCTGACCCCCGAATTTTTTTTCATTGTAAATCTCATTTATTTTCAGCATTTATTTTTTCTTGTCTATTTTATCATTTTTTTGAGTCACTCTCTTACATTATCTCTCTTATTTTTCTTACGAGGTTCACAGCATACGTGGAGCGGTTTTTCAAGAAACCGAGGCATCTTCACCGACCTCCTAAAATCCGCAATTAATCTAAGATCGAGTCGAGTCGTGAGAGAGCGTAGAGTCTAGGTTTTTAATTCCTGCAATTTTTAAATTTTTGTAATTAATTACTTATTTACAGCGGTGTCCGTTTGGACGTTCGCGTGTGTAACAAGACCTCTAACTTTATTATGTGGTGTGTCGTGGCCTGTTTCACTCTCCGCTGAGGGTGGGGCCCGACTTGAGTGGCGAATAGGATAGACCTGCACATACGGCTCTCAGAGCAATTTAATTTTTGATTGTGCTCATAGGATTAAGCCACACTGCACTATTAATTGAGACGCACATAGATCGTTCAACTTAGCCAAATTTAACTCAATTCTTTCTTGCTAATAGAACTTTCTGCTTAGGTGCGGTTTTTCACCGGCTTGCATTCATTTAGAATAATTTTTAAATTTCTGTCTAGCATCCCACATGAAGATTACGAGGATTCACTGTAAGTCTTCTAACTTAGCATTCATCATAGTTTTCCACGTGCATTGGATTTTCCCGACTTTCTTCCTCTTATTTTATAACATAATTCTAAAGGAAATTGGGACCGGACGATAGACGTATATTTCTGTTCACTTAATTCTTCAGTGATCGCCTAACTAAAATCAGGACTGCTAAATATAGTCGATCTTAAGAACCCATAAAATTAAGAATTCTTGCGGGAGAGCAACCCCGACCTTGGATGATTTTATTTTTCTGAGTGAGCAAGAGACGACACTTAAGGCTATAGCCCAAACCCGAATTTTCATATTGACTACTGATTCTACCAAAAACGATTAGCTACTTCTCAGTGAGGATCTACGGGTAGCCGGTAAACGGTCTGGATTTCCTTAGCAGAGTGGGTGGTTTAGAGGACACTACGTAAGGCTCCGTCCTCAAGTAATGGGTAGCCGTTCTACAGTCCGTACTTACTCCCATACTGGCTGAAAGTAGGTGCAACTAGTCGAAGAATTTGGGCCAGTCATTACGAAAATATCGACACCTAACAGCTCGCTTAAATATTTTCTAAGATTGTTTTGTCACCAATTAAAATTGAAAAGATAATAGCCGAACTCTTACGGCTTCATTGTGTGAGTTGGTGAACCCAGGATTGATTTGTGTTTGTATTGGTGTGCGTGAACCGATATCGAAGATCAATAGCCGCACATTTGATAAATTTTCTATCCCATACAATCATCTCTCTCATCTCTTGATTTTAATCTCATCATGGAAAATTTTCCAAATTTCAGATCTAACCCATCATTTCTTACAAAAATGACCAAACATCACTATGAAAATAAATCTGTCTCGGTTTGGCCCAAATCAACTACATCCTCTTCTTTCAATAATCCTCCAATATTTGCGGGAAACTTTCAACCGCAGATAAATTCAGCAACCTCATTGAATTCTTACTCAACCACACATGACCACCTACCATCTTGGACTGAACCACCTTATTCTCAATCTCTCGCCAATGAAACATTTCAAGATCGAAATCCCTTTAAATCCCATGACTGACAGAGAAACCAAACCCAGATGGAAGGACATGCACTTAATGATTATCAGCGTTGGATTGATCACGACATACTCCTCATCAGATATGAGACTCATACAGAGGACTGGACGAACCTCCTAGACACATATAAACCCTGTATGCTGACTCTGCAATATCAAGAGCTGACCAATCATGATCAAAAGACTGAACTCTACTCAGATCAAATACACATGCCTGTACCAAATGAGCAGCCTCCTTGCATAATTTTTGAGGAGAAATTTTCAGAAAATAAGGATCATATGTCAGACATTCCAAGAAACTCTCCTCTCCGCACATACAGAAAAATGGAAGATGAAATTATTGAACACATACCGACTGCTCCCATTATTGATCATGAACACAATTTTGAGGATGATGTTTCGAGGATAAAAACCAGATTCGAATTGATGGAGGATAAATTTCAAAAATTTGCCGACCGAGTAATCTCATTCTATGGTGGATCGGATATAAAACTAAATGAGGAAATGATTGGATCTCATGATGAAAATTTTGAAGATATTCAAAGACCTAGGGATGATTTTAACATCAATAACTCTGCTCATTATTCCCCTAGAAATGATTATGTCCCTAACCCTTACTCTGAATATCAAAGCCCCTTCTCATCTATGGAAGACACCACATCGCCACACCACACGGAAAATACCAAAAAAATTGAAAAATTTAAAAACTACAAAGAAATCGAAAATCCAGAAAATTTCATAAAAATTAAAACTGAAGAAGATCTAAAGAATTTGGATCCTATTGTACGGGAAGCACTGGAAAAACACTTGATTTTTGAACTTCCCATTATAAAGTCCATTGAACACTTCCCTGACTTGAAAGAATTTTTAATGGATAAATTAACGAACAAAAAGACGGGACGGATTAGAACAAAAACTGAAAGACATATCTTGTCAACGGCCTCCTCCTTGGTGTTGAGGAGAAAAACCAAAAGCTGTATAGTGAAGCGGTTGCCCAGATTTGACTGTAGAATCAAAGACACAATTTTCACCCATGCTCGTATTGATGACGATTCACCCATCAATATCCTCCCGACCTCTGTATTTCACGAACTCAAACTCGGACCGATTCGGAAGATACGATAGATTGTTCAATTGGCAGACCGATCGATAAAGAGGCTGAGAGGAATCAAATCTGTCATCATGATATTCCAAGGTGCTCTGCTCAAAATGGAATTCACGATCATTGATATTGAGCATCAAGGAGAATTCACCCAGTCTCCAATTATTCTCGGAAAGCCATTCTTAGCATTGTGTAAGGTAATTATTGATTGTGAGACCCGGGAAATAAATTTTACGGCATTGGAAGCACTTCGATCTGATACAGTCTTTGAGGAACCACGATTTTCTGAGGTAACCCACGAAGTCCCCAACCACCGCAACCATGAAACAGTAGAAGAGCCCTACCCTGCTGCTACACCTGAGATTGTATTTGTTAATAAGACTATTGGTTTAGAAACTCTCCCTAATATTTCAATTCCCGTGAATCTCAAAATAGACAAATCCTTCTACTACGATCCTGAGACATATGCATGGTCGCACCCAGGGGCAACCTACTCTGATTATCTTAACCAAATCCTCCCAAATCGAGAGTGCACCAACATTCAGGAGACAAAGAACAAACACGTAGCCCAAACACCAACCAAGGAGAAGATTCCAATGGCTATTCATCTGGGTACTCAAGTGAACCAACATCTTCACGAAACAAGAAAAAGAAAGTCGCCTTTGATCTTTCGGAAGAGGAATCAGTTGATGATCCCTCATCAGGTCCGGAATAGGTGGTCTACATGAGTGAAGTCTGTTCGGCAGCTCTAAAGCCATATCTTCGCAAAGATCCAAAATTCGATTCTCGTTGGACAACTCCCGTTCCTAATTATTACTCATCAAAAGCTAATGCTCCAACCTTCCACAATTACAATGGAATTATTTCTTATGAACTGACTGAGACCAGAGCATCTGAATATTCATCTGAGGACAAACCGATTGATCTTAAAAAGGAACGAATCTTGAGGAAAACAATTGAAGAAACAAAAAGACATCAATATCTGGAGTATGTCCACTTTCAAATACTATTCCTCTGAGGATAATTCTGATGATGGATATCTTTCATCTCACTCAAACACTTCGTCCACTATCCATCATGCCTTTTCTGAGGATATCACTGATAATAGTTGGGAATCATATGCTTCATCTCCAACTCATTACGATCTCCCACCACTGGCTCATAAGAAGATTAGCCGAAAATCGCCTTAATCATCGGCTGCCCACCCTCCCTCCCGACCACATCGGTCTCCTTGTACAACTTCTTCCTCTACTTAGGCCAAGACCTAAATATAGGGGGGGACCGATGCCATCTGTTTATTCCATTTTCCCCATCACACTCCTCCATATCGACTCGCCTCCACCCTTCTTCTATACTTAGGACTGACCAGAGCCTAAGTATAGGGGGAATTGACGCCCACCTGTATATACTCTCCTCATTCACATACCACGACTGCTTCATTTTTTTCCGCTCTTCTTCTATACTTAGACTATTCACAGTCTAAGTATAGGAGGGCGATTCTGTAAATCTTGTTTTTTTTTCCTTTTCCACTCTCTTACGCTTATCCTGAGCCATGTCTTCTTTACGCTTCTTGTGCTCTGAGGACACAGCACTCGCTAAGTATAGGGGGTCTGTATATATACTGTGTATATATTTTAGCCATACCTCGTACTTTCACGTAAGTCTATATGTATTTACGGGGTGGGTAATTAAACAAAAAAAACAACAAAAAAAACAACAACAAAAAACAACAAAATTCAAAAAGAAAAAGAAAAAAAAGAAAAAAATGTGTCTGCATTTCACACACCTGCACTTCATCCAAGCATCGCATTTGCATATGTGAAAAGTCTTTGGGTTCTCAACCGAGTTATGAGCCGAAACCAAGAGTGGTCTGGACTTGACCTTAATCCACCTAATTTTCAGAGGAACTTCACCCAGAAATAGGATTTTAGAGTCTTCAGGTCTTTGACTTAATTCTTTGAGTTCCACATGACAATGTGCAGCATTTGACTCTTAGTGTCTAACCTGGTCTCTTCATTCTGGGTACAACTCTGGAATAAGGAATTAATTTGTACTCTCGCACTATGCACTTAGCTCGACTCAGACGAGATGTTGGAAGACTGTGTGAGTTTCTTTTCTGGTAGCATGGAAATCTAAAGACCGGAGTACGGGTTGAAATAAAGCTTCGGAAAAGGGATGGACGGCTGGGCACAATTTTTTCCAAGACCTCAAAAAATGTAGGAACAAAAAGATGCTATATCCGTAGGGGCACAACAAGATCTAAGCAGAACCACCAAAAATTCCAAATACAAAGAAGCATTCTACCAAATAAAATATGCCCAAAAAGGTCCAAGCTTCAAGAAACCTGCAGATCTTGGTGGAGACTCGGCTACACTGGCCATCTTCACAAGGAGAGGTGACTACACTGGCCACCCTCCAGTTCTTTTCCCCTTCTTCTATCTTCTCCCCCCAATTCGATTGTGAACACAACGCGACAGACCTTAGAAGGAAATACCTGACTCCCCGAGGACGAGTTACTGGAGAGGAGGTTTGCGCGGTAGTCCGGCATTTTGGATGGGAAGAGCTAAAACCTTTCACACACATGAGTCGATTGTTCAATGTTCATAGGGTATACTTTGGGAAGAGGATTGATCTAAGATGACTTCTGAGCTGAAACTGTAGCAATGATGTGTAGAACTTGAGGGCTGTTGATTTTAAAATTCTAAGTCTCACAGAAGTTCCGACACACAAATAATCCAAAGGTTGAGTTTAGGTTCACTTTCACCTTCAGCTCATGGTCTTGGTATGGAACCCAATCTCATTTCACTTCATGGCATTCCTTTTTGATGCTCAGGGACGAGCATGGTTTAAGTATAGGGGGATGATGAATCTCGTATTCATCACTCTAAATCTCATTTATTAAGCTCAAAACCCTCAAAATCAACAGCATTCTTGCATCTATTCTGCATAATTAGCATTAGTGCATGATTTCATAAGAATTGCATTTTAGCACAAAAATCTGCACAAAATAAGAAGCCAAAAATCCATGCCAAAAATGACCTGTAAATATCCTAATTTCCCAGATTTTTAACTCATTCATACTAACTCCGAATGACTCAAAACCACTTCCACTGTGTACATATCACTAACAAGAATAAAGGAAAAATACAAAAAAAATAACTAACCCAAATAAGTGGACCAAAAACCCAAACCCTAATTTAAAGATTTTCGGACTAAAACCCTCATATCACCCTCATCCAGTGTCCGTTTTAATCCTACTAACTTTTGAACTAATGTACATTCATTTACCTTCAAAACAAGACCAAGTTCAAGTGAAGCGGAGCTCATATGTAAAAGTTGGGTTTTGGGCCTCTTTTGTACATTATATATTTTAGCGGTTTTTGACTTAATATTTTATGTACATATTTTTAATTAATAAAAATCCAAAAAAATTATATTAAGGTGTCTTTATTTGTCTTTGATTTTTCTATATTTTTTCCGGATTTTTATATGTCCTAAAAATGACATAAAAATTACAAAACCCCAAAATTAAGGTATTCTATGTACATAGGATATCCCAAAAATACCACTTTGTGCAAATGATCGATTTTGGTTTTGATGTCTTCATAAAAGTTGTATATCTCATTGAGACGAGCAATTTTCGTGAAGAAACTTTTTTGATCCGAGGTCATTTACTATTTCTTATTGATTTTATAAAGTAATTAATTTGCGAATTTTCTGGTGCTGACACGTGGCAGCACCTGGTGCCGCCACGTGTTAGCCATTTTTTAGCTTTATTTGTATCGTTTTTATTAAAAAAATTAAAAAAAATTGATTAAAATAAAAAAATGGACGCACGTGCTCCGCACACGCATCCCTCCTTGCATCCCCCTTCGGCCACGTGGCGCAACAAGCGCCATCCGATCACACACGATCGGACGGCGCCTGTGCGTCGTCCCCATCAGACCCTTCGTTTCCAATCACGCCGACGCCTTCGATCTCTCCGCCTCCATTGATTTCGTCGCCGCCCCACGATTTTCTCCACCGCATATCCTCCCGATCTCCTCCAGATCTCGCCGCCATCCCGCTCCCGCGTATCTCGCCATCCGATCCCCAGTCGCATCTCCATCGAATCCCAATCGTTCCCGACCTTCCTTCTCCGGCGTAACCCCCATGCCCTATTTAAGAACACCGCCGACGCATGGAGCAGATCATCCGCCGACAGAGCACAAGTCACCCTCGCCGCGGTGACAGCGTCGGCGAGGTACCTTGGAGGCGAGATCCGAGGTACTTCCCCGGTCCTCGTTGCAGACGCGCCCTTCGCGGTGCCATTGCTGCTGAAGCTCTGAGTTCTCTCGTTGAGCCACCGCCGACATCAACACAACCTCCATCATCACCGTCCTCCAACCGCCTTCGACAAGCTTCGCCTCTCCGCTACTCCTTCATAATTATTTTGTGAATATTGCAATCTTGCCATTGGAAAATTGTGAATCACATTCACTACCCAAAATAAAATGTAAATTACATTTTCAATTTAATATCTAATGTGATTCCGATTCATATCAGTATTTAATTAACAAATGTTAATTACAAATAGCTCTCTCTTATATATTACAAATCACATTTATAATATATATGTTTAATATGGATAGTACTATCCACATTATTCATATCCATGATAATCAAATCACATTTAATCATCTTGGATCTCTTATTTTCATGTGCCCAAATAATATGAATCACGTTCACATTATTGACATCTTTGATAATTAAATCATATTTAATTATTTAGATAACTCTCTTTATAATATGAATCAAATTCATATTATCTATGATCATTAAATCACATTTAATTATCAATTTTCTCAATGCTCGGATATATAATATCAACAATGAAATTATTCTTAACTCTTTCAAGGATAATGCGCTTTTTTCACGAATGCTTGGAGATAAGGACAGGGCGATTGTATTATTCCACATATAGTGACTTGGATATTGAGATCACATCTCAAATCCAGATCTCGAGCCTCCCATAGATGCTTGATTAAATCAAGACTGCAAATCTAATCTTCTCATTGCATCTGAATCACATTCATATCAATGTCCAACATTTGGACTAAGATTAGATTACTTCTCTACTGAGAGGAGTCACTAAAATCCATACTCGTTTCATCACTCCCTAGGAATGGAAGCGTCATTGTTATACAACCATTTATGATCACATTACCGTCAGGTATTCCCAATACTTGTATATCCTGCATACTGGAAGACCCAGAATAATCCTGAAGTATAAGATCAATTGTACACTGTCTACTTCAGGGATTTATCATTAAGTTTCTCATTCGATCATTGGGAGTTGGTATCGATCATATACTTTCCAAAAGCATATATCATACCCAGGTGTTGATCATATACTTTCCAAAAGCTTATATCAAACCTACGAATTCAGTCAAGCTTCCAAAGTGAGACGACCGTGTACGGAATTTGATTCTTCCCAATATCTCATGAGTGAGATCATGTCTTCCGATTCAGTATTGAACTTGTATGATCCCTTTGAGAGACGGTATTACTCATATGCCCTTATACGCACACCGGCGTGCCGGTGTATAGGCCTTGATTAGGTCATCAACCTATTGGTCTGCCAAATGTACTTACTCAGACATATAGTAACACATTTGTCTCTGGTCATGGGATGCGTGCCTACATTGTGACAGCATACGTCATAGGACTTTCATTATCTCGATCTCGTTAAGTCAACTCTTTGACCTAACTAATTTGATACCTCCGAATCTCTATTCCCATGCAGAGGACCTGCATCAAGAGGTCGGTCAGATATCAGCCTAAATGAGAAAGGATTGCCATCTCCTACTCAGACTGGAGATCATCTCTCAACAATCATTTGGCGGTGCTTTACAAGTCCTCAATCTAACTCATTAGATATTCATCCAAGCACCAACCTCTATGATTCAATAATTGAATCAACAGTTGTATGATCATTAAGATGGCCATGGTACATAACCCTAATTGTACTAAGGGACCTATTATGCAAATTAGTTATTCTTCATTTTAGATCAGGGAATTATATTTGCAATAACATTTATTGCATAATGGCTCGCAATGGGCTCGCATGTCCAACAATCTCCCACTATCCCAAAGAGCCGTTAACGGGCTAATCATTTAAACCCACACTCATGTGACAATCATAGGCAATGTAGAAATAGTTAGGTAAGTTGGTCTATCACTCTGTTCCCAAGAGACTACGCCAAGTCCTTTTACGGCACTTGCATATCTCCGAGTAACAGTTTTTGCATTCAATGCGAAATTTGCATCTTATGCAACCAATACTCAACATTGTTAGTTATAGTGTCGTTGACACCAAACTCAATAATCATTTAACCAGTATTTAATTTCTATCATCCTTATTAGAATACCTTTAATTCTGGAGATCTCTATCTCCTAAGGTATCCGTAGTTAAGACCTTTTTAATCACTATCTATAAAGCCTTAATTTCTTGAAGATAAGACTTTAAGATCACTATCTCAAAAGTTTTGTCTTCTATGAAGATATCGATATTACTGCAATCAAGTGTTTTATCACCATAGTAGGGTTAGTAACAGTTTACTACTCCTACTGCATGGTAGACATCTGGATTTTGTACACATCTAGCATACACTCGTCTTCTCAAAACTGATGCACAAGGGCAAGCAGTTTTAGCATTCACATTCTCAACTCTTTGAGGTGCTATCCCTTTAGATAGGTCAGTACCATATCTTCAGGAAAAGAAATCTTTCTTGGAATTTTCCAGAAAATGGAATAGTCCAAGGTTTACTATTAATGTGACGGTCCCAATACCCTCTTCTCTTTGCTTCTGAACAACTTCAGAACTAAGATCTAAGAGGTATCCTTGAGATCATATCTCGAGGTATGGAACAACCATATTATAAAAAACTTATTATTATCATCCTTATATTATTCTAAATGATTAGGATATTATCTACATTTAGCATAGTGAACACAATGCCACTCCCACTAAGCTTCACATGGTTCATCAAGATTCTATCTGAAATCATAACATTTTATAATTTCATCAAATCTTATGTTCCAACTACAAGAAGCTTATTTGAGTCAAAAGATGGATTTCTTTAGCTTGCACACCTTGCTTTCCTCAACCATGAAGCTCTAAAGCTACTTCATGTGAATATAGTCAAAGAGGTATTCATAAGGGAATACAATCTTGACTCACATCTTGTAGATGCCATAGTCAAGTTGTGTAGCTAGGGTTAGCAATATTCTGATGGGTTTAAGCATGGTCACTGAAGTAAAAGTCTCATCGCAAGTGATGTCTTCTCTTCGGTGTGTAGCTCATGGCTATGAACCGTGCTTTGAAGGTCTCTACCTTCTCATCAGGTTCCCTCTTCTCTTGAAGATCCATTTACACCATAATGGGTCTTACATATATAGTTGGATCCTTGAGGGTCTACATACAACATTTGTATATTAAGTCTACTTTAGACATTATTTCTAACATCCATCTTTCCATGATATGATCTTCAGAAGCATTATCACATGAAGTCAGATCATTGTCAGATTCAACTGACACATGGAATCCATCCTCAAACTTATTTGAAGAGGTATTAATGTTTCATCTTTAATTGTCTATTTAGTTTCCGATTTCAGGAGCCTCATTATCTTCTCAAGATTAAATGAGTTCCTTTACTTCATTTTCATCTTGATTCTCAAGAGAGTCATCCTCTAAGAATCACATTCTCAAAGATGAGATCTTTTAAGAATCTCAAGGTAATAAAGTAGGTATCAAATACCACCCTTTATTTTCCTAATGAAGTAGCACTCTCCAGTGCCAGATTCCAGCTTACTCACATGGAACCTTATAAGGATATATAATGTAGTCTCTACCACATATATATACCTGGAAACTAAGAGATAGTTATGCTAAGATTAATCATTGATCAAATCATGTCACACATGATCAAATGTATCTCCCTACAACTCTATTGAGTTAAGGTTCATTAGGAGGATTGAGACAGGAATGATATTCACATCTCCATAAGTTATTCTTTTAATTCATCTAATAGGTACAAGCTACCTTGATTAGATCAAATTCATTTCATCTTCCTTCATACTTTGGTTCTAAACTAAAATTATGAAATCTTTGAATATTTCAATGGTTTCTTAGGTGAAGAGAAGAAATCTCATATCTTACATAATCATCAATAGATATCATATATCCATAATGTTTACTATGATATAGATGATTCACATACATCAATATGTATGAGATCCTAAATACCTTCACATCTTACACCTTTCCCAAAGAAGGATAAATTGGACATTTTACTTTGAATACAATATTCATAAGTATGCAAATTTTGAAATTTTAGACATTCTAAAGTTTCATCTCTTACTTGTTCATTGATCTTATCAACAGACATATGTCCAAAACATGATGCCAAATCATTGTCAAATGATCTTTATCTTCCTATTGATCTTTAAAGGTTTAATTTTCAGTATTAGAAATCTTAATGAACCATTCATTAATTTTCTAATTTAGCGAAGTCCACTAGATGTTAGATTACTATCTGAAATATATCCATCATAACTCTCTATGATAGGTTTATTCTGGAATTCATGATTATTTCCAACATTTAGAAATAAACTATGAGTGTATACTAATATCCAGGTCACAGAGACATTCTCTAAGACTAAGGGCTCCCACTGAAAATATGAAGTCTATTGATCCAATGGAAATTGTTGCAACAATTGCATCACTTCCAATGTGGATGACCATTAAACCTTAAGATCAAATTTCTAATATTCTAATACAGATGCAACTAATTGCAAGTGTCATTAGAAGATTGAGATACAATTATTAGACTTTATCTTATCAAATAAGTAAGTCAATTTCAATGATTATATGTAGATTATTCTGATGTACTATATGATTCCTTCTCTAAGGATTCTAGATAGATTTGATAGTCATACTTTCAACACATCAACTTATTGCAGTATTGGCATTCATCCAACTCTTTGGATATCATATGAGGAAGTCACATAAGTACAGTCAACTCTTTGACTATACTTCTTACTTGGGTCCAACCCATGCTTCCACTACGCTCCCTTTATTTATAAGCAACCATTGCTCAAGACAAAGGATCTCTTATGTTGAAATAAAAAATTTCAATATAATAGTATTTCAACATTTATGCATGCCTCATTCAATTCATACAATATAAATATTATGAAGCTTCATGAATGACTAGAGTATAGATTGTAGAATGATGACACTCATCGTATCTACATCCATTTAAACTCTTAAAACTTAGGTTCAGGTAGGTACTTAAACAATTTGAATACATCATCTACTATAGAGCCACCATTCTGCATAATGCAGAGAACCATGTCATTCATGATTATATGTCGAGAGCACGTATGTATGCCAGAACATATTCTTAGATTTTATAAGGATTATTTGATAATTGCGATCATTATCGACATGTCACTTCAAAAAGTACATTCGATGAGATCAAGACTTATAGAGACATACAAACCCTAGGGTTTTAGTCCTATTTTCTATTTAATTATCATTCCTCATTTTTATGAGGAAACTTGCACATTGCAACCACATACATTATGTGTCCAATTGCAAGTACAATATCTGGATCATGTGTCCAATCCATCATATTCTATTGGTTATTATTGAGTATAACATTGAGTGGGATCAAAGAAGGATTATCTGAAATAAAAAATTTGCATAAACATATATAAATATATAATTTACTTTGATTTAGGATTTTTTATATCAAAGTTGTCTTGCCATGTCAACAATGAAAGTTCATTCCCTTAATAACTTTCAATATAAGAGATATACTTACCATTATATCTCAAGCAAGATCTGGGATCTCCTTCCTTATCTTTGTTACATCCCAATAATATGAGAACCTGTAACTCGGATAAAAATAAGCGGGAACACATTCCGCCTTGCAAGTCCAACTTGCATCTCCCAATTCGGTCTTTAACACCCGGGCCCACCACCCCAAAGGTGATGTTGACCCGTCATTAGTTGAACCAACCGTTAACAAGAATACAACTCGCTATGCGCAATCCAATATCGCCCCAATAATATAAGGACCTGATATTAGGGTCACTATGCATACGTCCTTACTCTTTCAAGAAGCGATGAGCCTGATCCAAATGGATCGTATGCAGGAGCTGTCACTTCGGACATGCGTCTCCTACATACAATATCTGGCGACGGAACCCTTCGCCTTGACGGGAGACCATGGATGTCACTTATGTGATCCTCTACCTCATATTCAAATTTTAATCAGTTATTATGAACCATATTCATATAATTAATTCTTCCAAGGGAAATACACATCTATTCATAATAGAGTGTTTTTAATTGGATATAATTAACTTAATTACATTAAATTAATTTTCAATCCAATTCAATCAACAAACTTGATTTTACTTGAATATATGGTATTATCTCAAGGTACATATTAATTCGAATTTTAATAATTAGAAAATACATCATGATCTCTCAGGCATCATTTGTTGCCTACCCGTTGTCATGGCCAGTACTGACGGGAGTGGGACGGACCGCAACCGGTGCGACCCGCTATCCCAACGCTCCCCGACTAGACACCATATCCGCCTCGGGAAAAAATAATGCCGAGCCATTCACTTTGTGGTTGAGATGATCATTCGTTTTTCAACCGAAATTATACCATATAGTAATAATCAAAACAATTTTGATTATAAGGAAATTTGCTAACCAAATTCCCAATACTATTCAATCAATTTGTTTGTTGATTGTGTTTCCAATTATGATCTAGATCAAATCTAATCAATTATTGGTTGAGGCCAAGTCAATTAAGTAAATAATCATCATTAGATATTTCTCAAATATTTTCCATAATTATTTCATGAAATTAACAATTAATTTCACTAATTGACAATCACTTGGTTCTTGATTAGGAATGTAATCTCAGCAGTGACCCCTACTTACTAAAATTAACATATCTCAATCAAAACAAATCCAAATTAGACAAAATCAGTTTCCAAAGATTGCTAATTTGATTTATAACAGAACCTATGTGATATTTCACGCATTTCTAGGCGGATCAAAATAGTAATGAACTCATTAATCATGTTAAGATTCGCAATTCCTGCAACAGTGAATACATGTTCATTAAAACGATCATATCTCGAGCAAACGGAATCCAAATTACGTAAACTCAGATCATATTATTTCCTTAATTAATGTGGAATAAAATAAAATTATTATTTTTGTGTTTAAACAATTTAAACAGAGCCGAATTTATTCACTAAACAGATGTGCGAAAATGAAATGCATCAAAACTTTCGCAACCTTAACGAACCCAAGTTGTCATAGGTTTACGGATCGTATCGAAAACCTTCAACCTGGCTCTAATACCACTTTAAGGATATGAGATAATCCTTAAGCGCATCACGGAAGCGTGAGGATCACATCGTATGCGATCTTGAGCGACTAGTCGCACTAGTTGATCGAGGCAACGGAAATTAAAATTTTTCATTCGACAAAACCACATGATCCAAGAACACTCCTCTAATCATTTCGTCTAAACCACAAACAAGTAATAGGATTACCTCTTGAAGTGTGGTTGTGATCTAGTCTCTAAACGAAGAGACCTCCTATCTCAAGTCCGATCCGAAGGAGGAGACGCTTGCGAGCGTGTTGATGAAACACGTGCTTCTCGCAATCCATGTTGATGATACAAGCGGTAGATCTCCTGATCTCGACACATGAGATCCGAAGTCTTCTTCATGAGCGATGCACACTGAAGGAGACGAAGATCCACAAGCAAATAATCGGGTAGCATAACGACGACGCTGCGGCGATGGAGACTCCCTCTAGAGCATCCATGGTGGACGGCTATATGAGAGGAGAGAGAGAGTAGGCGTGTAGAGAGAGAAAGAGTGAGAGAGAAACTTATGTTCTCTTGTGTGTAAAGAATAGCAAAGGAGTGCCTCTCCTTTTATAATATTTTGGGATCCATGGATCTCAATCCATGGACAACACAAATCCAATGGCTCACATTGATTTGTGTTTCTATTAATGGCTAAGATTTATGTTGGTAAAAACCAACAACAATTAATTTAATTTAGATTAAATGTATATTGAAAAAGCAATATGATTTAGTCCCAAATTAATTCAATCAAGCATGGAGATTATGGAATGAAAATTGCCTCCTTCCATAATATGGAATTTGGTGGCAATCTCATGTAATCTCATGATATGTCATGACATTACATTATTCCATGGAAATCTCCAAGATTTACAACAACCGTTGTTGTAAATTATTCGACAAAAATAATTCATAATTATTTTGTAAATATTGCAATCTTGACATTGGAAAACCGTGGATAACATTCACAACCCAAAATAAAATGTAAATTACATTTTCAATTTAATGTCCAATGTGAATCCAATTCACATCAACATTTAATTAACAAATGTAAATTACAAATAGCTCTCTTTTATATATTATAAATCACATTTATAATATATATGTTTAATATGGATAGTACTATCCACATCATTCATATCCATGATAATCAAATCACATTTAATCATCTTGGATCTCTTATTCTCATGTGCCCAAAAAATATGAATCACATTCATATTATTCACATTTTTGATAATTAAATCACATTTAATTATCTTAGATAATTATCCTTATAATATGAATTAAACTCGTATTATTCATGATAATTAAATCACATTTAATTATCAATTTTCTCAATGCTCGGATATATAATATCAACAATGAAATTATCCTGAACTGTTTCAAGGATAATGCACTTTTTTCGTGATTACATGGAGATAAGGACAGGACGATTGTTTCGTTCCACGTATAGTGACTTGGATATTGAGATCACATCTCAAATCCAGATCTAGGGCCTCCCATAGATGCTTGATTAAATCAAGATTGCAAATCTAATCTTCTCATTGCATCTGAATCACATTCAGATCAATGTCCAACATTTGGACTAAGATTAGATTACTTCTCTACTGAGAGGAGTCAATAAAATCCATGCCCATTTTATCACTCCCTAGGAATGGAAGCGTCATGGTTATACAACCGTTTATGATCACATCACCCTCAGGTATTCCCAATACTTGTACATCCTGCATACTGGAAGACCCAGAATAATCCCGAAGTATAAGATAAATTGTACATTGTCTACTTTAGGGATTTATCATTAAGTTTCTCATTAGATCATTGGGGGTTGGTATCGATCATATACTTTCCAAAAGCATATATCATACCCAGGTGTTGATCATATACTTTCCAAAAGCTTATATCAAACCTACTAATTCAATCAAGATTCCAAAGTGAGATGATCGTGCACGGAACTTGATTCTTCCCAATATCTCATGAGTGAGCTCATGTCTTCTGGCTCAGTAATGAACCTGTATGATCCCTTTGAGAGATCGTATTACTCATATGCCCTTATACGCACACCAGCGCGCCGGTGTATAAACCTTGATTAGGTCATCAACCTATTAGTCTGCTAAATGTACATACTAAAACATATACTAACACATCTGTCTCTGGTCAAAGGATGTGTGCCTCTATCGTGACACCATACGTCATAGGACTTTCGTTATCTCGATTTCGTTAAGTCAACTCTTTTACCTAACTAATCTGACACCTCCGAATCTCTATTCCCATGCAGAGGACCTACATCAAGAGGTCGATCAGATATCAACCTAAATGAGAAAGGATTGCCATCTCCTACTAAGGCTGGAGATCATCTCTCAACAATCACTTGACGGTGCTTGATGAGTCCTCAATCTAACTCATTAGATATTCATCCAAGCACTAGCCTCTATGATTCAATAATTGAATCAACAGATGTATGATCATTAAGATGGCCATGGTACATAACCCTAATTGTAATAAGGGACCTATTATGCAAATTAGTTATTCTTCATTTCAGATCAGGAAATGATATTTGCAATAACATTTATTGCATAATGGCTCGTCGTGGGCTCGCATGTCCAAAACCTTGTTCTTTACAAGTACCAGGAGATGTCATATCATCTCAAGCCTCAACCGTTGGATCTCCTCCTGAGATCTAGTCATGGACATTAGTGGTCGAAGCACAATCGTGCAGTCAAAGCTCGATGTATGGCAAGTGAATCAACGCTAGATGCATGATTACACCTATTTGGGGGTAAATTGTAGATCTAGCCTCCCGTCATTTTGTTTGTTTGTTTAGTGCTATAAAAAATTTTGTAGTGTAAATAAATTTTGAAATATTTCATAGAGCCCTACTACTTATTTGTTATTATAAAGGGGTCTAGTCCAGCTCCGCTCATGTGTCGTCCCACATGAGCTGGGAAAATTTGTACTTACGTCCTGGCAGTTTTGTGAATTGTAAAATAGTCTATAATGTTTAAATATTAGATCTATATTTTTGGGAAGTTTTCACATTCAAGCCTGACTTTATTTTAATTGCAAATATGCCCTCATTAGTGCATGTATTTTTGTGCTTGATTTTCATTTATTAAAAGAAGCGTCCACGCTCCTAAAAATATGCAAAAATAGGGTTAGATGTTTTCTAGCATGTACATAGATGCCATAATATTATTTTTACATCTTATATATTATTATTATTTATTAAAAATAAATAGAGCATGTTTTTGTCCTTGTTTGACTTAAATTACAAAAAAAATAGAAAATTTTTGAAAAGTTAAAAAATACATAATTTGTTTGTTTTAGTATGTTGTAACTCCTAACCAAAAATCCCTAAAAACAGAAATAGAAAAATATAAAAAAATAAAAACCTCCAAAGTCTAGTAAAAAAGGAAAAATCACCAAAAATCACAAAAATATTTATGTTTCTTTTGAATTTTCTTTAGGTTATTATCTTTATTTAAAAATGATTTGAAGAATTTTGGATTTTATTTGCTATTTTTAATCTTTAAATCAATTTGTCCTATTAATTTATTCACTATTTTAGTATTTTTTTCATTTAAAAGTATATAAAAATTTGCAAAAATCCCTAAAAATCACACAAATAACAGAAAATTATATAAAACTCAAAAACATTTTATTTTCTCTATTTTTATTATTTTTAGCAGTATTTATAATCCTATTATTCTATATCGTATATATATATATATATAAATCCCTATATCTTCTTATATAATACATTTAAAATAAAAAGAATATAAAAAATAAAAATAATAATTATAAAATTAAAAACAATAAATAATATATATAATTGAAATAAAAATATATAAATTGAAACCCATACAAAAAGAGAATAATAGACAAGAGAAAAGGACAAATTTTGCATCTATTTACACAATCTATCGTTTGCTCCCTGAGTTCCATACTCTACATGCTTACGCACTATATACATTTTGTAAAGTTATAAAAGATTTTAACTCCACATTTTTGTTTTACACTGCTATATTCATTTGTGGGTTAATTATTATCTGATTTGCTTTTCGTGAGTAGTCGCCTTAGCGACCCGTTTGTCTTCGCTATTCTTCTAGTGAGGATACTTTTAGGCCCTCACCAAGAGCGAGTCATCACCCATCCTTGTGCGCTTGAATGCAGGAGCTATCACTTCGAACATGCATCTCCTACTTACAATCCATGGTGACGGAACCCTTCACCTTGACGGGAGACCATGGATGTCACTTATGTGATCCTACATACCATGTTCAAATTTTAATTAATTATTATGGATTCACATTATTAATTATTCCAATGGAATTACAACTCTATTCGTTATAGAGTGTTTATTTTTATTAGATCTAATTATTTAATAACATTAAATCAATTATCAACCCAATCAATCAACCAACAAACAATCTTGATTATTATTTGAAGGATGGCATAATCTTAAAATTGTGTATTATTAAATCATTAGAAAAATACATCATAATCATTTCAAGCATTATCCTTTCATTACCCTCTATCATGGCCACTACGCACAGGATGTGGGATAGACTGCTCACGGAGCAACCTGCTATCCCAACGATCCCCACCTAGACACCTTATTTGCCTCATGTCCGGATAATATGATCTGATCATTTCGTATTTGAGATGATATTCGATCTTATGACCGAAGTTATACCATATAATATTAATGAAAACCATTTTGATTAATATTATAAGGATATTTTCTAAACAAATGCTAATCCAATTTAAGAAAGAGTTTTGCATGTAAAGATTGTCCTACAAATGTTGTAGGATAAAATAGGACTTTTCATGTAACATAATTCAATGGCCTATGATGATTAATCAATTATTTTCATAATCATTAGTCAGCGTAATTAATCAAGGAAAATTCATAATTTCCATGATTTTCATTGAATTATAAACACACTAAGCAAAGAGATTTGATGATCTAATCGGCTTCTGACCCATCTCCACTACATATGGAATATCTAGGGTAAACGGAGTCAGAATCACGTGAAATAAATTTGAGTGCTTTACTGGTTTGATTCTATACTTAAACTAATATTTATTTCATATTTCATGATGGGGAAATAGTAAGAAAAAATAATTTCCTTTTAGATCCGTGAATACATGCAAAACAATTTTCATGGCGGGAACTCTTCGAAACATTTTCATGCACTTTTGGTACCAATAATAGGCTACTATTTTTTGGAATATATTTAGAAATTATAAGTAAATTTTAATATAGAAAAAACACACACAAATAGTGCACAAACAGTAGGTTTTCTATTTGGTGAAAAACCAATTCGAATCTTGCATCCAATGTAAAAACTATGATTCTCGTACATCTGAAACATGAACCTTGATCACCTAGGGCTTTGGATCATATCCAAGACCTCGACCAAGGCTCTAATACAACTTGAAGGTTATGGGAAAACCTTAAGCACATCATGGAAGCATGAAGATTGCATCAGGAGCGCCTAGTCGCACTAGTTGCTCGGGGCAACAGAATTTTAAATTTTTAAAGCGATGAGACAATATGATCTAAGAACACTTCTCGAACATTTCATCTAAAACACAAAGAAGATATAGGAATTCCACTTGAATCACAATTGGAATCGAATCCTCTAAATGAAGAGACCACATGTCTCAAGTCTGACCCAACGGAAGAGACGCTTGCGTGCGTGTTGATGAGATATGTCATTCATGCAATCCAAGATGTTGATCCAAGCGATAGATTTCCTGATTTTATAATTGGAAATCCGAGGTCTTCTTCTCATACTAGAAGCACCGAGGAAGATGAAGATCCATGAGATGTCGAAGCGACGACACGACAGCGTAGCGACAACGGTGACTTTTTCTCCAACACAACAGGGACGGCCACAAGTAAGAGAGAAAGAGAGAGGGTGTGTATGATGATGAGAGAGAGAGAGAACATATGAATTATATATTGTAAAAGAAGAGCTAGTGTTTCCTCTTCTTTTATAATAGTTTGAGAGTCCATGGCTCTCAATCCATCGACAGACAAAAATCCAATGGTTGAGATTAATTTGTGCTTCTTTCAATGGCCATGTTTTTGTTGTAAAAAATACAACAATAATCAATTTAATTTAGATTAAATATATCGAATAATCATCAATATAACTAATTCAATCAAATCAAGAGGCATTAAAGGATAAGGAAACGAGGCAAGATCCTTCCGAATAAGAGGGGGGTGGATGGCCACCTTGATTTAGGACTAGGGTGGTTATCCACCCACCCTTTAAGGAAGGAGTGATCTCTTTTCCTATTTCACGAGATCATATATCTCATATTATCCTTTAATTACTTACAACAACTTTTATTGTAAAATATTTCACAAAAATATTTCTAAATTATTTTGTGAAATATAAATCATGCTAATGCAAATATGTGAATCACATTCACAACCCAAAATAAAGTGTAAATTACATTTTCAATTAATTGTTCAATGTGAATCCAATTCATCAATGGAATTATTCTAGAAATCTTTCTAGGATAATGTGCTTTCTCCTCTTATACTTGGACATAAGGATCAAGCGATTGTACATTTCACACTTAATGAATTGGATATTGAGATCATTTATCAAATCTAGATCTCGAGGACCTCTCACAAATGCTTGATTAAATCAAGGTCGTAGATATAATATTCTCATTGAATCTAAATCACATTCAGATCAATGTCCAACATTCGGACTAAGATCAGATCACTTCTCTATTGAGATGAGTCATGAAAATCCATACTTATTTCACCACTCCCTCAGAATGGAAGCGTCATGGTTATACAGTCGTTTATGATCACACTACCCTCATGTATTCCTAATAATTGTACATCCTGCATACTGGAAGACCTAGACTAAACCCGAAGATTTAGATCGATTTTACATTATCTTCTTCAGGGTTATATCATCATGTTTCTCATTTGATCATTGAGAGTTGGTATTGATCATATACATTCCAAAAGAATATATCATACCTAGATATTGATCATATACTTTTCAAAAGCATATATCAAACCTACAAATTCGGTCAAGATTCTAAAGAGAGACGACCATGCACGGAATTTGATCCCAATATCTCACGAGTGAGCTCATGTTTTCATGTTTAGTAATTGAACTTGTACGAACCCTTTTAGAGATCGTATTACTCATATGCCCTCGTATGTACACTAGATCGCTACTGTATAGACCTTAACTAGTCCATCAACCTATCGATCTACAGAATGTACATAGTTAAACATATTGTATCACATCTATCTTTGGTCAGAGGATGCATGCCTATATTGTGACAGTATATGACATTGGTCTTGGTTATCTCGATCTCGTTAAGTCAAATCTTTGACCTAACTTATCTTACACCTCTAAATCTCTATTCATATGCAGAGGACCTGAATCAAAAGGTCGGTTAGATATCAACCTATAGAGAAGAACTACCATCTTCCTCTCAAGCTGGAGATCCTCTCTTAACAATCACTTCACGATGCATGACGAGTCCTCAATTTAACTCTTCATATATCATCAAAGAACTAATCTCCATGACTAAACATTTGAATCAACAGTTGTATGATCATTAACATGGACATAGTACATAACCCTAATTGTACTAAGGGACCTATTATGCAAATTATTTATTCTTCATTTCAGGTCACAGAATGATATTGCAATAACATTTATTGAATAATGGCTTGCTGTGGGGCTCACATGTCCAAGAAGCACAATGAAGGATTAATACATCGGATATTAGAAATTTTCTATCTAATGGACTTGCAGTTTCTTTCTAGAACCTCAAGCAGACAAGATTTCTAAGTCAATTGAGAATTGATGATTACAGGATACATTTTTGTCTCACTTTCAAGGAAGGCATACTTCATGTTCGCTAGAAGTTGCTTGAGTTCTGGGGGTGTCTGAATTTTCTCAATGGTAACCTCTAGAACTGAGCAAGTAATCAGTGATGTCAATTCTGTCAACTATATACTATCCACCCTTGACTCTGTAAGTTTTTAATCTATAGATGCACAAAACGTTTCAATGATGGAATCTCCTTATAAGAAGTCGGCAATGATCTCTTCTGCCTTTGCTAAGGATAGGTGACCATCTATCAGTTCTTTAGGCAGATCAGTAAGAATCTCATCTTCCAAGATAGAGGGGAAGTCGACTATTCTTTCCACTCCTTCCTCGACTGAAAGGAATTCATAGGTCTCGATGTCGTCCATGAAGAGCTTTGTCACTAATCTCTGCAAGAAAGTTGTAGCCTTTCATTTTCTTTGTGGGCATACTCTCATTTGTCGCATATTCTGAAGCTTTCAACACTTGAATCATCTGAATGGGTACCATGCCATTGTTCAAGTGAAAGGTAATCTGTCCATTTCCATAATCCACCACTACTTCGGCTTTTCAAAGGAATGACCATCCAAGTATAATAAGTTTATGCATAAGAGGAGTTGAGGATTCCATATCAAGCATAATGAAGTTCACAGGGAACTTGATTCCCTGAATGGTGACAATGACATCATCCAAAATTCCTATAGGCTGCTTGATTGAGGTGTTTGCAAACATAAGAATCATCATTGTGGACTTGAGTGGTCCCAACCTGATTTCCTTCAGTAGTGAAGTAGGCATCAGATTTATTGATGATCCATTGGCAAGAAGAGTTCAATCGAACACTTGATCAAACATCATACAACGAATAAGGTGCTCCCATGTCTTTCTTCTTACATGGGAGATTGCTTATTGCATTGTCTGTCGTCGCCGTTGAAACATGCATAATATTTCTTTATCTTGCACGACGCGGTTGTCTCTTCGAAGTACATGCCTCTTTAAGTCCCTTCTCTATATTTGGAATGAACTTTATGGCCTGTAGCAACGACATCTCAAGAACAAGATTCGGAATGATTTGCACATCATTAGGATCTGATAAAGGTGGTTTCAATTTTTTTCATTTTTTGGGTTTTTCTAAAGCATCTGGAAAAGGAATGTGTACATAAACAAATGCAGAAATATTGTTTTTATTTACAAAACCAAAATATATGCCCACATCAGGTTGTATATCTGGATGACAAAAAGTAGAGTCTTCTTCCATATGAAATGATGGGCATCTGTTGACATAGGATCATCGAGGATTGATAATTATTGGATATGAAAGTCATTGTTAACCCCAGAAATCCCGAATCAAACAAACAAATTTTCTTTTCTTCTCTCGCTACAAAATAATTATAGAAAATAATGTGGTGCAAGAGAAATATTTGCTACTTATTTACCTGTATAGCAGACATGATCGAACTCAAGGAGGCTACAATTCCTGAGGCTTATTCAATTAATCGATGAAAATCAATTAAGAGAAAAAGCAGGAATCTTAATGGTAAAATATCCTTGGTTTTTGTGGAATTTTTCTCTTTTTATTTTTTTAAGTTTTTAAATTCCTATTTTTTATTTTCTAATTTTTAGTGATTTTCAATTTTGCAAATTTCTTTAATTTCAAATGAAGAACAATATGCACAAGATAAGAAAGACGCACACCAAAGTCTTTTTGTATTTTTCAATTATATCAAAAATAATTAGAAAATCCAGAGAAAATATTTTTGAATTTTACAGACTTTGAAATGTTTTTGGGAATTTTTGTAGAGTTTTTAGATGTTTTTTATCTTTTTTTCTAAAATCAAACAGTGATAAAAATGAGCAACAATGCACAACCTGGAGTAATTTATAACTTAAAAATATTTTCCATGCCCAAAACTCAAGGCAATTATTTTTATTATGAAATATATGTAAATATCTAAAAACATGAACTAAAATATATATTTTTGGGTTTTTTTAGAAATTTCTGTGATTTTTATAAGATTTCTGATTTTTTTTATTTTTTGGGGTTTTGAAAAGAATTAATGCGTGTTGGATAGAAATTAAAAGACAATGAAATACAACTACCCTAATTTCTTTGGAATTTTTAAACCAATATTCAAATTCTTATGAAGTTTTGAATTTCAGGAAGAGAAAAAGACATTGTTTTTAATTTTGTTAATAATAAGAAATGATGACAAAATGCAATGAAAAATTTATGGTAGAAAGATACACACATCAGGAACATAGCATGATATAGAAAATGTTTATTTCAATAAGAAAAGCAAGCAAAATAATGTCTGGAAGAAGTCAGGGAATAAACTGTAAATATTCAATTTTTTTTGCATGGAAAAAATAACCAGAAATAAATAGAAGGAAGTTTTTGCAATTTTACCCTATAAAGACGTGAGTTGCATGTGGCTTGCCGAAGTTGGGGTCTTCTTTGTAATTGTTGAAATATCCAAGGACTTTTATGCAATTTTCCCAAATTTTTGAATAACTGGAGCTGAGCGTTGTTGCAATTTTATGAACTCCTAGTGATGTGAATGTAATTTGCCTAGATCTTTTGTTATTTTTAAACATTAAGGTTTGAGCTTCGTTTCCTTCGTTCAAACGCAAGAGGGGCAAGTGGTGAATCGGACGTCGGCGCCCTCTCGCTCCAGACACGGGATGTGTCGTGAGAGGTGCTAGTAGAGGTGACGGTCATGTGATGGCGGCGATCGTCAGTTTGGCTTGCCGCAGATGCTTGTGGCGAAGGGCTGCTTAAGGCGGCATCAGAGCCAACAACGGCGAAAGGAGTCGGTGGTTACAGTGGCTTGGCTCGCATGGAAGTCTTCGACGTAGGGCTTCTCCATGCGGCGTCCCAAACAACAGCGGTGGTGTAAGGATTGGTTGTGCTGGCGGTGACCGTTGGGTAAACTGGGGCGCGGGCAGTGATCGCGAGGGCACGGGGACGGTGCCGCGCACGGCGGCTGATGTAGTCTGTGCGGATGGAGGATGACTCCTTCCCAGATGGAGGAGGAGCAGAGATGCTTGAAGGCGCGGAGGGTCTGGAGACGGTCAGTGGTCCCGCAGGGCTGGCGAGGGCTCTGGCATGCTGGTAGAGAATTTTTTTTTATTTTTTTCTTATTGTAAAATTAGAAAATGTATAATAATAAAAAAACTTTTTATATTTTTTTAACAAAGTAGAAGCCATAAATAACATTTTTTAATTTTTTTTAATTTTTTAATTTTCTTATTTTTTATTTTAACCTACAAAACAAATGTTATAAGAAAACATGTATTTTTTTATTCTTTTTATTTATAGACAACTTAGGACGTGACAACGACGACTTGGTCCCAAAATCAAAATGGAATGCATGAGCGGAGATCCGACGAAAATTGAGGAATGGATCCTAGCCTTCGGCCACCGTGCATGGCCGGAGTTGAGAGATCATGGGAGGTAGAAAAGAACGCGAAAAGATCGAGACTTGAAATGAAAAATCGAGTTGATGACTGATCAAATCATGGTGGATTTTAAGATCTAGAAAGAAATAATGCGTCGAAATAAAGATGCAAAAAATAATACTAAGATTAACCTAAGATAAAAAAAGAGAAGAAAAGTGATGGATCTCACCTTAGGAGTGGAAAAGACCTTGATCACCTCGACAAAGGCTGACTTGCTATCACTGGACGGCTTAGAGGCTAGGCACCCTTCTACGACAAGAAGACTCTCAGAGATCGGGCTCCTCTCACCAAAGATTGATCAAATTATAATGATGGAGAAGGAGCCTTATTAATAGATAGAATGTGATTGATGATTGAATTTTAGATTTTTTGGATGAAGATAAGAGAAGAAAAATTGAAATGAGATAAATTAGCAAGATAAATATTTACAAAAATTAAATGATTTTTTTTGTATTTTCATCACTTTATTTATTTGAAAAATAAATGTTAATTTTTTTATTTTTTGTGGTAGTTATTTAAGAAAAATAACTATATACATATGTTATATACACATATGACATTATATACATGGGTAAATAAGCAAATTAGTTTTTTGTTTTAAATTTTTTTATTTTTTTTATTTTCATTTTAAATAATTATTAAAAATATTTACAAATATTACAAAATATAAAATGTACAATTACATGGGAAAATTGCACAAACCACCCTAGAAAACCAACTTTTCACCCGTAACTCCAAAAATTATGAAATCACTGCCATTTTAAAGATAATTTAATTTAGAATACAATGGAAGTGAGTTTGGTTCAATTTGAGTTCATATGGAGCTGGAATTGGTCATTCAATTATCTCTTAGTGGCTTTTTCCAGGTATGGTTGCTTTTATTTTGTACAAGATTTGATTGTGCACTTATTTTTATTATTTACAACACATTTTTATTTCCAACTTTTTTTTTGAAAATTATTTTGTTTGAGGTCAAATTATGTACAAATAAAATAGTGTAGTATACAAATATACATAGCGCATATTTTTTGGATTTTTCTGAATAAGGACCCTATCTCCCCCTACTTCATTTATTGTCGATCAGGCCAAGTCTTGATCTTCTCTCAGGGTTCGGGTCAGCCTGTAGCTATTACATATATACAGTCCTCCTCTTTTTTTCTTTATTTTTCCTTTATTTATTTATTTTAGGTTAAAATGGTAAGAAGTGTACAATATTTACACACAAATGCAAGTTAGTAAGAATATGGACTTAGTGTTATATACATGTGTTTTATAAAGGATTTTAAGCTAAAATGAATGAATAAAGATGACAAATTGCATATTCATCAGCATCCCAAAATAGCAGGTGTGGCTCCTTCGGATGGCTTCAGTTCGTCTACAAGTTTTATCTTCTCCTTCGTTGGTTAGTTGGTGCTTTGGCTGATGTTGTCCTCTTTTTATTTTTTTGGCTTTTTTTTCAAAATTTTGGATTTTTTCAAGTGCTTCTACTTCTTCTTCTTCCTCACATGGCCCTGTTGTTGGCCCAACTGATGCAAAAGAAGATGACGACTGGACCGTGGATGCTTTATTCTTATCCTTTGATGTTGCAGATGACTGAAGAGTACTATCACTCCTGAGAATAACAACATTAGATAAAAACATATAATATACCTCTGACCTTATAGGGTTAGAGGAGACATCACAGACTGTTTGCTATTTCTTATGGAAATTGTTGGGGTTTGCCTCCACATGTGCCAGACATGGGCTCTTATTAGTGGTGAGGTCATCGATCTTCTAACTCATTTTTGAGAGGCTCTTAATAAGCGAGGCCAAGTAGTCAAGGGTGGGGTTCACTGGAGGGGCCTCTAATGGTTCAGCATGCTGGCCACGCTGTTTCTGTGACTAGTGCTGAGGCTGTAGTAGGAATGCTGAGAATGAAACTGAGAAGCTCATTGGTACTGTTGTTGATGAGGAGGATGGTGCTTATATGGCACAACCTAGTATTGCTGGTTTTGTTGGTACTATTGGTACACTAGTTGTTGGAATTGTTTTTGTCTCCAGCCCCTCGTATATGGTTGAGACTACTGGTGGTGAGGTCGGTTGCTACCTTGGACAAACCTCCCTCCTTGATGTTTAGGGAATGGACAAGAATTTGCAGGTTGTCCCTACTGAGGTCCGCCTAGACGGGCCAGTTGCGCATAATTTACCAAACTCCAATGACCTCCTGAATGAGAGGTGGTAGAGAGGAACATGGATCTTTGAGGATCTGGAGTTCTGGTTGTTAAACAACACCCTGTTGATGTAACTATTGCAGCCACGATGGCTCCAGGGACTTCATGTAATAAACATGCCGAATAGCTGGCTAGGGTTGACTCTTTGAGGAGGTTGTGGCTATGTTAGTTCCATTGTCTCAGCAGGAATGGAGGCCGATGCAGACACAAAATTGCAAGAGTTGATGGTACTTACTAGCAACTCCAGCTGCTTGGTAATCTGATCAAGTTTGACCAAGTGTCGAGTCTTCTATTTGATCACAGAGATTTCTCAAGATCCTATGATCACTTTTCTATGATATTCGCCTTGGACATGTGGCTCCCAATAATGCTCAAGTTTGATCTCTCATCCTTGTCTTGCTCATGTGCAGATGCCATATGTATTGTTGTTTGGTGCATCTGTGGTTGCCTTTGATATGTATGGGATGATGAAAGGGCAACTTCTCCTTCAACCATTTCAAAATCTACCAAATCACATCTTCGTCTTTGTTGAAGTGGGAACCGCTACAAGTGGCGTCAAAGAGATTTTAACTTTTAATAGTGAGTCCATCGAAGAAATGCTTTACCAAACTGGTCTGCGGGATGTCATGATGTGGACACTTCTCTTGCAGATCCGAGAACCTCCCACAAGCCTCATGAATTGACTTGTGGGTGGCTTGAGTGAAGTTTGCTATACAGACTCGCATCTGATTCAACTGCCCGAGAGGATAGAACTTCTGTAGAAAGGAAGACTTGAGTTTCTCCCAGACAATCTTATCCAAGTTTTTTATCCAGTGAACAACCTTGTTCTGAAGGCTAAATGGGAATGTTGTCATTTTGACTATGCCTAACAGAATGTTAGGGTAGTGCATGGTTCCACAGATGTGTCTGAATGGTTGGAGATGAATATATAGTTCTTCATTAGAATTCCCATGGAATGTGGGGAGCATGGCCAAGAGTTGAGGATTCAACTTAAAATGGGTATGGGCAGGAGGTATTTGAATCCATTCTGCCATTTGTCCAGCACCGGAGTTGTAAGTCTCCTTGAGGTTCATCAAGGGCTACCCTCCTCTTGGTTCTTCTCCTCCTTCTCCACAAGGTCCACCTACGATTTCTTCTTCTTTTTCTCCTCCTCCTACTAGCTGGTCTCTCCTTCTCCTGGGAACATTTAGCATATCCTAGAAAGTAACATGGGACAATGCCTGATTGGTGAGCTATTGTTGGATCACATGAATAGAGGTGAGGTGTTGTTCATTCACCATGTTCTAATCGGGCTGTTGGCTTCATTATGGTTGTGGTGGGTGCTGAGGTACCTTTACCTTTCCGTTAGGAGACATCTCTTTCTCTGAATCAGAGTCTAAATAAGACACAACATGTGTCTCTAGATTTGTACAAGGAATGATGCCCCCATCCGTCTGTATGGAAGCACCAGATCAAACAAATCAGTCTATGTTAAGGTAAAATGGAATTTTATTAAGGATAGAGATGTGTAAGGAGTGAAATCAGTTTCCATCCAAAATGGGTAGATTTTGGGGTAAGAGTGATCCCGATTTATTGAAGAAGGTGTGGAGTTTGGAGAGCGGTTCCCGGAGTCTGAATCGTATTCTCGTGAATTTCTCTGAATTATTGGAGAAGGCGAGCACATGGAATTAATGTGGTTGTCGACGGAACCCTGACCAAGCCATCTATGAGTCACCATCTTAGAGATCAAAGAGAATATCGAGAAGGGATGAATTATATGAAGGTCGATTAGAAATAAAAGGAGTGCAAAATAGTATAATGGCACAGAAGAGAGCGGCAGTCAAATGAGAATAAAAAAAAGGGAAAAATGAAGGCAAAATATGCAAAAATGTGCGAAACTGTGATCTTGGACCTTAATCGAAATCAGATAAACACCAATCAAGTTTTTAATTCAACAAAACAACCCAAGTGGAGCCGTAAGAGTTCGACTATTTTTTATCTTTAATTTTATGGTTGTATTTCAAGCAAATCTTTCAACAAGTCCTTAAGTACGCTATTCCTATAGAAGAGGGTGCATTGCCAGAAAAGTATGACATACTTCTTCACCTACTTTGTAACTCATGATCTGCGCGCTTAGAAGTCCTTGATTTAATGCCTAGGGGGCTACTCATCTAAAGAATAGAGAAAGGATGCCAATAGGTGAAATCACTACTAATCTTGCAAGAGAGGTACTCGAACGCAAATCGATAGATAGACACACCTGTGAGGCCATGGCCTAGGCTCAGTACTTCAGACCAAGTCAGTTTTCCACACAAGGTGGGAATACTGTCGTCGACAAGGTCTCAATCACGTACGATAGAAGCGTCAATACTTCATTGTCCTATGTGATGATCAAGGTGCACAAATCGGGATTTGGGATCTATCCTTATGGGATCGTGCCTCGCTCAGTCTAGAATGTACCTGAAAGAACTCTATGAACCCAAAACAAGGTTGCCCATTTAGATTTTAATTAAGGTCAACATTTACTTAGTAGTCCCCTTATTTTAATTTTTTGGATTTTTACTTTTTGAGTATTTTTCAAAGAAATCCTCCTAAAGTTTTTTTGTATTTTCTTTTAAGTCCTAAATGTGATATAAAACAGGGGGAGAGAATGGAAAAGCAATGCAAGTGGATACACAGTGGAAATCACATTCCCGTATCAAATGATGCATGCAAAAAGTAATAAGACACATATTGCATCCCTGTGCTCTCAATGCTGGATCAAGGAAGAATTGAAATATTTACACTATATGGAGAAATGCAGGCAATGAAAGCGTCCTAAATAAAACCTGATATTATCGGGAAGAACAAAATGCAAACTTCTCAAAAAAGGATTCTAAGTGTTCGATCATGGGGACTCCTCAGTTCCTGCCACGAAGGGTCCTGAAGGGCTGTATGGAGTCCTTCACGGTGCGCGGATCCAAATTCAAGTGATTTGCAATTTAATTTTGTACTAAGTCCAAACATGTATCACTATAGGTACATGCTTCTACTAGGTGTTTGGACCTAGCTACTGAGTCAAACAAGCCTAAATCTAGGGGCTTCAATCACATAAAATAAATGAAACAAAGGCAGAAAAATCAAAAACACAAAACACAATAAAATAAAGCGAGAAAATGTGAAAAACCACGATGAGACCCCCAGGTGAACAATCACCCGGGCAATGAACCTCATTGGTGTTGCAATGTCCAAGTCCAAAATTATTACAAATAATTATACAAAAATAAATAAAGCACTCTCCTCACAAAATAATAAAAAATCTAAGTGACTAGGTTATTCTTCTCCTTCTCTCCTTTGCTCTCCCTCTTGCTCTCTCTTAGTCGGTTTACAAGTAGAAGTGTCAACCTCCTCGTAGCTCAGGTGGGTCAACCTCCTAAGAGATGTCCTTCATCATGAAGATCCTAACAAGAAAGACAAACCGAGAGAAGTAGTCAGAATAGATCAAATAATTATCAAAATTAGATAGCAAAAAATAAAAGTGAAATAATATGCACAACATTATACAAAAAGCTACGATATTCGTTGCACTTCAGCAATAGTGCCATTTGTTCAGCCTAGATATACAAAGGAGAGAGTCATATGCTCCACACAATATGGGAGAGAAGTTGTTGAGGTGACTCCTCATGAAGATCTCTAAGCTAAGCAACAATCAAACCACACATAATGAGAATCAAGAAAAGCAAGCAACTGTGAATCAAAATTTATTATAACCCTACAAGCAAGTGTGCATAGTGACAAGTAGGTAGGGTGTCGAATACAAGAAGCACGGGGTGTAACAAGTATTATTTAAATGAATAAATAAAGCAAGTGTACACAAGTATGCACAAAATCACTTAATTCATATGTTGGTTTTAATTAAATAAAATAATAATTAAAATTATTTTTTAATTATATATTTTTTTATTTTTTTATTTTTTGATTTTTAGTTTCCTTTTAATTTAAGAATAGAATAATTTATAGATATGTGTATTGAAGGAATAATAAAGACTATATATAATATAAATACTATATAGTATAATATATATAATATATGCAAAATCAGAAAATAATAAAAAGAGAATAACACTTTTTATTTTTTTAAAGGTTTTTAAAATAATCATATGGAATTTATAATAAATATTAATATTATTAATTAAATATAATGATATATATATAAGATATATAGGGTAAACTATTTGTAGATATAGATACAATAGTAAAAAATAACATAATAAATTATTTTTATATATTTCAAATATTTTTCTTATTTTTTTTCTATTTTCAAGGGATTTTTTCACTTTTTGTTTTTTAAAAATATGAAATAAAGCAAAACAAGGATTTTTTAATAGGGTTGAATTAATTGAGATTTTAAAATAAAGAATGGTCTCAAAATATCTAAAAATGAATTTTGATAGACAGACAATATATAAAAAAATAGAACAAAAATAATGTTTTTGGATTTTTTAAAATAATTTTCAATTTTTATGGTTAGAAAGGGTTTGCTATTTTTTAAAATTTCTTTTGAGATTTTTTGTGATTTTTGGTCTGGAGTAGGAAAATAGAGCAATAAATAGTAGGATTTTTTTCAAATTTTCACAAAAGTTTATTATCTTTTTAAGTCATACATGGAATAAAAAATTTCTAAATGGTTTTCTATAAATATTAAATTCATGCAAAATGGCAAATAAAAATGCTAGCGTAAATAAGCAAGCAATCATGCACATACACCTTTTTTAAAGAATTTTTAGAGCATAGGAGCTATTTTAAATAAGAAGAAATGCATAAATGAAATTAACCCAAGTTAGCAGGTATGTTTTTTTAAATAGAATAAATCATAGGGGCTCACATGTAATTTATCCAAAAACTTAACACTACAACTTGATTTTTATAAATTAAAAAAGCAAATACAATAGCCGTGGGTGCCTCTTTGCAAAAAGTCCCCTCACGTGGGGGTCCACGTGAGGTGACCTGGCACTGGACTAAAGTGCAACAATATAATGGTTTAAGGTGGTACATTCAAATTATCCACAAAGTTTTGAACGTACTCAAATATTTACAGGAGTAATTATAAATTACAAAAGGAGGAGGGAGGTATTTGCAAATATACCACTTAAAATGCACTGGATCCGACCATTGTCGGTACGCCACATGGATGATCGGATGGTCCTGGATGAGTATCCCTTCGAAATAAAGGCTAACCCATATTAGATCTGGGTTGTGTTCTTGATCTAACAGTCTAGAGGTGATATGGAAGAACTCTGATGAAATGAGCTATGGGGTGCTTTGATCGATTATTTCTTGGTGCTCCAGCAACAAATCTCTCCTCCGACGGGCCCATCTGCTTACTGGTCCTCCTTCGCGTTCAGTGGCGGGCTCCAAGGATGGCGAGGGGGCTCATGCTCAAACGAGGTCCCAACAACTGGAACAGCTCCATGTATTCAGGCTACTCCGGACGAGTCTTGGGAGTCACAAACATATACCAAAAGACTCATCGGCCCGAGGGCTACTGATGAATATCCATTTAATCACCTTGTGTCTTTCATTTTTTTGTTTAATACCTAGTTAAATACATGTATACAATAATAATTTAAACAAAATAACACTCATTATTTATTCTAAAAATACTCTATAAAATACTATAATTAATGCCAACATAAACAAATCAAGGAATAAAAGAAAAATAAATAAAATGCCAAAGGTATTTTATGACCCAAACACCAAGACCCATGCATCATGATGACTAGGTCGATAAGTAATAAAGTTGAGGGAGATAATGGCCAATAAAGATAATAAAAACCATAATTTTTACTCTTCAATAACATATTTTTCGGGACCTTTTTTATTCTTTAAAATATATACCTCAAATCAATAAACTTTATAGATGAAAATTGTAGATAAAAAATACATAGAAAATACAAAATTGATTTCACATAAAAATAATACATAATGTGCATTATACACCCAAAAAAAACCCAAACTTTTTAGACCCATATCTTCTCCATATGAACTCAAAATTGATCAAAGTCATTTTGATTGTATTTAAATTTTTATTATCTATTTAATGAGGTGGTCTCATTTAATTTGGAGTTAAGATGCAAAAGCTAGGTTTTGGAGACCTATTGTACAACATATTTGAATAAAATATTCATTTTATTTATTCTTTATATTTTTCACAATTTTATATTTTATATTTTTTATAATTTTATAAATTTTATTTATAGTATATTTACATAATTAAAATACAGTAAAACCATAAATAATACATTAAAATAAATAAATGTACAAAAATACCAAGATGAATTACCTATACATATACTTATATAGTAAATGCATATATTTATATTTATTTATTTATGCAAAAATCTTCAAAAAAAACAAATATATATATATATTTAAGAGCATTTAAATAAGCTATAAATACATAAATTATGTGCATTAAATACTAAAATAAGTATTACAAAATAAAAATAAAATATTTAATATATAGGTATTTATACCTATGATTTAGTTGTAAATATTAACATATAAAAAAGATTTATAAAAGTATATAAAAATATGGACAAAATACTATATTAAATTACAAATATTTTTCAGTTTTAAAGAAAAAATCAATTAATTTATTTATGATTTTTTTATTTTTCTATTCTTTTTCTCTCGGGAATTTTCTGGTTGGTCGACGTGGACCAACCAAGAGACTCCACGTATTGACCCCGGTCAACACTCCCCCTCTCTCTTCCTTGTTTGTCTATATGTCAGGACCCAGATCTTCACCAATTTTTATGCTTAATTTGACGATGAGCTATCATGGTGTGATGCACATTTTCTAGAGACTAAAAATTTCTAAATCACGCCATGGCCAAAGATCCAATCTACTATCGTTGAGTTGGACATAATCTTCGATCAATAAGCCTCCATTCCGCTGTTTATAAATAAGCACCTCTGGCCTCCATGCCCAATTTGATCCCACTATGAGCCCTGTAACCTGAATCCTATGTGCGTGAGCGCTTCCCAGTGACAGCAGGAGTGCCCCCGAGGTGTTGTCAAGGAGAAAGGAGGAGGAGAGATGGTCCACCTCCACTAAAGCTTCACAGCTCCAGTGAGGGTCCCTCCTCTCTAGAATCCACATGTGTAAGTTGTCTTTCATGGCTTTTTATCTTGCTTTTTCATTCCTTAGTGTAATTGTAGATTAGGTTTTCTTAATTGTATCTTAGTTTAGTTTAATTTCCAAGATCTTAGATCATTGGAGCTCTCTGCTCCGGCCATGTTACGATGTATTCTCGACTGTTCCGACCCCCCCAATCAACACCCATTTCTCTCCTCGTCGTCTTTTGCACCTATTCCACACTTTAGACCAACCTGATCCTTCCATGATCAGTGAATAAGAGCTCATCCTCTGCCCTTCGTTGAATCTCTTCCATTCACCTCCATTCCCATGTGCAATCACTTTCATTTGGGTTGAGGCGACTCGCCTTAAGCCCTAGAATCTTCCCCTGCAGGTATGCTATGCCAAAGACCCCAAGAGGGTCGAATATGGAGTAGGAGAAGACTCCTAGGTGCCAAGATCTTCCTTGATCCCCATGCCTCTCACTAGTGAGGCCTTGACCTTCTTGATGGTGCCAATCGATGCGGATAGCTTCCAGGAGGCTTGAGAGATGAGCAACAAAGCCCCAGACGGTCGAAGCGTGGAGTTATGCACGATCGAAGCGAGGACGGGGATGTGTTATTCCATGTTATTTCTCCTACTTCAGAGCCACTGGATGCCACACATGACCCGGATCTATTCTGGGCCGTTGAGATCAGACGAAGCGGTACCTCACCTCAGCTGCTTGATCCTCTTAAGTGCGCCTATGTTGTGTACTCCTGATCGTCCATCCGCATGCACGTTGGGGTAAAAATCTGAGAAGCCCCTACCTTTTTTGTATATTAACATTTAATATTTAAAATTTTGATCTCATGTGTAAAAGCTGTGACATAATTGTGTAAGGACCCCAGAACTTTTGGATATTTGCTTATGGGTCAATGCCAGCTCAACTCAAGTGGGCGGCCACATGAGGTCGGCAATTTGTAGAGGTACATGCTCAGTTTTTGAAATCTAAATATGGTCAATAATTTTATTATGTGTGTTGTATTTTTGGTAACTTTGCATGGTACCTCATGAATTTTATTTTAGTTGCATACATACCTTGCTAGTTAAAGTATTTTTGTGCTTATTTGTTTAATTTTTAATAATATCATTCGTTCTCCAAAAATTATGCAAAATAGGATTATGTGTTTGCGTGTTTGATCTTACATGCTATAATTTTAATTTTGTATTTCAGGCATATTTTCTATTCACTAAAAATCAAAATGGCTTGTTTGATTCACAATTTGCTCAAAAAAGTAAAAAAATATAAAATTGTCATTAGAAATTTCAGAAAAATTAGTATTTTTTATTATTGTATTTTGTACCTCCAGTATAAAAATTAAAAAGCTCCAAAATCCTCATAAAAATTATGAAAAATTAAACATAAAATCAAAAATAAAATTTTTGCTTTGTAATTTTATTTATATATATTACTAAGTATTAAAATTGCTTTTGAGAAATTTTAACTTTAATTTGTATTTTTAAATCTCAAAAAAATTGGCTTATTTAAAAGGTCCCTGATTTTGTGTATTTAGGATTTTAAAAATACCTAAAAATTAGCAAAATTGCCTGCAAAATCAAGAAAACATTAGAAGAATATAAAAAGTACAAAAATTCTTTATTTTGCAAATTTTGGTTATTTTTAATTGTATCTATAATTTTATTACCCTATATTATATAGAGTTATACATGTACTAATAATATATAAACAAGGAAATTAAAAATCAGAAATTATAAAAAGAAAAAATTTATTAAATAAACACTAAAAAATATATATATAAATAAAAAAGAATTATTTTCTTTAATCAAAAACACACGAAAACATTTATTAATGAATTGATTAATTTATAGAATATTGTACAGGTATGCCTATGTTATTTATTATTTATTTATTTATAAATAATATACCGGCTACATGTCTTGCCTTCCTGTGTTCGACAACCTAGTCTGCTCATCACAATACACAGTGTTTGTAGGATTATAATAAATTTTAATCCATAGATACAATTTCTTGCTTGGTCATTCTATTGTGAGTTTATTGTTGTTTTAGTCGCCCGGTCTTTGTGAGAGGTTAATTCAGCGACTTCGCTCCCGCATTGTGTGGAGCGAATGACTCTCTCACTTGATCCTTAGTTTAATAAACGAATGGTGTCGTTGCTGGGGAGCAACGGAGTTTACCATTTTGTATATAAATTCTCTCTTTATTTACCTTTATTTGTTGATAATTGATTATATGTTCTGACCTATTTTCTTTGTTTATCTTTCTTACGAGGGACCGCGTGGAGAGGACTACTTCTTAAGAGGAGGACCCACTCGAACTGCGCTTGGATTGGCCTCTTCTACATAGGCCAATTTGAGATAGCAAGAAGGAAGACAAAGAGAGAGGGATGAAGAGCAGTTTAGCATAGCTTCTATTTTGCTTTGTGAGATAGAGAACTTCTTTTATTTTTGTAAAATTAAATTGTACTAATTTGGACTTGGACACTACTCTACCTATGAGGTCCATTACCCGGGTGTCTGTTCACCTGGGTCCTCATCGCAAATTTTTCATGTTTTTATCACTTTTGATTTATTTTATTTCACACATTTTGAGCTTTCTGCCTTTATTTTCATTTGTTTTATGTGATTGGATCCCTTAGATCTAGGTTTTCTTGCATCAATAGCAAGGTTCAAACACCTAATAGAAGCGTGTACTTATAGTGATATACATTTGGACTTATTCAAAAATTAAATACAAATTATTTGAACTTGGAACCACATGCTGTGAGGGACTCCATATATCGCTTGCAGGACCTGTTGTGTGGGGCACTGAGGAGTCCGCAAGACAGGACACTAAGGATCCATTTTTGAGTAGTTTGCATCTTGTTCTTCTTGATAATAGCAAGTATTGTTTAGGACAATTTCATTGCTTACATATCACCATATAGCGTAAATATTTCAATTCTCTCTTGCATCCTGCACGGAAAGCACTGGGGAGCACTATAAGTGATACTAACTTTGCATGCATCATTAGTCACTAAGGTGAGATTTCCACCTAAGCGAAAACTTGCATTGCTTTTCTGCCTTCTCCCCCTATGTTTATAACATTTAGGAATAAAATGAAATTACAAAAAATCATCAAGAGGATTGCTTTGAAAATACTCAAAGAAGTGAAAACTAAAAAAAGTAAAATAAGGGGACTACTAAATAAAATTTGACCTTAATTAAAATATATAATGGACTTCATTGTTTTGGGTTTATAAATCACTCATTGTTTTTAGGTACCTTCTAGATAGAGTGTGGCACGACCCCTAAGGACTAGATCCAAAAACCCATTCGATGGTGCCTTCATTATCACATGTATGCGGTCAAGTACCGACACTTCTATCTTACGTGGAATACCAACCTTATCTGAAGTACTAAGCTTAGGTCATGCCCTCATGAGTGTGCTTGTCTCATCGTCTCGCATCCGAGTAGGGCCTTGCACGCTCACCGGTGATTCTGTCACGAGCTTGGTTCGAAGTGTTGGATTCACCACCATCGGCTTTCCCTCTCTTATTCTTTGGTTGAGTAGCCCCCAAGGAATGAGACCAAGGACCTTTAAGCCCGAAAAACACAGGTTACAAAGGAGGTGGAAGAAGTACGTGATACTTTTCCTATAGTACGCACATTCCTATAGGGTTAGCCAATAAGGACTCGCTATCATATTTGACTACAATAACAATAAATCTTAAAAGATAAAAATAGTTGATCTCTTATGGCTTCACATTGTGTTAAGTTGGTGAACCAAATTTTGTATTGTGTTTGTATGAATATGATTAAGGTTCAAAGATCACGTCCCACACATTTGTTCAAATTGTGTTCATGTCTCCTTCTCTTTGACCCACTACTCACTTAGAGCCTTCTACTAATTTGCACTCCTTTTATTCCTTGTTGACCATCGTACCTTTCTTCCTGCACCGATCTTCATATTGTTCCTCTAAGATGTCGATCCATGGATGGTTCAGTCAGGACTTCGTCAGCACTCACATAAATTCCATGAATATGGCATCTTTAATAAATTCGAGGTGATTCCTGATAACCTGGTTTATATCTAGATGACCAATCTCCAGACTCCTCATCTTCTTTCCTTTCTACTTCTTTAATAAGTAGAGATCACTCTTGTCCCATTATCACCTGTTGTGAAAGGAGTTCGATTACAATCCACATCAAATGCCCCATTCATAGCAATCTGGGATTGATCCTAATCTTATATCCATCTAGGCAACTAGTGCTCAATTTTACAGTTGGTTTGATTGGGCTACCTTCCATATTATAGATTAAAATCAGAACCTGTATCCCGATCTAGAATTTGTGTCATCTGACTCAGACCTTGAGATGGCTCCTCCAACTGGAAAAGGAAAAGGAAAACTACATCCACAGACAGATCAATGCCCGTCACCCTATCAGAATCATGTGAATGCTTAATTTCTCTCATCCATCCAATCCATTGAACAACAACTAACCGAGCAAGCATTAGCCTAAACTGCATTTCAAGAGATATTGAATTATTTGAGGAACAAATCAAGAGGAGGAAGAGAGGATGGAATATTCCACGATGACTGAGAGGAAGAAGAATAAATACCCGAGGGTTCAAAGCCAAAGCTGAACCAAACTTATGATCCTAGAGAGAGCCAGATGATTGATTGGATACGAATTCCACTAGTGCATGCCCACTTCGAGTGCAAGACTCAACTCCTTGCTCTTCTTCCCACCTTTCATGGAAACGCGAATGAGGAACCCGACATTCAGGAAATAGCTTACCTGCATTTGTGGAACCATGCACTACCCTAACATCCCGTTGGGTGTAGTTAAGATGATCACATTTCCCTTTAGTCTCCAAGATAAGGTGCACAATTGGGTTAAACATTCGGGGAAGGTCACAGTGACCTGGGAGGACCTCAAGTCTACATTCCTTCACAAGTTTTACCTTCTCGATCGACACAATCAGATGAGATCCCAGAATAACAACTTCTCCCAGGCTACCCACGGGTCTATTCATGAAGCATGGGAGAGATTTGAGGATCTGTAGGATAAATGCCCCAACCATGAGATATCGAAGACCATCTTGGTCCAACACATATTTAGGGGCCTGACTACTGAGAGTCAGAGTCTAGTCGACGCCACTTGTGGTGGATCCCATTTTAGCAAGGATGAAGATGTTGTCTGACAAATATTCGAGGAAATGGTCAAAGGAGAGTCCGGCCTCTCTTCATCCTGTGCATACCAGAAGAAGCTCCAGATCCTCTACAAGGTTGTCAATATGGTAGTGTCTCAAGAAGCGGACAAATATGAAAGCTCCAACCTTAGCATCATTGGGGGCCATCTGTCCAAGGTAGACATCATTAATAAAGGATTAGAAGATATGGAGAAACTAGCAGTAATTGAATAGAGAACTCAGGATTTGGACAAGTTGGATCAGATCACCAAGCAACTAGAGCTACTGGTGAATACCATCAATGCTTGACAATCAGCGACACCATCACATGAGACTCCAACTGAGAAGAAAGAAGAGCAACCCAGGCAACATCAGCTTCATCCCAGTCTATAGCAGCCGACTGTACAACATGTGTACTAAGTGTAGACTGCTGAACATGCCTCATCGTAGTAGTAGTTGGTGGTATACCAGCCAAACCTCTACCCATTATCTGATCTATTCACCCCTTCACCACCACAAATCCAAAAAGTGAACGACGTCTGGAACAATGATGCACAATTGACCTATCCTGGTGGACAACCATAGGGTCAGTCTTCTGCCATTCGGCCATACCACTAGCCTTAAGGTGGTAGACATGTCCATCACAAACATCATTCTCGGTAGTGTCAAATGGAGACAGAATCAACCTTATCAGCAGTCGCAGTACCATTAGTTGTATCACTCTTACGCATATGTTCCGCATTAACAATACGCTCCTCCTCCATATTAGCAATATCAGCTTCCTCCTTCTCAGCATCAATAGAGCAACAACCAACATTCTCCGCATACTTATCAGTATCAGCAAGGTAACTACGCAGAACCATCCGAGGCAGTTCCCGTGAACCCTAGCCTCGACAGTTTGGCTAAGCTGGTAAAGAGCCTTACAGATATGAACCAGATGTTGGACGACCTAACCTCCACAAAAACTCCAATGACGGTGTAGGTCGAAGCTAACCCTAACATCTTTAAAAGAAAGGAGCATGCAATGTGTAATGTCACATCTGTCCTTGCATAGTCAGATAACCTTAATTTTGTTTTATCTAATGCTATTACTTTTATGAGCAGTAGGACTTTGTCGTCGTTTATCACCGTCAGGGAAAGAATAAAGCATCATCTAGCAAATCACCATCTTTTGCATCAATCGTGCCAGCCACAGGACCGAGTGAGGAAGAAGAAGATAGAGGAGCCACACCAAATACAACTAGGCACCAACACCAATAAAAAGACCAACAAATCAGCAAAAGGAAAACATCAAAAATAGAATAACAGAAATGGTGGAGTCGATACATTCAAGGATACGTCAGCACCAGCAACTAATCACGTGTTGATTGATGAAGCCGAATTTCCTACTTTTTTTCCTGCATCTCCTACCTTTTTGTATGGTAGCTTACCTTCTTCTATCATGTCATTTGTAAATATTTATTATAATGTACATAAGAATAATGCTTTCTGTTTTATGAATGTTCCCTTTCGTGATGCTATTCAAAAGTCCAAAAAAATAAAAAAAATGAAAGAGCATTGTCTGACACCTAAGTTGTGGAACTTTTTCGGAATTTGGTTTTGGAAATGCCTCTAATGAAATCCATGGAATACATGATTGCAGTTAAGAAGGGATTGAAAGAGGCATGTACAACAAAGCGTCAACCCCGCAAGAACCAATGCAACAAAGTTGAAAAGCACATATTGGCCATGGCTATAGTTAACGCCATCGACAACCTCCCTCAGAAAAATCCATACAAAGGAGCACCTTTGATCATATGCAATATTTTTGATCATATGTTTGAGCAAACACTTCTAGATAGCGACTCTTCAATGAACCTTATACCAAACTTATTGGTCACAGAATTTGAGTTAGGTCTGCTCAAGAAGACACGCATGATCCTTCAGTTTACTGATCAGTCCATTAAGCGACCTAGAGGTTTGTTGGAGGATGTTATCGTGACGGTGTAGGATATGCGCTTCCCAGTGGACTTTGTTGTTCTAGATATGGAATTGCCTGCCCCATCGCTCCAGAAAACCATTATCCTTGATTGGTCATTCCTTCGAATAATCAAAACAATTACTAACTATGGTTCTGGGAAGATCATGTTCAGCTCATGCAACAACAAAGTTACTATGGATATGATAAGTGAGCTGAAAGTTGTAACTGATGAAAGCCAAACAGAACCACCTACAGAAGACTGTGCTATTATTGCAGAAAGCAGAGATACTGGTTTATCTTTGAATAATACATGGACTCAGGAAATCCTCTCTCATGAGGAGGACCTGGAGAGCACAATCGATACATGCTCCAATGTAAACTGGGATACCGATTCTTATTTGTTGATGCACCTTTTTTATTTAGAAAATTCAAGTTAATCTGAACACAATGAATTCTTTGATGATCAGTTTTGCACGTTCTCAGCAGAGCCACAAGTTACCAAGGTGAGTATCACCTCCAAAATCTTGGCAGATCAATCACCTACCTGCATTGTTTCTGAAGTTTCCGTGAAGCAAGTTCGATTAGAACCTGAATTAAAGCAACTTCTGACAGACCTCAAGTATAATTTCCTTGCAGGTGTAGAGAAGATGTATCCATTCATCATTAGCAGTAGGCTAACCCCAGATCAAGAATCTGACTGCTTGAGGTTCTAGAAAAAAACTACAAGGTGCTTGGTTGGTGTGTATCGGACCTCCGCGGGATCAATCCTGCCCTATGTTCACATCACATTTATTTGGAACATGATGCCAAGTTGTCCCAAGAATTTCAAAGAGGACTAAACCCCAATTTATGGGACGTCGTCATGAAAGAAATCATGAAATGGTGTGATGCAAGCTTCATTTATCCCATCTCCGACTCTAGATGGATGAGTCCCTTGCTTGTAGTTCTGAAGAAATCAGAGATCATCGTGATCACCAATGAAAGAGTTGAGGAGATTTCTACTCGGGTACCAACATCATGGCGTGTGTGTGTGTGTGTGTGTGGATTACCGACTCCTGAATGCTACAATGAAGAACGACCACTTCCCCTTGCCATTTATTGATCAAGTGTTAGAAAATTGGCTAGCAAGGAGTTCTTCTATTTCCTTGATGGATATTCTAGGTATAACCAAGTGGCAAACACCTCATAAGACCAAGATAAAACCACCTTCACTTGCTCGTTCGACACTTATGCTTTCAGGAGAATGCCCTTTGGTCTGTGCAATGCACCTGCCAGGTTGGCAGTTTTCTCAAGATGTTTATGGACGACTTCTCAGTCTATGGTGACAGCTTCGATTCTTGTCTTTAGCACATGGACCATGCGCTTTAGAAATTCTTTGAAGTAAATCATGTGCTACCATGGGAAAAGAGCCACTTCATGGTCACCAAAGGAATTGTGCTTGGACACATCATTTCCATGTGTTGCATGGAAGTCGAGCCGGCAAAGGTGGATATTATTGCTAATCTCGAGCCACATCAGAATATCAAGGTGTGAGGTCATTCCTGGGGCATGTTGACTATTACAGACAATTCATTAAGAATTTTCGCCACATTGCACAACCTCTCATGGAGGTACTTTGTAAGGAGACCGAGTTTAATGTTAATAAATAGGTTCTCTAGTCATTCAAACAGTTGAAGGATCTAGTCACTCAGGCTCCCGTCCTATAGCCATCGGATTGCTCTCTCCCCTTTGAGATCATGATGGGCGCGTCAGAGTTTGCAGTTGGTGATGTCTTGGGACAAAGAAGAGATAAGATGCCCTATACCATTCACTATGCCAATAGAAATTTATATGAAGCTTAAAGAAATTGTACTGTCAAAGAGAAAGAGTTCGGGCAGTGGTTTTCGCCCTTGAGAAGTTCAGATCCTATCTTCATGGATCTAATATCACAATTTATACTGACCACTCTATTGTCCAATATCTATAGCAGAAGTAGGATCCGAAGCCCAGATTGATCAGATGGATCCTTCTCCTCTAGGAGTTCGATTAAAAAATCAAGGGTAAACATGGAGTTCAGAATGTGGTAGAAGATCACCTCTCTAGAATTGAGTGTCAAGAGTCTCCATTGAATAATACACCCATCACATAAAACTTTCTAGATGAATCAATTCTCATTGTGCCATCTCTCCCTTGGTATGCCTATATTGTAAACTACCTCGTCTCAGGTGTAGTACCACAAGATTGGACGAAGATCAAGAAGGAAAATTTCTTGTCCACTGTTCATTTCTACCAATGGGAAGAACCATACTTATTCATGGAAGGAGCAGATCTATTTGCGTTGGTGTATCCCTTAAGAGGAGCATCATAGTGTCCTCAAGCACTGCCACTCGCTCGACATCGGTTGACACCACTCTGGAGACCAAACATCAACGAAAGTATTGCAGTGTGGCCTTTGGTGGCCCACACTATTCAAGAATGCCGCATCATATGTCAAAGGCTTAACTGACTGTCAGAAAATGGGTGGAACCCTCACAACTAAAAACTATATGCCCCTTAAGTTCTTTCAAATTTCAGATGTGTTCGACGCTTGGGGCATTTATTTTATGGGGTCATTTCCTAACAGTCAATGATATGAATACATCCTTCTTATCTTTGATTACATGAGTTGTTGGGTATAAGCTATACCCACTTGAGTCGCTGATAGCCGCATAGTGTGCTAGCATCTGAGAGAATACATCATTTTATAGTTTCTGATGCCGTAAATTCTTATATCAGACAGAGGTAGAGACTTCATCAATAAAGAGGTCAAGCAGTTAATGGAGTACGACATTGAGAATCATGTCGCTTCTCCATATCATCCTCATACTAATATCTTGGTTAATATGTCCAACAGAGAAACCAAGATCATCTTGCAGAAGCTTGTAAAGTCGGACAAGAAGAACTAGTCCCAACTTTTGGACTCTGTCCTCTGGTCATATATAACCTCTTACAAGTCCCCTTGGGCATGTCGCCCTACGATCTTGTGTATGGAAAGTCTTGCAATTTGCCTGTTGAACTAATTCGTAAATCATTGTCAGCAGTGAACATTCACAATTTATACTCAAAGGAAGGTGGTCACCAACGAAAAGATGATTTGAACAAGCTCCTGGAATTCCGAGACTATATGCACGATAACAACTTGATGTGCAAGGAGAAGGTTAAACGCTGGAATGACTAGAACATCAGACTAAAGACCTTCGAGATTGGGCAGAAAATGTAGTTATTTGATGCAAAGTTGAAGATATTCCCTGGTAAATAAATAGTAAATGGACAGGGCCATTCTTGGTAAGAGAAGTGTGTGACAACGGTAGCATCTTGATATCAGAGTTTTCTTATGATGCGTGATCGTATGTCATCAACAGTTAAAGCCTTATATCAAGCATTATACTTTCTTGGTCGTTGTTGACTCAGTTCAAGTGGTGATTAATAATGAAGCCTCCACGGCCTCAGCAACATTGAAAGATTGTGATAATGATCCTCTAAAACTCTTTCCTTAGTTTTCTTCTTTTCTTTTGTTCTTCTCAGTATTCTTCTTTCTTTCATTCATTCATCTCAATCATCATTACTATACATAAGATATGATTCATCATAAGTAGAGGGGGGATGAGTGAGTTCAGCTATTCATTCTTTGATCCCTCACCTGTCTCCTTAACTCTTAGTTTTCTATCTATACTTAGGGATATTTCACCCTATTTATAGGGGGGAGACAGGTCAAGCCGTTGATTTCGTATTTTCAGATCCCTATCATCATTGTTTGTGTACAGTCTGCTATACTTATTAATTAATCCTACCTATATGGGGGACGATCGACTTCTCACAAATTTGTTGTTTATTCTTCAATCCTTGTAGTATAGGATCTTTTATACTCATCACAAGTTATGTCTTGTATTTTCTCTTAGATCTACAAGGACATAGCTCAAGCTAAGAATAGGGTAGTCATATATATGTTGTATATATGACGAATCTGCATTTCATGATCTTTGCTCATTTGTTTTAGCTTAAAATACCTTATAAAACACATGTAAATATAATAAATCCATTCTTTTACTAACCTACATTCTTGTGTAAATATTGTATATTTCTCACTATTATAACCTAAAATAAATAAAGAAAATAAAGGAAAAATAAGGAAAATCAAAGACTGTATATATGTAATAGATACAAGCTGACTCAGACCCTGAGAGTAGGTCAATACTTGACCTAATCGACCGGGAATAAAGTAGGGGGAGATAAGGCCTGAATACCAAAAGTTGCAGAAAATCAACCATCAATTGTATATCATCATCATTTGTACTCTATTGTTTATCAAACACATTCTTTTCATTAATTTATTCATACTCAAATTCAACTCAAACACAATTGTTTTCTTCATAAATTTTTTGCATAAAAATCTTTTGTAAATAATAAAAATAATTGTAAAAATAAATAGTGTACATTGTGTAAATAACAACACTCTAAAAAAGCCGTAAAAGCTCAACTTGTAAGATCAATTTCTTCTCCACCAAAACTCAAAACTCATCAAACTCACTTTCAATATACTCCATCATAAATAATCTTTAAAATAGAGGTGGTTTCATAAAAAAAATAAGAGTTACGGTGTGAAATATGGCTATTTAGGGTATTATTGTATATAATACCTATGTAAAGTATGTACAATATTTATTTATTTTCTTGTACATATTAGTATATATTGTAATTTTAATTAATTTTAAATATTGAATTTGACTTATACAAAATATAAATAAAAATTATAAATTCAAAAATAAAAAAATCTTGTAAATATTGTACATGTACCACTATGTATATGATGTAAATACCTCTATATATTTAACCTAATTAATCACTTTATAAAATCAATTAAAAATATCATTAAAACCTTTGTAAAATATATAAATTATTAAATTATTAAATTATGTGTATATTTGTATAATTAATTAATGTAATTAATTAATGAAAAGACAAAGCTTTGTGTATGTAGGTATATATACCTATAAATAACACCTTTTGTTTGTTTTCACACTTGTATATAACATATTTAATTAATTAAAAATCACATAAATTAACTATATTTATTCAATATTTTTATTTACATTATTTAATTACTTAAAATCAATTTTGATTTTTTATCTAATTTATTTAACATTTTTATTAATTGTTGTCATCTAGCCAATATTGTCTTTCCCTGCGTGCCTCCCCATGGGATGGCTCAGGTTTGTTGACCCATGTCATCTGCCTAGTCCACCCCATGATTTCAGCCCGTCCTCATACATGTCGCTCTTCTCCAAATTTCTCCTTGTGCTCCATTCACTAACTAGCTTTGATTCCTTCTCCAATACTTAAGCCCTTTAACCCTCACCATCACCGACGGGTCGCTAAATACGTGTTTTAATTTGTGTTCGTTGTAATACGTGTACTTAGCGATTCGGTCAGAACAGAGAGAAGATCTCTGTGAAGAGTGTCTCGGCTTTAATTTATATCCCGGGCAAGTCTGGGGTCGAGCTCAGGGAGGCAAAGGAACAACTTGGGTTTAATTTGAAATTTAAGATCTAGATTTCCACGCGGTAATTTTTTTTAATTTTATTAGTTTTTTTAAAGCAAAACGAAAGGTGAATGCCAATGCAAGTGAATTACGATACTAAGAAAGCATACAATCAGGCCAAATTAATTCAATTTAGCCAAATTATATTTTTCCTAAAGTCCTAATCCACTGGGGAAAACAAAACACATTTTTTTAGAATTTTAGGGGTTAAAATGCAACAATGAAAAATACAAACTTTTTATGGGTGTTTTCGTAATTCCTCACACAAACCGTAAGCAAAAATGATGAAAAATTTATTGAAATGAAAACATGATGCAAGGAGACTATAATATTTTTTTGGAATTTTTTGACAAGTTATGAATTTTTTATGGATTTTTTAGTGAAAACAGAGTGACAATGAGTAATTAATTCTTAACAACTCTACATTATCAAATTAATCAGAGTGCGAATTATCTTAAAAAGGTATTTCTATATAGAATGTAGGAGACTTGAAATTTCGTAAAAAAGATGTACGTGGATATAATTAAAAATCAAATATGAATTTCACTCTACGATTTATTTCAGGCACAAGACATCTCCACTTTGGATGAAATTTGGACACTAAGTTAAACACTCTTCAAGGCATCACATATAATTTTTGTGGAATTTTTAGATCAACTGTGTGTGAGATATAAATTTAAGTCTCAAAATGGGTAAAATATGCAGAATTTCAGTCTCACAATTTTAATTAATTACCCAAATACAACAAAAATATAAATAAATATCCACAATGTAAAGAATTAGTTGCTCGTCACAGAGGCATTTTTCATTGAACATAAAGATGCATAAATTAGGTCCAAATTAAAGTGCGAACACAGGGGTCTTTGTGCAAAACAAAAATCAAATAAAACAACACAAATATCTACAAGGACTATTTTGTAATTATAGGAACATAGAATATAATTACTGCAATTTTTACATAAAAAAATAAGGAAAAGAAACTACCCCTTCTTCTTCCATGTACGCAGGTAGAGAAGAACCCAAAGGGATGGAGTTGGCGGCGGCGGAATAGGACGGCGCCGGCGCGCGGTGGTGGCGCGGAGGCACGCCGCGCGTGGGTGGAGGCTTGGACGGCGGTGGGTGGTGCGGGGAGGGCCACTGCGCGCGGCGGTGGCGCGGTGGCCGGGTTGTAGTAGTGGGCGTCGCGGGGGTCCCCGGCAGCTGGAGGCGGTCAAGAAGCAGGCGGAGGAGCGGCGCTGGTGCGGCGCCTTACCCCGCGTGCAGGCAGAGGAGCGACGCTAGTGGTTGATGACGTCGGGCGGCTGTGGTGGGATTGTGGCGTGCGGCGGTGGTGGGAACTCCCCACCATTGTTGCGGTTTTTTTATTTTTATTTATTTATTTTTTTTAAAATTTTTACTGATGTAGAAGAAAGGAATTTTTTTTTATATTTTTTTATTTTTTTTTAATTTTCTTTAAACAGTAAATAGATATGTATGCAAAAGGGGAAGATGACGAGTTGATGGTGATGATGATGAACTAAACAAATGGGGATGTAATGGTGGTATGTGATAAAAAAATTGCAAAATTAAAATAACAATGATTACAAAGTGAGAAGAAAAATACCTACGTGGAAACGGTCGCCTATGGTGTGCTCACGAGAGCACGGTCTTCGCTCAAATCGCCGGCGCGCGATGAGCTCGAGCAGTGCGCGGTTGCGGCTGCGATGTTGGTCGAAAAGCCACCGGATCTCACCGGAGAGAGGGCCTTCGTCGCTCGACCGCGGTTGTGTCGCTGTCACCGATTCAACTCTGGGAACTAGGCTCTCCTCACATAAAGATGGATCAAAGGCAAATTTGAGGAGAATAAGATGTATATAAAGAGGGAAAAAATGGAAGTTAGAATTAAGATGGAGTGGGATGGAGGTTAATAAAATGGTGGAGTTGAATTAGAAGTTAGAAAAAATGGTGGAGTAATGGAGTTGAATTGGTGGTTATTGTAGAGAATGTAAAATAAATAAATAAATAATATGAAATAAAGTAGGCTACTTTAATTACAATAGAATAAAAGAGAAGAAAATAAATAGTGGAGAATTTACAAAAGAAGACAAACAACATGTACATTTTTTTACTTTTCTAATATGTAATTTTTTTGTCTTTTTAATAAGAGATATTTACAACGGAAAAATACAATAAAATACTACAATTAAAATACAACACAAATATGATTTTTTTGTATTTTTAGTAATTAAGAAAGGTAAAATAAAAAATGAAGAAAAAAAGAATATATACATAATATACAATGTACATCTAGGTCCCAAAACTCAACTTTTGCAAATAAGCTCCGATTTTAATGAAACCACTTCCGTTGGATAGATAATTTTCTAACTTCAACTTTAAAAGTGAGTTTGGTGAATTTGGAGTTCAGATGGAGCGGGAATTTGGCTTGGAAGTTGGACTTTACGTCTTTTTCTCTTTAGGATCTAGGAGTATTTATTTGAGGTAAAATTTATTTTGTATTTTTGTATTTTTATGTACATTTTTATAAACAAGTTAGAGAAAGAATTAGGTAAAAAGGAGTTGAAATGAAATTATTAAAAATACATGAAGTTTTGGGCTATTTACATGTATAAAACTCATTTATTTTGCGGCTTTTTATTGTTAATTTATTTTGTACAATATAATATACAATAATTAATGTATTTTATGTACAAGAGTCATTTGGTTAATTTATTGATTTTATGTACATTTATTTGGGATTTTACTTGGGGATTTTGCTAAGATCAAGATATTGAGATGATGAATCGTGGATTCATCACCCCCCCTATACTTAAACTTTGCTAGTCTTCGAGCAAATAAAGAATGAATAAGTTGGAATAACCCCTGACTGTGCATGTGAATACAAGACTTGATCCATTCAAGAACTCTCAATTTTAGAGATCCTAAAATTCTAAGCTGAACCAAGCTCTAGTCAAAAGGTATCCAATTCCTCTAATCATTAGACTCTCTTTGTATACGTATATATAAGGGATATGACATTAAGTGTTGACTGCAGTTACAAGAGTAGAGTCACAACGTCACCCAAGGTTCCAGTCCAAGAGACTCTCCTAAGAACCCAATACTCAACACTAGGGAATAAATAATTTCTTGCATCCAATCCACCGTCTCTTTAGTTGTCAGACTTAAAAGTGTAGATGGAAGGCCAGATGATGGAGGGCATAGGATTCTGTCATTTCTTCTCTCCCTCTCATTGGAACAAGGATTCTCTCTAGTGCCTTATTACTCAACGTATTTCTTTGGTGTTGAACAGTGCGTCCTCAAGAGAAGTTGGAGCCGTATGCACTTGTTTTCCTGGGAGTACACCGGGGTGTGCCTTTTTTGAGTACCTATCGTACCTTCTACACCCAGACTTGTAGAATTTACGATGCAGAGCTCTTTTTTGGTGCAAGCCCGACTCCTGATCCTAATAGCGGTGGTCCAAGTGGACACTTTGAAATGGTTGGGAGCGCTCGCCTTTGGTGGAAGCTCTTTGATATTTGACTTTTTGGAATGAGAGCTTTTCTTTAACATTTCATTGCTTTGTAGTATTTTGGCTAGCTCCACTGCTTTTACCAAGAGTTGGCGCACACTGATAAAAAATTTTATATTTTATCACACCCTGGCACAAAGGTAAATGTCAAGAGATAGAACAAGAACCATGTTCTCATACTGGCTAATGATGCTGACACTCAGGTTTCATGAAGCTTCATTGATTTTATCCCATCCTCGAGCATCATCAAATCAAGTCCAAACTCAAATCCCTCATCCCAGTTCCTCAAGTGAAATTTCAACTCATCTCATCATAACTGCAGTCGTGTATGTGAGGTGCTGATCATATTCTTAAGGTAGAGACTAAGCATGCAATATAGCACACAAATCTTTCAAACTAGGGAAATGTGAATATTTAAGTCACGGACCCTAATGACTAAGGCTGGTTAACTCAAAATCTCAAGACCTCGTAAACCAAGTGTTCTTGAACATCACTAGTATTATGTGATAGTGAATTGTGTCAGGGATTAAACCAACTTATTAGTTAGTTTTTTTTAGTTTTTTTTTATGATTGATTTTTTTAAGTTTTAGAAAAGTTTTTTTTTTCAAAAAGTTTTTTTTGACAAACAAAGGCAAAGAAGATTTTTTTTGTTAGAAAAGTGTTGCTTTTTTTTCATGAGTTTTTTTGGAAAAGGGTAGGTAAATAAGAAAGGACTTTTTTTTTTAAAAAAAAATTTTAAAGAGGATTTTTTTGAAAAGTTCTTTAGCAAATAAGGACAAAGAGTTTTTTAAGGTTTTTTTTATTTGATTTTTTTTACCCACCCCAGAATTATTGTATAATATATACAAAAATACGTGAAAGTACGAGCTATGGGTAAAGTATATATGTAATATATACACGCCCCCCTATACTTAGCTTGTGCTATGTCCTCATGGCACTAGGTGACAAAAAGACATAGCTCGTACTAAGCGTAGGAAAGCTAAAATAATAAAAAAAAGTATAGAAGTCGATCCGCCCCCCTATACTTAGGCTCTGGTCAGCCTAAGTGTAGAAGAAGAACAAAAATGGGGCGGACGAGGTCAAGAGGAGAAATGATGAGTATATACACATGGCAGGCATCGGCCCCCCCTATACTTAGGCTTTGGTCAGCCTAAGTATAGGACAAAAGTAAGTGTGAGAACCGATGTGATCTCGAGAATATACAAAGAAGGGAGAATATGTACAAGAGTGATTGAATCTTCTAAGATGTTGAATCTTGATGCATCATCTTCATGAAGAGTAATAAGATGTATCTGCTCTATGCTCACTCTATATGAAGTTGATGACCTCGACTTGGACTAACTACTCTTTCGAATCAACAAAATGCTTCAACAGTTGTCCATTCACCACATGAGATTGTGCACCATATGTGAGATCAGCTATCTCTACACTTCCATTCCCGTGCACTTTCTTAACCACAAAGGGACCCGTCCATTTAGATTTGAGCTTCCCATGGAACATCTTCAACCTGGCATTGAACAACCATACCTTTTGCCCAGGGACAAAGTCTTTGCACCTAATGTGCTGATCATGCCATCTCTTTACTTTGTCCTTATAAATCAAATTGTTGTCATATACCATGTTTCGGATTTCCACGAGCTCGTTCAAGTTCAAGTCTCGACAAAGCTTCCCTAGGTGATAACTCAAGTTAATCTTCTTAATTGCCCATTCAGATTTATGAATCAATTCTGCGGGCAAATGACATGGCTTTCCCTATATCATTCTAAATGGTGAACTACCCAATGGTGTCTTGTAGGCTGTCCTATAGGCCCACAGAACTTGGTCCAAGAGATGAGACCAGTTCTTCCTATCGGGACGAACCAATTTCTGCAAAATACTCTTCACCTCTCTGTTCGAAACCTCTGCCATGTCGTTGGATTGTGGGTTGTAAGGACTAGTAACTCTATGCTCAAATCCATAGTCCTTAGCTAAAGATCTCATATCTTGGTTCACAAAATGGCTACCCCGATCAGATATCAAAACTTTTGGCACCACGAATCTAGCAATAATATGGTCTCTCACAAACTTACAAACAGTCTTGTTGTCTGCGGTTCGGGTCGGGATAGCCTCCACCCACCTAGATAGATAGTCAACCGCCAACAATATGTACACATGTCCTTGGCTGTTCGGAAAGGGACCCATAAAATCTATGCCCCATGCATCAAAAACATCACAAATAATCATCGGTTGCATGGGCATCTCATCTCTCTGTCCAACTGTCCCTCCCATCCTTTGACAGATCGGGCACGACCGCACAAAATCAATGGCATCTCTAAACCAGGTCGACCAATACAATCCACATTGAAGTACTTTGTGAGCGGTTCTCTTTCCCGAATGGTGTCCTCCAGCCTCAAGTGAATGACAATATGTGAGGACACTCTGGTATTCCTTCTGAGGAATACACCTTCTCCAAACACAATCCAGTCCTTCGAAGAAAAGGAAAGGATCGTCCCAGTGGTATCTCCTCGAATCCGACTTCAGTCGACCAATGCTGCTCCTAGTCCAACCATGGGGAACCTTCTTGGAGACAAGATAGTTCACCATGTTGGCATACCACGGGAGTGAGTCAATAACACAAATTGACTCATCTGGGAAGGTCTCTCTAATTCGCTCATGATCAGGAGAATCCTTAAGTTCAATCCGAGAAAGGTGATCAGCCACAACATTCTTCACTCCTGGTTTATCTTTTATCTCCAAATCAAATTCATGGAGGAGTAAAATCCACCTAAGAAGACGCGCCTTCGCATCCTTCTTTTCTATTAAATATCGAATAGCTGTGTGATCAGTATAAATTGTCACCATAGAGCCCAAAATATATGATCTGAACTTCTCGAGGGCCCATACTACCGCGAGCATTTCCTTTTCAGTCACTGTATAATTTTTCTGTGTAGGATCTAAAACTTTGCTTGTATAATGAATCGCAAACGGAGTCCCCTCTCGCCATTGTCCTAACACAGCTCCTATAGCGAAATCTGAAGCATCAGTCAGGATCTCAAAAGGGAGAGACCAGTCAGGAGCTTGTAGGATAGGCGAGGCACAAATCTTCCTCTTCAAGAGCTCAAAGGCCTCCGGACACCTGTGATCTACAACGAACTCTGTGTCTTTCCCTAAGAGCTCAGTCAGTGGGCGGGCAATCTTTGAAAAATCCTGAATGAATCTCCTATAGAATCCAACATGCCCTAAGAATGACCGCACTGACTTCACATTAGTAGGTGGATCGAGTTTCTTGATCACCTCCACCTTGGCAGGGTCAACTTCCATTTCCCTTTTAGAGATGACATGCCCCAACACGATACCCTCTGTCACCATAAAGTGACTCTTCTCCCAGGAGAGTACCAGATTCACCTCTCTACACCTCGTGAGGACTCGGTCCAAGTGCGCTAAACATGTATTAAAAGAATCACCATGGACCGAGAAGTCATCCATGAACACTTCCAGGAAATCTCCCACCATCTCAGCAAATATGGCTATCATGCACCGCTGAAATGTGCCCGGGGCATTGCAGAGCCCAAATGGCATGCGCCTGAAAGCATAAGTGTTGAATGAACATGTGAATGTGGTATTTTCCTGGTCATCAGGGGCTATGGCCACCTGGTTGTAGCCTGAGTACCCGTCAAGAAAACAGATGAACTCTTTCCCTACGAGTCTCTCCAAGATCTGATCAATAAAAGGCAAGGGAAAGTGATATTTCTTGGTCGCAGCATTCAGGCGCCTGTAGTCGACACAGACGTGCCACGACGTGGGTACTCGTGTCGCGATCTCTACCCCCTTGACGAGCCGCGAAATCGGCCCTTTAACAGTGCTAGATTAGCACTTGATAATGTCATCGCAGTCGGGCCGATTGGGCTCGTCAAAGACCATCTCATTTAGATGTATGCATATCAAAATGAGATGGTTGTATTTATTTTTTTTACTTGGCAAGAAACCAAGGTCGAACTCAGGGACATGTGCCTCTCTCGTATTAGTCAGATTTTTATCCATCTAATATAGCGTTGAGTGAGAGACAATATAGGTCAAATTATGCATGAAGGACAAAGGGAAACAACAATGCATTAAAGAATAAACATGCAATTTTTTATTTTAATTAAAAGATATGCAATGAAAATATGCCCGAGATGATAATTACTTGAGCCATAAAATATAAGTCAACAAAATCAAGTCATGAAGCACTTCTCATTTATGTAGAAATTAGGCAATGAGAACCGTAGAAATATGGACACTTAGTTAATCTAATAGTGCATTACAGATAATAGTGTCAAAACTAAAAGTTAAGCATGCCATAAGAAAGATGACGAGAAGAGCTTCAAAATGAAACTGAAATCAACTCAATTGGATATATGTAGCTCAAGATATGCAAGAAAGAAACCAGGGGCATAAATGAAAGAAAACATGAAAACAAAATTACAAACAGGTCCCTAGAAGGGACTAAAATGTAATTATGAAAAAGATCAGGACTTCCCTGTAAACTACCCTCACGCACAGGGGCATTTTTGCAAATTTGAAAACCCGTGAGGGTATCAATTCAAAATGCCCACAGGTGCGTGTGTGGCACACGTGACATTGGACCTGGATGCAATACGAAGAACTGGCAAGGGCACCGATGCAAAAAGCCCAGAACTCACATGCATGAGGCACGTGAGCTCAGGCTCGGGTGCGGGCGAGGTTCGGTGCAGCTTCGGGGGCCGTAGCAGGTGGCTCGGGCTACGTGGCGGCTCGAGGTTGCCTCGGGCGAGGCTCGGTCCCACCGAGCCTCCGCGCTCCGGGACGGTCGACGTGGGCGCTCCAGGACCGTTGGATCACCGCCGTGGGGCGAGATCCAACGGTAGCTGCTCCTCCTTCCTCCTCAATGGCTGGCGGCGCTATTGGAGCTCCGGCGTAAGGCCGGGAGCTCCGCCGTGCCTCGCCGTGCTCGGTGAAGCTCAGGGAAGATTGCTGAAGGTCGGGCGATGAAGGTCTGAGGTCGGAGAAGACGCGGGAGTAACTGGGATGCTCGATCGACACTGGGTCGCCGGAGGCGGAGCTCTAGAACTCAGCTCCGCCCGAGGTCCGGCCAATGACGTTAATTGACCTGCAGAAGGGGTTAGCGGTGTGTGTGCGTGCGATGCGAGGTGAGCGAAGGGCTTAGGTGGCGGAGAACTAGAGCCCCGAGTGTGTCCTCCTCCGCCTCCGGCGAAGGAGAAGTCCTGGGATGACAAGGGTCGTGACGGAGGAGGGTGGTGATCGTAAGGGTCAGCGAGGAAGGTGGGTTGATGGCGAAGCTAAAGGGGGGGACAGTGGAGCGAGGTATTGTTTGTAGAGACTTAGAAAATTAAGCAAAATAAGAAGAAAAGTCAGAGAAGATCAGAGGGCTTACCTGGCCGGAGATGGAGGTCGTGGCCTGGGCTGGGCATCGGAGAAGAGGCCCGGGTCGTCGTACATACTGGTCGGCCGTGCCAGCGAGCTCGAGCGGGGCTTTGAGCCACCGCAACGCCGCCTGGAGGTCGGTGGGTCTCATCGGGGAAGAAGGTCGTTGTCGCTCGATCCGAGCTCCTCCCCCTGTCACAGGGAGGAGCAGGAGGGCTGGGCCTCAGCCCCTTGGTTCATGGACAGAGATGGCAGGCGGTGAAAGGGGAGTATTTAAAGGTGGTGAGGGAGGAGCTGATGAGTGGAGTCGCGGGTTTCAAGGGTGCGCATGGGGTGACTGAGAGTGGATCAAGGTTAGTGGAGATATGCGCGAGAATCATGGAGGAATGGGCTCGGACGTGGGGTGGTTAGAGCATGGCGAGGATGACTAGGGCTCTGGCTAAAAATGGAAGGGTGGATGAGGTGTGCGAAGCGCGGGGAGCTCAGGCGGAGCTTACGGGAGGAGGAAGACGAGGTCCGGACCGTTGGATCGTGAGATCCAACGGTCCTGGTGCGGGCATGTAGGGACGGTTAGGATTAGATTTCGGGTTGTGTGATCGGATGGAGATGAAGAAGCCACGTGTCGAAAGGAATTTAAGGCGGGAGTGAGTGGCTAGGATGAGATCGGGGCGGATCGATCTAAGGGCTTCAGAGCTGCCGCATGGCGGACGATGCGCGAGGCGCTAGCGATCGGTGGAGATGAAATCTGGAAAGTGATCGGATGGTTGAGAATGGTTGCGGAGATAACGGCTGTGATTGAAGGGACGATGGCGCAATCAGAAGGCACAAAACGTGCCACGTGGAGAGCTGGAGACGCGCCGCAGGCGAACGGCTTGGATGAGAAGCTAGGGTTGATCGAGCGGTTGAAGATGAAGTGGGAATGAACAGCGATGATGATGAGATGGAAGCTCGATCGAAGGGTTCAGCAGGCGACACGTGGCGCGCTCCGCGTGAGGCGCGAATGAACGATGCGGATCAGAGGCGGGGAAGATCTGATGGTGGAGGACTAAAAGCGGACGTGGAACAGGCTGAGCCGTTGGATTCAAGACGAAATCCAACGGCCAGGGGGCGTGGGCGGATAAGACAAAGGAGGCGGGCCACGTGGCTCACCCAGAACGGGCCACGTGGCCCAATCACATTATTCAGAGAGAAAAATAGATTTTTGAGGGTCAAGACGGCCGAATTTGAGAAAACTCAAAACATGAAAGTTGTAGATCTTGATGAGATCTACAAGTTCTATGTTGGCCAAAACTAGATATGAGATCAAATGAAGACTCGAAATATTTTGGAGGGTATTTTTAAGGCTAAAAATACCACAGATTTTTGTTTTGCCATTTTTTTGTGATTTTTAATTTATTAAGGATTCTGATAAAAACAAGACTTTAACAGGATTTTATTGACACAATTCTAAGCAAGGGGGTTAATTATGGAAAATAAAGATGATGAAATTGGGTTTCATCACCCCCTTATGCTTAAGCGATGCTCGTCCTCGAGCACTATGCTCGTCCTCGAGCACCAAAGATGAATAAGTTGGATTAACCCCCTTGTGCATGTGAGTACAAGATCCAATCTGATCAAGTCGACTCGGCTTTAGAGGTCCAAAATCATAGAGTTCAACCCAGCCTTAATCAAGAGGCATCCAATTCCTCTACTTCTCCAGACTCTCTCTGATGTACATATAATATAAAGGATATGACATTTTAGTGTTGACTGCGATTCTGAGAGTAGAGTCAAATCGTCACCCAAAGTCTTGGTCCGAGAAAGTCTCCTAAGGACCCAATCCTCAACACTAGGGAATAAATCCAATCTTGCATCCAGTCCACCGTCTCTTTAGTTGTCAGACTTAGAAAATGTAGATGGCAGGCCAGTAATGGAGGGTATGGGTTTGTGTCATTTCTTCTCTCCCTCTCATTGGAACAAGGATTCTCTCTAGTGCCTTCTACGCAACACATTTTTTGGTGTTGATCAGTGCGTCTGTCAAGAGAAGTTGGAGCCGTCTGCACTTGTTTTTCTGGGAGTAGACCGGGGTGTGTCTCTTTTGAGTACCTATCGTACCTTCTACACCCAGACTTGTAGCATTTACGATGCATAGCCCTTTTTTGGTGCAAGCCCGACTCCTGGTCCTAATAGAGGTGGTCCAAGTGGACACTTTGAAAAGTTTGGGAGCGCTCGCCTTTGGTGGAAGCTCTTTGATATGTAACTTTGTGGAATGAGAGCTTTTCTTTGGAATTTCATTGACTTGTATAATTTGTGGCTAGCTCCACTGCTTTTACCAAGAGTTGGCGCACACTGATCAACAATCTTTTATTTATTCACACACTGGCACTTAGGTCAATATCAAGAGATTAGTATAAGAACCAAGTTCTCATACTGGCTAAAATTGCTGACACTCAGGTTTCATGAAGCCTCCAAAGATTTTATCCCATCCTCGAGCATCATTAGATCAAATCCAAACTTGACTTCCTCATCCCAATTCCTCAAGTGAAAAATCAACTCATCTCATCAAAACCACAGTCGTGTATGTGATGTGTTGATTATGTTCTTTATGTCTGAGACTAAGCATGGAATATAGCATGCAAATCTAGAAACCTAAGGGAATGTGGACGATTAAGTCTATGACCCTGATGGCTAAGGTTGGTTAACTTAAAATCTCAAAGACCTCATCAAGCTAAGTCTCCTTGATCATTTCAGATCCTGGGTGGAAGTGTAAGTGTAGAGAATTAATCCAACTCCTTCATTCAAAAACAAGAGAGATTTTTTTTTGAACTTCAGGAGATATTAGAACTGCCTAAACTCAACTGAGCATCTGCAATTCAGCCAATATGGATGTAAGTACAGGCCGAAGCCTGTTGCTTGAGGATGGGGCCTTGCGCGATGTCCTCTAAACCATCCAATCTGCTAAGGGCGAACCCTCACTGAATGCGGCTTACTTAATTGGGTTTAGTAATCACCAATGACTCTTAAAGGGTTTTGGGTTTTTCTTATTTTTATGGATTTTAATAAAAAATTAAAACACAAGTTAGACTCAACTTCCCTTGAAAAGACTTTCAAAACCATGTCACACAAATAAAAAAATTTTCAAAACATTTTCAAAAGTTTTTTTTTCAAAACAAGGAAAAATCATTTTCGAAAATATTTTTTGTAAAAATAGCGTAACATAATATCGAAAAGCCACGAAACCAGTTGAGTTCTCTTAGTCCAAAGAATTTTACCTTAGCCAAAAAGTTTTAAATTTTTCAAAATTTTCAGATTATAGCTAAAGTAAGTATACGGTATATTCGGTATACCCCCCTATCCTTAAGCTTTGCTATGTCCTCATAGCACTAGATGATACGAGTCCATAGTTCCATTTAAGTATAGAGAAATATACGGGAGCTAAGAGGGGTTCCCCCTATACTTAGGTTAGAAATAACCTAAGTATAAAGGCAAGGAAAGATGAGTAGAGAAATCACAGGGACTCGGGTCCCCCCTATACTTAGGCTGAGATTAGCCTAAGTATAAAGATGGGAATTGATGTTGGGAGGGACCCAAGGTGCACGAAGAAGAGGAATGGATTTACAAGTTAGCGGTTTGAATCTTGTGGAGATGAATGGAGTGACTAAGGTTTTGGTGTGTGTATCGTAGCAACCATGGCTCATTCAAGCAAGCAAGACCCTCAATTTCACCAACTCACACATGAAACCAACCAAAGTTGGTTTATTATCTTGTCGAATTTATTGGTGATAAAACATTAGATATTTACGCGGAGAAAAAATGTGAAGTGAAAATCAATGCGTATGCGAGGGTATTGCTCTCCCAAAACCAAAGTTTTACTCCATTTTATGTTGACTTGCAGTTAATAGTCCCAATTTTATTTAATGTTGTCATTGAATTAAGGTTATCACAAAATCAAGCAATCATCGTCTACCGTTCATTCCCATTTTTCATTAATCCTAGGTGATCAAGCTAGAAATAGAAAGCCGAGAAAAATATGTATTCGATAATATCTACGATCTAGGCTAAGAGATAAAACATGCAGTGACTTGACGACAACACATGAAAACTTGGGCTGTTTTGAAAACCAAAATCAATGTATGCAAGTCGATAAAAGCCGCACCTAATCATGCATCTATTAGCGGGGAATGATATCCATTAATTTTGGCTAAGTGAGGCGAGATTATGTGCGTATATATTTTAGTGTGTCCTACCTACGAGCAAGCACATAAAAATATGGAAAATAAAAACCACACAAAGAGCCGCGTGCCTGGTCCTAGGTCGACACTCAAGTGGGGACCATCCCCACACAACCATGATCGTTCGATTACATTCGCAAGTCTTCGATCGAAGACCGCTGTAAAAGACGAATTATTACAAGTTCATGCATGGAAATAAAAATGCAAGACATTTTTTTTCTCGACGTACTCCAAGCGGGTTTCTGCGGCTCCTCACAGCGGGTAGCAACCTGCTCTTCGCCTCCTTGAACCATCAAGGGCCCTGCCACAAAAACAATGGTTAGAGATCCATAGAGAAGAAACATGTTACGATGCAAGGCATATTGACAAAATGACCTATATAAAAGAAACACTGCATTAAATAAACAAAAATCCAAAAAATATAAGAAATGAGTCGTGTCCCCGGCAATGGCGCCATTTGACGAGCCGCGAAATCGGCCCTTTCACAGTGCTGGATTAGCACTTGATAATGTCATCGCAGTCGGGCCGATTGGGCTCGTCAAAGACCATCTCATTTAGATGTATGCATATCAAAATGAGATGGTCGTATTTATTATTTTTACTTGGCAAGAAACCAAGGTCGAACTCAGGGACACGCGCCTCTCTCGTATTAGTCAGAGTTTTATCCATCTAATTTAGCGTTGAGTGAGAGACAATATAGGTCAAATTATGCATGAAGGACAAAGGGAAACAACAATGCATTAAAGAATAAACATGCAATTTTTTTATTTTAATTAAAAGATATGCAATGAAAAGATGCCCGAGATGATAATTACTTGAGCCATAAAATACGAGTCAACAAAATCAAGTCATGAAGCACTTCTCATTTATGTAGCAATTAGGCAATGAGAACCGTAGAAATCTGGACACTTAGTTAATCTAATAGTGCATTACAGATAATAGTGTCAAAAATAAAAGTTAAGCATGTCATAAGAAAGATGACGAGAAGAGCTTCAAAATGAAACTGAAATCAACTCAATTGGATATATGTAGCTCAAGATATGCAAGAAAGAAACCAGGGCATAAATGAAAGAAAACATGAAAACAAAATTACAAACAGGTCCCTAGAAGGGACTAAAATGCAATTATGAAAAAGATCGAGACTTCCCTGTAAATTACCCACACGCACAAGGGAATTTTTGCAAATTTGAAAACCCGTGAGGGTATCAATGCAAAATGCCCACAGGTGCGCATGTAACACACGTGACATTGGACCTGGATGCAATATGCAGAACTGGCGAGGGCACCGATGCAAAAAGCCCAGAACTCACGTGCATGAGGCACGTGAGCTCAGGCTCGGGTGGGGGCGAGGTTCGGTGCAGCTTCGGGGGCCGTAGATGGAGGTCGTGGCCTGGGCTGGGCATCGGAGAAAGGCCCGAGTCGTCTCACATACTGGTCGGCCGTGCCAGCGAGCTCGGGCGGGGCTTTGAGCCACTGCAACGCTGCCTGGAAGTCGGCGGGTCTCATCGGGGAAGAAGATCGTTGTCGCTCAATCCGAGCTCCTCCCCTTGTCACAGGGAGGAGCTGGAGGGTTGGGCCTCAGCCCCTTGGTTGATGGACGGAGATGGCAGGCGGTGAAAGGGGAGTATTTAAAGGTGGTGAGGGAGGAGTTGATGAGTGGAGTCGCAGGTTTCAAGGGTGCGCATGGGGTGACTGGGAGTGGATCGAGGTTAGTGGAGATATGCGCGGGAATCATGGAGGAATGGGCTTGGACGTGGGGTGGTTAGATCATGGCGAGGATGACCAGGGCTCTGGCTAAAAATGGAAGGGTGGATGAGGTGTGCGAAGCGCGGGGTGCTCGGGCGGAGCTCGCGGGAGGAGGAAGACGAGGTCCGGACCGTTGGATCATGAGATCCAACGGTCCTGGTGCAGGCGCGTAGGGACGGTTAGGATTAGATTTCGGGCTGTGTGATCGGATGGAGATGAAGAAGCCACGTGTCGAAAGGAATTTAAGGCGGGAGTGAGTGGCTAGGATGAGATCGGGGCGGATCGATCTAAGGTCTTCGGAGCTGCCGCGTGGCGGACGATGCGCGAGGCGCTAGCGATCGGTGGAGATGAAATCTGGAAAGTGATCGGACGGTTGAGAATGGTTGCGGAGATAATGGCTGTGATTGAAGGGACGATGGCGCAATCGGAAGGCACAAAACGTGCCACGTGGCAAGCTGGACACGCGCCGCAGGCGAACGGCTTGGATGAGAAGCTAGGGTTGATCGAGCAGTTGAAGACGAAGTGGGAATGAACAACGGTGATGATGAGATGGAAGCTCGATCGAAGGGTTCAGCAGGCGACACGTGGCGCGCTCCGCGTGAGGCGCGAATGAACGGTGCGAATCAGAGGCGGGGAAGATCCGATGGTGGAGGACTAAGGGCGGACGTGGAACAGGCTGAGTCGTTGGATTCAAGATGAAATCCAACGGCCAGGGGGCATGGGCGGATAAGACAAAGGAGGCGGGCCACGTGGCTCACCCAGAATGGGCCACATGGCCCAATCACATTATTCAGAGAGAAAAATGGATTTTTGAGGGTCAAGACGGCCGAATTTGAGAAAACTCAAAACATGACTTGATGAGATCTACAAGTTTCATGTTGGCCAAAACTTGGAGATGAGATCAAATGAAGACTCGAAATATTTTGGAGGGTATTTTTAAGGCTAAAAATACCACAGATTTTTGTTTTGCCATTTTTTTGTGATTTTTAATTTATTAAGGATTCTGATAAAAACAAGACTTTAACAGGATTTTATTGACACAATTCTAAGCAAGGGGGTTAATTATGGAAAATAAAGATGATGAAATTGGGTTTCATCACCCCTCCTCGTTGGTGACCATCTGAATTCCCGACTTCTTCGGGACAACATGAAGCAGGGCCACCCACTTGGAGTCAGAAATAGGGTATATAAACCCTGCTTTGCACCATTTCTCAATTTCTTTCTTCACCACTTCCCGTAGATTGGGGTTAAGTCTCCTCTGAAACTCACGGGAAGGTCTCACGTTATCCTCAGTAAAAATGTGGTGTGAGCAGAGAGCGGGGTTGATGCCCACGAGATCCGACACTGTCCAGCCTATTGCTTTGCGGTTCCTCTCTAAGACCTCTAACAACCTAGACTCATGTTCTAAAGTCAAGTCTGAGCTAATGATGACAGGATATCTCTCTTTGGGTCCCGCAAGAAAGGCATACTTGAGTGTAGGAGGTAGTGATTTCAGTTCTGGCAATGTGGTATTATCAAGCAGATCTGGCTGAACTGAATCTGAATCTGGTTCTGTGATGTATGAAGGTGGGCTAAGCTGAGTAGTACTTGCCACCAAATCAGAAGTATCGGGAGTCGGATCGTCAAAAATATCCAAACAATCGGCAAAAGTCGTGTCTGACTCGTCATCTATGTCCCATGATTGTTCCGAAGAGGATGGAACTGACAGATCTGGATGGATCTCTATGTCATCATGAGAATAGGTTGATGCATCTCTAGCAAGATCAGACAACACCTGGCAAACTGCATCATGCACTATATCCTCTCCAGATGAAAGGGTCTCGCTCTGTCCTGAAGGAATCTGTCCCCAAATCCCAACTGCTCAATCATACTGCAATCTGCCTCTGAAGATGAGTACTCTGTGCTACTCTCTGAATCAGGTCGCTGATACTTGGTTTGCTTCATCTCAAGGTTCACCTCTCTGCCTGGAGAACGAAACTTCATCATTCTCGTACCATAATCAAAAGTTGCGCCTGCGGTCCTAAGGAAGGGGCGCCCGAGAATGATCTGAGATTCTCTCCAATGATTGGGGGTCTCCATGTCCAAGACTGTGAAGTCCACCTGATAGTTCTTCTCCTCAATCGAGATAATGACGTTCTTCACTTCTCCCTTAGGTCTCTTCACTGAACGATCTGCGAATTGGAGAAAAGCTCTAGATTTGTGAAGTGGTCCTAACTCCAATTTCTGATATAAGGCTAAGGGAGGTAAGTTGATTGAAGAACCGTTATCTAGGAGTGTGCGTGCAAACGCAATGTCGTCAATACGACTCTCCACATAATGAGCACCCATGTCTCTCTTTTTCCTTGGCAAAGTCTGATTCTTGAGACAATAGGTTGTGGCTACCGATAAGACATGTGTCTTTATATTTCGGATATCTTTGTTCCTGCTAACCCTTCTAGGTGTGCATCTCACCTTAAGGTATTTTTGGAAGGCAGGATGGTTAGCCACATATTCATCAAATGGCACCTTAACTGTGATGTTTTCTTTACAAAACCGTGCCATATCGGGGTCACTTTCTGAATCTTTTTGATGTGCTTTCCTACCGTAAGAGCACGGGGGAAAGGGATTGAAGCTAGGGAAACAGAGGATGAAGAGTCTGAATCATGAACTAAAAGATCATTCTTTGTCTTAACAGAAACAGAGTTCTTCATACAAGAATCTTTTTGATGCAACATGGAATCGAAATCAAAACGATCTACTAAAGGTTGTGGAATAGAAGCTGGAGTGGTATCCACCACAAATGGAGATGCAAGGTCCTCCGTAGACTCTGAAGAATATCCATGCTGACGATGCTGCATACGCGCTCTCCTCCTCCTCTCGGCTCCCTGAGTGGAAATCCTCGAATGGTGCTGATGGGGCTCCGAAATATGATGCCTCTCCTCCTCGTCCTCTGAAGACTCCTCAGGTAGAGCTCCAGAGATGCCCCTCCTCGTGTCCCTCGCCCGGTCAGGTACGGTCACGGTCCTTCCGCTCCTGAGTGACATGTGGTTAGCCTCGTCACACGAAAGAATCTCATGTTCAGATTTAGGAGATGCTGAATAGTATACCTGACCAAAGTGCTGCTGAGAACTAGAACGGTTCAGGCTATTGGGGTTAGCCTGAACTTGGGCTGGGATCAAGGTAGAGGGTACAGTCTGCTCGTCTCGCCATCTGGACAGGCGGTTGACATCCACCCGTAAGTCCTGAATCTTGTTCCTGTAGGAACGTAGCTCGTCGAGTATCTGTTGCTGAATATCCACGGGACTAGACGATGAAGAAAGTGGATAAGACTGGGAAGAAGAACGGGAAGACTGGCCCTGTTGGCCAGTGTACTGCCTCTGTTGCTGCTGCTGGGGTTGCAGGCCCTGCTGGCCCATCTGGTAATGGCCCTGTCAGCCATACTGCTGGTACTGCTGCCTCTGCTGCTGGGGTGGCTGGAATCCAGGGCTCTGTTGTGAAGGAGGTGGTGCGGAGGTGAATGCGGTGTTGTGAAAGGTCGGGGGACGCTGATAGGTCTGTCGGTCTCCCGTACTTCCCTGTCTGGCAGGGTCCTGAGTATACCATATCCCATTCACCTCCCAAACTGGGGGAGGCTCCTCATGGACTGTCTCTGCTACTGGAGATGGATGCTGGAAAGAGTGGGTGTAGGATTGGTCCTGCTCCCACGGCTGGGGTTGCCCTGACACCTACTGCTCCTGAATATGGTGAACTCGGTAAACGGGAGCAGAGGGTGCAGTCACTGCGGGTATCCTTATCTTAGATACCTTCTCAGTCAACTCCTCCATCTGTTTTGGAAGTTTGGAGACGCTCCGGTCTAACTCATCAATCCTCCTGTCGATCTTCTCGACATCAGTAAGCTTGTCTGCAAGAAGTCCCATGCTAGGGATCACGTCCTGAGAGAGATCGACTGTAGCTGATTTTCCCCCTCCAATGAGAGTGAACTGGGGGATGGTGTATAGGCCTTGCTGGCCATCTGTGAGCGGCTAGTTTCAGCCATCTGCTTGAATACCATCCAGACAGTATCCGCTCCTCGTGATGTGTAGCTGCCTCCACAGGCAGCGCTCACTAAACCCCGCATCTCAGGGTTGAGACCAGTGAAGAATGATTGGACCAAGATGTTATCATCTAAATTGTGACAGGGACACTTCTGCAGGATGTCCTTGAATCTTTCCCAAGCATCACAGAAGGCTTCATGGGGTAACTGGGAAAAACTTGTAATTCGCGTCCTCATCATGTTAGTTCTACTCAAAGGGTAGAACTTCTTTAGGAATAGGTCCTTGAACTAGGCATAAGTGGTGACGATGATTCCAAGATTCTTTACCCAGTAATCGGCTTTTCCACCTAAGGCAAATGGAAGGGCTTTGAGCCTAATATAATCCTGGCTAACATTATTATGTTTGAGGTTAGCACAGATGAGCTCAAAGTCCCTTAGGAATGCATATGGCTCCTCAGAAGCATTCCCATCAAAATGTGGCAGCAGGTTCAGAAAATGCGGCTTCAACTCAAAATCAACATTGGGTTCGGCCGGACTCAAGTAGTTATGAATTTGATATTGTCTGTGGTTATATGCCGCATCCATTGGTGGTTCGGCCCCAATATTTAACTGTCCTAACTGAGCTCTCAGTAATGCATGTTGCTGCTCAGATGCAGCTAATCAGGCAAGTATCATTCTCATTAGGTCTTCATGGTTCTCTTCTTCCTCTTCTTTCTTCCTTGGAGGAATTTTACTTGAATCTTCTTTATGTCCTAAATCAGCAATGTGTTCTTGATTAGAAGAGGATTTATGAATCATGATATTCTCACCAAGGCGATGGTCTTCCTCGGTGAGGTGGGAAGAGAGAAATGGAATGGTTTGAGAGTAACCATCCAGAGAGTGAGTGATCCTAGGCTCAAGAGGGTCATGAGTCCAGGTTGGTCCAAGTTGCGCTTGGACCTTTGAAGACATACTTTTTGAAGGGTTCAACGAGAGATTGGCAAAGTCCGAATAAATATCCCCCCAATCAGTCATCTTCGATGTCAAAAGAACCGATGAGATCACGATAGTCAATGAGGCGCTAGTTCTAAAGTGCACATAAATGTGCGGAGTGAACTCACACAATAGAAACACAATTCAAACCCCAATTTCACCAACTCAACACGTGATGGCCGTAAGGGTTCGGCCGAATTATCTGGTCAATTTTAGTTTGTGAGAATACAATCTTGGAAAGATTAACGAGCTCTTAGGTTCCCGTATTTTCCTACAGACTGGCCCGGTTCTTACGACTAGTTTGACCTACTTTCAGCCAGTATAGGAATAAGTACGGACCGTATAAATACGGCTACCCGTTCCTTGAGGACTAAGGCGTCCTCTAAACCTCCCACTCTGCTAAGGAAGTCCAGCCCATTTACCGGCTACCCGTATTCCTCACTGAAAAGTAGCTAATCGCCTAAAAAGAAAGAACCAGTAGTAAGTAATAAATCCAGACTTGGCTCTATCCTAGGGTCGTCTCTCTCTCACTTGCAGGTAAAACAAACAATGAGGGCTTTATGCACCCGAGAACAAGGGTTCTTTTTATTCCAATTAATTTAATCGACCTGCTCAATTCAGTCCCAATTTTAGAGTTAGGTTATCACTTGAAATTTATGTGACCACACAAGTACATCTACCGTTCAGTCCCAATTTCCTTTTTGGCCTTAAGTTGTAAAACAAGAAGGGAATCGGAAATCAGAATGCAAACGAGAAACTATGATGTATGCTCAAAAGATGGTATACTTACAGTGAATCTCAGCACTCTCCATGTTTTATGCAGAACTGAATTTGTAAATATTACACTAAATGCATGCAGATCGAGAAAACACACATAAACAATATACTATTAGCGGGGAAGAATTGATTTGATTTTGAGCTAAGTAGTACTTGTCTATGTGCTTCTCATTATGAATCTTATCAGATAAGTGAATCTTCTAAGATATGTGTGGCCTAATTTACGATGGGCACAAACAAATTTTTATCTATACTACCGTGTGCCTAATCCTTAAGTTCGCCACTCAAGTCAAGACCCCACCCTCACCGGAGAGTGAAACAGGTCTCGACACACCACAAATAATGTCCAAGTCTTTTTATACGCGCGAGCTCTCAAATAAGAGCCGCTATAAAGAAGCAAGCTACCTAAATAATTACAATAAAATAATTACAAAAATTTACAAAATTTCTCTCAAAAAATAAATTGTTTTTCCAAGTCCACCGGGCCCTCGCAAGGAAAATAAGATTTATATTAGAGAGATAAAAAACAAGATATATACAAAAATATGAAGAGAAATAATTGCAAAAAAAGGAATAAATACAAGTGGCTCGGGGGTCAGACTACCCGAGTAGATAAAATCTAAATCCAAATTTGTAAACTAATCCCTAAGCCATTTGCCTCCCCGGCAACGGCGCCATCTGACGGGTCGCTAAATACGTGTTTTAATTCGTGTTCGTTGTAATACGTGTACTTAGCGATTCGGTCAGAACCGAGAGAAGACCACCGTAAAGAGTGTCTCGGCTTTAATTTATATCCCGGGCAAGTCCGAGGTCGAACTCAGGGAGGCAAAGAAACAACTTGGGTTTAATTTGAAATTTAAGATCTAGAATTTCACACGGTAATTTTTTAAATTTTTTAATGCAAAATGAAAGGTGAATGCCAATGCAACTGAATTACGACACTAAGAAAGCATACAACCAGGCCAAATTAATTCAATTTAGCCAAATTATATTTTTCCTAAAGCCCTAATCCATTGGGGAACACAAAGCACATTTTTTTAGAATTTTAGGGGTTAAAATGCAATAATGAAAAATAAATACTTTTTATGGGTGTTTTTGTAATTTCTCATACAAACAATAAGCAAAAATGATGAAAAATTTACTGAAATGAAAACATGATGCAAGGAGACTACAGTAATTTTTTTGGAATTTTTTGACAAGTTATGAAGTTTTTATGGATTTTTTAGTGAAAACAGAGTGACAGTGAGTAATTAATTCCTAATAAATCCACATTATCAAATTAATCAGAGTGCAAATTATCCTAAAAAGATATTTCTATATAGAATGCAGGAGACTTGAAATTTCGCAAAAAAGATGTATGTGGATTTAAATAAAAATCAAATATGAATTTCACTCTATGATTTATTTCAGGCATAAGATATCTCCACATTGGATGAAATTTGGATAGTACGTTCAACACTCTTCAAGGCGTCACATATAATTTTCGTGGAATTTTTAGAGCAACCGTCTGTGAGATATAAATTTAAGTGCTCAAAATGGGTAAAATATGTAGAATTTCAGTCTCACAATTTTAATTAATTACCCAAATATAACAAAAATATAAATAAATATCCACAATGTAGAGAATTAGTTGCTTATCACAATGGCATTTTTCATTGAACATAAAGATGCATAAACAAGGTCCAAATTATAGTGCGAACACAGCGGTCTTTGTGCAAAACAGAAATCAAATAAATCAATACAAATATCTAGAAGGACTGTTTTATAATTATAGGAACATAAAATATAATTACTGCAATTTTTACATAAAAAATAAGGAAAAGAAACTACCCCTTCTTCTTCCTTGTACGCAGGTAGAGAAGAACCCAAAGGGATGGAGTCAGCGGCGGTGGAATAGGACAGCGCCGGCGCGCGGTGGTGGCACGGAGGCGCTCCGCACGCGGGTTGAGGCTTGGACGGCGATGGGCGGCGTGGGGAGGGCCGCTGCGCGTGATGGTGACGCAGTGGTCGGGCTAAACTATATTTTAGTGAGTAACATCTTTTTTTTATAAACTTATTTAATATGGTATATTATTTATATATTACTGTTTATATGTATTTATACTTATATACTATGTATTTACATTTGTATTTTGTTATTTTTATACATAGTACCATATTGAAATAATTTATTTATAACATATACATATTATGCATGAATATCTAGGGTTTATTAATTCTTTTTGGAATTTTTGCATGATTTTAATTTTTATTTGTATTTATATAGAAGTTATAAAATATGTACAATGTTTAAAAAATATAAGGAGACTAAAAATGTGTAAAAGAAAATATAATGGCTCATTAGATAGATATACAAGTACCTAAATAACCCAATTAGTTGGCTTTGGAATCTTAACTCCAGTTCAGATGAATCCACCTTCATTTTATAGATAATTAAATTTTAAATACAATGGAGGTGATTTTGATTTAATTTGATTTCATATGGAGAACATATTGATCAATCAATTTTTCTTTACAATTTTTCTACTGAGTGTACTGATCTTAACATCATAATTTATTTTTGCAAATAATTTTATTATTTTCTACACATTATTATGTACGTGTTTTATATTGAATACATTATTATTTAAGGTTTATATGATGATGAATAAAGTACTTCAAGTTTTCACTAAGTAAACAATATTTTATACTTAGAGTAATAAGGGTTTTCTTTGTATTTACGTGCATCACTTCATCCTATCTCCCCCTACTTTGTTTCTGGTCAACCTAGTCAATATTTATCTTGGTCTCGAGATTCAAAGTCACTACGTATTATAAATACTTCCTTTATTTTTTTCTTTTATTTATTCTTTTATTTTGGTTTTAAATACCAGTATTAATATATTATTTGTAGACAAATGTTAGGATGTTAATTCATACAGATTAGTGATATTGACATGTGTTTTACTCAGAATTTGAAGCCAATATGAAAGAATAAAGGTGAATGAATGTGTTTTCATCCCCCCCATACTTTGCTTTGCTAGTCCCGAGCAAACAATTATTAGGAGAATAAGTGTGGAAAGAGAGACTAAAGAAAAGAAAAATAAAGAACTTAAAATGATTATGATTTTTATAGACCTTTGGATTGTTAGTTTGGCAGACCCATGTTGAAAATAGGACTCAGAACTTAACAACCCCCAAGTTCCACAATTCTCTGTTCAGTTCACCTCAATAGTTAGGTCAGAACAAGTCTTTTCATTTGCAATTCTTATGACTATCAATCTCATTTGTACAATGTATGTGAAATGGTAGCTCTCCACATCTTAAAGTGGCAAAGAAGCAATCTTCCTTAGCAAGGTAACTGTAATTCCCCAATCTAACTACTCTTTCCTCAAGGAGCGAGATATTATGTTCAAAGTTCAAGTGCAACTATATCCAAGAAGAGTTGGTATAGAAGAGAATGGAATGATACTAGTGTTGCCACATATCCTTTGGATCTTGGCAAGTGTAGCCAATTCTCCAGCTATAAAAAACCTTGTAATATTTGACAATGAAGCGTAAGCCTTACTTATTGATACATAACTCCAATGGAAATGATTTTTCATTGAATTTTTATCCATCTTAAAATTTTGGAGCCTTTATTTCATACCCTTTTTTGAATGTACATAATCGTAGCATTTACATAGGAAGTTTTTCTTCTTGAGGTAGTAGACAATCCCTTTTTTGTAGCTTCATTGCAACCCACAACAGCTTGTCTTTAGGCGTCGTCGCCACTAGATTAGGTTGGGTGCATTGGCCTCTTATTGGATCGACATATGCTTCCATCAGTGCGCTTTTCAATCTAAAGTATTATGCCCTTTACCAATTCATCATAGTTGAGCTACGTGTAGAGTAATTGTATAATTTAGGCCACAGTCAACAAAGTTCAAGTGTGTATCATGAAATTTTTTACATAGCCTAATCAAGATGACATGTGAACATAGTCTTGTGGACTCAAAGAATTAAGTCACATTGACATGAAACATCTTTATTCTCGTTATTATAAGATTCCTATGATATTAAGTGGATTATGTTCTTAACCAAGCTCAATTCTTCAGATTTTATTCCAGGTTAGTTCAATCATCAAAATCATTCTAAAAATGTGGATTAAAATGCAAAGATATTGTTGTTAAATAAATTTCCTTGTTTTGATATTTTTATATTGTTTTCAATTGTCTTGTAGTTTTTCACGAATTTTAAAACTTTTACTTGTTATGTATTTTTGAAGGGTTACTGAATTGCATGTATTTACAAGTACTCACAAGGATTGTGTATGTATTCGCAAAGGATTTTCTACAAATATATACAGATTATGTACATGATTTTATTTACAAAAGGGGTTTGTTTGTATAATTTTACAACACCATTATGTACAAGATTTTCAAAAGCATTTGAAATCATTTTCGTAAATATTTTATAAAAAATGTTAAAATTTATTTTGCAAATATGTTACACAATTTTATAAGTTTACAAAAAGTTTTTCAAGTATATATAATGTTTTGCAAACAAATTTACAAAGATTTTTCAAAGGTTTTCTAAAAGATTTTGCAAAACATTTCACAACCATTTTTCAAAGCATTTGCAAAATATTTTCAAACCACTTTTGATAACATTGTAAAAAAATTAAACATTTAAATGAGTTTTCAATCTTTTTATTGATTATTCTTACCTAATGTATTAGAGCCATGTCATTGAAAATACAAAAAAGTATAAGTTATTAATAAGTATATATATATACAATATATACGATCCCCCTATACTTGGCTCTAACTATGCCCTCCTAGTGACCAAGGAGCAATAAAGGAAGACATAACACATGCTAAGTGTAGAAGAATACTATACTACAATGACATAATGGAAGAAAAAGAAGTTGATCGTCCCTGTACTAAGGATCAACTAATCCTAAGTATAAAAGACTGTACAATAAGTAGGTATGATCAAGGGTGCAAATAGAAAATCAATGACTCAGTTTGTCTCCCCCTAAACTTAAGGTAAAGAGTCCCAAAGTATGGAATAAAATATCAACAAGTTGAAAGACACGCTAGGGAACAATAAGGCAAAACTCGAGTCACTCGTCACCCCTTATACTTAGGATCTAGTCATCTTAAGTATAACACTGATGAAAGGGATGCATGAATAACATGGAAGAAAGGAAATGACAAAAAGTAAAGAAAAAGGATCTTTTTGTAGCTCTATTCTAAATCTTCTAGTGATGGGAGTTCTTCTTGAAATGCCACAACAATTGAATCGACAACAGAGGAATGTGTCATTCTCTAAATACAGCTTCAACAATTGTCCAATCACCACAAACTGTTTTACATCTGATGACAACCGAATTTTGACGATGTTACCGTTGTCACGCAAAGTCTTCACTGTGAATGACCTAGTTGTTGGACATGCGAGCCCACAGCGAGCCATTATGCAATAAATGTTATTGCACGTATCATTCCATGATCTGAAATGAAGAATAAATAATTTGCATAATAGGTCCCCTTGTACAATTAGGGTTATGTACCATGGCCATCTTAATGATCATGCAGCTGTTGATTCATTAAATGAATCATAGAGGCTGGTACTTGGATGAATATCTAATGGGTTAGATAGAGGACTCATCAAGCACCGTCAAATGATTATTAAGAGATGATCTCCAGCCTGAGTAGGAGATGGCAATCCTTTCTCACATAGGCTGATATCTGACCGACCTCTTGATGCAGGTCCTCTACATGGGAATAGTGATTCGGAGGTGTCAGATTAGTTAAGTCAATGGGTTGACTTAGCGAGATCGAGATAACCTAAGTCCTATGTTGAATACTGTCACAGCATAGGCACACATCCTCTGACTAGAGACAAATGTGTTACTATATGTCTGAGTATGTACATTTGACAGACCATTAGGTTGATGACCTAATCAAGGTCTATACACCGGCGAGCTGGTGTGCATATAAGGGCATATGAGTAATACGATCTCTCAAAGGGATCATACAGGTTCACTTATGAACCGGAAGACATGAGCTCACTCATGAGGTATTGGGACCGATCAAATTCCATGCATGGTCGTCATGCTTTGGAAGCATGACAAGAATTCGAAGGTATGATATATGCTTTGGGAAAGCATATGATCGATACCAAATCCCAATGACCAAGATTGAGAAACTTGGTGATCAAACCCTTAAGAAGACAGTATAAAATAGATCTTCATCTTCAGGTTGATCATTGGTCTTCCAGTATGCAGGATGTGCAGGTATTGGGAATACCTGAGGGTGGTGTGATCATAAACGACTGTATAACCATGACGCTTCTAGTCCGAGGGAGTGATGAAACAGGTCTGGATTTTAGTGACTCCTCTCAGTAGAGAAGTAACTTGATCTTAGTCCAAATGTTGGACATTGATCTGAATGTGATTCAGATGCAATGAGAAGATTAAGTATACAGACTTGATTTAATCAAGCATCTATGAGAGGTCCGTTAGATCTGGATTTGAGATGAGATCTCAACATCCAAGTCACTATACAAGGAACAATACAATCGCCCTGTCCTTATCTCCAAGTATCTGCGGAGAAGGCACATTATTCTTGAAGGAGTTCAAGAATAATTCCTATGATGAATTTAGTATCGAAGCAAGATGGTTTTGATGATTAAATGAGATTTAATTATCAAAGTATAATATGAATAAGATTCATATTTTGAGAATGTGTCCAAGATAATTAAATGAGATTTAATTATCAAGTACAATATGAATAAGATTCATGTTGAGAGAATGATTGTCCAATATAATTAAATGGGATTTAATTATCAATGATAAGCAGATCGTGGATAGTGATATCCAGAATATCTGTGTATATTATAAATGAGATTTATAATATATCAGAGAGAGAGAAATATTGTAAATAACATTTGTTAATTATTAATGTGGATTGGATCCACATTAGTTAATTAATTGGAAATGTAATTTACAAATTAGTTTGGGATGTGAATATGATTCACATTTTTTTTCAATGGCATGATTGAATTATTCACAAATTAATTTGGTGGATATTATTGCAATAATAATTATTGTAAATAATCAAGAAATAATAATATAAATAAAAGGAGACAAAAACCACCTATAATCATAGGTGGCGTCACCTATGACTTAGTCATAGGTGACGCCTCCTTGATTTTAGGAGGGGTTGTTGTCTCCTCTTATTTGTTGACTTATTATCTCTTGATAAATTAATTTATGTTAATTAAATTTTGCTGATAATAATTCAACACATATTTAATTTAATATAAATTAATGTTGTTGGTTTTTAACCAACACCAATCATAGCCGTTGGATGGCTCTTGGATTACAATGACCGTTGGATCCATGAGAGCCATGGATTGAGATCCATTGGATCCCAAACTAGTATATAAAAAGGGTAGCCCTAGCCCTGAAGGGTACACCAAGTAGATGCCTACTCTACTTCTCTCTCTCCCTCTCATTATCGTGCTCTCTCTCTCTCTCCATAGGGTGGCCGACCACCATTGTTGAGAAAGGAGAAGTTCTCGCCTTCGCCTTCGACGACTCGAGGATCTCCTTCTTCTTCGTGGCTACTTGCTGTAGAGGAAGACGACGGATTTCGCTTAACGAAATCAGGGGCTCTATTGCTTGGATCTTCATCAAGGATTGCGGGAGGGACGCGACTCATCATCGTGCCCGCAAGTGCGTTCTTCGTGGATCGGACTTGAGACAGGAGGATCTCTTGTTTTGGATCTCGCGATCACAACCACGCTTCAAAGGTATTCCTTATACTTTGTGGTTTGATGAAACGATCCGAGAAGTGTTCTCGTGATCATGTGGTTTCATCGTTTGATTTAAAAAAAATTTTAAATTCCGCTGCACCTTGCGACTAGTACGACTAGTCGCCCCGATCGTATTCGATGCGATCATCACGCTTCCGTGATGCGCTTGAGGATTCTCAATATCCTTCAAGTGGTATCAGAGCCAGGTTGAAAAAGGTTTTGGATATGATCCATGAACCATAGACGACTTGGGTTTGAAATGGTCGCAAAAAAAATTTTTGGCGCATTTGAATTTTTCGCAACTCTGTCTAATTAATTTTTTCAGCACTGTTTAAATTTCTTAAACACAAAATATTCAATTGGATTTTCTTCTCCATTAAACAAGGAAACCATAGGACTTGAGTTTACTAAATTTGATTTTAATTTGCTCAAGATATGGCCTTTTGAATATGCATGTATTCACAGTTGCGGGAACTGCAGAACAGAACGTGATTAATTTGTTAATTACGGTTTTGTTACGCCTCGAAATGCGTGAAATATCACATAGGTTCTGTAATAAATCAAGTTGGCAATCTTAGGGCACTAATTTTGCAAATTTTGGATTTAAATTGATCAAGATAAGTTAATTTTAGTGATAAGGGGTCACTGCTGGAAATTGACATTTTTTTATCATGAACCTTGTGATAGTCATTCAAATAAATGTTGATGAAAATTAATTGTTAATTTTCTGAAATTGGTTATTGATAAATATTTGTGGAATATTTAAAGATGATAATCAATTCCTTGAATGGCATCCCACTAAACCATAATGATAAGATAGTTGATCTTGATCATTGGTTAATTTGAAATCATCAACAAACATTGTTTTCATGAAAAACCCTAGGTCATCCTACAATAGTTGTAGGACAACTTTTACATGAAAAACCTCTTGCTTGAAAAGGATTGGGGATTTGTTTAGCAAATCTCCTTATAATATAATCAAAAATGTTTTGATGTATATTATATGGTATAATTTCGGTTGAAAGACCGATGAGCATCTCAAAGTACATGATGATCTATCTGGTATTATCCTTTCCTGAGGTGGATATGGTGTCTAGTCGGAGATCGCTGGGGTAGCGGGTTGCAACGTATGTGGTCCGTCCCACTCTCGTCGGTACTGGCCATGACAGCGGGTAAGGATTGGATAATGCCGGGGAAATCAAAGTGTATTTCTAATTATTAAAATTTGAAATAATACGTACTTTGAGATTATACCTAATATTCAAGTAAAATTCAAAGTTTGTTGATTGATAATAGGATTGATGATTGATTTAATGTGATTAAATTAATTATATCCTATGAAACACTCTATTATGAATAGATGTGTATTTCCCTTGGAAGAATTAATTATGTGAATATGATTCACGATGATTAATTACAATTTGAATAAGAGGTGGAGGATCACATAAGTGACATCCTTGGTCTCCCGTCAAGGCAAAGAATTTCGTCGCCAAAAGTTGTATATAGGAGACGCCTGTCCGAAGTGACAGATCCTATATACAATTATTTGGATCGGGTTCTTTGCTTCTCGAAAGAGTAAGGCCGTATACGTAGTGACCCCAATATCGGGTCCTCATATTATTGGGGCGATATTGGATTGCGTATAGCGAGTTTTAAGCCTGTTGACGGTTGGTTCAATTAGCAACGGGTCAACATCATCTTAGGGGTGGTGGGCCCAGGTCTTAAAGACCGAATTGGGAAATGCAAGTTGGACTTGCAAGGCGGAATGTGTTCCCGCATCTCTTTATTCGAATCACAGGTTCTCATATTATTGGGATGTGATAAAGATAGAGAGGAGATCCCAGATCTTGCTTGAGATATAGTGGTAAGTATATCTCTTACTTTGAAAGACGATTAGGGAATAATCCTTCATAGTAGACATAGCAAGACATATTTGATTTAAAATTCCTAAATCAAAGTAAAATATGTATATATAATATATATACCCTTATGCAATTTTCTTATTTCAGATAATCCTTCATAAAACCCACTCATTGTTATACTCAATAATAACCAGTAAAATATCATGGATTGGACTCATGATCAGATATTGTACTTGCAATTGGACACATAATGTATGTGGTTGCAATGTGCAAGTTTCCTCAACATAATGAGGAATGAAGATTAAATAAGACAATAAGACATCACCTTAGGGTTTGTATGTCTCTATAGTCTTGATCTTTCATCGAGTGTACTTTGGAAGTGACATGTCGATGGTGATCGTAATTGTCGAATAATCCTTATAAAATCTAAGAAGATGTTCTGGCATACATATGTACTCTAAACATTTAATCATGAATGGCATGGTTCTCTGCATAACAGAATGGTGGCTCGAAAGAGATGATGTATTCAAAATATTTGAATACCTACCTGAACCAATGTTTTAGGAGTCTAGATGGATGTAGACATGATGATTGTTATCATTCTACAGTCTATACTCTAGTCATTCATGAAGCTTCATAATATTCATATTGTATGAATTTAATGAAGCATGTATAAATGTTGAAGTCCTTTTGTATTGAAATATTTTGAATTCAACATAAGAGATTCTTTGTCTTGAACAATGGTTGTTTATAGATGAAGAGAGCACAGTGGAAGCATGGGTCGGACCCGTGTGAGAAGGAAAGTCAAAGAGTTGATTATACTTCTGTGACTTCCATATGACATCCAAAGAGTTGGATGAATGCCTATACTGCAATAACTTGATGTGTTGATAGTATGACTATCAAGTCTGTCTAGAATCCTTAGAGAAGGACTCAGATAGTGCATCATAATAATCTATATCTACATTTGATCATTGAAATTGACTTGCTTATTTGATAAGATAAAGTCTGATAATTGTATCTCAATCTTCTAACAACACTTGCAATGTGTTGCACATGTTTTAGAAGACTGGAAAATTTTGATCTTAAGGTTTATAGTTATCCACATAGACATTGATGCAATTGTTGCAACAATCTCTGTTGGATTGATATACTTCTTAATTTCAGTGGGAGAGCCTTAGTCTTAGAGAATGTCTCTATGACCTAGATATTAGAATACACTCATTGTTTATTTCTAAATGTTGGAAATAAACATGAATTCTGGAATAAACCTATCATAAAGAGTTATGATGGATATATTTCAGATAATAATCTAGCATCTGATGGACTCTACTAAATTAGAAATTTAATGAATGGTTCATTAAGATTTCTAATACTGAAAGTTAAACCTTATAAGATCAATAGGAGGATAAAGATCATTTGACAATGATTTAGCATCAAGTTTTGGACATATGTCTGCTGATGAGATCAATAGACTAGTAAGATATGAAACTTTAGAATGTCTAAAATTTCAAATCTTACATACTTGTGAATATTGTATTCAAAGTAAAATGTCCAATACACCCTTTTATGGGAAAGGTGTAAGATGTCAAGGTATTCGAGATCTCATACATATTGATGTATGTGAATCATATATATCATAGTGAACATTGTGGATATGTGATATCTATTGATGATCATGTATGATATGAGATTTCTTCTCTTCACCTGGGAAACCTTTGAAATGTTCAAAGATTTCGTAATTTTGGTTTAGAACTAAAGTTTGAAGGAAGATTAAATGAATTTGATCTAATCAAGGTAACAAGTACCTATTAGATGAATTCAAAGAATATCTTATGGAGATATGAATATCATTTCTATCTCAATCCTCCTGACACACCTAAACTCAATGGAGTTGTAGGAAGATACAATTAGATCATGTGTGACATGATTTGATCAATGATGAATTTTAGCATAATTATCCCTTAGTTTCTAGGTATATATTTGTAGTAGAGACTACAATATATATATATCCTTAATAAGGTTCCATGCATGTAAGCTGGAATCTAGCACTTGAGAGTGCTACTTCATTAGGAAAATAAAGGATGGTATTGGATACCTACTTTACGACCTTGAGACTCTTAAAATATCTCATCTTTGAGAATATGATTCTTATAGGATGACTCTCTTGAGAATCAAGATGAAAATGAAGTAAAGGAACTCATTTAATCTTGAGAAGATAATGAGGCTCCAGAAATCGGAAACTAAAAGGGACAATTAAAGATGAAACACTAATACCTCTTCAAATGAGTTTGAAGATGTATTCCATGTGTCAGTTAAGTCTGACAATGATCAGACTTCATGTGATGAAGCTCCTAAGGATCATGACATGGAAAGATGGATATTAGCAATAAAGGTCTAAGGTAGACTTCATATACAAGTGTTGTATATGGACCCTCGAGGATCCACTTATAAGGGTTGGACCCATTGAGGTGTAAATGGATCTTCAATAGAAAGAGGAAACCTGATGAGAAGGTAGAGACCTTTAAAGCACGGTTTGTAGCCATGAGCTACACACCGAAGAGAAGACATCGATTGCGATGAGGCTTTCTTTTCAGTGATCATGCTTAAACCCATCAGAATATTGCTAACCCTAGCTTCACAATTTGACTATGGTATCTTCAAGATGTAAGTCAAGATTGTATTCCTCTATGAATAACTCTTTGAGGATATTCACATGAAGTAGCCCCAGGGCTTCATGGTTGAGGAATGCAAGATGTGCTGGCTAAAGAACTCCATCTTTGGACTCAAATAAGCTTATTGTCGTTGGAACATAAGATTTGATGAAATTATAATTGTTATAATTTCAAATAGAATCTTGATGAACCATGTGAAGCTTAGTGGGAGTGCCATTGTGTTCATCGTGCTAAATGTAGATAATATCCTAATCATTTGGAATGATATAAGGATGATAATAAGTGTTTTATGACCTGGCTATTCCATACCTTGAGATATGATCTCAAAAGATGCCTCTTGGATCTTAGTTCTGAAGGTGTTCAGAAGTAAAGAAAAGAAGGTATTGAGACTATCACATTTGTAGTACACCTTGGACATGTTCCATATTCTAGAAATTCCAAGAAATGCTTTCTTACCTTTAAGATTTGGTACTGACCTATCTAAAGGGATAGCACCTCAAAGAGTTGAGGAAGTGAATGCTAAAACTGGTTGCCCTTTTGTGCATCAGTTATGAAAAGTTGAAAGTATGCTAAATGTGTACAAAAGCCAGATATCTGCCATGCAGTGGGAATAGTAAACTGTTACTAATCCTACTATGGAGATAGAACACTTAATTGCAGTAATAACAATATCTTCAAAGATGACAAGGCTTTGGAGATAGTGATCTCTAAGTCTTATCTTCAAGAAATTAAGACTTTTAGATGGAGATCTAAAAGGTCTTAACTGCGAATACCTTAGGAGATAGAGATCTCCAGGGATAAGGGTATTCTGATAAGGATAATAGAAATTTCATGCTGGTTATAATAATATTTCTTTGAGTTGTAGTATCAAGGATACTATGACTGACAAGATTGAGCATTAGTTGCATTAGATGCAACATTCGCATTAGATGCGAGCACTGTTACTGGGGATATGCAAGTGCCGTAAAAGGACTTGGCGTAGTCTAGCAGGAACAGAGTGACTGATCAGCTTACCTAGCTATTTTCTAAATAGCCTATGATTGTCACATGAGTGTGGGTTTAAATGATTAGCCCATTAATGGCTCTTTGGGCTAGTGGGAGATTGTTGGACATGCGAGCCCACGGCGAGCCATTATGCAATAAATGTTATTGCACGTATCATTCCCTGATCTGAAATGAAGAATAAATAATTTGCATAATAGGTCCCTCTGTACAATTAGGGTTATGTACCATGGCCATCTTAATGATCATACAGCTGTTGATTCATTAAATGAATCATAGAGGCTGGTGCTTGGATGAATATCTAATGGGTTAGATAGAGGACTCATCAAGCACCGTCAAATGATTATTAAGAGATGATCTCCAGCCTGAGTAGGAGATGGCAATCCTTTCTCACATAGGCTGATATCTGACCGACCTCTTGATGCAGGTCCTCTGCATGGGAATAGTGATTCGGAGGTGTCAGATTAGTTAAGTCAATGGGTTGACTTAGCGAGATCGAGATAACCTAAGTCCTATGTTGAATACTGTCACAGCATAGGCACACATCCTCTGACTAGAGACAGATGTGTTACTATATGTCTGAGTATGTACATTTGGCAGACCATTAGGTTGATGACCTAATCAAGGTCTATACACCGGCGAGCTGGTGTGCATATAAGGGCATATGAGTAATACGATCTCTCAAAGGGATCATACAGGTTCACTTATGAACCGGAAGACATGAGCTCACTCATGAGGTATTGGGACCGATCAAATTCCATGCATGGTCGTCGTACTTTGGAAGCATGACAAGAATTTGAAGGTATGATATATGCTTTGGGAAAGCATATGATTGATACCAAATCCCAATGACCAAGATTGAGAAACTTGGTGATCAAACCCTGAAGAAGACAGTATAAAATAGATCTTCATCTTCAGGTTGATCATTGGTCTTCCAGTATGCAGGATGTGCAGGTATTGGGAATACCTGAGGGTGATGTGATCATAAACGATTGTATAACCATGACGCTTCTAGTCCTAGGGAGTGATGAAACAGGTCTGGATTTTAGTGACTCCTCTCGGTAGAGAAGTAACTTGATCTTAGTCCAAATGTTGGACATTGATCTGAATGTGATTCAGATGCAATGAGAAGATTAAGTATACGGACTTGATTTAATCAAGCATCTATGAGAGGTCCGCTAGATCTGGATTTGAGATGAGATCTCAACATCCAAGTCATTATACATGGAACAATACAATCGCCCTGTCCTTATCTCCAAGTATCTACGGAGAAGGCACATTATTCTTGAAGGAGTTCAAGAATAATTCCTATGATGAATTTAGTATCCAAGCAAGAAGGTTTTGATGATTAAATGGGATTTAATTATCAAAGTATAATATGAATAAGATTCATATTATGAGAATGTGTCCAAGATAATTAAATGAGATTTAATTATCAAGTACAATATGAATAAGATTCATGTTGAGAGAATGATTGTCTAAGATAATTAAATGGGATTTAATTATCAAGGATACGCAGATCGTGGATAGTGATATCCAGAATATCTGTGTATATTATAAATGAGATTTATAATATTTCAGAGAGAGAGAAATATTGTAAATAACATTTGTTAATTATTAAGTGGATTGGATCCACATTAGTTAATTATTTGGAAATGTAATTTACAAATTAGTTTGGGATGTGAATATGATTCACATTTTTTTTCAATGGCATGATTGAAATATTCACAAATTAATTAGGAATTAATTTGGTGGATATTATTGCAATAATAATTATTGCAAATAATCAAGAAATAATAATACAAATAAAAGGAGACAAAAACCACCTATAATCATAGGTGGCGTCACCTATGACTTAGTCATAGGTGACGCCTCCTTGATTTTAGGAGGGGTTGTTGTCTCCTCTTATTTGTTGACTTATTATCTCTTGATAAATTAATTTATGTTAACTAAATTTTGTTGATAATAATTCAACACATATTTAATTTAATATAAATTAATGTTGTTGGTTTTTAACCAACACCAATCATAGCCGTTGGATGGCTCTTGGATTACAATGACCGTTGGATCCATGAGAGCCATGGATTGAGATCCATTGGATCCCAAACTAGTATATAAAGACGGTAGCCCTAGCCCTGAAGGGTACACCAAGTAGATGCCTACTCTACTTCTCTCTCTCCCTCTCATTCTCGTGCTCTCTCTCTCTCTCCATAGGGTGGCCGACCACCATTGTTGAGAAAGGAGAGAAGTTCTCACCTTCGCCTTCGACGACTCGAGGATCTCCTTCTTCTTCGTGGCTACTTACTGTAGAGGAAGATGACGGATTTCGCTTAACGAAATCAGGGGATCTATTGCTTGGATCTTCATCAAGGATTGCGGGAGGGACGCGACTCGTCATCGTGCCCGAAAGTGCGTTCTTCGTGGATCGGACTTGAGACAGGAGGATCTCTTGTTTTGGATCTCGCAATCACAACCACGCTTCAAAGGTATTCCTTATACTTTGTGGTTTGATGAAACGATCCGAGATGTGTTCCCGTGATCATGTGGTTTCATCGTTTGATTTAAAAAAATTTTTAAATTCCGCTGCACCTTGCGACTAGTACGACTAGTCGCCCCGATCGTATTCGATGTGATCGTCACGCTTCCGTGATGCGCTTGAGGATTCTAAATATCCTTCACTAGTCCCTTTGCTCTTTAATTTGCTTAGGAATATCATCATCTTTGCATAAAATAACCACACTTTCTGACAAGGCTTGAAAGTCTTTCGTCTGATATGCTTGTCATGCCATCGTTTGACTTCCTCCTTGTACATCGGGCCTTTATCATATGCATAATATTGGAATTCTATGAGTCTGTACAGATCAATCTTTCGGTTCTGACCACATGTTTTAAAGTCCAAATTTTACAGTCGTAGATTGTTGTTAAGTAGGGAGATCAGGGCTTTAATTAATGGAATTAAGTTGCAATGTCGTTGCAACCCTTAAAATCCCTCAACAAAAAATATTCAATCTCAAGCCAAAATAAATAGAGAAAATGTAGCAAGAGATATTTTCTATTTAATTAACATGTATAGCGTACATGGTAGAATTCAATACAATGAAAAATCAATGAAAAGAATCAAGGAATTTCTATGAAAACTAGTCTTGGTTTTTGTATTTTTGAATTTTATTTTTTTTATGAAATTTAATTTTTATAATTTTTTATTTGATTTTGATCTTTATATTTTTATTTTAAATTCTTAAAGAATTTTAAAAATAATTAAAGCAAAAATTAATAAAAGAAATTAATAAAAAAATAATAAGAGTTAAAACTTTTGTATTTTATAGAGAGGAAAAATACATATAAAAAATCAAATAAAATTATTTTTGAGTTTCTGACAATTTTTAATGTTTTTATGATTTTTCCAGAGTTTTATAAAATTTCTAAAGCTTTTAAACAAATTAAAAAAGAAAATAAAATAAACAGAACACAAAAAGAATGTTTTTGGGTTTTTTAAAGATCAAATAAAGTCAAAAATATTTGAGATATAAAGATGAAAGATGAATATTTGTATTTTCCAGAAAGAAATTTTCAAATTTTTGGTGATTTTTCTTTGAATTTCTATGAATTTCTTATGTTTTGAATTTCATAATTTTTATTGTTTTTATGAGCAATAAAAATGAGAAAATTATATAGAAATTAAAATAAATTAAAAGAAGCAAATAAGATTTTTTTTAGAAATTTTATAAAAAAGTTATATTTTTTTATTGATTTTCAAATTCAAATAGGGATTTTTTATGAGGTCTTTGAATTTTTAAAAAGAATAAAAACAATAAAAATGCAAAATAAAAAGTATGGATGAAAGATCAATGTGACATGAAACTAAAATAATTTTTATGGAATTTTTAGAGGTGTTTTGATAAATTTTCTTTGATTTTTAATATGAAAAATAGATGCAGACGTATAAGGGCCTAAAAGAAAATATTAGAAATTTTTATACTAAATGATAACAAATATGAAAAACTATTGGGCGAATATGCAAAATTCCCAATAAAACGTGTGCTCATGTACGTGTGCCCCGTTGAACAAAACCTAATTGTAAATAAAATAAATCCAAGGACCAATCAATAACACATAAGTCATGTTAAATTAGCCACACAGGAATTATATCTAAATTTGAACTGGACCAAAGTGAAATTAAAATAAATTGTAGGATATAAAGTGCAGATGTTCAATACATAAAATGCAGATGCGTGTCCACTGGGGACCTGTTTGAAAATTAAAATAAAAGTAGGGGTCTCAGTTCCAATTTTACCTTTAAAACACATGGCACTCCATACGGCCTTGATGCGTTGACCCTCTGATCCAACGGTTGACAAGGAAATTTGCGTGTACGGATGAGATTCGATCTGAGGACCTCAATCCACATCTCAGCTTTTGGGCAAAATCAACAGTCGAGATTTAAATTGATGCCTTGTTCTTGATCGTGTGGTATTGAGTGGCCCTGGATGAACTATTAATGACGACTCCGGCAAAGTTCAATCGAGGAGATCTCAGTCGATCTCCTCCTGCATCAGCTTATGATTGGTGCTACATCTACCAGTGCTCCTGCTTTTTATATCAGTTGACTCAAAGGCGATATGTGATGGCTAGGAGAGGAACAGAAGGCGAGAGGTTTGGGAGCTCCAGGTGAAATTCCTGATTTTGCTCCTATGTTCCCAAGCGTGATTTTAACCTCCAAATTAAAGCTTGTGCTCGGTAGAAGTCTCCGGTCAAGTGGTTATGTCAAATGCACAGAAAATGGTGAATGGATGGGGGCTCCAGCTATGGTGGACGGAGATGGAAGCCAATCCTCAAATATGGAGTGATATAAGGGTGATAAGAGATGGGAGGAGATGAAGATCGTATTAGTGAGTGAAATGGTGAGGTCAGAAGTGAGTTGAATGCTCGGAACCCCTCGGATCCTGCAGATTGTAGGTTGAAGATGAACAACGTATTTGGTTAAATATAGAAAATTAAATGCAAAACTTCAGCAAAGAAATCAAAGGGCTAAACCTATGGTTACCTAGGGTAAAGAAATGCAGAGATACTGCTTCGATATACGCTGCTATAGAGAGGCAGAACACATGAAAGAGAGCTCCGACGTGTGGCTGGATCGTGAACCTAGGGCACCAAACTAGCACTCCAAATAGGGGTACCACTCCTCTGTCACCGAATCATGAACCATGCCACTCAATCCCAGGCAAAATTAGGCTACATTCAGATCAAAGTCACAACGAAGTTGAAGGGTTGGATTTATAGAGATTGCACCGAAGGGTTTCGAATTTCAAGTCACGAGCGAATCAAGGTGATAGTGGTGGATCTGGAGTGCTGGCGGTGAAGAGGAATTAGCGGGTGAAATTTTTTGAGAAGGATGTGCGACGAGTTAGTCAAAGAGGCTCGTGGGAAAATCGGAGGAAAATGGGTGGCATGGGAGATGGGTAAGATTAGCGGGTGGCCAAAAAAGTTGACCCGGGTCAATAAACCCCGGTCGACCAATCAGGGTGCCTTTAGGTTAGGATAAATAAGAGATAAAGACAAAATTTTAAAAAATAATTAAATAAATAAACTTCAAATAGAAAATGAATCAAAAAATTAAATAATGTAAATAAAAAATGTTAAGAATAAAATAAAGTTAATTTTGGTGATTTTTATATAATGAAATAATGAATATACAATGGTTAAAATAAATATAAAGGGTTATTTCTACGTGTGTATACCTATATATACAAGGATTTAATTTATTATTAGTTATTTATACAAATATAAACATAATTCAATATTTTATTTATTTATAACATTTTACAAAGGTTTTAATGGTATTTTTGTTTGGTTTTTAGGACTTAATTTATTAGGTTAAATAAATAGGTATATGTATAATATTTACATAGTGATACCTATAGAATATATACATGATTTTTTTGTTGATTTTTATTTAGTAGTTTTTATTGATATTTTATATGAGTCGAATATAATATTCACAATAATAAAAAACACAATATTCAAAAATATGTACAAGAAAATAAATAACTAAATAATATACATAGTAAAAATGAGTATAATATGTAATAGTACCCCAAATTTCCAAATTTCACTCCTTAACTCTGCTTTTTGTGAAATTACCTTCACTTTGAAGATTATTTAATTTGGAGTACAATGAAAGTGAGTTTGATGAATTTGGAGTCTTGGTGGAGAAGATATTGATCATGCAAGTTGAGTTTTATGGTTTTTTGAGAGTATTGTTTTTTACATAATATAGACATGTTTTTATTGCAATTATTTTAATTATTTACAAAAGAATTTTATTCACAATTTTCAAGAAGAAATCCTTTTTATTTACAAAGAAGTTGGTGATGAATAAATTAAAGAAAGAATGTGTACTATAGAAAATGTTGTATATATGATGAATATATACAAGTTACAAATGAATTTCTAGAATTTTGGGTGTTTCTGGCCTCATATCACCCTACATCATTCCTTGTCGATCAGATCAAATCTTGACCTTCGCTTGGGGTCAGAGTCAGCTTGTATCTATTACATATAAACAGTCCTCTATTTTCTTTATTTATTTTAGGTTAAAATAGTAATAAATATACAATATTCATAAAAATATTAGGATTAGTAAAAGAATGGATTTATTGATATTTACAAGTGTTGTATAAGGGATTCTAAGCTAAAATAAATGAATAAAGATGATGAAATGCATATTCATCATCCCCCTATGCTTTACATTTGTTAGTTCCTTACCAAACATTTATTTGAAGAATAAGTGACTAAAAGAAAAAGAAAAAGAATAAAGGAAAAATAAAGAACTTGGAACAGTACTAAGTATTAAACCTATCTTCGTAAAATCAAAGTAGGGAGCTCTGTCAGATCTTTGGATTATTAGTCTGGGCGCAACCTTAGTGGGAAACAGACTTGACACTCAACGACCTCTAGAAACCACACAACTACGCTCAAGTCACCTCAATAGCCAGGTCAAAATAGATCAATTCATACGTAAAACCTTACTACAAGGAATCTTTCTTGTATAATGAAAGTGATATGTATCTCTCCTTGGCTGAAGTGGTAAAAGTCATTCTTCTCCAACATGGTGACCCTAGTTCCCCAATCCAATAATTCTTTCCTCAAGAAGCGGGTTATTTCCTTCCAAGTTCAAGTGCAAACAACTCAAGAAGAGGAGATAGAGAGCATAATGGACAGTTGTCAGTGTAGCTTCCTATCCTTGGATGCATGACCAGTGTAGTCAAGTCATCTAGCTGCATGCTCATAAATATCTGACTTAGAAGCACAAGCTTGCCTATTTGACTATACAAATGTACATACTCCGACAGGCATTTTCTTTTCAAAATGACCTGTCCACTTTTTTTGGATTTTTTATTTTCACACATTTCTATTTGAATATATACATGCTCCAACATGTACATAAGGAGTTTTTCCTCTTGATCAAGTATAATATCCCTCTTTTGAATCTTTATTGCAACCCATATCATTCTATCTTTAGATCTCTTTGCTACTAGACTATGTTGGGGTACAATGGCCACAAATGTGTGACTACTGATGTTTCCATTGGCTTGTGTCTCATGTCAGCAAATCCTGCCCTCTTCCACTACAACTGAGGTGAGCAAAGTGTAAGTACAGATGTGCGGGATAGGTCATTATCAAAAAAAATCATGCATGTGCTCTGAAGTACTTTATTTAGGCAGTCTAGACAACATTGAACTAATTCTTATGGATCCCAAAGAATTAAGTCTATATACCTCAAGAACCTCTATAGCATTTCCTATAAGATTCCTCTGAAATTAACTGGATTAAGTTCCAACTAAGCTCCATTCTTTGACTTTATTCCATACTACTTTATATATCAATATCATTATAGAAAATGCAAATGCAAGAAGCATACACAAAACATTTTTTTTGAAAGAAAAGAAAATCGAATAACAAAATTTAAAAAAAAAGTTTTCCAAAGAATTTCTGCAGATGATTATAAATTTTAAGTTTTTTTTAAAAGAAAAAGGGTTAGTAAACTGAATTTATACAAGTATACACTTCAAGGATTAGATAAATTTTATACAAGATTTTACAAGATTTTATCTACAATTTTATAAAAGAGTTTTATATACAACAAATAGTTTTATTTACAAGAGGATACGTGATCAAGGATTTTGTACACACGTGGATTTTACAAATATATATATATACATCACTTATTTAATATCCCATGTGAGAAAATAATTTTAGAAAATATTTACAAACCTTTTCAAAACATTTTACAAAAGATTTTTCAAACAATTTTTCAAAATATTTTGCGAAGGTTTTTCAAATTGATTTGCAAATATTTTTGCAAACTATTTTATAAATATTTCAAAAATCATTTTACAAACTGGTTTTTGCAAACATTTTCCTTTCAAAAATTTTACAAACATTTTTTACCATTATACTTAGTTTTGATACAGAAAATAATTTTACAAATATTTTAAAAATATAACATTTTTACAAACAATTTTGCAAAGATTTTTACAAAAGTGGTTTTACAAAATTTTAACAAACATTTTTACAAACAAATTTACAAACCATTTTACAAAAGGTTTTTGTAACTATTTTACAAAATAAAATTTTCAAACATTTTTCAAATGATTTGTGCAAATCATTTATGATTTTTTAAAAGATTCTTTAAGAATAATAATATCCATATTATTAATAAAAGTACATGTTATGGCTAAAGTACATATACAATATATACGACCCCCCTATACGTAGCTAGAACTATGTCCTCATAGTAACCAAAGAGCTACAAACTAAGACATAACTTGTGATAAGTACACAAAAGTGAAAAGAATAACATACAGCAACAACTCAAAGAATAGACAAAAAGAATAGAAGTTGGTAATCCCCCCTATACTTAGGATCAAATAATCCTAAGTATAGAAGATTGTATAAATGGGGAAAATCGAGGAAGAGAATGAACACACTCAATGACTCGACTCATCCTGCCCTATACTTAGGGTAAATTATCCCTAAGTATAAAAAAGAATATCAACATGTTGAAGGACAAGCAAGAGATCTGAAGAAGTAAAAGAAAATAAAAACACGAAAGAGACAGAATGAACAACATCACCCCCCCCCATACTTAGGGTAATGTATCCCTAAGTATAGGCAACAATAACATTGATGAAACAGAATAAAAATGGAACAACTCAAATCATTCACCCCACATACTTAGGATAGAGTATAACTAAGTATAACATATATACACAGAAAAGTAATGAATGATAAAAATGGAAGAAGTAACAAAACAAACAAATATACACAAGAAAAAATCAGTTCATGTACCATACGTAGAAGATGTCAAAAATTCATAGTTTCATAGCAAAGATATAGAGTCAGCCACGGACAAGAATGTATCATGATTCAGATATGACTTCAGCAACTGTCCATTCACAATAAATGGTTGTGCATCAGATGACAACCAGATATGACAATACTACAATTATCACACAACTCTCATAATGAATGGTCCTGTCCATATTCTTTTCAATTTTGACGGGAAAAAACTTCAATTTAACATCAAGCAACCTAACTTTCTTATCGGAAGATAAAGTCTTCATTCTAATGTATTTACCATGCCAACGCTTGACTTTCTCCTTATACATGAGTTAGTTGTAGCATGTAAAATCTCGGAATTCCAGCAATATGTTCAGATATAACTTCTTGATCTTTCTTGCTTTCTCATAATCTAAATTGCATAAATGGAGTGCCCATAAAGATTTGTGAATTAATTCAACTGGAAGTTGGCAAGACTTTCCATACACCAATTTGTAGGGATACATACCCAATGGAGATTTGTACGTCATCCGATAAGCCCATAGAATTGAGTCAAGCATCTGGGACCAGTTCTTCCTATCTAGACATACAAGTTTATACAATATCATCTTTATCTCCCTATTTGAAATCTCATCCAAGCCAATAGTATGTGGGTGGTAAGGAGACACAACTCTATGCTCAATGGCGTACTCCTTCACAAGCTTCTTGACTTCTCAATTAATGAAATGGCTTCCCCCATCTAAAATGAGTATCTTAGGAATCCTGAACCACTTAATAATATAGTCCTTAAGAAAGAAACACACCGTGCGACCAACCGTGGCTCGGGTGTCGATAGCCTCCACCCATCGATTAACATAATCCATGGCAAGCAGGATGTATTGAAATCCCTGATCGAGAGGAAATGGGCCCATGAAGTCTAGACCCCAAGCATCAAAAACATCTAAAATATGTATGTATCTCAGGGGCATGGTATCCTTGGAACCAACTATTCTCCCATCTTCTTAAAGTTAGTACATCCTCAAACATACTCTATACCATCCTATCTAGACATACAAGTTTATACAATATCATCTTTATCTCCCTATTTGAAATCTCATCCAAGCCAATAGTATGTGGGTGGTAAGGAGACACAACTCTATGCTCAATGGCGTACTCCTTCACAAGCTTCTTGACTTCTCAATTAATGAAATGGCTTCCCCCATCTAAAATGAGTATCTTAGGAATCCTGAACCACTTAATAATATAGTCCTTAAGAAAGAAACACACCGTGCGACCAACCGTGGCTCGGGTGTCGATAGCCTCCACCCATCGATTAACATAATCCATGGCAAGCAGGATGTACTGAAATCCCTGATCGAGAGGAAATGGGCCCATGAAGTCTAGACCCCAAGCATCAAAAACATCTAAAATATGTATGTATCTCAGGGGCATGGTATCCTTGGAACCAACTATTCTCCCATCTTCTTAAAGTTAGTACATCCTCAAACATACTCTATACCATCCTTAAATAAAGTTGGATACCATAGGCTGCTCTGTAAAACCTTTGCTGCCATGATCTTCCCTGAATGATGCGCACCAGATTCTAATTTATGATAATGGTCAAGTACGCTAGTGTACTCCTCTCAAGGAATGCACCTTCTCCAGATACAATCTGCACCCTCACAAAACAAGTACAGACCCTCCCGCTAGTAAAAATGTATCTCTGACAGGAATCTGTCTACCTTATGATTCGGTCAATCTTGTGGACCTTTTTTGGAGACAAGATAGTTCACAATATCAGCATGGGAGTGAGTCCACAGAAAAATGGTCTCATCTGAAAAGGTCCCTTATATGGGAATAATAGTCTGCTCAGGAGTCTCTGCATCTGTAATGCAGGAAAGGTGATCCACCACAACATTCTTTACTCTAGGTTTATCTTGAGTCTCCAAATAAAACTCCTAGAGAAGAAGGATACTTATGATAAGGCATGGTTTGGCTTCCTTCTTTTCCTGTAGGTATCGTATCGAAGTAGGATCTGTGTATACAATTACGTGTGAACCAAGTAGGTAGGATCTGAACTTCTCTAACACAAACACCACTTCTAACATCTCCTTCTCTATGACTATGTAATTTTGGTGTGACTCATCCATACTCTTGTTATCATAGTGTATGGAAAATAATATATCATCCCTAACTGCAAAATCTGATGTGCCAGTCATGATCTTAAAGGGAAGAGACCAATCATGTGGTTGTTGGACATGAACACTACTAACCGTTTCGTTCATATGGTGAAATGCAAGGACTTCCTCATCAATAACTAACTCACTCTCCATGCACAGAAGCTCAGTCAAAGGTCTGGCGATCTTGCTGAAGTCCTCAATGAATCACCTATAAATCCCAACGTGTCTAAGAAATGACCTCAACTGTTCAAATTCTATGGTGGCTTAAGTTTGGAGATCACATCAATCTTAGTCTGGTCAACCTCCATACCATGTTTGGAGATGACGTGGCCCAATACAATCCCATAAGTCACCATAAAGTGACACTTCTCCCACAAGAGCACTAGGTTACCTCTCAGCAATGTTGAAGTACTCAGTCTAAATGAGCAAGACACTAGCCCCGTAGACCAAGAAATCATCCATGAAGATTTCTAGAAAACTACCCACCATGTCGGCATAAACGACCAACATACATCTTTGGAATGTAGCAATGGCATTACACAATCAAAAGGGCATCCATCTAAAGGCATAGGTACCTAACGGAGAAGCGAATGTAGTTTTCTCCTGATATTTAGGAGCGATAGAAACCTAGTTATACCCTGAGTACCCATCCAAGAAAAAAAAAACACTTTCCCTACCAACCTCTCAATAATCTGATCAATAAAGGGCAGTGGAAATTGATCTTTCATGGTAGTTATGTTCAGGCATCGATAATCTACAAAAACACGCCATGAAGTAGGTACATAGGTCAGAATCTCCTCACCACGGTAATTCTGTACGATAGTAATCCCGGATTTCTTGGGAACCACATGTAAAGGACTGACCCACTTAGAATCTGAAACAAGATAAATAAAGCCAGCATCACACCATTTCCTAATCTCTTTCATGACAACATCCCAGAGGTTTGGATTGAGACGTCTCTAACACTCACGAGAAGGTTTGTTGTCATCCTCAATGTAGATATGATGTGAGCACAATGCTGGACTAATCCCATGGAGATCCGAAATATTCTATCCAATGGCCTTGCAGTTTCTCTGAAGAACCTCTAGCACGTGAGATTCTTGTTCTCTGATCAACTATGACCTGAGGATGAACAGAAACATTTAGGGGGGGGGCTTGCAATGTAGGAATACTTCAATTTAGATGTTAAATCCTTGAGCTCGGGTGGGGTCTGAATCAACTCTGTGATAACTTCTCCAACTTCACAACAAGATGGTAAATGATATGTACTCTGTGAACTATCCACCATGGATACTCTCTGCTCAGTAAGTAAAATCTCAGAAAGATCTGCAATGAATGATCTCTGCTCAGAAAGTAATGGCTCATTAGGCTATTCAGAATCCTCAACAACAATCTCAGAAATCTCAACAGGAGGTCACTCATCAATAATCTCAGAAAAGGAATGTGTCTCATGTATCTCAGAATGTACCTCCACTGTCACAAAATGATCATAAAAAATCAGCTCAAGTGGTCTATCAGTAAACCACTCAGTATCAACAAGGGAACTCATGTCAATTGTGCTTTCCAAGGATTCTTTCTAATAAAGGAATTCATGGGTATTCAAGAAATCAATGAAAAGATTTGTCCCTCTAAACTCAACAAGAAAATCACAGCCCTCAGGATCTAATCTAACTGGCTCTCTCTCATGTACTGCTACTGGTGGCATTGATGGCCTAGGATCTGGGATCGTCTCAATTTTAACCTTGTCACTATGGGAGTGAATGATGATCTCTCCAGTACCATAATCAACTACCACTTCAATTGTTTGAAGCAATGACTGACCTATTGTGATCTGGGTAAGGAGTAACGGTGCATAGGTTCCCATATCATGACAACAATATCAACTGGGAATCTCATTCCTTCCACCATTAAGTTAACGTCTATTAATATTCCCGTCAGTCTCTTGATCGATCTATAAGCAAATTGATGGATCATCCTAGTGGATCGAAGAGTCCCCAACCCAAACTCAATGAGTAGCAAGAATGGCATGAGATTAATGGTGGATCCGCTATTAAGAATAGTACGATCAAATTCTTGATCAAAGATGTGGCAACAGATGTAAGGTGCTCCATTATCTTTTTTTGGGCGGGTGGTTGTTGATGGCATGAACCGTGGCCATGGTCAAGATGTGCTTCTCTATCTTCTTGCATCGGTTCAGCTTAGGTTGATGATTTTGACTACATTCTTCTTTCATTCCCTTTTTCACTGCAGGCATGTACTCCATGGCCTTAAGAAGTGGCATCTCTAGAAAGATGTTCTGTAGGATCCCTATCACTCCATCAGATAGGGTTGTTTTTACTTTTGAAATTTCCTTTATTTTATTCAAAGCATAAGGAAATGACATAAAATCATAAGAAACATTCAACTCCTCATTTCTCTTATTCAAAATAGAATCCTCATATACAATTGGAGAACTAGAATAAGTCTATACAATGTTATCCAAAATAGGGGTAGAAGAAATAAATTCAAAAACAGGACGGGCTGCTGCTGGTATAGAAGGAGATTCCGTGACAGGTGTGTACTCCTTCTCTTCTGGCTAGAAATTGCATCTCTCTCTGAATGAAAGGATGGTGGTGGTGGTGGTGGTGAAGAAGATGGTGTTGTGGGTGAAGCTCTCTTAGTGGCTCGATCTCCCAATCCCAAGGGTTGTGAAGGTGGTTGCAATATCCTACCGCTATTGAGATGAATGACGTCAGATAAACATGTAAAATCAAGGTCCATACCTATCTAGGGGGTGGATGGATCATGGGATACATGCTCCTTGCATCTGAAATTGTTGGGATTGGCTTCTATCTGTGCAGTAATCAGTGTCTTTGTGGTGGTCACGTTGTCGATCTTCCAAGTCCATTCATTCATATTCTTCATCAACTGTGCTAATTGATCGAGTGTGGGATTCACTAAAAGTGACTTGAGATGCTTAAGGACAAGATGTTGTTGAGGCTTGTAGTGAGGAGGTTGATGGTATCTATAATGTGGCTTGTAATGAGGAGGAGGAGGAGGGTGTGAATACTGTCCATATGATGCAGACTGTTGTTGGTGGTAAGGCTGTGGAAAATATGTAGAATGCATCTGTTGCTGGCCATGTCTCCAATTTTGGAAGTGAGGTGGAGATTGATAATGAGGAAGGAACTACTGGTGCAGATACTGTTGTTGTCTACCTCACTGAAACTGATAGGCAAATCTCTAGCCCTGCTAGGAACCAACTGGCCTTGCCTTGACAGACCAGGCTGGTTGCGCTCTCGGTTGAACCAAACACAATTCACCTCTTGAATGAGAGGTGGAGGTCAAGAATGCTTCTTAGGAATATATGGGACCTCCTGCTGGTACGGTAGTGTCTGGTGATTCTGCACATAGTAAGTGTAATGAACTATGGACAATCCTACATTTCTCTACTATGTGGAAGTGGAAGAAGTCTGCTCATGCACACAAGTATTAGTTGCTGCACTTGCACTCTGTCATGCGCTGATCATACTAACAAGAAGCTCCAGATGCTTCGTAATCTCATCCAGCATATCCAGGTTATTTTTCCTATGTTCGATCACTTGGAGCTTCTCAAGCTCCTTGGACCGTTTCTCAATTATGTCCACTTGGGTAGGGGATTTCCAATGACGGTCAGATCTAAACTGTCCACCCTATCCACATTATGTGATGCTGTCATGTTGACAACCTTGTGGGGTGTTGCAGAAGAAGAACGCATCGGATGCTTCTGGAATGCATGGTAAGAAGAAAGAGCTACAGACCTCTCTACCATCTCCCCAAAAATCCAGTATAGGACATCCTCATCCTTATTGAAGTGAATAACTCCACAATCGGCATCTACCAGCTCCCGGTTTTCTATGTTCAATCCCCCAACAATGTTTTGCACAAGGTCTGTCTTTGGAATGTTTTTCCCACGCCCCGTGAATAGGCTCATGGGACATCTGTGAGAAGCTTGAAATCAACTATCACATTTTGTCGAGACATCTGAGTGGGTAATAATTGTTCAAGAAAGCGGACCTCAACTCTTACCAACTATTGACAACCCTTCCTAGGTGGTTGATCTAGTATAAAGCCTTGCCCATGAGACTGAACAAGGAGGTTGTCATCTTCACTACCTATAATGGGACATTCGGTTAGTGTATAGTGCCATAAATGCGATCGAACTGTTGGAGATGTACATATGGATCTTCCGTTATGTGTCCATGGAATATCATGAGCGGTGGAAAAATAGTGGGCTTAAGCTCAAAATGTGCATGAATCTAAGGGATTCTAATCCATGAATTGATATGTCCTGCCCCTAGATTATAGGCATCCTTCAAAGTGAGCTTAGCCACAGGCTCAAGTAATAGATCATCTCCCCCATTCCCACCTTCTCTAGGGTTTCTATCATCCTCTCTCCTCTCTTGTCTATCCTGCCTCGGCTCTAAGACCATGTCTCTCAATCCGGCTTGGATGTCAGCCTGTTCAATCAACTGTGCTTGTATGGCCAGTAGGAGGCTAACATCTTATTATTGATCTCGCTTTGTTCAGCCATGGAACTCTTGCCCTTAGGCGGCATCAAGTACACTGACTCTGATTATGAAAATGTATATTACATTGAATTAGTCTGCAAGAATGGCCAAGTCTCAAATGATATCAATATTAGAGTCAATTTTGAACAATGGATTGATCTATGATGTAAAAGGTCAAGTGGAGAAAGAGGAAAACTCGGGAAGTGAGTGTTCCCAAATAAAAGATGACCGGGTTGGAGTGTAAATGAGTTCGCAAAGTCCGAATGAGAAATGCATCAATATGACATCTTCAATTTCAAGAGGTAAGATGCGAGAACACGATAGTCAACACAAGAAAAAAAATAGAAAAATGCGCGAAGGGCGCGGAAGGATCTTTATACTACCAAACAAACACAATACAAACATCCAATTCACCAACTCAACACAAGTGGAGACCGTAAGAGTTCGGTCTTTTATATTTTCAATTTTAAGCTTAGTTAATTTACAAAATGTTGTCTACTACAAAAAATACAAGGTTAGTCACTGCTATTGCCCAACGAGCATAAATAGACCTCCCCAAATAGTGGTACCATCTTCCCGAGCTGTCAGGTTCACTATCAGGCCCAAAGGGAGATAAGAGATTAGCACACCAAAATGATTTTCAATGGTCGGAGGAAAGTGCTTATAGTTGCACCATACATCAAAAAGTGATGTACATGTGCTTAAGGCACAAGTCCATGAATTTGGGCTCTATCCTTACGGCTATGTCCTCACCCACTCTGTTTGGAGGCAAGTACCTATAAACAATGAGGGTGTTACTCTCCCCAAAACAGTGATTTTGTCCATACGTTTAGTTTTAGGGTCGATTTTTCTTTAGTAGTCCTGATTCTAGACAATTCTCATTTTTTTGAGTTTTTTTCAAATAATCATCAGCCAAAATTCCAATTTCCTTTTTATATTATGTGAGTGAAAACAATGAAGGAAGTCAGAAATGCTAGTGCGCGAGAAAATTTGATGATGCATGCAAAAGACAAAAGATGCATAACTTGTCGCCAGCACTCTACATGCTTGGTGATCCACGTAGAAAATAAATACATAAAAATAAACTAACCTATATGATGCACGAGAACTGTCTTAGAAGCAACTTCTATTAACGGGCAAGAACATGTTTATGTGACTAAGTCCAAGCTATGCTCTACTCTATAGGTACATATATTCTTGTTAAGGAGCTTTGGACCTAATTTAATTACCAGGAGCAAGCAAGATAATAAAACCTACTTCTAAGAGCTCAAGCACATAAAACTTCGAGAAAACAAAGAAAAAGAAGGTGATGAAAATAGAACCCGTGAGGTCCCCCAAGTGCACCGGCACTTGGTGAAAAAAACTCCACAAGCATAAGGTTATAGTGGCCTTTTAGAAAATAGAAAAGTGGCAAGTGTGAAATAATTAATTACAATGTTTTTTTACAAAAATAATGAATGAAAAAAATGCTAAAAGAAAATAAAAAATTTATTTGTAGTGTGCTCCAAGTGACTAGTATCCTCCAATTCTCCTCCTCCTCCTCCAACGCTCTCCTACAACTTGATGGAGAAACAAGTCACCTCCGCTTTATTCGGGTGCACCAGCACTCCTAAGAATGTCGTCGTCGCTTGTCAGGATCTCGTAAGAAACACAATTATGAAAAGATGATAAAAAATAATGTGAAAAGAAATAGTGGAAGTATAGACAAGCAAACAATGAGGTGGATCTGAAGAAAAGTGATAAGAGAGAGTGAAAATAGATCTCTAATGAATCCCTAAGTCTAATCTAGGGAAGCTTTCAGTGTCCGACACATCGGATCCAGCAAATGTTGTATCAGCTCCCTAATGGCACACGGTATTCATTTTGAGTGCTCACTCCTCAACAATATGCAAATCCACAATATATATAGATAAAAATATAGAAAAAATAAATGAAATGAATAACTGACAAAAATACATATACAAAGAATAAGTGACAATGATATACACAATGAAATGGCCTCCCCAGCAAAGGTGCCATTTTATTAGGTAGGGAGATCATGGTTTTATTTAATGGAATCAAATTATAGTGTCGTTGCAACCTAAAACATCCTTCAATAAAAATTTATTCAATCTCAAGCCAAAATAAATTGAGAAAATATAGCAAGAGATATTTTCTAGTTAATTAACTTGTATATCATACAGGGTCGAACTTAGGGAGGCTTTATTCAATGCAATGAAAAATCAATGAAAAAAATCAAGGAATTTCTATGCACGCTAGTCTTGGTTTTGTATTTTTGGATTTTGTATTTTTTATGAAATTTAAATTTTATATTATTTTGGTTTTCTAATTTTAATTTATTTATTTTTGTAAAATAATTTTTAAAATAATTAAAGTAAAAATGAATAAAAGAAATTAGGGGATTGACGACTTAAACAATGAAATTTCACTCTCCGGACTCGTTTTTTCAGCTCTGATAGAGGCTATACACTTGGCCTCTGAGACCTTCACACACAAAAATACGGTCAGAGGAGAAGAGAGCCGCAGGGAAAGGAGAGGCTATGCACTCAGAGAAGAAAAATGGGGAAGAAGTAGCCTCCGCTTGTCCTTAACTTAGTTGCTTTGGCGCCTATGTTGAAGAAAGGTTTGGAAGAGTTCAATGGCGCAGGTACGGCATGAAGCTTGTGGCTCGAATCCCCGCCCGGTAAAACATCAATAGAGAAGTCCTCCTCTCTCTGAGGAGGTAGACCTGGAAAGACAAGGAATTGTCAAACCGGAAAAGCAGGCAGGGAAGTTGAACAGGCGGGGGCGATGGGATTCTTGGCTCAAGCACAGGGGACAAAGAACAAAAGCGCAGGATTGAAAAGGTTCCACCAGCGCAGGAGAGATTGCAAGAGTACAAGTCCCCCTTCGGCGGGCCCTAGTGTCAGTCCACCATTGCCTCCTCATATAAAAAACCACAAGCCCCCAAAAGGTTCTGGTGTCACCTTCCAAGACCCCCGAGGGGACTACTTTCCAACCCCCTCTTATACGAGATTTCCAAGCAAGGCTAGAATGACCATAAGAGACTAATAAGAGTAAACCTTTTTTTAATTTTACAAAGTGGTAAAATACATAGAAAAATTCAAAGAAATTTATTTTTGATTTTTTGACAGTTTTGATGTTTCTATGATTTCTATAGAGTTTTCTAGAATATTTCATGCTTTTAAATAAACCAAAAATAGAAAAAAAATAAACAGAACACAAAATGATTGTTTTTGGATTTTTAAAATATCAAATAAAGCAAAAAAAGATGAAATATATAGAGGATGAAAGATATTTGATGAATCCGTTATTCATCATACTAAAAGATGAAAATAGAGCTTCGTTCCTAAGTAATTAGCTGCATTTCATCATTTAATCTGCAATTTTATCATTCATGCACTTAGAATTAATATCTGCATCTTAGCATGCATAATTGCACTCATAATCATCTTCATATCTCCACCAAACTTCATGCATTTTCAATTAATTCATGCTAACTCTAATTGGCCTCAAATCACCTCATTATGTACATATTACTAACATGACTAAAGAAAAAATATAAAAAATATTAACTTAAATAATTGGCATGTTAGACAAAACTCCAATTTCAGAATAGGCAGACTAAAACACACATATCTTCCACATACAATGTCCGATTTAGGTCGACTAACTTTTAAAGTAACAAACATTCTAAGAACTTCAAAACAAGAACAATCTCATAAAAATGGGAGCTCATATGTGAAAGTTGGGTTTTGGGTCTCTTTTGTGCATTTTGCGTTTAACCTGATTTTGATCTGATATTTTATGTACACAATTAAATATTTTCTTCTATTTCTTTTTCATTATATTATTTGATGTAAGTTTTATTAAAATTCACAAAAATCCAAATTGAAAATGAGATTGAAATCAAAGAATCTGACGAAGTCTGAATGTCCTTTGCAAATTTGTTCAAATATCTTACTTTTTCTACTTTATTTTATTCTCCTAGTTTCTTAGTTATTAAAAATCTAAAAAAATAGATTAATGTGTAAATATTTATCTCTGATTTTATAATTATTTTTCTCAATTTTTTCTCTTAATTAAAAATCACAAAAAATTACAAATTCCAAAAATCAAGGTATTATATATACATAGAATACCCCAAAAATATCACTTTGCAGAGATGATCTCGTTCGCTCTTAGTTCCTTCACAAAAGTTTTAGATTTCATCGAAATGAGCAATTTTTACGTTAAGAACTTTTCTATCCTAGGTCATTTGCTATTTCTTATGGATTTTTATTTTATTTTTATTTCTCGATTTTTTCTGGAGTTCACATCTGGCAGCTCCCTGAGCCACCACGTGTCATTCATTTTTGGCATTTATTTTCGTTTATTTTAATAAAAAAATATTAATTATTAATATAAAAATAAAAATGTAATAAAATTAAAATATAATATTAATAAATAGACCTCACGTGCCTTGCACGTGAGGACCCCTGTTCCCCCTCTTCCGGTCAACATCCGTTCCGCAACCACCGTTTCGACCCCTTCACCAACCACCTTTATCTCCCCTCCGTTCCCCACTCCTCATGCAGAACGGCAGCAATGGCCACCCTTCTTGTTGGCCGTACCCATCCTCTCCTCCTATAAAGACTCCCCTCCATCAGCCATCTCCCACATATGCCACATCTAGGAAGAAGGGAAGCTCGAATGAAGGGTGGTGACTGCCCCTCCCTTCGTGGGCGACGATCTCCTCCGGTGCGATCATCTAGCTTCGTCACGTATGGCTTGCGACTCGAGGAGACGATGAGGAGTCGAGTCTCCATCCTCCTCAAGTCCAGGCGAATCGCATATCCCTTTTTCTTTTTCCCCTATTTTCCACCTTTTACTTTGTTTTTCTTATCACCTTCCACCACTGCTAATCGCCTTCACCCTCCACCCTCAAAGCACCTGCGGCTCTGTCTCCCCTTCACGCTTCACCTCCCAGCTTCCCTCGCCACACTCCCCAACTGCACTATCGCCCACACCGTTGTTACGCCTCGACAAGCAACAGTGCCTTCTTCCACATGGATCTTCTCATGGTTCCAACCTCCAGCCGTCACCTCGTGCTTAACAGAATCGCCTTTGTAGCACGATGCCGCGACCGGTGTGTTGAAGACCGTCTATGCCTCTCCACCGTGGCTCGACCTCCTGGTGCTTCGCCAACCGCCAACACCAGCAGCGGCGGTCACCTCCAGTCATCCTCACTTCGTCCGGAGCTACCCCACCTATTGTGCACCTCCGTGAGACATGCCCGCAGGAGCCCCTGCTGCGCGGGAACCACCACCGCCTGCGCAAGCGGCAGGAGCCAGCCTCTTCACCACAGCTCGACCTCCTCCACCGCCCAACCGCATCCATATTGCATCTTCGCGTTGCCAGCCACCCACCTGCACGCTACGCCACTGCGGCACGTCCTTCTCCACCGCTTTATCGTTGTTGTCTCCAGATCACATCACCCAGTCGCCTACCTGCGCGCTACGCCACCGCGGCCTGTCCTCCTTCGCCGCCCAGCCGCTGCTGTCTCCAGGTCGCACCACCAAGTCGCGCCTCAACGACCTTCGCCCCTCCATCCACCCACCTTCGCCTCGCCACACGCAAGAGGCCTCATTCCCCCAACACCGCGGCATGTCCTCTTTGTTATTTTCGAGGATAAGGGGGAATGGAATAAGGGGAATAAACCTCCAACACGTTTCCCCGTGGTACGACTATTACCCATTATTTCATCTTATTTCACTCTTATTCCTATCTTTATCCCACCTTACCTACCGTTATTTCACCTTATTCTCCTTATTCATATCCTCCAGCCTAACGGAGAATAGACCCTTATTTCCCTTATTCCCCATCCTTATTCCTGCTTATTCTCCTACCGAACGGGCCCTTAATCTTGCGTGGAAACCAAAGAGGGCACACGACGAGGACACCCCCGAGTTCCAGTATAATATCAGAGAGGGCCCATCCACTCGAGGGTCATGTGCCTGGCATGTGACTCTGAAATTTTTGCATCTATCACCCTCTGGGGATTGGTAATCTAATTTCAGCCCTTCACTGCATTTTTTATATATATTTTATATTCTATAATATTACGAACATACCCCTGAGTTCTACCTTTATTTTGAACCTTTATTTATCATCATTTTATTATTCCAAAAATTGTACTTTGTTATTCAATTAATTTTCTACATTATGAAATGCTTGGGATATTTTTAATATATGTGGTTATTTATTAATTAATATTTTTATAGAAAATTACGTATTTTACCTGATCTACGCTTAGAAATTCTTATATAATAAAGCATAACTCCAAAAATTGCCAAAAATTCACGGATCGTAGAATTAATTGTTAGTAACATTGTTCCCTAAAAGAATTGCATTTGCAGCATACTTTTCTCCATAAAAATTATTTTGTGTATTTCAGTAATTTATTTTTAATAAGTATTAAAGTCAATATTTTAAGGATTTTGGATTTTTCTCAAATATATTACCTAGTGATATATCTTAGGTAATTTTATTTCTTGAAAATATCTAGATTTATTATTTATTATTTTAATTATTGAAAAGCTCATTGTCTACAATCATAAATTCACTATTTATTCAACTTGCATTCAAAAATTTCAAAAAATATAGTAGCCTAATTTCATCATTTTTAACATTCTGGGCAAGTTTGAGGATTTTCTAAGTTTATTTGATCGAAATTTGCAATTTAGCCCCTGAACTTTGCCAAATTTTCATTTGCCTCATTTATTGCATTTAAATTATAAGAAATATCTCTTTGAAAACCTAACTTCGAGATTGACTTTAAATAAACCTAAGAAGACTGTTGCCTCCTTGAGTTTGACCATGAACTTCCCAAGTAAAAAAAGTTGACCGCTTGCATTTAACTGACTCATTAATGGAAATTGTGATTTTTTATTAACCCCTAATTGCCCGCATGCAACGAAAATATTTTAATTTGACATTAATTCAACACTATTAAAAGGATAATTTTCGGGTTCTTCAATATTATATATAGGAAGAAATGTGCAAAATTCTCAAGAAAACATGTGCTCAGACATGTGCACCCTATTGGACATAACATAGTTGTAAATAAAATAAATCCAAGGACCAATCAATAATACAAAACTCATGGGCTTTTTGAACTGAACCAAAGTTAAATTAAAATAAATTATAGGATATAAAGTGAAAATGTTCAATACATAAAATGTAGACACATTTCCACTGGGGACCTATTTGAAAATAAAATAAAAGCACAGGTCTCAGGTGTAATTTTACGCTTAAAAGATGTGGCGCTCTCAATGTACATGATGCATTGACCCTCTGATCCGATGGTTGACGATGCAATTTGCATGGACGGATGAAATTCGATCCAAGGACTCCAATCTACAGCACATCTTTGAGGAAAAATCAATGGTTGAGATTTAAAATGATGCCTTTTTGTTGATCGTGCAGTGTTGAGTGGCTCTGGAAGAACAAGGTTTAATGGCGACTCCGATGAAGTTCAATCGAGGAGATCTCGATAAATCTTCGCATGCATCAGCTCCTGATGGGCACTACAGCTACCAGTGCTCCTCCTTTGTCCATCAGTTGACTCAAAGATGGTCCGTGACAGCTAGGAGCTGATCTCGAGGTTGAGAGGTTAAAAAGCTCCAAGTGGACTTCCTAGTTTCGATTCTATGCTCTGAAGCGTGATTTTTGACCTTCAAATTAAGGCTTGTGCCCGAAAAAAGTCTCCTCCAAGTGGTTAAGTCAAAATAACGAAAAAAGTTTAATGGATGGGGCTCCGGTGATGATGGACGAAGATTGGACCGGATCATCATATTAGGAGTGATCTAAGGGTGATCAGAGATGGGAGGATATGAAGAAGGTGTTGGAGAGTGAAATGTTGAGTTTGGGAAGTAAGTTGAATGCTCGAAACCCCTCCGATCGTTTTTATAGGAGGTCGAAGGTGATCAACAGATTTGGCTAAATACAGAAAATTTAACACAAATCATCAGAAAAGATATAAAAGGACTAAACCTACACTTACCAAGGGTGAATGAGGAGATATAACCTTGATCTACGACTGTGGTGGAGAGGTGGAACACATGGTAGAGAGCATCGGTGTGTGTATGGATCGCAAACCTAATGCACCAAACTCGCTCTCCAAATTGTGGTATCGCTCCTCTATCACCAGAGCACAAACCCTACCACTTTTTCTAGGGCAAAGTTGGGCTAAATTTGGATCAAACTCGTGATGGACGTGAAGGGTTTGGATTTATAGAGATTACACCGTGGGTTTTGAATTTCAAATCACGAGCGAATCAAGGCGACAATGGTGGATCTGGAGTGTTGACGGTGAAGAGGAGTGGGTGGGCAAAATTTTTGGATAAGGATGCGGGACGAGTTAGTGAGAGAGTCTCGTGGGAAAATGGGAGAAAAATGGGTGTCATTCGAGATCGACGGGTGGCCTGAGTAATTGACCCGGGTCAACAAACCCGAGTCGACCAATCATGGTACATGCAGAATAGGACGAATTAGGGATAAAGACAAAAATCCAATAAATAATGAAATAAATAAACTAAAAACCGATGATGAATTTAAAAATTAAATTATGTAAATAAAAAATGGTAAGAATAAAATAATGTTAATTTTGGGGATTTTTAATTAATTAAATAATGTATATACAATGGTTAAAATAAATATAAAGGGTTATTTATAGGTATGTGTACATATATATACATGGAATTGTTTTTTATTAATTATTTATATAAGTATTGTCATAATTTAATATCTATTTATTTACAATATTTAACAAGGGTTTTAATGGTATTTTTATTAGTTTTTTAGGACTTAATTTATTATGTTAAATAAATCGGTATATGTATAATATATACAATTTATACATGATTTTATTTTTGTTGATTTTTTTATTTTATAACTTATATTTAATTTATAGGAGTCAAATATAATATTCACAATTAATAAAAAAACACAATATTCACAAATATGTACACGAAAATAAATATTGAAATAATATAGACAGTATACATAGGTATAATGCACAATAGTACCCTAAATTGCCAAATTTCACACCTTAACTACGATTTTTATGAACTCACCTTAATTTTAAAGATTATTTAATTTAGAGTACAATGAAAGTGAGTTTGATGAATATGGAGTCTTGGTGGAGAAGATATTGATCTTGCATGTAGAGCTTTGTGGCTTTTTGAGAGTGTTATTATTTACACAATATACACAGGTTTTTATTGCATATATTTTAATTATTTACAAAATAAATTTATTCTAATTTTCAAGAAGAAATCCTTTTTATTTATAAAGAATTTTGTAATCAATAAATTAAAGAAAGAATGTATTTTATAGATGGTGTTGTACATATTATGTAAATATACAGGTGATAAATGATTTCTGAAATTTTTTTGTGTTTTGGCCTTATATCCCCGATTTTATTCCTCATCGATCTAGTCAAGTCTTAACCTTCTCTCAGGGTTAGAGTCAGCCTGTATCTATTACATATATACATACTTCTAATTTCTTTATTTTTCCTTTATTTTCTTTCTTTATTTATGTTAGGTAAAAATAGTAAAAAATATATGATATTTACACAAGAATTATGATTAGTAAAAGAATGGATTTATTGATATTTATAGGTGTTTTATAAGGTATTTTAAGCTAAAATAAATGAATAAAGATGATGAAATGCAAATTCATCAACTACCTAAAAGGATATGTGAATTAACTCTATTTGCAAATGGCATGGCTTTTTATAGACAAGATGAAAGGGAGACATACCCAATAGAGTTTTTTTAGCAGTACGATATGCCCATAAAACGGAATAAAGGATCTGAGAGCAGTTCTTCCTATCCGACCGTACGAATTTCTACAGAATATTCTCGACCTCCCAATTTGAGATCTCAGTCAAGCCATTAAACCATGGGCGGTAATAAGATGAGACCCACTGATCAATGTTGCACTCCTTAACATGTTTCCTAACTTCTCTATTTATGAAAATGGCTACCCCCATCTGAGATTATGATTTTTTGAATTTCTGAACTGTAAGATAATGTTGACCTTGAGATAGCGGCAAACCGTATGGCTATTTGTGGATCGGTTGGGAATAAGCTTCCACCCAACAAGTCACAAAATATATGATAACAAGGTTGTATTCATATCCCTGATTGCTAGGAAATGGGCTCATAAAGTGTATACCCCAAGCATCAAATACATCAGATGCTTGGATGAACTTGAGGGGCATCGAATCTTTAGAACTAATGGTTCCTCTTAGTTTCTGAAAGTCAATGCGGCCTTTCACATAAGTTGTGATGTCCTTGAATAGTGTAGGCCACCAGAGGTCATACTGCAATACTATTGTTTTTGTTCTACATCCAGAATGATGTCCTCCTACTTTGAGCTTTTGACAGTGCTCGATGTCACTAGTGTACACCTCATGTGGAATGTATCTTTGCCAAAAGCAATCCGTACCTTCCTTGAAAAGGTATGGCTCTTTTCACTGGTGGAAATGAATATCGGACAAAAACTTGTACTTATTTACATGAGTCCAATCTTATGGAACTTTCCAAGAGATGAGATAGTTCACAATATCAACATGTTGATGAATACACATTCATTCACCTTCATTCTTTTATATTGGCTTTACATCCCTAGTAAAATACATGTAAATATCACTAACTTGCTTGAATTAACATTCTAACATTATTCTCTAAATAGTGTATAAATACATGTATTTCAACCTCAAATGAAATAATAAAGAAAATTAAAGGACGTATCTATGATATTGACTGACCTTGAACCCTGAGACAAAGTCAAGTATTGACTAGGTCAACCAGGAAAAAAGTAGGAGGAGATAGGGTGAAATAATATATAGGCATATAAAAAATCCTAATTATTCTAAGTACAAAATGTAGTGTAAATAGTTCAATTTTATACTATTTTATTCATCATCAAACACACTTCAAACAATAATGTGATTAACATAAAACTTGTACATAATAATGAATAGAAAATAAAAAATTATTGACAATTACAAATTATGTACAAGTCACTCAGTACATTCAGTTGAAAAAGCCACAAACAAAACTTCATTGATCAATATTTTATCCATATGAACTCAAAATGAACGAAACTCCCTCCATTGTATTCCAAGTTATCCTTAAAATGAACGTGGTTTCATATGAAATAGAGTCAAGATGCAAAAGTTGATTACTTGGGGTACTAGGGTACTTGTACATCTGTATAATAAGACAAAATATTTTATTTTGTATATTTTTAGTCTTCTTATATTTTAAATAATTATACATATTATATTATATCTATAAAAATTAAAATACAAATAGAAATTAAAAGCACTCAAATATACCAAAAAATCAATAAACCCTACTATACATGTATATTATACCTACGTTATAAATAGATGAATTTCTTTGTACATACAAATAAAGATCATGTGAGAGCATAAGTGCAATGAATATGGACCACTAGATTCTGCTCTTCTCTCTCCTCCTGCAATCATTCAGGTGAGAGAAGAATGAATCTAGTGGTCCAGAATCATTGCTCTCATGCTCTCACAGTTGTTGGCTCTCACATGATCATCTCTCATACATAAAATAATAAAAATCCCATAAATATAAGTAAATATCAATTAAAATGGTTTTAAATAAATAAGTTATTTCAATAAGGTATTATTTATAAAAAAATAACAAAATATAAATGTAATTACATAATATATTAGTAAAAATACTTAAAAATAATAGTATATAAATAATATACCTTATTAAGTAAGTTGATAAAAATAAATAAAAAACACTAAAATATAGTTTAGAAAATATGAAACAATTTTTATATTTTTAGTTATATAAATAAAATAAATTGCTATTTTACATAGAAATATATTGCATTAATAATTCCTATTTTGTCTTTTTGTGGTCCGCGTGGACCAATGCGAGGTGATGGAGTATTGGCCCCAGTACAACACTCCACCTATCCTTAGGCATTTCAGAAATGTGTAATCCCTCTCCTTCTTCCATTTTCACAGCTCCTCCAGACAACTTTTTGCCTTGAGCCATTCATGAAATATGATCGTCCAACCATCCTCCACTATGCCCTAGCCTTGTACCTCACTAACCCCCTAGATTCAAGTCTTATCCTAAAGCAAATTTCGCCTTCTATATCAACTATAAACCAACTTCTTCAACCTCTCGATCGCCCCTAATCCATCTTAACCCCCGTAACCTAACAAATCTATAAATGGAGTGTCTCCCTTCATGATAAGGAGAACTACCCCTTGATTCCCTACGAGAAGAAGGGATAAGGAGTGTGATTTAGCCACAAGTGGCCAAGCTCCACCAAGTCCTATTCATCAAGGTTTTCTAGACGAGGTGAGCTCTATAATTTTTGTTCTTTTATTGGCATTTTCTTCATTAGTGTAAATATGCATTTATTTCTAGTCATTTCTCTTAGATTTCATTGAAATAAGAAAATGTAAACCTGAGTGCTAGGCTTTGGCCTCTGTCCACCGTGTTCAACACCCCATTCAGACTCACGAAGCACATCATCACCATCACCTTCTCTATCAATCCATGCACCTATATCACCACATTTCTGTAAAAATCAAGTTCCCAGGTTTTTATCCTTCGCCCATCACCAGAGGCCTCCACTCCCCTTCAACTCCAACTCTATTCTACTAATAAATTGATCGATGAGTACCACCCTCGATCGTGCAGATCCTAGGAAGAAAGAACTACATCTGGGTGGTCTTCGATCCCACAAGTTCACCACCAAGTCGTTCGTTCATCCCTGAGCTCCTAGCCTCTTCAATTGAGTTTTGGACCATTTGAGCACCTCCAGTAGGTGTGGAAGGCTTACATAAATCTTTTGGATCATCAACAATACATAGAGCTTGTCAGAGCATCGAGAATCGAAGAGAAGAAGCTCGCTCAAGCGAGCATTCTTCCTTACTTTTCTAGGCCTCTTTGGTAACATTGGATGAGGAGCTCCGCCTAGGTTTAATCAGAGTCGTTAAATCTAAGTGAAGCATTGCACAACCAGAACCGTTCATCATGCTTATGTGAAGCATTCACAACCGTTAGATCAGACCCGCACCGTACACGTCACACACGAGCTCATTAGGTATTTTGTGCTGAGCCCCTCCCACTGTTTGTATTTTATATTTAGTATGTAAAATATTAAATAATGTGTAATAATATTATGAACTTTATCATATTGGAGCCCAGAATTTTTTTATTTGCTATTCAATCCCTATCAGGCATGTGTATAAATTGTGTTTCATTGAATATATTGCATATTTGGTCATGGATTGGTTTTATTTATTATTAAATGCATGAAAACTTCCTGAAATTTGCAAAATAGTCCCTCTACTACTGAATTAATATTGTTTGTGTGTTTTATTTATATTAGTTGCATTACTTGATTAAAAACTGATAAGAAAATTATCTTAGGTGCCTGAAACCTTATTGTATGACATATATTCCACAATTTGCATTTAACTTAATTTTCCTATCAATAAAAAATCAAAACAAGGATATAGTCCTTGTTAAGTCTTAAAAATCTATAAAAAAATAAAATATCTTTCCAAAATATCTCAAAAAATATATTATCTAGTTTTAATTATATTCTATTACATATCTGAAAATCACTAAAAAATATAAAACAAAAACCTTTAAACTTCATAGCCTTAAAAATCTTATAAACATTAGCAAAAATTTCTACAAGAATAAAAAAATCATGTTTTCTACTTCTAAAATTTCTTTATTATGTATAATATACATTAAAAATGATTTACGATTTATTTTGGATTATATATTTTAGAAACTACTAACAACATTGTGAATTAATCTTATTCACTGTTTTATCTTTTAGTAACTTTAAAAAACCTTAAAAAATAGAAAATACCCTAAAATAACCAAAACAGACTAAAATGTTAAAACCCAAAATATTTTAATTTATTTTTTTTGACTTTGTTATTTTATTTAAAAATCCAAAAAGACTTTTTATCTATATATTATCTATATTATATATTGTTATTTACCTTATATGAAAATTTTAAAATAATAAAAAATTAAAAAATTAAAAACAAAATGGAATTCAAAATCAAAACACCTAAAAATTATAAAACATTAAAAATCCTAAAAATTAACATAGTTTAAAACCCACATAAACATTTGAAAGCAAAAAGGAATGAAAATAATCAAAACAAAACCTATAAAAATCTTTATTAATTAGCAATAATTAATAATAAATGTTTACCCCAATCTTTCTCCCAGTTGTTCGACACTCTTTACGCTTGCAAGTATATACATTTTTGAAGAGTTATAATATATTTTGACTCACATACTTTGATTGTCTTATATGTATATTATGGGTTGATTGTTGTTGATTGTGTATCGATCGTCGTAGAGATTACTGATCTAGCCTTGTTAAGAGTAGTAGGTCGGTCTCGATTCAACACACAATAAGGGTTCGATACGATACTCAAAATTGATTCATCAAGAAAAATTTCTGTGATAGACATATTACTCGGTGGAGTCACTGTACTTTCAATTCTAGATAAATGATCTGTTACTACATTCTTAACTCTAGGTTTATCTCTTATCTCCAAATCAAATTCCTTGAGCAGAAGGATCCACAAAAGTAGTTATGCTTCTTTTGTTGTAAGTACCAGATAGTATAGTGGTGAGTGATGATGACTTTAGAACCAAGAAGGTGATACCATAACTTCTTGAGGGCTAAAACGACTACCTGTAACTCTTTCACTATAATTGTATAATTTTTTTGAGCCACATCAATTTTCCTACTGGAATAATGTATAGCATATGGCAATCGATCCCCGCATTGTCCTAATACTACTCCAATTGCGAAGTCAGAAGCATTGTCATGATCTCGAATGGGAGAGACCAATCGGATGGACGTAGGACAAGCGTCTGAGTAACTAGTTCTTTAAATTGATTGAAGGATTGGAGGACCTTGTTATCCATAATGAGTTCATCTTTCTTGCCTAACAGATTAATGAGAGATCAGGAAATCCTGCTGAAGTCCTGAAAAAATCCTCTATAAAATCCGATATGCCCCAGAAAAGACCTCACCTGCTTTAGTGTTTTTGTTGGCTCAAGTATATCAATGATATCCACCTTAGCCGGCTTGACTTCCATACCTCGTTTGGAGATGACATGGCCCAACATAATCCCCTCATAACAATAAAATGACTCATCTTCCATGAGAGCACCAAATTCATCTCACTGTATCTCTTCAAAACTCTTTCTAGATGCAAAAGACATACATCAAAATAGTAAATATAGACCAAGAAATCATCCATAAAAACCACCATAAAACTACCCATCATATCGGTGAATACAACCAACATACACCTTTGGAATGTAACAGTTGTTAAACAATCCAAAGGGCATCCGCTTAAAGGCGTAGGTGCCAAACGCACAAGTGAATGTGGTCTTATCTTGATCTTCTAGTGTGATTGCCACTTAGTTATACCAGGAGTACCATCCAATAAACAAAATAACTCTTTCCCTGTCAGTCTTTTGAGAACCTAATCAATAAAGGGTAGAGGAAAGTGATCATTCTTGGTCATTGTTGACAATGACCGGTCATGGTGTACTAACAAGCTAGCCCACTCAATCACTGTGTTGACTAATCACTTAATTTAAAACAATCAACCCACAATGAGATGAATAATCAAAGAGCGAATGTGAGTAAAAATTTATTATAACTCTACTTAAATTTGTGCATGCGTAAATATGGTCGAGTGTCGAACACTTGGTAGGGAACGGGGTAGATAATTATTATTAGTTATTTCTAATTGATATTATTTTATGTATTTTCATCTTTTTCTTGCTTTTTATGTGTGTTTTTAAGTATATTTAAGTTTTATTATTATTAAGCTATTATATATATTATTTTTTATTTTGTTTTTTAGAAGTTTGCAAAATTTCTATTACTTTTCGATACTTTAAAATAAGATAAATAATATAAAAAATAGATATTAATATGTATTATATCTTATATATAGTATATATATATATATACTATAAACATAATATCTCTTTTAGATTTTTAAATAAGTCAATATATAGTCAAAATACATAAAATAAAATATTTTTGTGCTTTTGTATTTTTCTCTCTTTTTTACAATTGTAGGATTTTTTTAATTTATATGGATTTTTGAAGTGTTAAAATATACGAAATAGTGATTATAACAAATCATGAACTTTTTCAGGGTTTTAAAATATTTATAAGTCCAAAATTAACCATATAATATTTTAATATATACTATATATAATAAAGAAAAATTAGAATCTGAAATATATATTTTTAGATCTTTGTATAATTGTTGCTAATTTTTATATGATTTTTTGGGTTTTGATGTTTTTATGTTTTATATTTTGTATTTTCAGTGATTTTTTTGGATATTTGTTAGAATATAATGTAAAAGAGCTAATATGTTTTTTTTGTAATTTCTAGAGGTATATTTTAATTTTTATGGTTTTTTTAAATGCTAAATAGGGAAAATATGCCATATATTGTATTTTTATAAATTGGAAATAAGTTTAAATGCCAAATAAAAGTTTTATGTGAAATATAAGTTTCCATGCATCTATCATATTTTCTCATCTTTTTGCCATAATAGAATATTAATAAAAAGATAGTACATGAAAATAAATTAAGTAGCTGGTAATGACCAGATTGTAATTTTTAAGAACTAAGTATCCAATACATATCCGCTCCATAAAGTGTAGGATAAAATGCATAAAGAACCCAAAGTTGCCACATGTTAAGGAGATAAAAATTTATTATAACTTTACACACATATGTATAGACGTAAGTACCATAGAGTATCGAACAGTCGGAAATGAACGAGAATAGTGAATTACTATTATTTATTGCTAGTTAAAGTAATATATATTTTAGTTGTTTTATCTTTTTCTTATTTTTATGTAGGTTTTCAATTATAGTTTTTATTAATTTTTATTTGTTTTATAGTTTATATTTTATATTTTTAATTATATTTTATTTTTAATTCATATTTTTAAGTTATATAATTATATATAGATATAATATCTTATATAGGTAGTATATATTATATAGATAACATCTTTTTAGATTTTTAAAATAAGACAAAATAAAATTAAATAAAGAAATTAAAATATTTTTGTAATTTTTATTTTTTTCTAACATTGGTAAATTTATGATATTTTTATTTTTATGGATATTTAAAGTGAAAAAAAGTTCAAAACATTGAATAAAATAAATCTGTGAGCTTTTTTAGGGTTTAATCAATATTTATAAGTCTAAAATAAACTATAAAAGCTTTTTAATGTAATATAATATAATAAAGAAATTTTATAAATATAAAGATGTGTTTTTTTTAATTTTTATATTAATTTTGCTAATTTTTATAATATTTTAGAGTTTTGAGATTTTTGTATTTTATATTATATATTTTTAATGATTTTTGGGTATGTGATAGAATATATTGTAATATAACTAATATAATTTTCAGAATATTTTTGACTTATTTTCTTAATTATTGGATTTGTAATAACTAAACAAGAAACTTTGTATGTTTTTGTATTTTTATAAATAGGAAAATATTGCTAAATGCCAAGCAAAATTTATTTGTGATCATGCAAGGTTAGGAAATGAATGAATATTTACTAAAATAGAAATAGAAGAAAATAAAATATACATCTATACATATGATATGTACATTTTTGCAATTAAAGTAAACTAACTATTCATTCATTTCATAAGATGTCCATGAAGTATGGATAAAATATGCAAAAAACCTAAAGTACCTCATATGGTGGACCAGGTGAGGTGACCTACGTAAGTCTTATCTGTAAATACAAGTAAATTTAGGGTCCAATTAGCAAAAAAACCTACTTATTTTACACAGTAATTAATATTTACAATACTAAACAAAAAATACGAAAGGTGACATGGCTCAGGAGAAACATACGCAAGATGTATGTGCTAGGTGTGTACCTCTGATCGAATGGTTGAGATACATTCACTTGAGCAGATTTGACGGTGCTCCACATGCAACGCTTCGTTTCATTTCAACAACCTAGACTAGATGTAGTCCAAACCTCTTGATTGGATGGCATATAGGGGCCCTGAAAGAACAGGGAAGAACTCCAGGGAGGAGCTCCTTTCGTAGCTGATTTTCCTCGCTCTGGATACCTTTCTCGCTTAGGAGAGTTGAAATATTCTTCTAATAGGGTAACGCATCAACTAGAAACTTCAGATGTGTCCATACCTCATAGAATGAGACCTGGAGCTTTTCATTCTTTTGTTGAACACGAGACTTAGTCCGGAGTTTGAATCAACTCCCAAGTGAAGATTCTGGAACATCTACCTGCAGGAGAAGCTTCACGACTCAAGGGTGAATGTCTTCAACCAGTTATTATGTTGGATTAGATGGGAATGTAGTTTAATGGATCATCTCCGACGAAGGGAACCAAATTGAGATCTATTGGGCCTGATTCTTGTAGAATAGAGGTCAGAAGTTGGTCTGAGGTAATTAGACAATGTAAGGGATGATTAAGGTAATGGTGAGTCAGAACAATAGATGATTCTCAATTAATGATAGTGAGATCCTAGAGCTTAGGAAAATTTTGATTTTTGATTTTACTCGAAATGAAATGAAAGGGAACACAACTAAAGCTAGATCTATGCTAAGGAATAAAATGTGAATTTATAAATCTAATTAAACCTATGCCTCGATGATATCTCGATCCGACTCGCTATTAAAAATGATGATAGTTGTAGAACCATGGAGATGATTTTTCTATCAAACAAAATACATCAAAATCAGGAGAGAGAGAGAGAAAGAAGAAGAAGAAGAAGAAGAAGAAGAAGAAGAGGGAAAATGAATAAAGGCATCTCCTCTCCTAATTTGGTGTTTCACTATTTTATTTAACTAGACAAGCGTTCTAGGCTTGGACTCAAGGAGGGAGAAAGTCATGCGTAGAATTTTGATTGAAGAAAATATTTTTGTAACTATTTTTCTAATTTCTTTTCTTCTACGAGATAAACTTTTTGGTTAGTATTAGTTTCTGATATTTTTTATTTGATTTCTAATTTCCAATTTATATTTTATTTTCCAAAGTGATATTTTACAAGATAATTGATCTATAATATAAAATATATATGGTATAAAATATGTATAGTGATATTGTATACTAGATTCACGAGAAACTCGAGCAACGAGCTTGAAGAACACACAAAATAAACTAAAAACATGGTCAAAAATTTGAGAAATAAAACCTCGATAAAATAGAGATTAAAATCCTCGAAATTCGACTTGAAAATAGAATCGTAGAAAAAAGTATGATCAAAATATTGTCCACAATGGTTCACAATTGTCCAACGTTCAATGTATATAGAACTTGAAAAGAAACAAAAGCTTCTTTCAAATTGGTCCTAGTCAGAGACCTATTCATAACAAAATATTATAGCACTTTACACTTAGGTCCACGTGAGGAGACCTAAATGTGATATTCAAAAACTTTGGAGTCGCTTATGAATTGTAGGAGTCTTTATGGTCCACTTTAAAATTTCCTCAACTTTCACGTCTTGATGGTCACAATTTAATGATGCACGGAGATCTAGTCCGTCAATGAAGTCATATGTCAGAAGACTCTGTGTCGCATATTCTTGGGGAGTTCTTCCCCAAATCCTTGCGGGCGGCGGTGAATAGTCCTCCTCTTCAATCTCTGCTGACAAGGCGTTGATGGCAGTCCTCCTACAGGGCAAGAAGTGGGTCTCCTACTCCCTTCGAGTAAGTCTGCAGTGGGAGGTTGCTCAAAGACGATGACAAAGACAATTAAAGAAGTCTGGCTAGGGTTTGATGCTCCAGAAACGAACCAATTGATGCTCGATTGAATGATCAATGATGAAGATGGTGCTCCATATGAAGATGGATGCAGTCTAGAGGTTATGAGTGCATGCAAGTAAGGATCTATCGCTCGATTTCTAAAGGAAATCATCCGAAGGTTATGATCTTGCAGCTCGAGGGTTGGGTTCTAGAAAAAGGGATATCATACTGAAAATTGGGTTGATTTGAGATGAACTTGAAGATAGATCTTGAGTGTGATTGAGATAAGAATGCTTAGGGTGGATAATGACGTAATTAGGTGGCCTAATGCAACATGAGAATTGATGAAAATGAATGAAGGAAGGTGGATGAAATACCTAGGAATAGGAAGGCATATGACCTTCCTGGTTGTTGCTCGACGAGGCGATCTACCCAGAGATCAACGCTGCTCGAGGTGGTGATGCAAAGTCGACGACAGCCTTGGAACCCTCCTCCGCCGACCCTTCTTCCATGAGGAATGAACCTTAGATGTTGTCACCACCGGGATGAGATGGAGCAAGGAGGAGAAGTTAGGTCGTCGACCATTTGATATGCAGTTAGGGAGAAGTTGGTTTGAATGACCTTTGTTCATCGATTTATATATAAGAAATAGAGGAGGGTATTGGTGGTTCTAATGATGGGTGTTGAAGAAGGATGTTAGGTGTAGAGGATTAATTGTTAGATTGATTTTGGGAGATGAAATGGAGCATATAAATTAGGAGAACACGACTGGTCATAACAAAATTATAGTAGTCCTTCTTGGGGAAGAAGGTTGTGGTGTTGATACGTGCTAGTACCACAGTGGTCAAAATAATAAATACATTATTAATAACATAATAAATAATAAATAAACTTCTTTGAGTAAGTATAAAAATGGAATATATATAATAAATTTATCTAAGTTACGATATAAAATATATATTTTATGAAAAATAAATATAATATCAATAAATATCTATTTGGCATACTTAATAAATTGGTTATTCAATTTAAATTTAATATTTTAAAAAATAATATATTATTTTTGTATTTTTTAAATTACTATAATAATAAATAGGAGGTATATGATTTTTTAGGGATTGTAATAAATTAATGTTTATCTCTTAATAAATGAAGATATATTGTCCAAAGTTCAAATCCATCCATAATTTATGGTATTTGAATTATTTAAAATATTAAATAGAGCTTTTAAAACTGATTTTTATAGATAATCTACAAGATAAAGATAAAAAATGTAAAATTTTAAAATCAAGTGCTCTATAAGTAGCATATACAGAATAAAATAAATAGCCGAGAAACCCAATTGCCATTAGGTCCCAAAAATGACTTTTTTGCAAATGGACGTCGATTTTTGTAAAATCACCTTCATTATTTATAGAGTATTATTTCTATGAACTTTTCGGTGAGTAGAGTAAAGTTGGAGTTCTTATGAAGAAGTTATGTGGTTACAAAGTTGAGAAATTAATAATTTGAAAACAAGTTTTCTCGGCATATATATATGTTCGGATTTTTTTATGAATTTTATATTTTTATAGACATTTTTATAAACTTATAGGAAAAATGTTTGGTGAAAAATTGTACAAATAAATTAACTGAAAATAGTTGAAATTTTAATAAATATTAATAAATAGGTTTAATTGTTCTATGTGCATAATTAATTCTATTTGTTGTTTTCTTCCTTATCTCCCCTACTTTATTTTTTATCAATCGATCCATGCTGACTTGGTCTCGAGGGTTAGGGTAGATAAGTATATATTATGGTTATATTTATATTTATTTTGTCATACTTTACATTTTGCCTCTTTTTTTCTTTCTTTTAATTATTTTATTTTTTACACATTTTTTATGCATAAAAGTGCATTTTTCTTCATGAATGATGTTTTGATAAGATGTAGAAATAAATAGATATTTACATGTATTTGTTAGGGTTTTAAAGTAAAACACACAAGAAAAGTTAATGAATAATGTATTCATCAAGCCTCTATACTTAAACTTTTCTAGTCACTTAGTAATCACTTATTTGAAAAATATAGAAAAAGAAGGAAAGTTAGAAACAAATTCATGAGAACGTACAGAGGACATAGCTTGGTTGGGCCTTAAACAAGAATTTTTGTCGGAGCTTTAACAAGGATTAGGATTTTAATCTCAAGAGTCATCAAGTTCCACAAATCCTTATTCAAGTTTACCTCAACCGCTAGCTCAGATCCAGTTATCCATATCGCTAACTCTTTCAAGCTTGATATCAATTTGTATAGTGTATGAATTGTGTTAGCTCTTCCTTCTTAAAGAAGTGAAGAAATTGCCCATGCTAATAATACACTCACATTTATTCCTCATCCATTTACTCTTTTCTCGAGGATGGGGGTATTTCCTTCTAAGTTCAGTTCGTTCTGTATCCACAATCGAAGTGTGATATAATGTAGAAGAGTGAGAAAAGAACTAGACTATGACAAGTGTAGTCACAACAACTTGTAAAACATAGTCTGTGTAGCTAAGTCTCCACTAAGATGTGTAGGATTATGGAAGATTAGACTATTGTGGTCATATTTGTATTTGTGCTCTGGCAGATATATGATCTTTTGTTCCATCCATTTTTTAGGTTATTGGAAAATTATGCCAGGAGATCCCTCATTTAACTGAAGATTTATTTCAACCCCACAATTCCCGTCTTTAGATGTCTGCACCACTAGAAAAGGATGAGAATGGACCACTAAAATGAATTACCCTTCGCAACCCTATGCACGCCAATCAAAGTACAAAGTGCATGTGTCCAAATTTTATCTACTATTGGAGAGTTAAATAGTTGATACCAAGTTTTCTATTTAGGAAAGTTTAAGTTGAACTTTGAACATGGTCTCATGGAACCCGAAGATTTAAGTCATAGACCTGAAGAGTCTAAATTCAAGTTTATAACTAGGCTCCATACAATGAAAGTCAAAGGACATAATCAAGTTCCATCCTTTAGACTATTCCCAAATCGAGAACTAAAACTTATTCTAAAAGATGCTAATGCAAATGCCACCATATTTCGTAAAGTATTTTTTTCTAAATTTTACTGATTTTATGTTTTTTAAAATCTTTCAATTTTTATGAATTTAAGACTTTGTATTTTTATGTGATTTTCAATTTTTATAAAAAAGCATATTTACAGGAATTTTACAATATAAATTACAAATATTTTATTTTTGGAGTAAATAAATAATGTATTTTACAAGTTTTATATACAAAGATTTTAAATATTAGGTATTTACATTTTTTTATAAAATAAGATTTTAAATAATTATTATACATATTTAAACATCTATTTAAAATTCAAATTCTAAATTAAGGATTTTATATAATAATAGTACATAAATTTTACTTATATACAAGAGTTTTATAAATAGTTCATAAATAGGTTTTAAATTAACCCTTACCTATTTTTTTATGGATTTTATAGATATAGAAATTATATAAAAGTATGATTTATGGACAAAGGTATATATACAATATGTACACACCCCTATACATAGCTAGTGCTATGTCACATAGCATGAAAAGAGAAGAAAGGACATAACTCGTGCAAGGTAATAGTTGGTGAAAAAGAATGACATAATAGAAGTCAGTCGAATCCCTATAATTATGATCCATGCATCGTAAGTATAATGGAAGAAAAAATAGATGACTGAGGGAAAGGAATATACAAATAAAAGAACAAAAGAAAAAGAAGAAGCGAAGTCAAAGAAATCACCCAGACCCCCTATACTAAGGAACATGCATCCTAAGTATCGTAAAGATTGTGGCCAAAAATTTGGGATCAATGATTGATCTAAAAGAAAGGAAAATCAAAAGAAAAGTAAAAAGAACAAAATTGTAAATGCAAATCAATGAGAAATCGATGTTGCCTATACTTAGGATATGGTATCATATATATAAAGATGAGAATAAATGGGGACGATTTGAATCTAAGAAGAATATTCAAGTGATGGTGTAATCCAGAATACTGAATGGCTCACATGTTTCTATATTGGACAAAATGAAGTGGAAGAGTATTCATGAGTCATGTACAAATTAGATCACCTCAACTCGGGCCAGGTGATCAATAGTCTCCATGAAGTGCTTCAGCATTTGCCCATTCACCACAAATGGCTTTGCACCGTGTGAACATCTAATGTAGCCATGTGATGAATATGTGATTCATCACTCTAAAAGAGATTAATAAAGCTCAGTTCCCCAAAATTCATCTGCATTTTATCAATTATCTTTCATAATTAACATTCATGCATGTATAAATAATAATTGCATTTTATCATTCATAATTACATAAAATAAGAAGATAAAAATCTTAGCCCAAGTGATGTGTAAAATAAAATAACTTCCTCGATTTTTAATTAATTTATGCTAACTCCAAATCACTTGAAACGACCTCCATTGAGTACATATTACTAACAAGAATCAAGGAAAATGCAAAAAAAATCACTTACATAAATAAGTGGACTAGAAACCCAAACCCTGCTTTCAGGATGATTGGACTAAAACATTGATATCTTCCTCATACAGTGTCTGATTTGATCCTACTCACTTTTGAACAAATATACATTCAATTACCTTCAAAACAAGACCATTTCAACTGAATTAGAGCTCATATGTAAAAGTTGGATTTTAGGCCTCTTATGTACATTCTGTATTTTACCTGATTTTGACATATTATTTTATGTAGATATTTAACTTTTTTTTATTTATTTTTATTTATTCTCTTCGACAAAAGTTTTATTGAAATGCACAAAAATCGAAATACGAAATGAGCTACAAGTCAAACAAACTAACTGAGTCTATGTGTTCACTAATAATCTATACAAAAGTCTTCTTTATCGTACTTTATTTTATTTCTTTGTTTTTTATTAATGAAAATCCAAAAAAAATATTAAATTGTAAATATTTTTATTTTATTCTATCATATTTTTTTCTCATTTTTTGTCTTATTTAAAAATTAAAAAAAATTACAAAATCCCAACAATCAAGGTATTTTATACATATAAAGTACCCCAAAATATCACTTTACGCAAATGACTTTTTTTGCTTTTGATATCTTCATGAAACTTGTATCTCTCGTCGCGATGATCAACTTACATGAAGAAAATTTTTTTATTCGAGGTCCTTTGATATTTCTTTTAATTTATCTTTTTTTTATTTTCCACATTTTCTGGAGCTGAAACGTGACAGCTCTTGGAGCTGCCACATGTCACCCATTTTTGGCATTTATATATATTTGATTATTAAAAATGAAATAAAAAATAATAAAAAATCATAACAATAATAAAATAATAATAAAATGTCACAAGTAGTAAAATCAGGACTGTTTGATCTCGATCGATTAGACGCCCTCCATATTCGTCTATCCATGTTTTCGTCACCGCCTCCTTCCATACTCATCATGCCGTCGCTAATCTCCCCGATCTCAAAATAAAGTGCAACACTCGATCCCTTTCGTAATCAGTCGGTCATCGCTCAATCATCACATAATCTCATTCCCAATAGGGCCAAGTCCCAATAAGATCGCCACCGCTGACTTCCGATTCTACCCAATCACCTCTCAATCGAATCCCCGTTGTACCACTTTCCCAAATCGACCGCCAATGCCTTCCCTATCAAAACTCAACACCGACCCTCTACAAACTCTTCCGTCGATTGCACGCATGAATAGGGGACACCTGTGGCGACAGCCCAGTGCCATGTCTTCCCCATCGAGATCTGAGTCCCCACCATAGTAGGTCTCGTTGCAGCCTTCCCACAGCGGAGCTGTCTCTTGCTCTAGCTCTCCTCCAAGTCGTTTAGCCAACGATCATTTTCATTGACTTCAACCATCATCTGCATTGCATCCTTCATCGACAATGGGGTTGGATCCACCACCTCCTCATCACCCTCTACTGCTCCAGACTTGGCTTTGTTCTCCATCGACACCTCCTTGCTGAAGCCAAGAGCCGTCTTCACCACTGCTACTTGCCTCCATCTTCACCTCTAGCAATGGAGCACCCTCTCCTGCTTAAGGTCGAAACCTCGCCAAAGCATAAAAGCCTCTCCACTAGGCTCAGACCCCTCACTGCTAGTGAGGCCTGAGACCCTCCCCACGTGAGGAGCACGTACGGGGAGGGAACACGTGACCCGCACGCACCAGTAGGAATTTTGCAAGAACGTCCTCGAGCATTCTCCCTATTCTAGAAGCACCCTCGTAGCCAAGGGCATGAGCTACGTGCCACTTGATCATTTTGCAAAATCCCCCTCTGAGGTTTAGGTAATGATATTATGGTTCTTCTTCTTCTTCATTTTTGCTTTATTTTAATTATTGTAATATTACAAATAGAATCCTGAATTCTATCCTTTATTTGAGCAGCATTTTCACATCTTTTTATTATTCAGAAATTTGCATTTTATAGTACAACTAATTCTCTACATTGTGGCAGGTGCTTCAAAATTTTATGCTCTATGGTAATCTATTAGTAATTGTTTCTACGATAATTTGCATATTTTGCACAGTTTGAGATTAGAAATTCATAATTAATTAACCATAGCTCCAAAATTACCAAACAATTCACGAATAGTAGAACAAATTATGATTTACATATGCCCAAAAAGAATATATTTGCATGCATATTTTATCCTATAAAAATCATTTTTGTATTTAATTTTTGATTTTTAATAGGTATTAAACTACTCCACATTTTTAGGGTTTAGGATTTTTTCTAGAATAGTTCATTTATTGGTCTATACAGGATAATTTTATTTCTTGAAAATAAAGACGTTTAATATTATAATTAATTATTGTAATTTACTTCATTTGTACCATTTATTTCATTAAATATTCATATTACATCAGATAATTCCAAAAAAATATAGTGCATTTATATCATCATTATTGACATCTCGACCAATTTTTATAGTATTTGAACTTCGTTTGATTAATATTAATATTCTAGTCCTTAAAATTGGTCACATTTTCATTTGCATTTTAAAATTGCAATAAAATTATAAAAAATATCATGCCTCGAAAATCATGCACAAAATTTGAATAAATTAAATCTAGGTTGTTCCTTTGCCTCCTCGAGTTCGACCCTGGGAGTTGCCCAGGCCAAGTAAACATTAAACCACTTTGATTAAAATTGAATTAATTAATTAAGTGTTTATTTTTTTGATTGATTCTGATTACCCGCCTATAACAAATGACACATTTATTATTCGTGCACTAGTTTCCACAAATTACCACAAGGTTTTATAGGGCTGTCAGATGACACCATTATCGGGGAGGCAAACAGCTTAGGTTTTTTTGTCTAGAAAATGTAGAGTTAGATTTTCCACATATTCAGTTATTTTGACAACCGAGCCTCTCCACTGTATGTTTTACAATTTTTTATTTTCCTACTTTTATGTTATTTTATTTTTATTTTCAATATTTATTTTCTTTTTTTGCTGATTTTTATGTCACTCTCTTACACACTCTCTCTCTTATTTTTTATACGAGGTACCAAACATACGTGAAGCGATTTTTCCCCAACTGATGCATCTTCACTAACCATTCGAAAAACCGCATAAAACTAAGATCGGGTCTAGTCGTAAGAGAGCGTAAAGTCAAGGATTTTTTTAGCATTATTTAAATATTTGTAATAATTTCTCATTTATAGTGGTTTCTGTTTGGAATCTCACATGTATAATCAAGACTTGAACTTATTTTGTGGTGTGTAGTGGCTTGTTTCTCTCTCCGATGATGGTGGGGCCCGACTTGAGTAGTTCGTAGGATTAGACCTGCACTGCGACTATTAGAGAATCTAGGATTTATTTGTGTTTGCTCGTAGAATCTAGGACGACACTGCACTTAATTGAGATGCACATTAGCTCGTTCAACTTAGTCAAAATTTAACTCATTTCTTCCGGTCTAATAGAACTTGCTATTGGGTACGATTTTGTCATATTGCATTTCATATAGAATATTTTAGAATTCTTGTATTGAATCCCACATGAATATTGCGAGTAATAACTATAAGTCATCTAAATGAGCATACACCATTATTTTCTGCATTCATCGGCTTTTCCTGAATTTCCTCCCTCCTTTTTTGATACTTATGATTAAAAGGAAATCGATACTGGACAGTAGATGTGTATTACTGCTCACTTAATTTCTCAATGATTACCTAAATTAAAATTGGGACTTTTAAAAAAGACCAAGTTTAAATTAACTTTTAAAATTGAGAATCGTTGCGGGAGAATAACCCCTTCTTGGATTCATTTATCATTCTGAGTAAGCAAGGGATGATCGCTAGGATAGATCCAAGCTCCAGAATCTTCATTTAGACTACTAATTTTAAAATGACTAGCTACTTCTCAGTGAGGGAACTACGTTCTCCCTTAGTAGAGTTGGTGGTTAAAGGACAACGCAATTGGCACCCTCGTTAAGTAACATGGGTAGTTGTTTTACGGTCCATACATTCACTCATACTGGATGAAAGTAGATGCAACTAGCCGTACAAATTCAGGATATTCTTTAAGAAAATTTCCAACACTGAACATCTCACTAATTCTTTTCCAATATTGAGTTTTTCATCAACTAAAATTGAAAAGATAATTGGTCGGACTCTTGCGGCCTCTGCTGTTTGAGTTGGTGAACCTAGGGTTTGAATTGTGTTTGCATTGGTGTACAAGAATCGAATTCACATATCAAAAATTGCACACTTGTTCCATCATTCTCCCTTCTTGATCTAAAAAATTAGGGTTATTTCTGGTGCACGTGCACGCTTTTAACTATGATCCACTATGTTAGCTCATCCATCTCCTCTGAAATTGATGGGACATTAGTCCGAGTACCCACCATATTATTAATTTCGACCAAACCCCTATCATCTAAACCATGTTCTTCCAAGCATCCTCCTATGTTTGCAGAAGACTCTCACACACGGATGAATCCGATCCACTTTATCCAATCAGTTTTACTCTGATCATGCGACTGAATTCAACACTCCTTCATATTTGCCACTGTCCCAACCCTTTCCTATAGATGCTCAACTTCCATCCTGGGTTGATCCATCTTATTCCTGATCACTCACCGAAACTCATGGACCATTTGAAGATCAATCTACTATTGAGACAAATGGCCGATCGAGGCACCAATTCCAACTGACTTCATTCTCCCCTCATCTTAATGTTGGGATAGGTCAACTATTCATAGAAACACATTCAGACTGAACCATAGGGAATATTATGATGACCCAAACAAACCGGATGGAGTAGCTGACACCTAATGATTATCCGTATTGGATTAACCGTGACAATCCTGCATACCACTTCTTCGGATAGGACACTCATACAACGGAATGGACTAATGATATTGACACACATACATCCTATATGGCGACTTCACCATATATGGGACTGATCAACACTCATGAAAATAGGCTCTACTCAATCGAATAGTACACGCTTGAGTCACAATATGTTGAGTATGAGATCTATAGGTTCCTGCCAACTGAGCATACTCCTTCCATGATTTTTCAGGAGAAAATCTCATAGGATAACAATCATATACTGGATATTCTGAGAGGATCTTCTCCCATCTCATATATGAAAATGGAAGATGAAATGATTGTTTCTCAATTTTAAAGCATAGAGGACACGAGGAATCCCACAAACCATGTTCATCCTAGGGACGACTCTGACGACAACACTTCTGCATATTACTCCCTTAAGGATGACTCTGAAAGCATCACATCTACACACCACACCTAAAAGACAAAAAAATGAAATACTAAAAATTCCCCAAAAATTGGAAAAACCAGAAAAAAATAGTAAAAATTGAAAGTGAAGAGGATATGAAAAACTTGTATCATGCTCTAGGGGAAGCACTTGACAAAAGATTGATTTTTCACTTCCCCTAATACAATTTATTGAACACTTCCCTGACCTTAAAAGTTTTGTAATGAGTAAATTGATGCTGAAAAAATCAGGCAAGAATAGAACAAGGACTGAAAGACACATATTGTCAATGGTCACCTCCTTGGTGATGAGGAGAAAGACCAAGAGCCGCAGAGTGTAGCGGTTTCCTAGATTCGACTGTGGAATCAAGCATACAACATTCACCCATGCCCGAATCGACGACGACTCCCCAATTAATATCCTCCCGACCTCCTTGTTTGACAGGCTAAAACTCGCACCAATTAGGAAATCAAGAGAGATCATTCTATTGGTTGATCGATTTATAAAACGCCCGAGAGGAACAATTTCTGTCATCATTACATTCCAAAGTGCTTCGCTTAAATTGGACTTCATGATCATCGTATTGAGCATCAAGGAGAATTCACCTAGTCTCCAATCATTCTCGGAAAGCCGTTCTTAGCCTTAACTAAGGCAACTATAGAGTGCGAGACTAGGGAAACCAATTTTATCGCATTGGGAGCACTTCGATCTTGCCCTGTCTTAGAGGAAACACGATATTCTAAGGCAACCCACAAAGCCGTCTACAATCATAACTGTCAAGCGGTCGAAGAGAGCTCCAATGCTGCTACACCTAAGGTAACGATTGTTGAGCCGACCATTGGATAAGAGACTCATCCCATCCTACCATTCCCAACTACTTGCACCTCAATCACTACCGTGATGAATCCTATGGAGGAGAACCTAATGTAAGAATTTTACCATCTATACGGTGCTCCTCATGATGACACAAAAGCATGGGCTAACCTTGAGTCAAATAAGATCTTGTACGAAGGCCTTGACTCGTTCAATAATTTGACATAGGAGCTCACCAACGCCAAGACAACTGAGAACATATATGCGGGACGTCCGCCTACTAGGGAGGAATATTTCAACAATTCTTCATCTGATGGAGATCTAACTGTCAGCACCTCATCCCAAGGACCCGAACCTTTACATACGACAAAAACTAAATTGACCAATCCCGTTAAACCGTTTGCTCCTTAATCTAAGTCAATTATCTGGTGAGAAGAAGAAGAGTACTGATTCCTCAAGGATTTCCTTCAAACACTTCAAGCTGTATCAATCTCCTCCTCCTCTTGTTGCTCCAAGTTCTAGAAAATTGACTTTGAAAGTCGCATTTGACATACCGAAAAAGGATTCTTCTAATGATTCCACATCATGTTCGGATAAGGTTATCTTTATTCGTGAGCTCAATTCGGTAGATCTGAAGATCTATCCAAGCAAGCAACAAAATATTGATCCTCGTTAGATGACTACTGCTCCTCACTACTATTCCTCTAGAGTCGATTCCCCTGGTATCTTTAGATATACCGAAATAATCTCTAATGACCAGATTGAGACTGATGCTTCATAATATTCATCATCCGAGTCAATTGACCACAAAACTGAGCACCTTTTGAGAAAGCAACTTAATAACAAGCTTAAGAACAAGAATAATTGGAGTTCCTCCGCCTTCTAGTACTATTCTTATGAGGATAACTTTGATGATTGTTGGGAATCATCTGTTTCATTTGTTTCATCTTCCTCCCATTAATACTTCATCCAGTATTATTCTTCTGAGGAAAAATCGGCAATGATTGGGAATCATCGGCTATATCTTCTACCTATCATTATGATCTCCCACCACAGGCTCACAAAAAGATTTGCTGAAAACCTCCTTAATCATTGGCAACCCTCCCTCCCGACCCCATCGATTCCCTTGTACTTTTTCTTCCTCTGCTTAGGACAAGGCCTAAGTATAGGGGGGACCAAGGCCATCTGTATATCCCACTCTCTCCATCCATTTCTTCCCTCGACTTCCACCCTTCTTCCATGCTAATGCTTACTAGATCCTAAGTATAGGGGGACCCAATGCCCGATGTATATACCTTTATCATCCTCTCCCTTTGTCTGCCTCATTTTCGCCCTTCTTCTATATTTAGACTGTCCACAACCCCAGTATAGGGGAGAAGGACAAATTCAAATTTTCTTTTTCTTTTTCACTCTCTTATGCTTAGCCCTATCTATGGCTTCTCTGTGATTCTTGTGCTCTGAGGACATAGCACTCGGTAAGTATAGGGGGTGTGTTTATACTCTGTATATATTTTACCCATAGCTTGTACTTTCACGTAAGTTTATAATCTTTTTTACAGGGTGGGTAACTAACTCGTAAGATCTAAAAAAACTAACTTTTTGTTTTGTGCAACTAACACTGTGTGTGTAATAAAAGTTTTGAAAAATGGCTTCTTGTTCACTTTTGAAAAAAATCTCTTGAATTGAAAAAACATTAAAAATCTCATAAAAAAGAGAAAAAAATGTTTATATTTCTCGCATCTGTAGTTCATCCAACATTACATGCATCTGCATTGGTGAAAACCCTTGGGTTCTGAACCAAATTAGCAAAAACCAAGAATGGTCTAAACATGGCCTTAATCCACCTAATTATCAAAGGAACTTCATCGAGAAATAGGATTTTAGAAGCTTCAGGTCTATGACTTAATTCTTCAAGTCTTGCATGATAATGTGCAGAATTTGAATAGTAATGTCTGACCTGGTCGCCTCATTTTGGGTACAACTCCTGAATAGGGAATTAATATGTACTCTTGCACTATGCACTTAGCTCAACTCAGATGGGGTGTTAGAAGATTGTGTGAGTCTATTTTTTGGTAGCATGGACAACTAAAGATCGGAGTACGGGTTGAAATAAAGCTTCGAATAACAGATGGACGACCAAAACATATATGGAAAGAAAGATCCCATATCCGTAGGGGCACAACAAGATCCACACGGAACTACCAAAATTTAAAACAAAAAGAAGCCAACTACCAAATAAATATATGACCAAAAAGGTCCAAGCTTCAAAACAACATGCAGATCTCGGTGGAGGCTTGGCCAAACTGGTTGGCTTCACAAGGAGAGGTGATTACACATGCCACCCTCCAGTTCTTTTCCCCTTCTTCTAAAAATTTCCCCTTTCAATTGTGAACACATAGATCTTAGAAGGAAGTACATAACTCACCGAGGATGAGTTATTAGAGGAGAGGTTTTCATGGTAATCCAGCATTCTTGATGGGAAGAGCTAAAACCTTTCACACACATGACACAGTTGTTCAATGTTCATGGGGTATTCTTTGAGAAGAGGATTGATCTAAGATGACTTCTGAGTCGAAACTGTGACAATGATGTGTAGAACTTGGAGGCTGTTGATTTTAAAATCCTAATTCTTACAGAAGTTCCACCGAACTAATAATCCAAATGCGGAGTCTAGCTCATGGTTTTGGTATGGAACCCAATCTCATATCACCTCATTTCATTTCTTTAACTATTCGGGGATGAGCATTGTTTAAGTATAAAGGGTTGATGAATCTATGTTTTATCACTATAAAAAAGATTAGTTAAGCTCAGTTCCCCAAAATGCATATGTAATTTATCAATTATCTTGCATAATTCAGATCCATGCATGTATAAATAATAATTGCAACTTATCATTCATAATTACATAAAATAAGAAGCCAAAAATCTCAGCCCAAGTGACCTGTAAAATAAGCTAATTCCCTGATTTTTTAATTAATTCCTGCTAAATTCAAATCACCTAAAACCACCTCCATTGTGTACATATTACTAATAAGAATAAAGAAAAATACAAAAAATCATCATAAATTAGTGAACCAAAAACCCAAACCCTATTTTCAGGATGATCGACCTAAAACACTGATATCATTCTCAAATAGTGTCTGATTTCATCCTACTTACTTTTGAACTAATATACATTCAATTATATTCAAAACAAGACCAAGTTCAACTGAATCAAAACTCATATGTGAAAGTTGTGTTTTGGGCCTCTTTTGTACATTGTGTATTTTACTCGTTTCTGATCTATTATATTATGTTTATATTTTACTTTTTTATTTATTTCTTTTTCATTCATTTTTTGACAAAACTTTTATTATGATGCACAAAAATTCAAATACAATATGAGCTTGAAGTCAAAGAAACTGAGACTGAGTGTTCACTAACAATCCGTACAAAAGTTATCTTTATCGTATTTTATTTAATTTCTCTGTTTTCATAACTAATAAAATCCAAAAAAGTTAAAGTAATTTTTTTAATATTTGTCTTTTATCTTATCATATTTTTTTCTAAATTTTTACCTTATTTAAAAATAAAAAAATTACAAAACCCAAAAATCAAGGTATTTTATACATATAGAGTACCCCAAAATATCACTTTGTGCAAATGACTTATTTTGGTTTTAATCTTTTCGTGAAAGTTGTAGATCTCATTGAGACGAGCAACTTTTGTGAAGAAAATTTTTTGATCCGAGGTTGTTTACTACTTATTTTTTTATTTGTTTTTCTTTTTAGTTACTGAATTTTCTAGCTGCCACATGTCACCTATTTTTGGCATTTATATATAATTGATTATTTAAAAAATAATAAACTACAAAATAATAAATAAAATAATAATAAATAAATAAAATAATAATAAATGTAACATGTGGCATAATTAGAGTTGTTTGATCTCGGCCAATCATAAGGCAATCCATCTTCTTCTATCCCCAGTTTTCACCGTCACCTCCTTCCATATTAGCCTTATCGCTGCTGATTTCCCATATCTCCATATCAAGTGCACCACCCGATCCCTTTCCTAATTAGTCGGCTGTTGCGTGATCATCACCTAATCTCCTTCCCAATGGGGCCGAGTCCCAATTAGATTGCCAATACTGACTTCCTATTCGGACCGATCGCCTCTCAATCGAATCCCCATCGTACACCTTTCCCAAATCGACCACCAACATCTTCCCTATTAAAACCTACCACCAACCCTCTACAAACTCATCCATCTACTGTACGCATGAATAGGGGGAACCAATGGTGACAACCTAGTGCCCCGTCTTCCCCGGTGAGATCCGAGTTCCCAATACAATAGGGTTCGTTGCACCCTTCATGCAACGGAGCATTCTCTTGCTCCGGCACTCCTCCAAGACATTGAGCCAACGATCATCTTCACCGCCTTCGATCATCATATACATTGCATCCTTCATTGATAACTTGGGTGGGAGCCACCACCTCCTCATCGCCCTCTACTGCTCTAGCCTCGACTTTGTTTTTCGCCAACACCTCCTAGTTAGAGCCATGAGACATCTTCACCACCGCTACTTGCCTCCATCGTCACATCCAGTGGTCGAGCCCCCCTCCCCTGCTCAAGGTCGAAACCTTGCGGAAGCACAAAAGACACTCCATCGGGCTCCGACCCCTCACTGCCTTCGAGCCACTAGGCGTGAGGCCCGAGACCCTCCCAATGTGAGGCACACATGTGGGGAGGGAATACGTGACCCACACACATTTGCAGGAATATTGCAAGAATGCCCTCGAGTATTCTCCTTATTCTAGAAGAAAACTCATAGCAAAGGGCAAGTGCTACACATGTGCCCCTTGGACATTTTGTAGAATCCCCCTCCGGGGTTTATGTAATGACATTAAGGTCATTCTTCTTCATTTTTGCTTTATTTTAATTATTGTAATATTGCAAACAAAACTATGACTACTTTCCTTTATTTAAGCAACCTTTCGCATATTTTTATTCATCAAAATTTTTCATTTTGTAGTACAATAATTCTCTACATTATGGCATGTGCTTCAAAATTTTATGATGTATGATTATCTATAATAATTGTTTCTGTTGAAATTTGTATATTTTGCCCAGTCAGTTCTTACAAGTTCGTAATTAATTAACCGTAGTCCAAAAATTGCCAAAATATCATGGATAGTAGAATTAATTATGATTTATGTTGTCTCCAAAAAGAATAGCATTTGCATGCATATTTTATCCTATAAAAATCATTTTGTGGATTATAATGTTTGATTTTAAACGATGTTAAACTCCACATTCTTAGGGTTAATAATTTTTCTAGGATAGTTCATTTATTCATCTATACTAGATGATTTTTTTTACTAAAAATAAAGTAGTTAATATTTATTATAATAAATTATTTTGATTTACCTCGTTTGCAACATTTAATTATTATATATTCATATCGCATCAGAAAATTCAAAAAAAATTATAGTGTATTTATTTCATCGTTATTAACGTCTCGGGCAAGTTTTATAATTTTTGGATATCATTTGATTATTAATTTTCTAGTCCTTAAAAGTGAAACACATTTTCATTTGCATTCTAAAATTGCATTAAAAATACCAAAAATATTCTGCCTCGAAAACCGCACCTAAAATTTGATAGACTTAAACATTGGTTGTTCCTTTACCTCCTCGAGTTCAACCCTTGGAGTTGCCCAGGCTAAATAAACACCAACCGCTTCGATTAAAATTGAATTAATTAATTATGTGGTTATTTCTTGATTGAATCTGATTCCCGCCTGTAACGATCGACACATTTATTATTCGCATGTTAATTTCCACAATTTAAAAGAAGGTTTTTTGGATTCATCACCATGCTTCCATTAACATTCACCATTATGACTATTTAAGGTCCTTCCTACCTACTTTTTAATTTGCCATAAGATATTCTCGATCATACATTTAACAACAAAACATTCTAACAAGGGACAATGATCTTGTGACGAATGTTCCAGTCGTACCTCCTCTTTACTTTATCCTTATAAATGAGGGTGTTTGCATATGTCTGATTTCGAATCTTAACTAGCTTAGTCTGATCCATCTTTCTCTTGGTTCATGCTCTCTGCATATCTAATGAAATCTCTCTGATAGCCCATTTGGATTTGTGCATGATCTCTACGAGCAAATGGCATGGCTTCCCATAAAGTAGTTTATAGGAGAATTACCTAAGGGTTTCTTGTATGTAGTACGATATGCCCAAAGAACCTGATCTAGTAGTTGTTACCAATCCTTCCAATGTGGTCAAAATAATTTTTGAAGAATTGATTTCTCCTCCATATTTGAGATTTTAGTCACGTCGTTCGTATGTGGGTGGTAATGAGAAGCAAATCTATGATCAATGCCATAACTCTTCACTAGCTTTTTCACCTCCTTATTAATAAAGTGGATACCCCCATAACAAATAAGAATACGTGGAGTCCTGAACTGTGAAATAATCTGTTCCCTCTGGAACCTGCACACTGTCTTACTTTAAGCAATTCGTACAAAATCATCTGTTGTGCAAGTGTGCGCCAATCCTGGGATGTCCACGTAGATCTACCTCTATAAGTAACTTTTTTACATTGCATAGGTCTCTCTACCATAGTAAATATCTCTGTAGTCAGACTATAGAAGGTGTCTATACATGTATCCATAACAGCATCGGGCTCTCTATATTGAATAGATCGTATAATCTCTAAAATGTAACTAACTGACTCCCATGCTGGAATATAGGAACTCTCAATCTATGGAACATACATGTTTGGTGTAAATGACTGCTCCTCTGGTCCAGATATGATCACTGTATCTGCATGTGAACAATCATCTGAAGAACTTGGTAACATATGATCAACCCCATCCACATGTAGGATATCATGGGTATCAAAATAAACACTCTTAAGATCAAGAGACCGTGTCTCATCTTTGTGCTGACAATCATCTACAAGTCTGGTGTCATCTGAAGTGAATGACAATATTGATCTGGGATTACTACATCCTCTTTCTCCATCTCAATGTTTACATATCCGTTGTTTGTGTGAAATGATACTCTCCCAGAATCATAATAAAAGAGGGTCTTCACGGTCTATAAGAAAGGCATCCTGAGAATGATTGGGGCAAAAAGTAACTATGTAAGGCACATCATGTCTAGAACAATAAAGTCCACTAGAAATTTCAAGCCTTAAATGGTCATGATAATGTTCCTCAACATGCCTCTAGATCTCATTTCTGATCGAGAGGCAAACTGTGAAAATCCCAAAATCCGAACGTGGACTAAATTGCAAAAATTCGACTAAATATTGGATAGATTGTAAATATGCTTTTATTCCAGTATCCAAAAAAAATCATTTGATGGTCCATTGCGTAGTTCTCGTCGATAGCTTTCCAATGAATCCAAGAACGTAATAATCGACTTTGGAAGCTCGAGTTACGACTATTTTAGCGAGGAGGGGTCTAGTTCTTATTCGGATCCGAACCCGGATCTGACTCCGGATTGGACCCCAAAAAATAAACCCTCCCTCCCCCAAATCGCCTCATACCCATCTCCAGCCCCCTTCCTCCTCCCTCTCCCTCGTCGGAGCCCCACCAGTGCTCGCCAGAATGTCCCAGATCGATGATCCAAGACCACCTACACAAAGAGGAGAGCAAGGTCACCATCGGGGACATCTTCATCTCGCAATCGGAGCGCCAACCGTGACACTTTTTGCGGGTGAAGTCACCGAGGTGATAGAAAATTTTGATGTACGATGTACCCTTCCCTCTTGTTATGGTCTATCTTCACGATTTTCGATCCAAGACTATTTTACCTCATTAAAGCTAGGACCCCAAGCTACGGTATAGTTTTTTTGACAATATTGTACCCTCGAGCTATTCGCATGAATCTGGGCATTTCTAGGAATATGGCAAGGACTCATCTCGACGTTGGTGTTGCTGTAATGGTCCTCATGACCATCCTTCGAACATTCAAGAGGTTCTCTCTAAGTAGGGTTGTATTGTATTCTATTTATGTAAGAACGAGGGACATGATTATGTTAAATGATGCAGCGTGGAACAGAAATATAGGACCGCATATTTATTTAATTTTATATGTCAATTTTATTTACGTTTATTTGAGTCGTCGTATTTTTAATTAAATAAACGGGGATCGCCTGTGATCTCAGTTAATTAGAAAATTGAATTTTAAATAAGTCGGTTAGTCGGTTAGAGTCTACTTAGGATAATTAGTTTTTCTATTTTTGTAACTTCATCCCTCCTATATAAAGGGATGATAGGCTATGGTGTTAGGCAGTTCAGTATTTTATGACTTTGAGATTTACTCTCTATCTCCTCTCCCTCTCTTTCTCCCTGGCCGTGGTCTACACGCCTTCTCCCCTCCATTCCCTCGTGTTCCTGACGAGTTCTCTTCTCAACCCCTCTATTTCTTCTACCACCGAAAATCCATCGATCAAAATTTATTTTTATTCGTCGCACCCCAAATCCCATTTGCATCATCAAAGTTGTTCTGTCATCTGATGATTAGTCCCGAGTCAAATGGAAAAAGGGCATTTGAAATTTGAAAACCTGGTGGCATGCAGAATTTTACTGGAAAAAGCATCCTTGCTTTCTGAAAATGTCAAATAAAGGGAATGCTCTCGGAGTTTTTTTACTCGATCCCATCAAGAACAGTACCTTTTTTATATGTATATGCTATTGTTTCTCTACTGTAATATAAGCATATCGTTGAGAAGTTTAAGGAATCTTGGTGAGATAATTACATGATATGCAAGTATCATGTGGTGTATTTTATTTTATTGCATTCGAGGATGGTACATATCTTACCTGGAAGGATGGAACTTTCATATCGCAGTTGGCATTTTGTTTTGGGCAAAGATAAGAGACGGAGAAACTTCATGTTTTAGATGGACTGTACAGTCATTGTTTGCTTTATCTGAATACCTATCATCACATTAGTAGGAATTCATTTTAGGTGAGACTGGAGATAGAAAAACCTCCAGTGCTAGATAAATGCGATATTTACCGAGGGTAAAATCCCCTCACATTGATGCCACAAATTTTAGGTCTTGTTATAAAATAGTTGTTGGATCTCAATCTGACATTGTTCTAAGGTAGAATTTCAGAAATTCTATTTTTCTTTTGTAACTCTGTTTATGTAAATCTAAATGTTCAAAAAAACTGGCTGCATTGGGAACTAAATAGATACACAACAAACCGAATTGTACTTTCCAGTACATCTCTCAATTCGCAGACCCTGCAAACACATACTACGCACTGTGTTTTTCATTCTTCCAAATTTCAACTTGCTAGGACATCTTCACAACTAAAGTATGACGAGCATATTTCCTTCTATGTTACTTTATGCCAGTTCAGTCTTATTTGCTGGTCAGTTGGCTCCATCATCGTATGATTGATTCGAAATTCATTTGAAATGAGACTTGGAAGCTTATCCATATGTTACATAGAATTATAGTGAACATGTTAATAATTATAGTGAACATGACATTTCCTCTTTTACAGTCTGCTTCATTTTCTTATATAATTTAACAGCCCCTGTTCTCACCATTAATTATTTTCATGCCCTCTGCATGCTGTTGTCATATCCACATCTCAGGAATCTAATGTTGCGGCCCTTAGTGCCATTCCCATTATTCAGGTCCCAAATAATTATGGGTTGGATGGGATCTTAAACAAGACTACTTAGGGGCTTATATGTACTAGTTTGTGGGAACATTTTTGAAACACCACTTTATTTGGGCTTTAAGCAATAGAAGAATTGGTTGAATGTTCCACTTCATCCTGCGAAATGCATTGAGTTGCTACTCTTTTAAAATTCTTGATTATGTATGTATCATTGCATACGTGCTTCTCATACGGATCCATGATGAAGCAATCAAAGTAACATAGATTAATATCTTATCATCCTAAGCAGATCAAAGTCTCCAACGGCTGCTAGAAATTGATTGTTATCAAGGGTGATCATATCATAAGTGATATTTCACTATGATCGAGGAGTCGAGTAGTTGTCACGAAAGGAGGGGCATGCACCCTAGGGCCCCCCGTAGAAGTCTAGATGATCGCGATCCCAACTGCTACTATAGCTATGATGGTTATGGGACATGTGGCTTTGCACACCGAGGTACTAATATGACGGTGTTGGCCTCAGCACTTTCGTTCTTTAGCCCGATGCTCGAGAGTGGACCAAGTAGTCATGGTTGGTCGGCTAGTGTTTCGCTTGTTTACTAAGAGTTAACACTCGTGTACTGACTAGTGTAGGCCACATTGGTTAGTATTCTGAGTGGGAGCACTATGAGGGGAATTCTGGGGAAAATGTAGTTAATGAAGTTGGGACTGAGACAAGAATCTCCTATGCATAAGGAGGATTGGGTTAGTCATGATGATCCACGATTTGGTATCTTAATTGTGAATCAGAAGTAAAATTTATGAAGTTGGGCTAAGTGGATGTGTTGGGAACTTAGTTAGGATGCATTTTACCCCACGGCATGCCTACGGAGGTACACCAACCCTAAAGTATTCTTTTTACCTTAGAGTCATAGTGTGAGGTCTCATCCAGACCAAGACCACAGACTATCCATGAGACAGTTGTTCATATCCATATCTAATAACAGTAATTAAAATGTAATTATTTGTGAGACCATATTACTTAATAGTTCTTTTGCACACCTTTAATTTATGTCTTGCTTGTTGTTGTATAGTTGTTTATATCGTATTGGGTAACTTTTCTCATAATGTACCTACGTGTGGATCTGTAGGTTCGCAGCAGTAATTAGCTGGAGGAACCATCTTTTGTGCAGCTTCACCCTTTTTGTGGTACAGTGGTTGGTAGTTCTTTTACTGTTTTTGGAGCTTAGTTTCTTTTTGAGAGACATGTCATGGAATGTAAAATTGTGGACATCTATATTTATGTTTACATGTATATTTTTGTGGACATGGAAACAAACAATGGAATAAAATGGAATTGGTGTATTAAATGAATGAATGGAAATACATGTTGTTGTGAACAGGTTTAATGCAAAGCAAGGAAAAATTAAAATTCCAATGCATGTTGCTATTTTCTTCTGCTTTTGTGAATGTCAAATATTCGAATATGAATTGTTTGTGCGTGGATATGTTTGCTGATTACCTGGATACTATAGAGAACGATGGTGCGACAGCATGGTATCAGAGCAATAGTACTCCATTCCACTTCATACATCATTTCTCATTGGTATTTGAATACTGTATAGTGTTGGAAGCCTTATGACCCAACATGAGTCCACAGGAAATTAGCATGTTTACATCCATGTCCATATGTCTCTTTTAGACAGTCAATGTTGCAAGTTCTAGTGCACTACCACGAGGCCAGCTGAATGCAATTACACAAGAGCAGACCCACACTTCTGGATCAGTTGTTCGACGTATGATTTCAGCACATGGGATTGCCTTACATCCACCATTATATTCAAAGGATACACATTCCTTTCTGGCATATCATCTGGTGCCCACATTAGGCATTTTGGTTATGGAGGTTGCTTCCATGTACTATATCAAGGTCCCAGGGGGCCAATTGTTTATCATTCGCCAGGCAGTGGAGGACGTAGACATAAAGATAGGTGGGCATGAGATGCCTTCATTCCTGTTGTTGATACAGTTAGAGGACTTCAACATCATTCTGGGCATGGACTGGTTAGAGAGGTACCACCTGTGCCTGGATTATTTTGAGAAGATAGCGGTCTTCAATTTATCTGGAGTGTCTCCATTTTAATTTTATGGGCGTACGCATGAGGGTGGGATCGATTGCATCTCTGCCTTGAGGGCGCACCAGTTTCAAAGTCATGGTTGTGTTGGCTACCTTGCCTACGTGTAGATTCAAAGGCGCATGATCAGATGCTTGAGGACGTTATAGATGTGCGTGAGTTTCCCAGACATATTTCCAGATTACTTACCTAGGCTATCACCAGTGAGGGAGATAGAGTTTGAGATCATGCTATTGTCAGACACACAACCAATCTCTATCACTTCATACAGGTTGTCACCTCTTGAGCTCAAGGAGCTCAAAGTGCAGTTGCAGGAGCTGTTAAAGAAGGGATTCATCCACCCTAATACGTCACCATGGGGAGAACCAATCCTTTTTGTGAAAAAGAAGGATGGATCCTTGAGGCTATGCATAGACTACAAGCAGCTGAACAAGAGAACAATTAATAACCGTTACCCACTCCCACGCATTGATGATCTCTTTCATGAGTTACAGGGATTAGCAACGTTCTCTAAGACTGACCTGTAGTCAGGATATCACCAATTGAGAATCAAAGAGGCCGAAGTGATGAAGTCTGCATTCCGCACTAGATATGGCCACTATGAGTTCTTGGTGATGCCTTTTGGACTCACAAATGCACTTGCCGCGTTCATGGATTTGATGAACCGAGTATTTCATCCGCATTTGGATAGGTTCATGATTGTATACATTGATGATGTTCTAGTCTACTCCCATGATGAATACGAGCATGACTCCCGTCTTCGCACCGTCTAGAGACACTTTGAGAGCACTGGTTATATGCCAAGTACAACAAGAGCGAGTGTTGACACGAGAAATTGAGGGGTTGGAAATTATTGGTAAATCTAGTGTTGTTGCTTCCCCAAAATTCCGTGACAAATAAAATTTTTTTTTTGCTACTTATTAACCTGTATAGTGGACATGGTCGAACTCAGGGAGTTTACAAATCCCGAAGGTTATTTAATTAATCAAAAATCAATTAAGAGAAAATAAGAATCTCAAAGGATAACTATCCTTGGTTTTTGTGATTTTTTTATCTTTTTATTTTTTTTCTAATTTTTTATTTCTAATTTTTTATATATTATGATTTTCATTTTTTTCGTGATTTTAATTTTGCATTTTTTTTCAAAAATAACACGAATTAATATTCACAAGATAAAAAAATACGCACATCAACTCTTTTTGTAATTTTTCAATTTATAAAAAATGTTCAGAAAAAATCAAAAAAATATTTTTGGGTTTTAAAAGTTTTGAATAATTTTGAGATTTTTTGTGGAATTTTCAGATGTTTTTGTATTTTTCTAAAAAAACAAACAGTGAGAAAATATGAAAATGTCCACAGCCTTGAGTAATTTGCAAATTAAAAATATTTTAAATACCGAAACTCTTGACAATTATTCTTAAGACAAACTAGAAGCAATTATCTACAAACAGGAAATTAAATCAGTATTTTTAGATTTTTTGTAGAATTTTCTGTGATTTTTATAAGATTTTTGACGTTTTTCAATTTATTTGGGTTTTATGAATAGTTAATGCCTGAAAATTGATCAGAAATTAAAAGACAATGAAACGAAACTATCCTATTTTTTTAGAATTTGGGGAATTATTTTTGAATTTTTATGAATTTTCAAATTTCGGGAAGATAAAATATCACTATTTTTTATTTTTTAAATAAAATAAATGAAATCAAAATGCAATGAAAGTTTTATGCTAGATGGATATGCACATCAGGAACATAGCATAATTTTTGCAGAATTTTTAGATCACAAATAACATTTATTTCAATATGAAACTCAAGTAAAGTCAAATTCTGGAATACAAGGACTGAAATGCATTTTTTCCAAAAGTTTTACAATAAGAATAACAAAAATAAAATTAGTGGAGGAAATAGCAATTTACCCACTTAAAGCATGCTATGCACGTGATCTATTGGAGCAGAGGGACGTTTTTGAAATTTCAGAATTCATCAGGGACGTAACTATAAATTCTCAAATTATTTTTTAATGCCCTAGGGCTTCCTGTTCATTTCTTCAAGATGGAGGAGAGGCACTCGTCCGCCGCCCAAGGTGCTAAGGGAGAAGGTGCGCTACCACCAAAGGAGGGGCTCGAAGGTCAGCGGCGCGGACGCCACGCGCGGTGTGGCGCTCGCGGCTGAGTGCTCAATGGAGATACGACTGGGGTGAAGTACTGGATGGAGGCACAGCGCGGAGATAGCAGTGTGCTGCGGTGCTGCGTCCTCGCTCTAGGAGGTCGACGGGCGGAGGACACCGGCGGAGCTGCTAGAGAGTGGAGGGCGGCGTTGCCACTGGACCGCACGAGGGACCGGAGGTAGGCGTGGCGCTGGATCGATGGCGGGTCAGCGTGGAGGATGGTGGCCGCCCTCGGTGGAGACGAAAGGCCATGCGGTAGAGGAGGACAAGTGTCCTTGGCGGTGCAGTAGGTGGGCGGCGGGGGGTGGCGACCTCGCTGCATGTTGGAAGATTATTATTTTTTTATTTTTTGTAATTTTTTTATTATTTGTGATGTAAACATAAAAAAAAACTTTTTTTATATTTTGTTTATAAATCTGAAAGTAGGAATTAAAAAAGGCTATAGAAATATTTTTTTATTTTTTTATTTTTTATGATCCTGCAAAACAAACGTTAGAGAAAAAAGAAACAAATATCCTTTATTTTTATTTTATTTATTTATAAATAAGAGAAAATGAACGAAGATTCAGCGGAAATGAGAGATTCGAATCCAATCTCTGGCCACCGTACGCGGTTGGAGTTGAGAGATCGTGGATGATAGAAATAGAACGTGGAGAGATCGAGAGAATGAGGTGAAAACTCGAGATCGATGTCGAATAAAAAACGTGATGGATTTTAAGATCTAGATAAAAAAATGATAACGAGATAAAAATGCGAGAAATAAAACTACGATTAAGCTAAGATAAAATAAGAAGAAAAATGTGGATCTCACCTTAGGAGCGGAAATAGACCATGATCGCCTCGACAAGGCCGACTCGTTGTCATCGGACAGCTTGGAGACTAAGCAACTTTCTCGACGAAATTTTCTCTCGGAGATCGGGCTCCTCTCTCTAAAGATTGATCAAGTTGAAATGAGGGAGAAGGAACCATTTAAAAAGAAAAGATGGAATGAAATTTGAATTTTTAAATTTTTTGGAAAAAGAGATAAGAGAGATGAAAATTGAAATGAATTTTTGAATTTTTTTGGTGGAAGAGATAAGAGAGGTGAAATGAGAAATGAGATAAAATAAAAGAGAGATAAAATTATTTACAAAATTAACTTTTTTTTGAATTTTCGTCACTTTATTTATTTGAATTAAAAAATGTTATCTTTTTAATTTTTTTATGAATGTTTATTAAAAATAGCAACTATATACATATACTATATACATATATGACATATATACAAGGGTAAATGAGGGAATTAGCCTTTTTTGTTTTAAGAATTTTATTATTTTTTCTTGATTTTATTTTTATTTTAAAAATTAGTAAGACTAATTTACAAATATATACAAATACAATATGCATAAAATACATGGGAAAATTGCACAAACCACCCCAAGAAATTGACTTTTCAACCATAACTCCAAAAATTATGAAAATAGGCCAGTTTAAAGATAATTTTATTTCGAATCCAATGGAAGTGAGATTGATTCTATTTGAGCTCATACGGAGTCGGAATTGGTCTTTCAATTAGTGCTTAGTGGCTTTTTCCAAGTGTGGTTATTTTTATTTTGTACATGATTTAATTATACAATTATTTTTATTAATTAGAACACATTTTTATTTACAACTTTGGTTTTGAACGTTATTTGATTTGAGGTCAATTAAGGCACACATAAATTAGTGTCAGTTTTATACAGATATATACAAAATAAGTGAGAAGTATTTACAACGACACATACACATTTTTTCGATTTTCTGCTTAAGGACCCTTATCTCTCCCTAATTTATTCCTGGTCAATCAAGTCAAGTCTTGACCTTTTCTCCGGGTTTGGGTCAGCCTGTATACAGTCTTCCTTTTTCTTCTTTTATTTATTTTTCCTTTCTTTCTTTCTTTATTTATTTTAGGTTAAAATTAGTAAGAGGTGTACAATATTTACATAGATGCAAGTTAGTAAGAATATGGAGTTAGTGTTATATGCATGTATTTTATAAGGTATTTTAAGCTAAAATAAATGAATAAAGATGACGAATCACAGATTCATCATCCCCCTATGCTTTACCTTTGCTAGTCCCTTAGCAAACACTTCTTTGAAAGAATAAGTGAAGAAAAAGAAAAAGAAAAGGAAAACTAAAGAAAGTAGGACAATATTGAGTATTAAACTTATCCTCATAAAATTGTAGTTTGGAGCTCTATCGGACCTTTGGATTATTGGTGTGTCGGAACTTCTGTGAAACTTAGATTTTTAAAATCAACAACCTTCAAGTTCTACACATCATTGTCACAGTTTTAGCTCAGAAGTCATCTTAGATCAATCCCCTTCCCAAAGTATACCCTATGAACATTGAACAATCGACTCATGTGTGTGAAAGGTTTTATCTCTTCCCATCCAGAATGCTGGACTACCATGCAAATCTCTTCTCCCGTAACTCGTCCTCGGGGAGTCAGGTATTTCCTTCTAAGGTCTGTCGCGCTGTGTTCACAATCGAATTGGGGGAGAAGTTAGAAGAAGGAGAAAAGAACTGGAGGGTGGCCACTGTAGTCACTTCTCCTTGTGGAGCTGGCCAGTGTAGCCGAGTCTCCCCCAAGATCTGCAGGTTTTCTTGAAGCTTGGAACTTTTCGGTCAGATATTTATTTGGTAATGGCTTCTTTGTATTTGGATTTTTGGTGGTTCTGCTTGAATCTTGTTGTGCCCCTACGAATATAGAATCTTTTTATTTCCGTACATGTTTTGGGGTCTTAGAAAAAATTGTGCCCAGCCGTCCATCCCTTTTCCGAAGCTTTATTTCAACCCGTACTCTGGTCTTTAGATTTCCACACTACCAGAAAAGAAACTCACATAGTCTTCCGACATCCCGTCTGAGTTGAGCTAAGTGCATAGTGCGAGAGTACAAATTGATTCCCTATTCCAGAGTTATACCCAGAATGAGGAGACCAGGTTAGACACTAAGAGTCAAATGCTGCACATTGTCATGTGGAACTCAAAGATTTAAGTCAAAGACATGAACTTCTAAAATCCTATTTTCTCAGTGTAGTTCCTCTGAGAATTAGGTGGATTAAGGTCTAAATAAGATCCATTCTTCAATTTTTTCCAGGCATCATTTAAATGTCAATACTATCCTGAAAAATGCACATGCAAATGCAAATATGAACAATGCAAAGAGTTTTTTTTGAAAAGAAATGATGCACATGTGAAAAGAACATTTTTTAAACAATTTTCTAATTTAGAATTTTTATGGATTTTTGGAGGAAAAATGCAGATGTGAAAAAAATATTTTTTTTAAAATTATGCAAATTTTTATGGATTTTTGGTTTTGTATTTTTTTATTTATTTAAAGGAAAAAAGGGTTAGTAAAATATATACAAACTTTTTTATTTTTTGTGTTTTATGTTTTTTTTGTGTTTTTTTTGTTTGTTGTTTTTTTATTTATTTTATTTTGTTTTTTGTTGTTTTTTTCGTTTTTGTTTTGTGTTGTTTTTGTGTGTGTGTGTGTGTGTGTGTTTTGTTGTTTTTTATTAATTTTTTTATTTTGTTTTTTTTGTTTTATTTTATTTTGTTTTAATTTTTTGTTTTTTTACGCATGTGGATTTCACAAAATTATACACATAACCCCCCAAATAAATTTATTTAAAAGTACGAGTTATGTCTAAAGTATATATACAATATATACGACACCTCCCTATACTTAGCTTGAACTATGTCCTCATAGTGATCAGAGAGCGAAAAGGGAAGACTTAACTCGTGCTAAGTATAGAAAAGTGAAAAGACTCCTATGCTACAACGACTCAAAGAAAAGATAAAAAGAAGAGAAGTTGGTGATCCTCCCTATACTTAGGATCAAGTAATCCTATGTATAGTAGAGTGTACAAAAGGGAAAACCGATGAAGAGAATGTACAGACTCAAAAATAAAAAGACACGATATGAACAACATCACCCCTATACTTAGGGTAGAGTATCCCTAAGTATAGGCAACAACAAGAGTGATGAACAGGACGAATATGAACAACACAAATCATTCACCCCCCTATACTTAGGATAAAGCACATCCTTAGTATAATATATATACACACACAGAAAAGGGGTGAATGATAAAACGGGAGAAGAAAGAATAAAATGAAAGGATATACAAGAGGAGTGGATGTACAAAGGTCTAGAAGGTCGAAAGCGAACCTTCTTGTGGGACTGCTGAGGTATGGATTTGACAAGGTGTAGGTCGATATTGAGATCATCATTAGACACAAACTGAGTAGGATCGACCAAGAATGTATCCTCAGCGGTTTCAGATTGTGCTGGCCTAAACCGATTATTGGAAGTAGTATGGTCATGTCCGGCCTGGAAAGTCTCGCGTACATCAAAGTAAAATGGCTCGAAATCATTATCAGAAAAAGTAGGATCAATTTCAGCTTGGCGAGCCTCTATTGGATCATCATCTCTATCAAAAGGCCCAAATTCCTTTATAAAAGCAATCGCATCAAATTTGGCCAGATCGGTCACATCTGAATCATAGTGAATAGGAACAGACTCATCAGTGAAAGTAGTCGAATCATGTACGCCATGTCTAGTCTCAGAATCTACCTTCTGTTCTAGGGTTTCTATCGTGTATATTCCGCGGATGTCATCAATGCATCTCCACATACCAGAAGGGGGAACTCCAAGGTCTATGCTTTCTGAGTCTTCCTCCTTCAAGAGGAATTCTTGGGTTTCCTTATCATCCAACATACAATAAGAATCTCTGATATTATCATCTAGGTCAAATTCCTTGGGGTTGGATAGCACGGGAGGGTTCTCATGAGATGCAGGTTTCTGGGCAGTAGTGGGTGTAGTGATCAACACATCGCTCCCTACATTAGAACGGAAGCGAATCTCTCCTGAACCATAATCAATAACGGCTCCCGCAGAGGCGAGGAAAGACCATCCCAGGATGATTGGAGGGTGCTCCACAGGGGCAGAGGTCTCCGTGATCATTACAACAAAATCCGAAGTGAAATTCATTCCCTGAATGAGAATGACAGTGTTTTCTAGAATACCCTTCGACCTCTTGATAGATCCATCAGCAAATTGAACTATCATACTGGTTTTCTTGAGAGGCCCAAGATGAAGAGACTGTACCATAGAGAAGGGTATTATATTGATTAAAGAACCACCGTCAAGGAGAGTGTTATCACATGAATAGTCAAATATGGAGCAACTCACAAGAGGTGTGGCAGTGTTCCCTTTCTTAAAATACGAACGGTGAGAGATGGCGTAGGCAGTGACCATGGTTAAGATGTGACGCTCAGATCTTCTCCTTCGCTTTCTCTTCTTGTGTTGAGGAGTAGATAAATCTGTCATGGCCTGTTGAAGTGGGGCTTTAATAATCTCGTGAATGGTGGCCAACACTTCAAGTTCAGACAATATTTTTTTTTGAATTTTTGGACCTCATCCATACAAGGGAGGAGATCAGAATCAGCATATACACAAGGATTGCCAAGAACAGTCTGTATAATGGAATCCTCGGGGTCAAGGTTGGGACATGATGTGAATAAATGTGTGGGTAGTTGATCGGGAATTTGGGACCTCTCCTCACAAAATTAATCAACAATGTGTCTCCCAGAATCTTTTTGGATTTTGAAAATTTTCTCATTTTTTGTATTTTGGGCGATTGTAAGCTCTCATGATTATCCTCAAGTGAATCCATATCCTCAAATAGTGGAGCAGCGTTTTGACTCGTATTTATGTTAAATAGATTGCTAATCTTCGAGTTCATATGCTCCATCATCTGGTTCAGGGTCTCAAGTGTGGATATCATGAAAGGTGACTCCAAAATCCCAAGATCGGGTGGGTTGAATGAGGGTGGGTGAAAATCATCTTCCTTCTCCTGAAATAATGGGTTAGGCAGATATGCAAAAAATCAAGAGGAAAGTCCTCCTGGAAAAGGGAAGGTGGATCGTCTGGACAGTATGAGGTATCCATGAAGATCGGATTAAAATAACTACAGTCGGCCATCTTCGAAATAAAAGATGAGATCGGGAGAGCACGATGGTCAAGTCAAAAGATATAGAGAAAAAGGTGCAAATGCACATAAGGATCTAGCAAGCACACAAGCAATCAAACACAATACAAACCCCTAGTTCACCAACTCAACTCAATGTGAAGACCGTGAAGGTTCGGTCAATTATCTTGTCAATTTTAGAGTTTGGTGAGAATACAATATATCAGAGCGGTTAAAAGCGAGCTATTAGGAACCCAATGCTCTCATGAGACTGGCCTAATCTCAAAGTTAGATCTTTCCAGCTAGTATGAATTGCTGACCGTTTGCCGGCTACCCGATCAATTCAATCTGTTAAGGACGTCACGGGCCGCTTTACCGGCTACCAGAGAGATCCTCACTGGAGAATGACTAACCCAATATAGTAGTCTGAAAAGAGTTCGGGCGTGGCTCTATCCTCATGTGTGGGTCGCTCTCTCGCTCAAGCAAACCAAACAATGAGGGGTTACTCTCCCCAAAACAATGAATTTTCCTTGTATTTTTTTAGGGTCAAGTTTTCTTTAGTAGTCCCGGTTTTAGCAGTTATCACTAGGTTTAAAATATTTTCAAAGAATCGCCTACCGAGTGTCCAATTTCCTTTTTAATGTATGTGAGTGAAAATAAGGAAGGAGATCGGAAATGCCAATGCGCGATTAAAAACAATGATGCATGAAGAGGTTAGAGATGCGTACCTTGCGCCAGCACTCTACGTGCAAGTGATCCGCACAGAATTTAAATAAACTATCCTATATGCCTCTGGATATCTGGCTGGAGTCCTCCGAAGTAATTCTGCACTAGCACCTTCATCGGGATCTCATGATGCGGGCATCTCTCTGTAAGGTCTTTGAATCTATCCCATGCCTCATGGAAAGATTCATGCGGAAGCTGTGTGAAGTTGGAGATCTAGCTCCTCATCATGTTCGTCCTTCCCAGAGGAAAATATTTATGCAGGAAAGTGGACTTCAGATCGTCACATGTAGAGATTTCCCGTCCCAGGTGACTCAGCCAGTAAAGAGCCTTATCGGCTAAGGCAAAGGGAAAGGCCTTGAGGCGTACAGCCTCCTGCATAACTCCTGCTTAACAAGCCGTATCGCAAATCATCTCGAATTGCTATAAAAAGGTAAACGGCTCCTCTGCGGCATTCCCGTAAAACTTGGGAAGCAAAGAAATGAAGGACGGTCTCAACTCGTATGGCCCTTGATTTAGCGGTAGCCGAATCCAATGATGGAGCGTTCTAGCGCCCGGGTCATACTCATCCCGTAAAGTAGCAGGAACCACTGCAGGCAGTAACTGGTTCCCGGCCCCTGCTCGCAGCACGGCTATTTTAACCCGCAACTCATTCTGAACTCAGAATTGTTCTCGAATATGTAGACTCATCTGTTGGAACGTGTCAAGAATCCCTGTCATGATATCTACGAGATCTGGTCTTCCTTCCTGATGTTCCCCAGCTGGTGGCCTCTCATCTGCTGCCGGTCCTTTGACGCGAGCCATCTGATCGTCTGTGAAAGAGAAGCTCTCGTAAGAACTCATCAAAAAATCGGTTGGAGATCTAGATGTATTGAGGCAAGGGTCTGCCTCATCATTCTGGCCAGGAGGTGAGGGAGTATGGGTCTAACTCTCCTCGAGATCAGATGGGACCAGCTTGGGAAGAGGGTCATCCCAAGCTTGTGAAGATGTACGCTCGACGGTGGATGGTCGAAAGCTCACGGAGTCTGAGAAGAAAAGCTGTCGAGACATCATCTTTGATGTCAAGAGATTTGATCAGGAGAGCACGATTTACGATTCAAATAAGAGGGATAAATGCGAATGCCACGGTAACTCACGCCCTGCAAGAAAACACAAAGCAAACCCTGCTTTCACCAACACAACTCGGTAAAGACCGTAAGAGTTCAGTCTTTTATCTTGTCGGTTTTTGGGTTGTAATTAGCAAACAAATCCGATCGGTTATCGCAAGCTGAGCGAGTTGATAGGTGCCCGATAGTTTCTCCGAAACACTGTCCTGATTCCTTAAGTAAGATCACTCGCACTCAGCCAGTATGGGAGTAAGTACGGACCGTTTTCGGCTACCTGTGTTACTTGAGGACGGAGCCTTGCGCAGTGTCCTCTAAACCTCCCACTCTATTAAGTAAACCCGGACAGTTCCCGGCTACCCGAGAGTACCCTCTGAGGAACAGTAATCAGGTGTATGAACTAAGTAGTATTTCGCGAGAAGTAGGGGGTTTGGCTCTAACCTTATGGGCCAACTCTCGCTCGTGCACTCTGAGAAGATGTGCGGGGATTACTCTCCCAAGTCAGATGAATCGTTACAGTTTTTAAGTCAGATATTTTTAGCAGTCCCGAATTTATTTTGTGGTTTTGTAATTTGTTTGGATTTTTTTCAATCAAACGTCTACCGATTTTTTTATCAAAATCCTAAAATCATGCACCTAGGTTGCAAGTCCTAAGAATAACTACATAGGCACAATCAGATAGAATAAAAAACCTAAGCAAGCATCTAAAAAGCCACAAAAAAACCGATAAGGCAAGAAAACTGTGGTGGGTGCCCTGATCCCCCGAATACACGGTATCCGATGAATCAGACCTCTAAAAAATGTGGGGGGGTGGGGGGGGGATTACACATCGGGATGTCCTTAGTGGACCCCTTCTACTATAGTTCAGTATAATTTTTCTCTCCCTTTCTCTCTCTTTTACAAAAGTTCACTAATCAGTACTGCCCTCTGCAGCTAATTCGTAGAGAAAGAACCGACCTCTGCTCTTTCAACTGATTTGGCTTCCTAAGAAGCCGACTGATCCTACAGGCCCTGCAAAACTTGATTAGCATCGAAATAAAACCGAGAGAAGAGTCAAGAAAAGTCGTACGAAAAATCGTACGAAAAACCGAAGAAAAGTTACGAAAAACCAAACAAAAAGAAGAGAGAAAATAAAATCACAAAAATATGAAAAAAATCAAAATACTCTAACACCTCCCCGGCAATGGCGCCATTTTGATAACGGAGAGGCTAGAGTCGGATTACGGCTTTTAAAAGAGAGAGTTGTCGATGTAGAAAGCCGCAAACTTGATCCTAGCTCCGATCAAACAAATTCGAATTTTTTAGAAAAACCTACACTATTTTTTTATCCAGGTAAGTGTGCCTAGGTCGAACTCAAGGAGGCAAAATAGGGTATGTTGATTTTTTTAAGGGAAAAATATTTTTGTTATTAATTTTTATCTCTTCTGAAAACGATCAAAGAAAGTCTACAATTTTCATTTTTAATTTTTTTATTTGATTTTAATCTTTTCCAATTTTTATTTAATTTTCAAAAGGGTATTTTTCACAAGATTTATTTATTATATAATAGGTGGAATATAGGTAGATGATACTATATAGTAGGGGAAAAGCCGAGCAATGGGCTCGAACTACATACGAAAACCAAAACAGAACGGAGTCAAATTGCAACAAATTAAAACACGATAAAAACACAAGAAAAAATTGATGAAAACTCACGGAGGTAGTTGTGTAACTACCCCAAGAAAATCTACAAAAAATAAGGTCAAAAGTAGGTACAAAAATAATCCCCTACAACCCAGGGGTATAAGTGTAAGAAAAGTAACAAGAATTATTGCAAAAAGGTCCTTACAGTGACTGTTTTGTGAAGAAAATAAAACTTTTTACATTTAGGTCCCTGCGGAGGGACTTAAATGTAATTACTGGAAATTGCTGGAACGGAGAAAAATTCTGGAATTCGGCTGGGTTCTTTATGCAATTTTCTACCAGTTCGTATTCAGCGGCAGCGATTAGAATAAACCGGCTCTGATATGACACTTCTGTGAGCGCCACGTGTCGCAAGCCTGTGCACCGAGCGTTCTTCAGCTGTTCTTGGTTCTGTTGCTCAACTGCCGATGAAGGCTTCTTCAAGGATTTCATCCCAGCGATAGGCGGTGGCTTAGGCTCTCCGACGGGGCCAGAGAGTTAGAGGATCTAACCCTCGAGCTCGCACGCGGTATGTGGCTGGTGGAGGTGGTTCCGATCGGCAGTGGGAAGACGATGAAGATGGCGGATTGCTCTGCTATGTTCTGATGGAAGTTTGTTGAGGCTCTTTTGGGACACGATTTCTTTGAAGATTAAAGCTTCCAGATTGCTTGAAGTCGCTCCTGGTTAAAGATAAACCTGCAAATGAAAGATATATATGCTCGATTCACGAAGAATCGACCAAAGATTTGGAAATTTGCAAGCTCGAAAATGGTGTTTCCAGATTAAAAGCAAACAGTCGTGAAAGACAGTGATGAAATGAGATGTGAATTGACTGAATTTGAAATGAATTTGAGAGTTGACTTTAGGTGTGCGTCTAAGCTAGGAGATTAGGCTATCTAACTACGCGATTAGCCACGCTAATCGTGGCACGAAACTCGAGAAACAAATTCGAGAAAGGTGGAATGAACTGACCTGGGATAGAGGGTATATGACCCTCGGATGATAGCTCAACGAGCGGTCTTCTCGGAGCTAGACGCGGCACGATGTTGCGATTCAAGGTGGCGATGCACCTTGGAACTCCTCCTCCGACATCCTTCTTCCACGCGAAGCCTCTCCTAGGTGCTGTCACCACCGCCGATGGCCGGAACAAGGCGAGAAAGGGAAGGGGTCGTCTATTGGAACTGGGGTTCCTGGGTAGTTTGAATGTTAGTTGTAAATATCCAACTTCAAGGGTTTTTATAGATAGGTGTCGTGGGATCCAAGTAAAATCTAAGGGTGGCCGAATGAGAGGGTTGTTAGGGGAATTGATTCAATGGATTAGATCATCGGAGGAAGTTAGGAGGCTCGCTGGAGAAATGGTTGAAGTCGGTTGGCCAGAACAGAAAGGCAGTTCAGCCTTCTTTGAAGAAGATGAACCAGGTGCTGACACGTGTCAGCACCTGGTTCGCCAGATGAAGGAAATTGCTTATAAATTTGGTATTAAATAGTAAATGAAGTTATTTTAAACAGGTATAAATACAAGAAATGTTAATAAATTATTTATCTAATTTATGAAAGAATTATTTTTTATAAATAATAAATATTATTTGAAATATAAATATTATATTAATAAATATGTATTTGTAAACAGGTTTTGGATTTTTAATTTCATAAATAAATAATTAAAAATTAATTTTATATTTTCTTAATTATTATAATAATAAATAATGATTTTGTGATTTTTTAGATTTTAATAAATTAATTTATATATATTAAGAAATAGAGGTATAAGTTATCTAGTTCATTTTTGTCTATAATTTAGGGTTTTTGATTTTATTAAAATAATAAATAAGCTCCAAAAAATATGAAATAAATTAGGGTGAAAATACAAGATCATGAAAATAATTAGGAATTATAAAATTAAGAAAACTTTGAATAATGTGTTCTACATAAAATAAATAGCCCAGAAACCCCGTTGTTAATTGGTCCCGAAACCGACTTTTTGCAAACGGACTCTGAATTCGATGAAACCACCTTTATTAATTAGAGAATATTATTTTATGAACTTTAAAGGCGAGTAGAGTGAAATTGGAGTTCGTATGAAGAAGTTATGATGTTCGGAAGTTGAGATTTTGACAATTTATAAGTAGGATTTCTTGGTATATGTACAGGGTACTATTTTTAGCTTGTTTTTATATTTTTATATACATTTTTAGAAATAATTAGGAAAAGAGTTTGGTGAAAAATATGTACATAGTAATTAATTAAAAATCTTTGAAGTTTTGTATTTATTTTATAAATAGTGAGAAGTGTATGAAGTGTGTCTTAATTTATTTTTATGGGTTTCTTTCTTTATCTCCCCCTACTTATTGGTTTGTCGACCAATCCATGCTGACTTGGTCTCGGGGGTTAGGCTATAAATATACCCTTTAGTTATATTTAGATTTTAAGTCAAATTGTACATATATACATATATCCAATCTGCCTTCTTTTCTTTTTCTTTGTTCTTTATTTATTTACATGATTTTGATGGTTAAAAGTTAATATTTATTCATGAATGAGGATTTGTTAAAAGATGGAAATTAATGAATATTTACATGCATTTGTTAAGGGTTTTAAGACAAAATGCGACAGAAAAGTTAATGAATCATGGATTCATCAACCGTCCAAGATGATAGCTTCTATTAACAGGCAAGAACAAGTTAATTTGACTAAGTCCAAATTATGCTCTACTCTATAGGCACAAAAATTTCTTGTTTAGGGTGTTTGGACCTAATTAATTACCTGGTTCAAGCAAATTAATTAAAGCAATCAAGAGGTAGCTCATGAAATCCGCAGGAAACAAAGAAAAATAAAGGCGATGAAAACAAAACCGGTGAGGTCCCCCAAGTGCAACGACACTTACCGAAACAGACCCCACAACAAGTGAATGTCTGTTTACAAGAGTTCAAATGGTAGAAAGGAAAAACTCTCTCTCTCTCTCTTTTAATTTTTTTCTTTAGTTCTTTCTCCTCTTCTCACGCTATCCTGCGACTTGGTGAAGAATCAAGCCACCTCCACGTCGCTTGGGTGCTTCGGCTCTCCGATGATCGCCTCCTTCGCTCCGTGGGCCCTCGCAAGAAAAAGAAAAGAGAATGTATAAGAAATACAAGTATCAAATATGAGAAAGAGAAAAATGAATCAAATGCAGTGATATGAACAATAAAGTGAATGGTAAAAATGTAAACAGATATTGACAACCAAGAATAGCAGGTCAAAAGAGAAACCTAACTACCCTCGTCGTGCCTCCCCGGCAACGGTGCCATTTTTTTGTTACGAGAAATTAAGGTTTTTGATTTTTTTTTATTTTATATCCCCGGCAATGACGCCATTTTGTTGACATGAGAAATTGAGGGGTTGGAAATTATTGGTAAATCTAGTGTCCTTGCTTTCCCCAAAATCCCGTGACAAACAAATTTTTTTTGCTACTTATCAACCTGTATAGCAGACATGGTCAAACAACGGAAGGCTACAAATCCCGAAGGTTATTCACTTAATCGAAAATCAATTAAGAGAAAACAAGAATCTCAAAGGACAACTATCCTTGGTTTTTGTGATTTTTTTAACTTTTTAACTTTTTTATTTTTTTTATTTCTAATTTTTTTATATTTTCTAATTTTCAATTTTTTAGGGATTTTAATTTTGCATTTTTTCAAAAATAACACGAATTAATATTTACAAGTTAAAAAAATACGCACACCAACTCTTTTTGTAACTTTTTAACTTATCAAAAAATACTCAGAAAAAATCAGAAAAAATGTTTTTAGGTTTTAAAAGTTTTGAAATATTTTTGAGAATTTTTATGGAATTTTCAAATGTTTTTGTATTTTTCTAAAAATCAAACAGTGAGAAAATATGAAAATGTGCATAGCCAGGAGTAATTTGCAAATTAAAAATATTAAATACCCAAAACTCTTGACAATTATTTTTAAGACAAACTACAAGCAATTATCTACAAACAAGAACTGAAAACACTATTTTTGGATTTTTGTAGAATTTTATGTGATTTTTACAATATTTTTGATGTATTTCAATTTTTTTGGGTTTTATTAATAATTAATGAGTGAAAATTGGTCAAAAATTAAAAGATAATGAAACAAAATTACCTTAATTTCTTTTAGAATTTTTGGAGTTATTTTCGAATTTTTATGAATTTTCAAATTTTAGGAATACAAAATATCACTGTTTTTTTAAAATAAAATAAATGAAATCAAAATGCAATGAAAGTTTTGTGCTAGATGGATATGCACATCAGGAACATAGCATAATTTTTCCAAGATTTTTAGATCACAAATAATATTTATTTCAATATGAAACTTAAGTAAAGTTAATTATGGAATCCAAGGACTGAAATGCAATTTTTCCAAAAGTTTTTTAAATAAGAATAACAAAAATAAAATTGGTGGAGGAAATAGAAATTTACCCACGTAAGGCGTGATATGCACATGATCTGTTGGAGTAGAGGGATGTTTTTGAAATTTCAGAATTCTTCGGGGATGCAACTGTAAATTCTCCAAATTGTTTTTTTAATGCCCTAGGGCTTCCTGTTCATTTCTTCAAGATGGAGGAGAGGCACTCGTCCGCTGCCTGAGGTGCTAAGGGGGAAGGTGCGCCGCCACCAAAGGAGGGGCACGGAGGTCGGCGGGCGGCGCGGACGCCACGCGCGGTGCGGTGCTCGTGGCTGAGTGCTCTATGGAGGGACGGCCGGGGGCGAAGTGCTGGATGGAGGCGCGACACGGAGATGGCAGCGCGCTGCGACACTGCGACCTTGCTCTGGGAGGCCGATGGGTTGAGGACACCGACGGGGCTGCTGGAGAGCGGAGGGCGGCGTGGCTGCTGGACCGCGTGACGAACCAGAGGAGGGCGCGGTGTTGGATCGACGGCGGGTCGGCGTCGAGGATGGTGGCCACCCACGGTGGAGACGGAAGGCCATGCAGTGGAGGAGGGTGCGTGTCCACGGCAGTGCAGTAGGTGGGCGGCGGTGGGTGGCGACCCTGCTGCCTGTTTGAAGATTATTATTATTTTATTTCTTTTTAATTTTTTTATTGTTCGTGATGTAAATAGAAATAAAAAAACTTTTTTATATTTTTTTTGTAAATCTGAAAATAGGAATTAAAAAAAGGCTATAGAAATTCTTTTTGTTTTCATTTTTTTATGATCCCGCAAAACAAACGTTAGAGAAAAAAAGAAACAAATATCCTTTATTATTATTATTTTATTTATTTGCAAATTAGATAAAATGAATGAAGATTCAGCGAAAATAAGAGATTCAAATCCGATCTCCGACCACCGTACGCGGCTGGAGTTGAGAGATCGTGGACGATAGAAATAGAACGTGGAGAGATCGAGAGAATGACGTGAAAACTCGAGATCGATGTCGAATAAAAAACGTGATGGATTTTAAGATCTAGAAACAATGAGATAAAAGTGCGAGAAATAAAACTACGATTAAGCTAAGAGAAAATAAGAAGAAAAATGTGGATCTCACCTTAGGTGCGGAAATGGATCGTGATCGCCTTGACAAGGCCGACTCGCTGTCACCGGATGGCTTGGAGACTAGGCAACTTTCTCGATGAAATTTTCTCTCGGAGATCGGACTCCACTCTCTAAAGATTGATCAAGTTGAAATGCGGGAGAAGGAGTCATATAAATACAAAAGATGGAATGAAATTTCAATTTTGAATTTTTTTGGATAAAGAGATAAGAGAGATGAAAATTGAAATGAATTTTTGATTTTTTTGGTGGAAGAGATAAGAGAGATGAAATGAGAAATGAGATAAAATAAAAGAGAGAGAAAATTATTTAAAAAATTAACTAATTTTTTGAATTTTCGTCACTTTATTTATTTGAATTAAAAAGTGTTATTTTTTTTATTTTTTTATGAAGGTTAATTAAAAATAGCAACTATATACATATTTTATATACATATATGACATTATATACAAGGATAAATGCGAGAATTAGCCTTTTTTTGTTTTATGAATTTTATTTTTTTGTTTTTATTTTTATTTTAAAAGTTAATAAGACTAATTTACAAATATATACAAATACAATATGCACAAAATACATGGGAAAATTGCACAAACCACCCCAGAAAACCGACTTTTCAACCGTAATTCCAAAAATTATGAAAATAGAGCTATTTTAAAGATAATTTAATTTCGAATCCAATGGAAGTAAGATTGATTTAATTTGAGCTCATATGGAGCCGGAATTGGTCTTTCAATTAGTGCTTAGTGGCTTTTTCCAAGTGTGGTTATTTTTATTTTGTACATGATTTAATTGTGCATATATTTTTATTAATTCGAACACATTTTTATTTACAACTTTGGTTTTGAACATTATTTGATTCGAGGTCAATTAAGGCAAAAATAAATTAGTGTCAGTTTTATACAGATATATACAAAATAAGTGAGAAGTATTTACAATGACACATACGTTTTTTGATTTTCTGCTTAAGGACCCTTATCTCCCCCTACTTTATTCCTGGTCAATCAGGTCAAGTCTTGACCTTCTCTCGGGGTTCGGGTCAGCCTGTATACAGTCTTCATTTTTTTTCTTTTCTTTTCTTTAATTTTCCTTTCTTTCTTTATTTATTTATTTTAGGTTAAAATTAGTATGAGGTGTACAATATTTACACAGATCCAAGTTAGTAAGAATATGGAGTTAGTGTTAAATGCAGGTGTTTTATAAGGGATTTTAAGCTAAAATAAATGAATAAAGATGACGAATCACATATTCATCAGCGAGATATGGCTTTCTGAGGTGGCATTTCTTGGCCACATGGTTTCTGGAGTGTGGGTGTCTGTTGACCCCACCATGATAGAGGCAGTATTGTCTTGAGAATGGCCCAAGATAGTTACATAGATCCGCAGTTTCCTTGGCCTTGCCGGGTACTACAGGAGATTTGTTAGAGGCTCCTCCCAGTTGTCCCTACCCCTAACCCGGATGATGCAGAAGGACATGCCATTTGTCTGGAGTGAAAAATGTGAGTTGAGCTTTGTACACTCAGGGAGCAGTTGACTTCCGTACTTATCCTTATCCTTCCCTCCAATACCTTGTACTTCGCAGTTTACACCGATGCTTACAATGAAGGATTGGATGCTGTGCTGATGCAGCGAGGACAAGTTGTGGCATGCGTGTCATGGCAGCTAAAGAACCATGAACGCAACTACCCTACTCATGACTTGGAGTTAGCGGCCATGGTCTTTGCACTAAAGATATGGTGTCACTATTTGTATGGGGTGACATTTGATAATTTCACTGATCATAAAAGCCTCAAATGCATTTTTTGATCTGAAGAAGCAGAATATGAGGCAAAGATGATGGATGGAGTTGATAGAGGACTATGATTATACCATCTCCTACCACCCTGGTAAAGGGAATGTGGTAGTAGATGCATTGATCAGGCAGTCACACATTGATGGTTCATCATCTTTGTTACAGACGTGGGATGTGCTATCCATACTTAGTGAGTGGCATCCATTTGAGAGTACATATGATGTAGTGACTGTGCTAACAATGTATAGTAGCTTGTGGTACAGTATCGTCTAAGGGAAACAGACAGATCAGAGGATCCAAGACTTATACCATTGATGCTTGAAGGATGAATTCGATGGATTTCAAGTCCGTGAATCCTTCGTATGGAATGGGGATCGTGTGTGTGTTCCAGATGATGAGGTGATGAGGAGAGATATCTTGGATGAGGCACAAAGTGCAAGACTTTATATACATCCAAGAGGCACCAAAATGTACAATGACCTCCGCAAACACTTTTGATGGGAGGACATGAAGAAGGATATAGCTGAGCAAGTCAGCTGAGGCCTTGCTAGCCAGATTGTGAAGTCAGAGCACTAGAGACCCCCTAGTTTACTACAGCCTCTTCCTATCCTAGTGTGGAAATGGGAGAGCATCTCCATGGATTTTGTCACATCATTGTCGCGTACCCCTGGCAGACATGATGTGATATGGGTGATCGTTGTCCGGTTGACCAAGTCAACCCATTTCATTCTGGTAAACATGACATATACACATACAACTAGTCAAAGTATATATCCAGAATGTTATTCGATTGCATGGGAAAATATAAGTGGTAGTGTATGATAGAGATTCCGGCTTTACTCTACACTACTAGAGAAAATTCATGAGAGCTTTGAGGACCGAGCTACGTACGAGTTTAGCTTATCACCCACAGACAGATGGGCAGTCCGAGAGGACCATTCAGACCTTAGAGGATTTGCTGCAAGCTTGTGTAGTTGAATGGAAGGGATCTCAGAATGATCATCACCCACTGGTTGAGTTTACATATAACAACAACTACCACACCAGCATAGGTATGGCACCTTTCGAGGTCCTGTACAGGAGGTGATGCACCACTCCTTTATGTTGGTAGTAGGTATGTGACAACTCCCCGTTCATCCCATAGATCATAGTGGAGACCTTTAGAGTCGTTGAGACTACTAGGAAGAAATTGTTGACTGCGTAGGGCCATCAGAAGAGTTACACTGACCAGCGGTGTTGAGACCTCGAGTTTCAGGTATAATATCATACATTCGTGCTTATATGATATGAGTCATGACCAATCCAGTGTGAGTAAAGTGTTCCTCCTAACCATTGGTTGGGGATTTTGTTTTCTTACGAGAATCCCCAGTGAGAGGCATACAACACTTTCGTGTCAACGGCAAGCTAGCACCACGTTTTGTGGGACCATTCGAGATTTAGGCCCGTATTGTGAAGGCGGCTTACAGAGGGACCTTTCCCCCACACCTTGAGGGCATTCACGTCATATTTCATGTGTCGAACCTTCGGAAATACATCTGAGATCCCCAACACGTGATCAACTACGAGGACTTGGCAGTGGAGCCAAACTTCCCCTTCCATAAGCAGCTAGTTCAGATACTGCACCATGTGATCAAGGATGAGGCAGAAGGAGATACATTTATTCAAAGTCCTATGGCAAAGCCAAGATGTCGAGGAAGTGATGTGGGAATCTGAGACAGACATGACGGTGAAATACCCTCCATTGTTCATAGATATGGAGTCAAAACCGTAGTCAAATTCCATTTGAGATTTTTATGGGTGTCACTCTCTTAGAGTTTTTTATGTGCTTATTCCTTTGTGAGACATGGATGCAGTGAATTTGGTTGTTAAAATCAACTGGATTCATCATAAGTCTCGAGAACGAGACTTCCTTTGAGATTTTTAAGATGTGAAACTCCTGAAATCCGAAAGTTGACTAAATTGCAAAAATTCAACGAAATCTGGGATAGATTGCAAATCTACTTATATTCCAAAATCAAAAAAATTCACTTGAGTAGTCCATTGTGTAGTACTCGTCGATAGCTTTCCAACGAGTCCAAGAATACAACAATCTGACTTCGTAAGCCTGAGTTACGACTATTTTAGCGAGGAGGGGTCCAGTTCTTATTCGGATCCGAATCTAGATTGAATCAGGGTTGGACCCCACAAAATAAACCTCCCTCCTCCAAAAAGCCCATACCAAGCTCTAGCCCCCTTCCTCCTCCCTCTCCCTTGCCGGAGCTCCCCGAAGCTCGTTGGAATGTCCTTGATCGTCGATCCAAGACCGCCTACGCATAGAGGAGAGCGAGGCCACCCTTGGGGACGTCTTCATCCCGCGATCGGAGCGCCAACTGCGACGATCTTCACGGGTGAAGTCACAGAGGTGACGGAAAATTTGAGGTACGATGTCCCCTTCCTCTTGCAGCAGGTTATCTACACGATTTTCGATCCAGTACTATTTTACCTCGTTAAAGCTATGATCCCAAGCTGCAGTATAAACTTTTTGACAATAATGTATCCTAGAGCCATTCGCCTGAATCTGGGCATTTCTAGGCATATGTCAAGGACTCATCTATACGTTGGTGTTGCTGTAATGGTCCTCATGGCCATCCTTCAAACATTCAAGAGGTTCTCTCTAAGAAAGGTTGTATTGTATTCTATTTATGTGACAATAAGGGACATGATTCTGTCAAAGTTGTTCTGTCATCTGATGATCAGTCAAATGGAAAAAGGGTATTTGAAATTCAAAAACCTTGTGGCATGCTGATGTTTGCTGGAAAAAGCCACCTTGCATTCTTGTCAAATAAAGGGAATGCTCTCGGAGTTTTTTACCAAATCCACAAAAGAATAATACCTTTTTTTTTATTTATACATGCTATTGTTTCTCCACTATAATCTAAGCATATCGTTGAGAAGTTTAAGAAATCTTGGTGAGATAATTACATAATATCCAAGTATCTTGTGTATTTTATTGCATTCGAGCACGGTACATATCTTACCTTGGAGGATGGAACTTTCGTATCACAGTTGGCATTTTGTTTAGGCCAAGGATAAGAGACGGAGAAACTTCATGTTTTGGATGGATTGTGCAATCATTGTTTGCTTTGTCTTAATACCTATCATCACATTAATAGGAATTCATTTTAGGTGATACGGGAGATAGAAAATCCTCCAGTTCAAGATAAATATTGTATTTACCGATGGTAAATTCCCCCTACATTGATGCCAAAAATTTTAGGTCTTGTTAGATAGTAGCTGTTGGATCTCGATAGAAAATCCTCCAGTTCAAGATAAATATTGTATTTACCGATGGTAAATTCCCCCTACATTGATGCCAAAAATTTTAGGTCTTGTTAGATAGTAGCTGTTGGATCTCAATCTGACATAGTTATACAGTGGAATTTCAGAAATTCTATTTTCCTTTTGCAACTCTATTTATGTAAATCTAAATGCTAAAAAAAACTGACTGCATTGGGAACTAATTATATACACCACAAACCGAATTGATCTTTCCAGTCCATCACTCAATTTGCATACCATGCAAACAAATACTACGCACTGTGTTTTTCTTTCTTCCAAATTTCAACTTTCTAGGACATATTCACAACTAAAGTATGATGAGCATAGTTCCTTCTATGTTTCTATATGACAGTTTAGTCTTATTTGCTGGTCAGTTGGCTACATTATCATATGATTGATTCGAAATTCATCTGAATTGAGACTTGGAAGCTTATCCAGATGTTATATAGAATTATACTGAACATGTTAATAATTATAGTGAACATGGCAATTCCTCTCTTTACAGTCTGCTTCATTTATTTATATAGTTTAACAGTCCCTGTTCTCACCAATAATTGTTTTCATGCCCTCCGCATGCTGTTGTTATATCCACATCTCACGAATCTAATGTTGTTGCCCTTAGTGCCATTCTCATTATTGAGGCCCCAAGTTATCATGGGATGGATGGGATCTTGAACATTACCACTCAGGGACTTATATGTACAAGTTCTTGGGAACATTTTTATTTGAAACACCACTTTATTTGGGCTTTAAGCATAGATGAATTGGTATAATGTTCCACTTCATCCCATGAAATGCACTTAGATGCAACTCTTTTAAAATTTTTAATGTTTTATGTATCATTGCGTACGTGATTCTCACACGGATCCAAGATGAAGCAATCAAGGTAACATAGATCAATATCTTATCATCCTAAGCAATTCAAAGTCTCCAACGACTGCTAGAAATTGAACGTTGTCAATGGTGATCACTATCAAAAGTAAGATTTCATGATGATCGGGTAGTGGTGTAGTTGTCACCAAGGGAGGGGCATGCTCCCTTGGGGCCCAGGGTAGAAGCCTAGTTGATCGCGATCCCAATTGCTATTATAGCTGCGATGGTTGGGAGACATGTCACTTTCCACACCGATGTGCTAATCTGACGGTGTTGGCCTAAACACTTGCATGCTTTAGCCCAGTGCTCGAGCGCGGGCCAAGTAGTCATAGTTGGTCAACTAGTGTTTCGCTTGTTCACTTAGCGTTAACACTCGTGTAGTGACTATTGTAGGCCACATTGGTTAGTATTCCGTGTGGGTGCGTTGTTGTCTCAAAAATCTTGGGGTTTCTGAATTTTATTTTATTTTTATTTTTTATATCCCCAGCAACGGCAATGTCATTTTGTTGCGCACAAAAATTTCTGAGGGGTCGGAAAATTTAAATAAATGGTAAAAAGATTGTGTGTCATTGATGTTTTCCCCAAAATCCCGTGACATTTTTTTTAAAATTTTTGCTACTTATTAACCTGTATAGCGGACATGGCCGAACTCAGCGAGGCTACAAATCCTGAGGGTTATTCAATTACTCGGAAATCAATTAAGAGAAAACAAGAATCTCAAAGGACAACTATCCTTGGTTATTTGTGATTTTTTATCTTTTCATTATTTTTATTATTTTTTATTTCTAATTTTTTTATATTTTCTAATTTTCAAATTTTTAGTGATTTTGATTTTTTCAGTTTTTTTATTTTCAAAAATAAGACAAAGCAATATGCACAAGATCAAAAATAAACACACCAACTCTTTTTGTAATTTTTCAATAAATAAAAAAACTCATAAAAATGCAAAGAAAATTTTTTTGGGTTTTAAAAATTTTGAAATATTATTGAGAATTTTTCTGGAATTTTCAGATGTTTTTATATTTTTCTAAAAATCAAACAGTGAAAAAATGTGAAAACGTGCATGGCCTGGAGTAATTTGCAACTTAAAAAAATTTTAGTACCGAAAACTCCAAGAAATTATTTTTAAAACAAACTAAAAGTAATTATCTACAAATAGGAACTGAAATCACTATTTTTGGATTTTTGTAGAATTTTTTATGATTTTTTGAAGATTTTTGATGTTTTTAATTTTTTTGGGTTTTATAACTAATTAATGCATGAAAATTGGTTAGAAATTAAAAGAAAATGAAATACAACTACTCCAACGTTTTTGGAATTTTTGGAACAATATTTGAATTTTTTATGAATTTTTGAATTGCAAACAAGGAAAAATGACATGTTTTTAATTTTTAAAAATAATAAATGAAGGCAAAATCTAATGGAAATTTTATGCTAGATATATATGCACATCAAGAGCATAACACAATTTTTGCAAAATTTTTGGATTACAAATAACATTTATTTCATTGAAAAGCACAAGCAAGTTCAATGTCTGGAATTTATAGGGACTAAATTGCAAATATGGAAAAGTTCTGGACTAAATAAAAAAATATAAACTTGTAGGAGGAAATGTAAAATTTACTAAAATGTAACGTGATGCACGCATGCTCTTTTGAAGGCGGGGCTCTTTTTGCAATTTGTACAACTTCCAGGAATGAAGTTGTAATTTATCAATTTTTAATCTGAACTGGTGAGGGCCTTTCTGTAATTTCTAAAATGTTCAAGGCTGAAATTGAAATTTTTCCAAAGAATATTTTTTAATCAAAACCCTAAGAAGGGTTTGCTTCGTTTCAATCACACGGGAGCCGCTGGGGGGCCACCGCCGCTTTGCTCCACGCGCACGCGGGCGGCGCTGGAGCGGCGGAGGCGGGTGGTCTTCAACAGTGGGGGGGGGCTTCCGAGTGCGGGCGGTTGGCAGTGGAGTGGGCCTCGTAGCGGAGGGCTGGACGGAGGCGCGGGTGGCGCTCGTCTTCGCGGCGGTCGGAGGCGATGCGGGGCTCGATGGCTACTACTGGCGGCTGGAGATCATCGGTGGCGAATCGTCGGTGAAGATGGATCGCGGGCGTGGCCAAGGAGGTTGCAGGGGCAGCGCGCCTCGATGGAGGAAGTCGAGGTGGCGTAGCAGATGGCAGCTCTGCCGCTTTTGGTGGAGACGGCGGTCGGGCGCGCTGCTCTGCGCACGGAGGCGACGGCGGTTGGCGCGCCGGCGGTGAAGAAGATGGCGGCAAGGGAGGATGGGCCAACCTGCTACAGGGGCCTGCGCGCGGAGGCGCGCCGGTTGGTGGGCGGCGTGGGTGGTGACCCCGCTTCCTGATGGACGATTTTTTTTTGTTTTTTTAATTATTTTTGTATTTATTTTTTTATTGTGTGATGTAAACAAGAATAAAAGAATAACTTTTTTTTTGTAAATAAAAAAAATAAGAAAATAGGCTATAGAAATTCCTTTTTTTATAATGATCCTGCAAAACAAATGCGAGTGAAGAAAGAAAAAATATATATATATTTATATTTTTTATCTATTACAAATCAGAAAATGAGTGGGGATCCGACGAAAGTGGAAGGATCGAATCCGACTCTCCGACCACCGTGCGTGGTCGGAGTTGATAGATCATGGAAGGTAGAGTAGAACGCGTGAAGATCGAGAAGATGAGATGAAAAATTGAGTCAGTGGCGGATAAAAAACGTGATGGAATTTTTAATGATCTAAAAAAAATTGATGATGAAAAAAAAATTGCGACGAAGTAAACAATGCTTAATCTAGATAAAAGTAAGAAAGTTGTGGATCTCACCTAAGGAGCAGAAAAGGACCGTGATCGCCTCGATAAGGCCGACTCGTTGTCACCTTACGGCTTGGAGGCTAGGCGCAATTCTCGACAAATTTTCTCTCAGAGATTGGGCTCCTCTCTTTAAAGATTGATCAAGTGAAATGAGGGAGAAGGAGCCATATAAATAGAGAAGATAGAGATGAATTTTGAATTTTTGATTTTTTGATTTTTTTGGTGGAAGAGATAAGAGATGAAATTTAAAATGATTTTTTCAATTTTTCTGTGGAAGAGATAAGAGAGATAAAAAGTGACAAAATAAAAGAGATAAAACTATATACAAAATAATCTAATTTTTTTTAATTTTCGTCAGTTTATTTATTTGAATTAAAAATGTTATTTTTTTATGGTGGTTTATTAATAATAGCAACTATATACATATACTATATACATATATGACATTATATACAAGGGTAAATGACGAAATTAGCTTTTTTTGTTTTTAAAGAATTTTATTTTTTTATTTTTATTTTAAAAAATTAGTAAGAATATTTACAAATATATACAAATACAATATTTAGAAAATACATGGGTAAAATGCACAAACCACCCCAGAAAACTGACTTTTCAACTGTAACTCCAACAATTATGAAAATATAGCCATTTTAAAGATAATTTAGTTTAGAATACAATGGAAGTGATATTGGTTCAATTTGAGTTCATATGAAGCCGAAGTTGGTCTTTTAATTAGTACTTAGTGGCTTTTTCCAAGTGTGGCTACTTTTATTCTGTACATGATTTAATTGTGCAATTATTTTTATTATTTAGGACATATTTTTATTTACAACTTTGATTTTGAACGTTATTTGATTTGAGGTCAATTAAGGTACAAATAATTTAGTGTCAGTTTTATACAGATATACACAAAACAAGTGAGGACTATAAAACAACGCACGCACAATTATTTTAGATTTTCTGTTTAAGGACCCTATCTCCCCCTACTTTATTCTTGGTCGATCAGGTCAAGCCTAGACCTTCTCTCGGGGTTTGGGTCAGCCTGTATCTATTACATATATACAGTCTTCTATTTTTTTCTTTTCTTTATTTTTCCTTTATTTATTTATTTATTTTAGGTTAAAATTAGTAAGAAGTATACAATATTTACATAGATGCAAGTTAGTAAGAATATGGAGTTAGTGTTATATGCAGGTGTTTTATAACGGATTTTAAGCTAAAATAAATGAATAAAGATGACGAATCGCAGATTCATCATACCCCTATGCTTTACCTTTGCTAGTCCCTTAGCAAACACTTATTTGAAAGAATAAGTGAAAAAAAAAGAAAAAGAAAAAGAAAAAGAAAGGGAAAACTAAAGAAAGTAGGACAATATTGAGTATTAAACTTATCCTCATTAAATTGTAGTTTGGAGCTCTATCGGACCTTTGGATTATTGGTGTGTCGGAACTTCTGTGAAACTTAGATTTTTAAAATCAACAACCTTCAAGTTCTACACATCATTGTCACAGTTTTAGCTCAGAAGTCATCTTAGATCAATCCCCTTCCCAAAGTATACCCTATGAACATTGAACAATCGACTCATGTGTGTGAAAGGTTTTATCTCTTCCCATCCAGAATGCTGGACTACCATGCAAATCTCTTCTCCCGTAACTCGTCCTCGGGGAGTCAGGTATTTCCTTCTAAGGTCTGTCGCGTTGTGTTCACAATCGAATTGGGGGAGAAGTTAGAAGAAGGAGAAAAGAACTGGCGGGTGGCTAGTGTAGTCACCTCTCCTTGTGGAGCTGCCTATTGTAGCCGAGTCTCCACCAAGATTTGCAAGTTTCTTGAAGCTTGGTCCTTTTTGGTCAGATATTTATTTGGTACTGGCTTCTTTGTATTTGGATTTTTGGTGGTTCTGCTTGGATCTTGTTGTGCCCCTACGGATATAGAATCTTTTTGTTTCCGTACATTTTTTGGGGTCTTAAAAAAATGTGCCCAGCCGTCCATCCCTTTTACGAAGATTTATTTCAACCCGTACTCCGATCTTTAGATTTCCACGCTACTAGAAAAGAAACTCACATAGTCTTCCAACATCCCGTTTGAGTTGAGCTAAGTGCATAGTGCGAGAGTACAAATTAATTCCCTATTCCAGAGTTGTACCCAGAATGAAGAGACCAGGTTAGACACTAAGAGTCAAACGCTGCACATTGTCATGTGGAACTCAAAGAATTAAGTCAAAGACCTGAAGCTTCTAAAATCCTATTTCTTGGTGAAGTTCCTCTGAGAATTAGGTGGAGTAAGGTCCAACTAAGCTTTATTATTCAATTTTATTCCAGACATAGTTTAAATGTCAATACTACCCTGATAAATGCACATGCAAATGCAACATATGAACAATGCAAGGTTTTTTTTGAAAAGGAATGATGCACATGTGAAAAGAACACATTTTTTTAACAATTTTCTAATTTTGAACTTTTTATGGATTTTTGGAGAAAATGCAGATGCAAAAGAAAGTTTTTTTTAATTATGCAAATTTTTTATGAATTTTTGTTTTTGTAGATTTGCTTTAAGGAAAAAGTGTTAGTAAAATATGTACAAGATTTTTTTGTGTTTTTGTGTGTTTTTTGTTTTTGTTTTGTTTTTGTTTTTTTTGTTGTTTTTTGTTTTTCTTTTTTTTCTTTTTTTGTGTTTTTTTGTTTTTTGTCTTATTTTGTTTTTTTACACACGTGGATTTTACGAAATTATACACATAACCCCCCAAATAAACATATTTAAAAGTACGAGCTATGTCTAAAGTATATATACAATATATACGACACCCCCTATACTTAGCTCGAACTATGTCCTCATAGTGATCATAGAGCGAAAAAGGAAGACATAACTCTTACTAAGTATAGAAAAGTGAAAAGACTCCTATGCTACAACGACTCAAAGAAAGGATAAAAAGAAGAGAAGATGGTGATCCCCCCATACTTAGGATCATGTAATCCTAAGTATAGTGGAGTGTACAAAAGGGGAAAACCGATGAAGAGAATGTATAGACTCAAAAATAAAAAGACACGATATGAACAACATCACCCCCTATACTTAGGGTAGAGTATCCCTAAGTATAGGAAACAACAAGAGTAATGAACAAGATGAATATGAACAACATAGATCGTTCGCCCCCCTATACTTAGGATAAAGCACATCCTAAGTATAGCATTTATACACACACGAAAAAGGGGTGAAAGATAAAATGGGAGAAGAAAGAGTGAAACGAAAGGATATACAAGAGGGGTGGATGTACAAAGGTCAAGAAGGTCGATAGCGAACCTTCTTACAGGACTGCTGAGGTATGGATTTGACAAGGTGTAGGTCGATATTGGTATCATCATTATACATAAACTGAGTAGGATTGACCAAGAATGTATCCTCAGCGGTTTCAGATTGTGCAGGACTAAAACGGTTATTGGAAGTAGTGTCCTGGCTGGGATGTCTCGCAAACATCAAAGTAAAATGGCTCGAAATCATTATCAGAAAAAGTTGGATCAATTTCAGCCTGACGAGCCTCTACCGGATCATCATCTTTATCAAAATGCTCAAATTCTTTTATAAAAGCAATCAAATCAAATTTGGTCTGATCGGTCTCATCTGAATCAATGTGAATAGGAACGGACTCATCAATGGAAGTAGTCAAATCATGTCTGTCCTGCCTAGTCTCAGATTCAGCCTTCCGCTCTAGGGTGTCAATCATGTAAATTCTGCGGATGTCATCAATGCATCGCCACATACCAGAAGGGAGAACTCCAAGGTCTATGCTTTCCGAGTCTTCCTCCTTGAAGAGGAATTCTTGGGTTTCATTATCATCCATATACCAAGAATCTCTGATATTATCATCGAGGTCAAATTCCTTGGGGTTGGCTAACACGGGAGGGCTCTCATGGGATGCGGGTCTCTGGTCGATAGTTGGTGTAGTGATCAACACATCGTACCCTGCATCAGAACGGAAGCGGATCTCTCCTGAATCATAATCAATAACGGCTCCCACAGAGGCGAGGAAAGGCCGTCCCAAGATGATTGGAGGGTGCTCCACAGGGGCGAAGGTCTCCATGGGTATTACAACAAAATCCGAAGTGAAATTCATGCCCTTAATAAGAATGACAACATTTTCTAAAATACCCTTAGGCCTCTTGATAGATCCATCAGCAAATTAAACTATCATCCTGGTTTTCTTGAGAGGCCCAAGATGAAGAGATTGTACATAGAGAAGTGTATTATATTGATTGATGAACTGCCATCAAGGAGAGCGTTATCACAAGAATAGTCAGATATGGAGCAACACACAAGAGGTGTGGCAGTGTTCTCTTTCTTAAAATACGGACGATGAGAGATGGCGTAGGCAGTGGACATGGTCAAGATGTGACGCTCAGATCTTCTCTTTCACTTTCTCTTCTTGTGTTGAGGAGTAGATAAATCTATCATGGCCTGTTGAAGTGGGGCTTTAATGATCTCATGAAGGGTGGCCACCACTTCAGATTTAGTCAATATTTTTTTGAATTTTTGGACCTCATCCATACAAGGGAGGAGGTCGGAATCAACATTTACATGAGGATTGCCAAGAGCAGTCTGTACAGTTGTATCCTCGAGGTCGAGGTTGGGACATGGCTGTGTGGGTAAATGATCGGCTATTTGGGTCCTCTCCTCACAAAATGAATCAACAACGTGTCTCCCGAATTCTTTTTGGATTTTTGAAAATTTTTCATTTTTTTGTGTTTTGGGTGATTACAAGCTCTCATGATTATCCTCAAATGAATCAATATCCTCAAATAAGTGAGCAGCGTTATAGCTCTCATTTATGTTAAATAGATTGGAAATCCTCGAATTCATATGCTCCATCATCTGATTCAATGTATTAAGTGTGGAAATCATGAAATGTGACCCCAAAATCCCAAGATCGGGTGGATTGAATGAGGGTGGGTTAAAACCAAAGTCCTCCGACTCCTGAAATAATAGGTTAGGCGGATATGCACAAAAATCAGGAAGAAGATCCTCCTGGAAAAGGGAAGGTGGATCAACTGGAGGGTACGAGGTATCTGCGAAGATCAGATTAAAATAACTCCAGTCGACCATCTTCGAAATAAAAGATGAGAGAGCACGAGGGTCAAGTCAAAAGATATGGAGAAAAAGACGCAAATGCACAGCAGGATCTAGTTTGCACATAAGCAATCAAACACAATACAAACCCCTAGTTCACCAACTCAATGCAATGTGAAGACCGTGAAGGTTCGGTCTCTTAATCTTGTCTGTTTTAGAGTTAGGTGATAATCACAAAGTTTTACAAACACTTAGGTTTAATTATGGGATTTGGGCACTAACGTTAGTGTCTACGCGAGCAAGTTAAAACGAATACAATGAGGGGGTTACTCTCCCCAAAACAATGATTTTTCCTTAAGCTTATTTTAGGTTCGAGTTTTCTTTAGCAGTCCCAAATTTTTGGCAGTTATCACTTGGTTTAAGTATATTCAACAAATCGTCTACCGAGTGTCCAATTTCCTTTTTAACTTATATGAGTAAAAACGAGGAAGGAGATCGTAAATGCCAATGCGCGATTAAAAACAATGATGCATGCAGGGGTTAGAGATGTGTACCTTGTCGCCAGCACTCTACATGCAAGTGATCCACGTAGAATTTAAATACAGAAAATAAACTAACCTATATGATGCAAGTGAACCGTCCTAGATGATAACTTCTATTAACGGGAAAGAACAAGTTAATTTGACTAAGTCCAAATTACGCTCTACTCTATAGGCACATAAATTCTTGTTTAGGGTGTTTGGACCTAATTAATTACCTATCTCAAGCGAATTAATTAAAGAAATCAATAGGTGGCTCGCGAAATCTGCGGAAAATAAAGACAAATAAAGGCGATGAATACAAAATCGGTGAGGTCCCCCAAGTGCACAGGCACTTGGCGAAACAAATCCGCAACAAATGAATGTCCTTTTACAAAGTTCAAATAGAGAAAATAAACTCTCTCTCTCTCTCTCTCTTTTCATTTCCTTCACTTCTTCTTCTCCTCTTCTCACGTTATCCTGCGGCTTGGTGAAGAATCAAGCTGCCTCCACGTCGCTTGGGTGCTTCGGCTCTCCTAGGATCGCCTCCTTCGCTCCGCGGGCCCTCGCAAGAAAAAGAAAAGAGAATGTGTAAGAAATACAATTATCAAATATGAGAAAGAAGAAAAAAAATGAAATGAATGCAGTGAATATGAACAGTGGAGTAATGAAAAAAATGTAAAAAGATATTTACAACCAAGAATAGCAGGTCAAAAGAGAAACCTAACTACCCTCGTCGTGCCTCCCCGGGAACAACGCCATTTTGTTGGCACGAAAATTGGGGTTGGAAAATAATTGATGTAAAAAGTAGTATGTGTCATCGTTGTTTTCCCTAAAATCCCGTGACAAACAAAAAAAGTTTTTTTTCTACTTATTAACCTGTATAGCGGACAAGGTCGAACTCAGGGAGGCTACAAATCCTGTGGGTTATTCAATTACTCGAAAATCAATTAAGAGGAAACAAGAATCTCAAAGGACAACTATCATTGGTTTTTGTGATTTTTTATCTTATTATTATTTTTAATTTTTTATTGCTAATTTTTTAATATTTTCTGATTTTCAAACTTTTAGTGATTTTGAATTTGCAATTTTTTATTTTAAAAAAATAGACAAAGCAATATGCACAAGATTAAAAATACGCACACCAACTCTTTTTGTAATTTTTCAATAATTCAAAAATACTCAGAAAAATGCAAAGAAAATAATTTTGTTTTTTAAAAGTTTTGAAATAATTTTGAGAATTTTTGTGGAATTTTCAGATGTTTTTGTATTTTCTAAAAATCAAACAGTGAAAAAAATGTGAAAATTTGCACAACCTGGAGTAATTTGCAACTTAAAAATATTTTAATGCCCAAAACTTACGGAAATTATTTTTAAGATAAACTAGAAGTAAGTATCGACAAACATGAACTAAAATCACTATTTTTGGATTTTCGTAGAATTTTTTATCATTTTTAGAAGATTTTTCATGTTTTTCATTTTTTTGGTTTAATAACTAATTAATGCGTGAAAATTGGTCAGCAATTAAAAGATAATGAAATACAACCACTCTATTTTTTTGGAATTTTTGGAACAATATTTGAATTTTTATGATATTTTGAATTTCAAGCAAGGAAAAATGACATGTTTTTTATTTTTGGAATTTTATGCAATGGAAATTTTATGCTAGATATATATGCACATCAGGAGCATAGCACAATTTTTGCAAAATTTTGGAACACAAATAACATTTATTTCATTGAAAAGCACAAGAAAGTTCAATGTCTGGAATTTACAGGGACTAAATTGCAAATATGGAAAAGTTATAGACTAAATAAAAAATATAAACTTATAAGAGGAAATGTGAAATTTACCCAGATGTCACTTGATACGCACATACTCTTCTGAAGGCGGGGCTCTTTTTGCAATTTGTACAACTTCCAGGAGTGAAGTTGTAATTTGGTTAATTTTTAATCTGAACTGGTGAGGGCCTTTTTGTAATTTCTGAAACGTTCAGTGTTGAACTTGAAAATTTTCCAAATAATATTTTTTAATCAAAACCATAAGGAGGGTTTGCTTCGTTTCAATCACACGGGAGCCGTTGGGGGGCTGCCGCACCTTCGCCCCATGCGCGCGCGGGCGGCGCTGGAGAGGCGGAGGCGTGTAGTCTTCAACAGCGGGACAACGCTTCCGAGTGCGGGTAGTTGGCGATGGAGTGGGCCTCACAGCGGAGGGCTGGATGGAGGCACGGGTGGCGCTTGTTTTCACGGCGGTTGGAGGCAGCGCGGGGCTCGATGGCTGCTACAGGCAGCTGGAGATTGTCGGTGGCGAATCGTCGGTGGAGATGGATCGCAGGCGTGGCCAAGGTGGTTGTAGGGGCGGCACGCATCGGTGGAGGAAGTCGAGGTGGCGTAGCAGATGGCGGTTCTACCGCTTTCGGTGGAGACGGAGGTCGGGCATGCTGCTCCGCGCGCGGAGGCGACGGCGGTGGGCGCGCTGGTGGTAAAGAAGATGGCAGCCAGGGAGGAGGGGCCGGCCAGCTACTGGGGCCAGCGCGCGGAGGCACGCCGGTTGGTGTGCGGTGGGGGTGGCGACCCCGCTGCCTGATGGACGATTTTTTTTTAATTTTTTTGTATTTATTTTTTATTGTGTGATGTAAACAGAAATAAAAGAAGAACTTTTTTTATTTTTTGTAAATCAGAAAAAAGAATAAGAAAAGAGGCTATAGAAATTCTTTTTTATAATGATCTTGAAAAAACAAATGTAAGGCAAGAAAGAAACAAATATATATTTTTTGTATTTTTTTATCTATTTACAAATCGAAAAATGACCGGGGATCCGGCGAAAGTGGAAGGCTCAAATCCAACTCTCCGACCACCGTGCGTGGTTGGAGTTGATAGTTCGTGGAAGGTAGAGTAGAACGCCTGAAGATCGAGAAGATGAGATGAAAAATCGAGTCAGTGGCCAATCAAAAACGTGATGGATTTTTTAACGATCTAAAAAAAATAAAATGAAGATGAATAAAAAAATTACGACGAATTAAACAATGCTTAATCTAGATAAAAGTAAGAAAAATCTGGATCTCACCTTAGGAGCGGAGAAGGACCGTGATCGCCTCGACAAGGCCGACTCACTGTCACCGGACGGCTTGGAGGCTAGGCACAATTCTCGACGAATTTTCTCTCGGAGATCGGGCTCCTCTATCTAAAGATTGATCAAGTTGAAATGAGGGAGAAGGAGCCATATAAATAGAGAAGATAGAGATGAATTTTGAATTTTTGACTTTTTTGGTGGAAGAAATAAGAGATGAAATTTAAAATGAATTTTTTTCATTGTTTTTATGGAAGAGATAAGAGAGATGAAAAGAGACAAAATAAAAAAGATAAAACTATGTACAAAATAATCTTTTTTTGAATTTTTGTCACTATTTATTTGAATTAAAAAATGTTATTTTTTATTTTTTTATGGTGGTTGATAAAAAATAGCAACTATATACATATACTATATACATATATGGCATTATATACAAGGGTAAATGACGAAATTAGCCTTTTTATTTTTAAGAATTTTAATTTTTAATTTTTATTTTTATTTTAAAAAATTAGTAAGAATATTTACAAATATATACAAAAACAATATTTACAAAATACATGGGAATATTGCACAAACCACCCCGGAAAAACGACTTTTCAATCGTAATTACAAAAATTATGAAAATACATCCATTTTAAAGATAATTCAATTTAGAATCCAATGGAAGTAATATTGTTCAATTTGAGTTCATATTAAGCCGAAATTGGTCTTTCAATTAGTACTTAGTGGCTTTTTCCAAGTGTGGCTACTTTTATTCTGTACATGATTTAATTGTGTAATTATTTTTATTATTTAGGACACATTTTTATTTACAACTTCGATTTTGAACGTTATTTGATTTGAGGTCAACTAAGGAACAAATAAATTAGTGTCAGTTTTATACAGATATACACAAAACAAGTGAGGACTATTTACAACAACACGCGCACAATTTTTTTGGATTTTCTGTTTAAGGACCCTATCTCTCCCTACTTTATTCCTGGTCGATCAGGTCAAGTCTTGACCTTCTCTCGGGGTTCAGGTCAGACTGTATCTATTACATATACACAGTCTTCCATTTTTCTTTTCTTTATTTTTCCTTTATTTATTTATTTATTTTTGGTTAAAATTAGTAAGAAGTGTACAATATTTACACAGATGCAAGTTAGTAAGAATATGGAGTTAGTGTTATATGCAGGTGTTTTATAAGAGATTTTAAGCTAAAATAAATGAATAAAGATGACGAATCACAGATTCATCATGCGCTAAGAGGGGAGTTCCAGGAAAAATGTGGTTAATGAGGTTGGGAATGGGATGTGAATCTCATGTGCATAAGGAGAATTTGGTTAGTCACGATGATCCGTGGGTTAAAATCTTAATTGTGAATCTGAAGTAAAATTTGTGAAGTTGGGCTAAGTGGACGTGTTGGGAACTTAGTTAGGATGCACTGTACCCCCACTGCATGCCTATGGAGGCACCCCGACTCTAAGGTATTCTTTTTTCCTTAGAGTCATAGTGTGGGGTATCATCCAGACCAAGACTACAGACTATCCACGAGGCTTGGTTACTCATATCCGTATCTAATAACAGTAATTAAAATGTAATTCTTTGTGAGACCAATTTACTTAGTAGTTCTTTTGCACACTTTTATATATCTTGCTTCTTGTCGTATAGTTGTTTATATCGTATTGGGAAACTTTGCTCATAACGTACCTATGTGTGGTTCCGCAAGGTTGCAGCAGTGACTAGTTGGAGGCATCATCTTTTGTGCAGCATCACCCTTTTTGTTTTACAGTGTTTGGTAGCTCTTTTACTATTTCTAGAGCTTAATTTCTTTTTGAGAGACATGGCATGGAATGCAAAATTGTGGACATCTATATTTATGCTTACATGTATATTTTTGTGCACATGGAAATGGACAATAGAATTAAATGGAATTGGTGTATGAAATGAATTATTGGAAATACAGGTTGTTGTAAAGAGGTTGAATGCGAGACTATGAAAAATTTTAAATTCCAATGCATGTTGCTATTTTCTCCTGCTTTTGTGAATGTCAAATATTCAAATGTGGAATGTATGTGTGTGGATTGGGTTGGTGAGTACCTGCATCCTAGAGGAGAATGAGGACGTGTCACAAACAAAAGTAACGCTCATGATTTGTAAAGAGGACCTAACTTGAGCTCATCAAGTAAAGAAGATGGTAACAACTTAATCGAGAAACCATTATCTAAGAGAGTGTGATCGAACGCTGCTTCTGAAATCTCATATCTACCATAATGAGCACCTGAATCTCTCTTTTTCTTGTGTACCTTATTCTGAATAGCACATGAAGTAGCCTTGGTGAAAACTTGTTTCTCCCTCGTGATTTCCTTTTCCTACATGTAGTACATTTGTTCCTCAACTGCTGGGTAAGTGTAGGAAAGTGAACCAAGGCATCATGTATTGGATCTTTAAAAATATGTGATCTTTCAATAATCGATTTGACTCTGAAGTAACAATATTCTTTTTTGTATTTTTATTTCCTTTTCCAGACAAAGCATCGAGAAAAGGAATAAACTTAGGAATAACAACATTTACCTTTTTATTCAATTCATCAAAAATAGAATCAACATGTACATTGGGATTCTCAAATGTATGTATAAACTCTCAAATATAGGTAAGGAAATAGAATCATCGGGAGTGTCTATATGGCATGGCATGGTATCATCATCAAGTCGCCTATGTCCGTGTCAACGGTCTCCGCATCGCTCCCATGAATGACATCATTATAGACATCATGATGGTCCTCGTGGTGGTACTCCTCCTCATCAGAATGTGTATCAACATCATAATGGATCATCTCTCACTCCTCATCATGTTCCCTCTCCTCCTCTAAATCTGGTGCTCGTGGATGTCTATCGCTCCTTAGATTAATAAATTTAGATAAAATTTCAGGAAAAGTGAGCATACTTGTCGTAGCTTCTACCTGGTCTATTTTTCTCATGTTGTTGTTCGGGTTCATTTGGGGTTGTGCCAGGATAGTGTTCTTGGGCACGATTAACTTATCTATATGATGATTAACCTGCTCCATCTCAGTTATATGTGTTGTCTGAAGCATGCTCAACGTATCCATTATCTGTATCAGTTCTAGGGACTGTGCATATATTTTATCTTGGTGCTCTTTCCCTGAATCTCTACTCTCTCCTACCTATTAGTGTACTACAATTATGGTATATACGGCTTATGAGATACCTAAGGTGGAAAAAAAGACTATTGTTGTTGCATGTTCTAATATGAATGTTGATGTATAGTAGGAGACCGATAAGCATGTGGTCCCTAATATGCATGACGGTAAGACTACTTTTGTGTATAAGGTTGTCGATGTTGAAAATGTGGAGATGTACGTCCATTCTATGGATGAAACTGATGTTGTTTCTTGTGTATGCTCTGAGGTGCAATATATGCTAGTGACCGATACTGAATAGAAGTGCACCATATACTGTTGATCTCAGGAGTTGTGGAAGGATCAACATCATTAACTACACGGCTAGTGATCTAACTCTGGTTGGCATTAGATGAATCCTCATGACAATCTAACTGTGGAGGCTTAGTGGTATATGTAGGCTCTCTTTGAACATAATGAATCTAAAGGGTGGGAGGAGCAGGTAAAGACCTCAGTGCAGGCTGAGAATATGAAGAAGAAAGAGACTGCGGTATCAAAGCTGCAAATCAGTCACCTTCTTTGTTAGATCACTCAGCTGTTGTGGAAGTGATGATAGTTTCTCTAACTCTCGCAACGGCTACAAATCTTATACTAGCTTCTGAATCACATCAACTAATGTAAGTTTCTCATTAATAAATCCCATGTCGGATTGTGAATCAGAATCTGAAATATGTTCCACCTTTTGATAATCGTGTTAGTGTGGTGGCTGTGGGACCTTCTGGAATGCCTGAGTAGAATCTACAACACATGAGTTCTCTACCATTCCCTCAAAGTTGGACCAAATAGACTCGACATCCCTATTTAAGTAGCTACCACGACATGCAGCGCTCACTAAGCCATGAACATCTGGCTGAAGTCCTCCAAAAATGATCTACACTAGCACCTTTAGTGGAATCTCATGATGAAAGCGTCTCTCTGTCAAATCCTTGAATCATCCCATGCCTCATGGAACGACTCATGCTTTATTTGTATAAAATTGGAGATCTAACTCCTTGTCGCATTTATTCATCCTAGAGGAAAATACTTATGCGGTAAAGCGAACTTCATATCATCTAATGTAAAAATCTCCCTCCCCAAATGATTCAACCAGTACGATGCCTTATATGCTAAGAAGAAGGGAAAGGACTTGAGGTATATAGCTTCCCGTGTAACTCCTGGATAGCTTGTCGTTCCACATATCATCTAAAACTATTGTAAAAAGGTCAATGGATCATCTGACATGTTTCCATAGAACTTGGGAAGTATTGAAATGAAGGACAGTCTCAAATCATATGATCCTTAATTCGACGGTAACTGAATCCAATATTTTAGAATCCTAGCTGCAAGGTCACACTCTTCTTTCAAAGTAGCAGGAACCACAATAGGTGGTGGTGAGTTCCCAGCTCCTACTCTCAGCGTAGAGATCAACTCTCAACTCATCTTGGACTCTAACCTAGTCTCTGATCTATGCATTCATTTGTTGTAAGGTGTCTAGAATCTCTATTGTAATATCATTATCTAGACATGGTCTCTCATTAACATGCCTCTCCTCAGCGGATCGCTCCTCAGTAGCTCGCTTATAGACAGGTGCCTTCCCTCTAGCCATGATGTCCGTCGAATCCTTTGGGAAAGAAAAGTCTAATAAGCACTCATGGAAAAATATGGAGGAGAAATAGATGAACGTCGAGTTGAAGGTCTTCCTTGACTGAAGGGATGGGAGGCGAGGGAGTATAGGTCTGACTCACCTTGTGACTAGGTGGGACGACTCAGAAAAGGGCCATCTTGAGTCCGTGAAGATGCACGTAAAACGGTGGAAGATCGAATGCTCATGGAGTCCGAGTGTAAAAGTCGTCTAAATTCCATCTTCGATGTCAAGAGAGTGCATGAGTGAATACGATATAAAATCAAGAGAAGAGTGTGAAGGCACATAATACCTTGAAATATGCACACCCTACAAACAAACATAATATAAACCCTCAATTCACCAACTTCATACAGTGGTGACCGTAAGAGTTCGATCTTTTGGCTTTTAAATTTTAGTTAGGTGATAAAGCAGATTATTAAGCATACTCACTGGTGGTGTCGCCCTATTGACGTACATCCTCACAATCCCCCAAATTGTTGTACCATTTGCCTAAGCTACAGAGTTATATCATGCCTAAAGGGATTTGTGAGACGGAGTACACTAAATTGACTTTATATTGTCGGAGGATGTGATTGTAGTTGCAACCATGTACCGATGAGTGATACACAAGTATATAGGGCACAAGTCCATTGATTTTAAGTTATATCCTTGGGGCTACATCCTCACGTACTATGTTTGGAGTTCAGTACCTGCAATAATGAGGGGTTTGCTCTCCCAATGCAACTAAGTCCAGAATTTTTTGCAGTTAAAGTTTCAAAAGGAAAAAAACTTTTTTTTTATTTTTTAGGGTTTTCACTTTTTTGGATATTTCAAGAATATCTAACAGTGATCCAAATTCTTTATTTTTTTGAAAATTGTGTCTCACGAAGGGAGAAATAATGGAATGCGATGGAAAATGATGATGCATGCAGGTATAGAAACCATACCTGACATCTAGCTCTCTACGTGCAAAATAATCCGTGCAAGAAATTGAACCTAAGCTAATGCATGGACAATCATAAAAATTGTGTCCTAGGAACAAATTAATTTTCAAATCGATGAATTATGCCTAAGTATGGATTAGGGTAGTCAGTTTACTTTACTCGTCTATTCAATCATGCATTCACTACTAGGTTTTCATGAAATCACATGAAATAAATAAAAAATCATAAAATTGGACACCGTAGCGAGGTCCCTCAAGTGTATCAACAATTGGCAAAATAATCCATGAGAAGAAAATTAGGTCAACTTCCATCTACATGTCGGGATGACCTTAATAGATCCCTTTCTACAAAAAATGAGCAAGTGACCCTTCCTCTCTCACCGAAAACAAAAACACAAGCAATTGCCCTCTCATTGAAGAGAAAAAAAATCGAGTCTCTAAAAAATACAATAAAAAATGTCTACTCTTGCTCGCACTGCTCCTTTGCAACCGGCTTGTAGAATATTGAGTTTGTCTCTACTCTCTCAATAGGCTCGGCTTCCTAGGAAGCCGGCTAATCCTACATGCCCAGAAATACAAAAAACTAAAGAAAAAATATAAGAACTTAAAAAACTGAGAAAATAGACGAAAAAACCGATAAAAACCGTGAAAATGAAAATTGAGAAAATCAAGAAAAGATAAGAAAATAAAACACTAACAAAGATTTGGAAGAAATCAAAGAAAAAAAAAGAAAGCTGAGAAAATCTAGAGAAAATCAAATAATCAAAATCGAGAAAAAATGATAAATATGAGAAGAAGAGAAGAAAGAAGAAAAAATCACAAAGAATAAAACTAAAAATTGAGCACGATTACGCCTCCCCACAATGGTGCCATTTTGATATCTATATCTAGTTTACAGTTAAAAAATATGTCGGTTGTAGAACTGCAGAAATGAATCAGGTGAGAGAGAGAGAGTTGAAGAGAGAAAATGCATAAAGGTGGTTCCTCTCCGAATTTCGGTATTTCACTTTTTATTTAATCACACAACTATTCCTTGGCCAAACACAAGGAGGCGGAAAGTAGCACATTGATATTTGAGTGAAGAAAATATTTTTGTAATTTTTTATAATTTTTTTCTTCTGAGAAATGTTTTTTTTTCAGTTTTATTTTTTGATAGTTTTTATTTTATTTTTAATTTTTAATTTTTACATTTTAATTTTTTTCCAAAGGGATATTTTTAAAATTAATTGATCTACAACATAGCACATATATAGTAGAAAATATATATAGTGATACTATAAAATAGATCCATGAGAACCTAGAGAAATGAGCTAGAAGAACACAAAAAAACTCAAAACGTAGTTGAAAATCAAGAAATAAAACCTCGCTAAAATAGCAATGAAATTCCTTAAAATTCAACTTGAAAAGAACATTGTAGAAAAATTGCGATTAAAATAAGGTACACAATGGTTCATAGTTGTCCAAGGTTCAATGTATACAAAATTTGAAAAGAAACAAAAGCTTCTTTCAAATAGGTTTCTTGTCAAGGACCTATTCGTAATTATATATTCTGTAACTTTACACAGTTCCCCGCATGGGACCTAAATGTAATATTCACAAACTCCGGAGGTGCTTATGAATTGCTGGAGTCTTTAGAGTCTACTTAGATATTTCCCCATTATTTTGCAAATCGATGGTCACTATCAAATAATGCACGAGAGATCTTGTCTGTGAATGAAGCCACACGTCATAAGACAGTGTGTCACATGTTCTTGTGGAGTTCTTCCACAAATCCTTGTAGGTGGCAGTGAATAGTCCTCCTCCTCGATTTCTAGTTTTAAGGTAGTGATGGTAGTCCTCTGGTAGGGCCAGAAGGGGGTCGCCTACCCACTTTGAGCTCGCCTGCAGTGGGGGGCTCCTCAAAGATGGTGGCGGAGATGATTGAAGAGGGCGGGCTAGGGTTTGGTACTCTAGAAACGAACCAACTAATGATCTATTAAATGATTGACGATGAAGATGGTGCTTTAGATGAAGATGGATGCGCTCCAGAGGTTATGCGTAATGCAAGTAAGCATCTATTGATCGATTTCTCATGGAAATCGACCAAAGGATATGATCTTGTAGATCTATTGATGGGTTCAAGAACAAGGGATATCAGACTGAAAATTGGGTCGATTTGAGATGGGCTCGAAGATGGATCATGAGCATGATTGAGATAATAATGCTTAGAGTAGCTAATGACGTAATTAGGTGGTATAATATGATACGAGAATCAATGAAAATGAATGGATGAAGGTGGATGAAATATCTGGGAATAGGAAGGTATATGACCGTCCTGGTTGTTGCTCGACGAGGCGGTCTAGTTGGAGCTCCACTCTGCTCGAGGAAGTGATGCAAAGTTGGTGATGGCCTTGGAAACCTCCTCCATCGACCCTTCTTCCACGCAGAATGGACCTCTGGTGTTGTCACCACTGAGATGAGGTGGAGCAAGGCGGAGAAGTTAAGTCATCAGCCACTAGATATGCAGTTAGGGAGAAGTTGGTTTGAACGACCTATGTTCATCGATTTGTATAGAAGAAATGGAGGAGGGTAATGGTGGATCTAATTGTGGACGTTGATGGAGGATGTTAGGCGTAGAGGATCAATGATTTGGAATATTATTTGGAGATGAATGAGAATGTCTAAAATTAGGGGAAAATGGTCTATTAGAACAAAATAACAACATACCTTCTTGGGAAAGAAGGTTGTGGTGAAGGTTGTGGGGTTGACATGTGTCAACACAACATTGATCAGAATAATAAGTACATTATTAATTTGATAATAAATAATAAATATACTTAATTTATCTCGCTAAAAAAATGAAAAATATGTATAATTAATTCATCTAAATTAAGATATAAAATATATATTATATGAAATATCAATATAATATTAATAAATATCTATATAGTAAACTTATTAAATAGGTTACTTATTTTTTATTTAAAAATTTAATAAATGATATATTATTTTTGTATTTTATTAATTATAATAATAAATTGGTGGCATAAGATTTTTTAGGGATTTTAATAAATTAAATTTCTATATATATTAATAAATATAGATATATACCCATAGTTGAAATACATCTATAATTTAGGGTACTTGAATTGATTCAATTATTAGATAAAGGTTTTAAACTTTAAAATATTTTATACATAATTTACAAGATCAAGAAAATAATTAAAAATGATAAAATCAAGTGTATTGTAAATAGTATGTACAAAATAAATAGCCCATAAGCACAATTGTTATTAGGTCGCAAACTGACTTTTTGCAAACAGACTCCGATTTTAGTAAATCCACCTTAATTAATTAGAGAATATTATTTTATGATCATTAAAGTTAGTAGAGTGAAATCGGAATTCGTTTGAAGAAGTTATAAGGTTCAAAAGTGGAGAAATGTACAATTTGAAAACATTTTTTTTGGTATATATATAAGTTAGGTTTTTTATGATTTTTATATTTTTGTATACAATTTTATATACATATACGAAAAGAGTTTGCTGAAAAATATATCTAAATTAATTAATTAAAAATAGTTGAATTTTTGATAAATACTAAGTAAATAGGGTTAATTGTTCTATCTACACAATTAATCATTTTTATGGTTTTCTTCCTTATCTCCCTCTACTTTATTATTCATCGACTAATGCATGTTTACTTGATCTCAGGGGTTAGGTTATATAAATATATCTTACAATCATATTTATATTTATTTAGTCATACTTTATAATATATATACATATTTAAAATCTGCGTCTTTTTTTTTCTTGTTTTATTCTTTTATTTATTTACATGTTTTTGATGCATAGAAGTGAATTTATATTCATGAACGAAGTTTTCACAATATGCAAAAATTAATATATATTTACATGCATTTGTTAAGGGTTTTAAGACAAAAGGCACAAGAAATTTAATGAATCATGGATTCATCAATCGACCAAGAAATACCTGCGAAGCTGGACCTCGCTGGAGATAAGCTCCTACAATGGAGGATCAATTTCCTTCTCCTTCTCATCAACTTGGATCAATGGGGGAACACTACCTATCACTTGGGATCCTTTTTAGGAAGACATTCAAGGTGTTACAGAGGCTAAATATGGATAAAACTAGGAGTGGAGGTGAAGGAGTTCATTTTATAGAGAAGCAAGAAGATGCCCTCTCGGTCGAGAGTGTGTGCACCACTGTGGGGGTTAGTGGAGGCTATATACAAGTGAGATGGAGGAAGATGTGCTACACACATCTGCTGAAGGAATCAAGGCAACTAGACGCATGGTTTTGCTATAAAAATCAGAGAAAGGTGGGAGTCTGTGTTACTGACAAAAAGGGAGGCTAGGGGGGCATGCGGAGCAGGTGTTGACCATGGGTTCAACACTTCTCAGGTCCCGATTGGTCCATGTGTTCCACTCCAGCCCATTACAGTAGAAGGGAAAAATAAAAATACAAACTAACACAAAATAAAATAGCTAATGTTTTTTTATTAAAAAATCCTAATTATTATTTTGTAACCTATTTTATCCTGATTTTTATTTATTTTTACAAACTTAATTATTATAGTTCATTATTTTATATTATATATATGATTATATATACATGTTTATTATATGTTATATTTTTATTTTGTATTTTTGCATAATATCATATCTACATATTTTATATGTTTGTATCATTATTTAATATATATTTACGCATTTTTTGGTATTTTAGTAATTTTGTTTATATGTATAAATAATTTGGTATATGTACATTATAGGCGTATTAACCTTTGTATTGAACTCTATGATTTATTTTTGGGTTTTTTAATGCTTTTATTTGTCTTTGTATTTTTAATATGTATTGTATAATATATAAAATAATTCAAAATAATAAGTATGTTAAAAAACTGTAAAGAGTTAAAATAATTAGTTTTTTTATACAAATGCCCAAGTAGAATAGTATCTCAAAAAATCAACCTTTGCATCTTAGCTCCATTTCCAATGAAACCACCACAATTTGATAGGTAGTTTAATTTGAAATATAATGGAGGTGAGTTTGGTTCATTCTAAATGCATATGAAGTAGATATTAATCAACGAAGTTCTTTTTTATGTCTTTTTCATTTGTGTATACCTAGTACATTATGCATGAATTATTTTGGTAAATATTTTTTTTATTTTTTATACAATACTATGTACAACTTTTATGTTGAACATTTTATTTTTAAGGTGCGTGTGAGTGTGAATAAATTAATGTAAATGTGGGCTATTTGTAGTAAGAAGAATTAGGGTTTCGTGTCTATCTTGTAATGTATTTTGCAATTATATCCCCCTACTTTATTCCTGGTCGACCTAGTCAATATTTGACTTGATTTTGGGGTTTAGGGATAGTCAGTATCTTTGATCCTTATTTTAATTTCTTTTCTTTATTCATTTATTTTAAGTTTAAATACATGTATTTACACGCTAATTACAGATTAATGTTAGATGCTAATTTTTTGCAAGTTAGTTATATTTATAGGTATTTTACTAGGTATTTCAAGACAAAATAGAAGAATAAAGGTGAATGAAAGGCTATTCATCACCCCTGTACGTAGATTTGCTAGTCCTAACAAACAGTTATTAGGAGAATAAGTTACGAAAGAGAAAATAAAGAAAAATGAAGAAATTAGAATAATTATGATTCCTAAAGTTTTCTTCATAAAAACAAAGTTTGGAGCTCAGTAAGGCCTTTGGATTGTTAGTTTCTCATTACCTAATTGAGAATAAGATTTAAAACTTAACAACCTTCAAGTTCCACAATTCTCTATTCAGTTCACCTCAATAGCCAAGTTAGAACAATTCTTTTCATACACAAACTCTTATGACATGAGTCTCACATGTACAATGTATGTGAAATGTAGCTCTTCTCCTCAGAAGTGACAATGAATTAATATTCCTCAACAAGGTAATCGTAACTACCCAATCCAACTACTCTTTTATTATGGAGCGGTGTATTTCACTTAAGTTGAAGTACAACCGGCTCAAGAAGAGGGGGGTAGAGAAGAATAATGGACTATAATCAGTGTAGTGGCATATCCTTTGGAGCTTGTCCAGTGTAGCCAAGCCTCCAGTTGCAGGCAAACTTGAAATATTTGGCTTTGAAGCATAATGCCTTGCTCATTGATATATAACTCTAATGGGATTGATTTTTCATTGACCTTTTTCATCATCTAATTATTTGGAGTTTTTATTTTTGTACATTTTTTCAACAAATACGTACAATAACAATTTCATAAGGAATTATTTTCTTGAGCATCTTGACTGTGTTTGCCATGTGAGCCCGAGGTGAACCATTCCTATAATAAATATTATTGTAATTTTTGATTTATCAATAAAAGTTATTTGTTTATTTCACTCTTTATCTAAGATTAAATGAATGAATGCACTATAAGGTCCCTTAGTACAATTATAATTATGTACCATTCCCATCTTAATAATTATGCAGATGTTTATTCAATTGTTAAATCATAGAGTCCAGTGCTTGGATGAATATCTAAAGAGTTAGATTGAGGACTCATCAAGTACCATCAAATGATTTTTAAGAGATGATCTCATCAGGAGTAGGAGATGTCAATCCTTTCCCTTCTGGTTGATATATGACTAACCTCTTGATGAAGGTCCTCTACAAAGGAATAGAAATTCAGAGGTCTCAGATTAGTTAGGTCAAAGAGTTGACTTAATGAGATCGATATAACCAAAGTCCTATGTCGAATATTGTCACGATATAGGTATGCGTTCTCTGATCTGAGATAGATGTATTGCTATATGCCTGAGTATGTACATTTGGCAAACCGATAGGTAGATGGCCTAATCAAGGTCTATACACTGGTGAGCTGGTGTGCATATGAGGACATATGAGTAATACGATCTCTCAAAGGAATCATATAGATTCACTTGTGAATCGAAAGACATGAGCTCACTCATGAGATATTGGGATCGATCAAATTCTACACATGGTAATCTTTCTATGGAAGCATGAAAAGAATTTTTAGGTATGATATTGAAGGATATGAGAAATCCTTAAGCACATCACAAAAGTGTGAGGATCGTATCATATGCGATCGGGAGCGACTAGTTTCCCTAATTGTTCGGGGCAGCGAAATATTAAAAAATTTAAAATGATGAAACCACATGATCCAAGAACACTTCACGTATCATTTCATCTAAAGCACAAATAAGTATTAGGTTTACCTCTTGAAGAGTGGTTGAAGTTGAGTCTCTAAATGAAGGAACCTCATGTCTCAAGTCTGATCTAACAGAGGAGACGCTTGTGAGCGTGTTGATGAAATACGTGCTCCTCTCAATCCCTATTGATGATCCACGCGTCGAATCTCCTGATCTCGTCACACGAGATCCGATGTCTTCTTCACGAACAAGGCTCATCGAAGGAGACATAGATCAATGAGCGGTCAGAGTGGCATTAGGACAACATAGTGACAACGACGATGATCCTCTCTAGGTCATCATGTAGATGGCCACATGTTGAGAGAGAGAGAGAGAAGACGTGTAGAGAGAGAGGGAGAGGGAGCATGATTTTCATTTTTTAGGAGATCTAGGGTTACCTGTTCTTGTATAACACTTTGGGAGTCCATGGATCCCAATACATGGACAACACAAATCCAATGGTTCACATTGATTTTGTGTTTTCTTTTAATGGCCATGATTTTATTGTAAAAAAAACAAGAACAATTAATTTAGATAAATCTAATTTATATTGAATAATAATCACTATCAATAAATTTTAATTAAATAAATAATACATGGAGATGAGAGGAAGGAGGCATGGCTTCTTCCATAAGAAGAGGGGATGACCACCCATTCCAATTAGGAATAGGTGGTTGTCCACCCTCCTCTTTAGGAAGGTGGCAAGCCACTCCTATTTCATGAGATCGCGTTATCTCATGATTCTCTCCAAATTTTGCAACAACTTTTATTTCAAACTATTTCACAAAAATAAATCCAATTTATTTGTGAACATTGTAATCAGGCCATTGGAAATTTATGTATCACATTACAATTACAACCCAACATAAAATGTAAATTATATTTTCAATTAATTGTCCAATGTGAATCCAATTCACATCAACATTTAACTGATAAATGTTATTTACAAATAGCTCTCTCTTATAGATTAAATCGTATTTATAATATATATGAATTATATGGATAGTGATATCCACATCTTTCATATTCTTGATTATTAAATCATATTTAATTATCTAAGATCGCAAATCTCATGCACTCAAATAATATAAATCTTAGTCACATTATTCCTCATAATTAGATAACATTTAATTATCCATTTCTCATATGCCCAAACAATATGAATCACATTCATATTATTTACAATAATTAAATCATATTTAATTATCCATTTTGCCTAATGCTCAGATATAATATAAACAACAAAATTATTCTTGAACTTTTTCAAGAATAATGCATTTTCTCTGTGGATACTTGGAGATAAGGACTGGGCGATTGTACCTTCCACGTATATTGACTTGGATATTGAGATCAAATCTCAAATCCAGATTTTACGGACCTTCCATAGATATTTGATTAAATCAAAACTGTAAATCTAATCTTTTCATTGCATCTGAATCACATTCAGATCACTATCCAAAATTTGGACCAAAATCAGATTACTTCTCTATTGAGAAAAGTCACTAAAATGTAAACTCGTTTCATCACTCCCTTGGAATGGAAGCGTCATGGTTATACAATCGTTTATGATCACGTCACCCTCAGGTATTCCTAATACCTATACATCCTGCATACTAGAAGACCTAGAGTAAACCCGGAAGCTTTAGATGTATTTATACTATCTCCTTCAAGGTTTTATCATTAATTTTCTCAATTTGATAATTGGGAGTTGGTATCGATCATATACTTTATGGCATATATCATAACTAGGTATTGATTATGTACTTTCCAAAAGCATATATCAAACCTACAACTTCAGTCAAGATTCCAAAGCAAGACGACCATGCATGAAATTTCATTTCCAATATCTCATCAGTGAGCTCATGTCTTCCAGTTCAGTAAATGAACCTGTATGATCCCTTTGAGAGATCGTATTACTCATATGCCCTTGTATGCACACCAGTGTATCGGTGTATAGCCTCTGATTAGGTCATCAATCTATCGGTCTACCAGGTACATACTCAGACATATAGTAACACATCTGTCTTCGGTTAGAGGATGCGTGCCTATATCATGACAGCATACAACATATGTCTTTGGTTGCTTCAATCTCGTTAAGTCAACTCTTTGAACTAACTAATTTGACACCTCTGGATCTCTATTCCTATGCAGAGAACCTGCCTCGATTGGTCAGTCAGATATCAGCCAAAAGAGAAAGGATTACCATCTCCTACTCATGCTGGAGATCATCTATTAATAATCATTTTGATGATGCTTGATGAGTCATAAATCTAACTCTTTAGATATTCATCCTAGCATCGGCCTCTATGATTCAACGATCGAATCAACAATTGTATGATCAATAATATGCACATGGTACATATCTTTAATTGTACTAAGGTATTTATTATGCAAATTAGTTATTCTTCATTTCAGATCATGGAATGATATTTACATTAACATTTATTGCATAATGGTTCGCTGTGGACTCGCATGTCCAACAATCTCCCACTAGCCCATAGAGCCATTAATAAGCTAATCTTTAAACACACACTCATGTGACAATCATAGGCTATTTAGAGAAATAGTTACGTAAGATGATCAATCATTCTTTTCCTGAGAGACTACGCCATGTCCTTTTACGACACTTGCATATCTCCTAGTAATAGTGCTCGCATCCAATGCGAATGTTGCATCTTATACAACCAATACTCTATCTTGTTCATTATAGTATATTTAGCACTACAATTCAATAATTGTTATAACCAATATCGAATTTCTATTATCCTTATTATAATGCCCTTATTCCCGGAGATCTCTATCTCTAAAGACTAAGACCCAGTCTTATGTCTTATAAGGCATCTGCAGTAAAGAACTTTTAGATCACTATCTATAAAGTCTTAAGTTCTTGAAGATAAGACTTTGAGATCACTATCTCCTAAAGTCTAATCATCTTTGAAGATATCGTTAATACTGCAACTAACTATTTTATCTCCATAGTATGGTTGATAACTGTTTATTATTTAACAACATGGCAGACATCTAGCTTTCATACACATCTAGCATACACAGAGCTTCGCATAGATAATGGCTAGGGCATGTATCTTTGGTATTCACATCCTCAACCCTTTGAGGTGTTATTCCTTTAGATAGGTTAGTGCCATATCTTAAAGGAAAGAAGCCTTTCTTGGAATTTTACAGGAAATGGAACATATCCAAAATGTACCACTAATGTGACGATCCAATACCCTCTTTTATTTTCTTTTGAACTTCAGAACTAAGATCTAAGAGTTATCATTGAGCTCAGTATATCATTCCAAATGATTAGTATATCACCTACACTTATCAAGATGAACACAATTCATCAAGATTCTATCTGAAATCATAACCTTTACAATTTCATCAAATATGATGTTCCAACTACAAGAAGCTTATTTGAGTCCATAGATGGAGTTATTCAGCTTGCACACCTTACTTTCCTCAACTTTGGAGCCCTGGGGCCACTTCATATGAATATCCTCAGAGAGGTATTCATAGAGGAATGCAATATCAACTTCCATCTTGAAGATGTCATAGTCAAGTTGTGTAGCTATAGTTAGCAATATTCTGATGGGTTTAATCATGGTCACTAGAGAGCAAGTCCCATCGCAAGCAATGTCTTCTTTTTGGTGTGTAGTTCATGGCTACGAGCTGTGCTTTAAAGGTCTATACCTTCTCATCAGGTTCTCTCTTTCTCTTGATGATCCATTTACACCTAACAGGTCTTACCCTTATAGGTGGATTCTCGAAGGTCCATATACAACACTTGTATATGGAGTCTACTTTAGACTTTATTGCTAACATCCTTCTCTCCATGTCATGATCCTCAGAAGCTTAATCATATGAAGTAAGATCATTGTCAAACTTAACTGACACATGGAATCCATCCTCAAACTAATTTGAGAAGGTATGAGTCATATTTAATTGTCCTTTTAGTTTCCGATTTCATCTTAACTTCATTTTCATCTTGGTTCTCAAGAGAGTCATCCTCTAAGAATCATATCCTTAGAGATGAGATCTTTTAAGAATCTCAAGGTCATAAAGTAGGTATCCAATACCATCCTTTATTTTCCTAATGAAGCAGCACTCTCTGGTGCTAGATTCCAGCTTACTTCCATCCATAACAATGTTATGCACCAAGCAACCCTAAATCCTCACGTGCACAATACTAGGCTAAGGTTCAAACCATAGCTTATGAGTGTTTTCGAGTTCAGATTTGCATGGAATCTTATTAAGGATATATATTGTAGTCTCTACTACTTATATACCTGGAAACTAAGATGTAATTATGCCAAGATTCATCATTGATCAAATCATGTCACACATGATCCAATTGTATCTCCCTACAACTCAATTGAGTTTTGGTGCATTAGGAGGATTGAGATAGGAATTATATTCCTTTCTCCATAAGGTATTCTTTGAATTCATGTAATAGGTACTTGCTACCTAGGTTAGATCAAATTCATTTCAACTTCCTTCTAACTTTCGTTCTAAATCATAATTGTGAAATATTTGAACATTTCAAAGGTTTCAAAGGTGAAGGGAAGAAATCTCGTATCACAAATAATCATCAGCAGATATACCATATCATTAATTTTTATTTTGGTATAGATGATCCGCATACATCAATATGTATGAGATCTTGAATACCTTGGCATCTAACACCATTCTTAGAGAAGGGTGCATTAGACATTTTTACTTTGAATACATTATTCACAAGTATGTAAGATTTGAAATTTCAGACATTATAAAGTTTCTTCTCTTACATGTTTATTGATCTCATCAACAGACATATGTCCAAGACATGATGCCAGATCATTGTCAAATGATCTTCATCCTCATGTTGATCTTTTAAGGTACAATTTCCAGTATTAGAAATGTCAATGAACCATTAATTAATTTTCTTATTTAGTAGAGTCATCTAGATGTTAGATTACCATCTGAAATATATCCATCATAACTCATTATGATAGGTCTATTCCAGAATGCATATTTATTCCCAACATTTAGAAATAAATAATGAATGTATTCCAATATCTAGGTCATAAAGACATTCTATAAGACTAAGGGATTTCCCACAAAAAACATGAAGTCCATCTATGCAATAGAGATTGTTGCAACAATTGCATCATGTGGATGACTCTTAAATCTTAAGATCATTTTTTCTTGTCTTCTAAAAAACTGATGACATGGGATAATAAAGGGTCGTATTAATCCACAAGGCGGATCAATAGTCAATGCGGTGACCGCTCAATAAATCCCAATCAATCAACAATTAACCTACAATCAGAATATAGCAATTAAATCTCAAAAATGTGGAGATAAAATTTGTTATAACTCTACATGCAAGTGTGTATAGGTGTAAGCAGGTGTACAGGTCGAACACTGGGAGGCGAATGGTTGTGTGGTGAAATTGGATGCACATTTATTCAATTCTTGGTTCATGTCCAATTCTTATTGTTTTTATGGGTTTTTAATTTTATATATGGTTTTTTATTTTATTTTTCCTTTTATGATTTTTATGTTGTTTTCATATTTTATATTTTTTTATATTTTCTTTTTATATTTTAAATTATATAATATAGATATAGATATATAGAGATATATATAAGAGGAGAGAGATATTATGTATTGATATATATATATATACTTAAAATATGTAAATATAAAATTTTTAAGCTTTTTAAATTTTTATATTTTTATGTTATTTTTCTGGAATTTTACTAATTTTTATGCATTTATAATGTCAAAAATATCCCTGAAATGGGACTAATTAAATATCTGGAACTAATTTGGGTTTTAAAATTAGTAAATAAATCCCAAAATTACCCAAACTAATTTTAATACATAAATAATATTATATAGGTAATTATAAAATGGAAAAATATATTTTTTTTTGGATTTTGTTGAATTTTTATATTTTTTGTTGAATTTTGGAGTTTTCTATTTTTTTAATTTTCTTTTGCTCTTTTTATGGTTTTTTGGTTTTTAGACTCAATAAATAGCAGAATATAGCATATATAATTTTTTTGTAATTTTTCAAAAACATTTTCTATTTTTTTGGTATTTTATAAATTAGATAGGGATTACTTAGACACCATTTGAATTTTAAAAATTGGATAAAATGCAAAAAATGATGTTAAAAATGTGAGCGTGAAAGTACACTACATGAAGCATTTAATCCTATTTTTTCGTATTTTTAGGAGCTGCATAGCTATTTTTAATAAATAGATAAAAGAAATAAAAACAAAACAGCCTGGCAGGGGCATAAATGCAATAAAAATAACATACAGGGAATCAGTTGCAATTTTGCCTTCATGAAACAACATTTATTTAAATATTAGATGCTATTTTACAATTACAAAAACTGCCAGGGTGTTACATGCAAATTTCACGCGCCTCACGTGGGACTACACTTGAGGTAGGGAGGGACCAATATGTAATAAAAATAAGTGTAGGGGTCCTGTGACAAAATTCCCTATTTATTTACAACGTCATATTTTTTTACAAGATTAAATATTAAATACAAAAAGGCGGGGTGTAGATTTGCAAATTACCCCTTAAGTAGGCGCGGACGGACGTCTGGATCTGATTCACTTGCCACGCGTCGCCTCCTCCGCGCCTGATGACGTTTCGCTGATGAATGCACGAGATTAGATCTTGTGGGTGAGATCTACGGTGAGGGCTTCGCTCCATCGGACGGCTGGGCTTCAAACTGGGGGCCTCCATCAATCGAGCGGCTCTGGGGTGACATGGAAGAACTCGGAAGAAGGTCGCCTGAAGCGACCTTTGATCGTTCAGTGCTTTCTCCTCCGGGCGGCTCCCTCACCGCCTAACATCTCTAATTCTTCTTGGAGGCTCCCTTCATCCAACGACGGCTTCACTGAGGCACTTGGAGCTCTCTTGAGCTCGAGGAGGTCAAAAAAGATGACGAGCTCCAGGTACCTGTTCTTCATTTGAAATGAGCCAAGACGGGTTCCTGGCACTCCGAGGCCTGCACAAGAACTCACAACACAAAAAGAAGGCTCCGGGGGCCTTGCCGGTGGTGTAGTGGGCGAGGGTGGCTTCGGGCAGAGATCTCCGGCGATGGGTGGAAGATGGAGATCGGGTCTCCAGATCTGATGAGGATCTGGGTGTGCAAAGGCGCCTGGGGCGAAGGGAAACAACTAAGGAATGAAGTGGAGGTGGAATGGTTGTCGGAAGATGTCGGGAGCACCGTGAATGGGTTCATCGGAGCGAAGCTCCGGCGAACTACGGGTGACCTTTGTTAAGCTATCCTACTTTCCTAACCACTAAATTAACGACATAAATAAAATGCAGGGTATGAAAGCTACCTAGAATAATGAAAATGCGCAGCTCAAACCTGGCTTTTTGCCAAGGAGCAGGACGGTCGTCGGAGCGCCGCCGGGGTGCAACCTCCGCACCTCCTCAGATCGATTCAAGGCGCCAAAGGCCTCCCCCTATCACGAGGAAGCCTCCAGGATCAAATACGATGAAGGGAGAAGAAGAAAGGCTGACCAAAATTGAAGGGGAAGCAGAGGTTGTTTATTTATGTACAGGTTGCGCACTCATATTGACTGGACAAACGACGGAGATTCGTGCTATGTACAAGGGAATAAACAAATGGGCGTGTACCTACAAGGATTAGGGAACAACTTTTATGAAGGAAGCAATGTCAGAAGATGCCTTTGGCGAGCGGGAATTAAGGGAGAAGATGGGCGAAAAGACGGGTTACGTTCAATCAGGTGGCTAGAGGGACAATTGACCGAATGGTCAACGAATGGGAGGACTTGATTGGTCCACATCAGCGCCGAATTGACTAATTAATTAAACATAATAAATTATTTTATTAATTTTTGCTTATTAAATAAGAAATGTTTATTAAATAATTTAGTATTTATTTCTAATTTTTATTTTTTTCGATGAATTTTATATGAGTTTATTTTAATAGTGTATTAATTGGTATATTTACATGTATTTTGTACAATTTATTTTTATTTTTTATATTTTATTTTATTATTTTATTTTCTTATTTTATATATTTATAACTTATTTTTGTGATTCTAAATATATTTTTTTTGATTTTTATGAGTTTATTCGATCTCATCTTCCGAACATCATAACTCCTTCATACAAATTCCAATTTCACTCTACTCACATTTAAAGTTCATAAAATAATATTTCTAATTAATGAAGGTAATTTCATTAAAATCAGAGTCCGTTTGCAAAAAGTCAGTTTTGGGACCTAATGACAACGGGGTTTTTTAGCTATTTATTTTATTTAGAACCCATTATTTATAATTTTATTAATTTTATAAATTCTAATTATTTTCATGATCTTGTAATTTAATCATGATTTATTCAGAATTTTTGGAGCTTATTTATTATTTTAATCCAAAACACTAATTTATAGATGAAATTGAACTATATAACTTATACATGTATTTTTTAATATATTTAAATTAATTTATTAAAATCCATAAAAATTCACATAACCTTTATTTATTATTATAATAATTAAGAAAATATAAAATTAACAAATAATTAATAATTTATTAAATTAAAAATTCAATACCTATTTATCAAGTATTATTTATACTTATTTATTAATATAATACTTATATTTCACATGATATTTATTATTTATGAAAATTAGTTATTCCATAAATCAGATAATTTAATTATTTACATTTTTCATTTTTATACTTATTTAAAATAACATTATTTTCTATTTATTATATAATTTATATGGAATTTACACTCTGGCCAACCAGGTGCTGACACTTGTCAGCACCTGGTGCTTCTTCTCCAAGAAGCCGGTGAAGCTTCTGCTTGAACTAGCCGCTTTCATTGAATTTTCCTACCTAACTTCTAACAGCTTCACTCGATCTCGTCCCTTTATCTTACTCTCCTAACAACCCTTATTCACGCCCTCCATTGGATCCACCTTGGAGCTCAAGCAACTCTTCTATAAAAGGGCATGAAGTGACGCCATTACAACTAACTCTCCCCTAACCAAATCTTCCGCAGATTCATTGGCCGACCACCCAACTTCCCCCCGCGACTCCGGCCAACCAAGGAGGTGACAGCTCCTCGTTCTCAGCTCGCGTGGAAGAAGGGAGATCGGAGGAGGTTCCAATGTGCTGAACGCGGCCTTGCATCGCCGCCTCGAGCAACGTGGAGCTCCGGGAAGCCGCCCCGTCGAGCGATCACCAGCAGCGGTTCTACACCCTGCAACAGGTAATCCGTCCATCTTTCACCTTTTATTTCTCGATTAGTGTGCCTCTATTAGGATTGTTAATCAAGTGATTAGATCCCCTAATCATCCTACTTAGATGCTATATCGAATCAAAACCTCAAATCCATTGCGAATTCACCCTAAATCCATCTCACATTTCCTTCATTTCTCCTTAATTCTGGAAACACGTTTTTGAACTTGCAAAACCTAACTTTCTTGGCCGATTTCTTCGTAAATCGAGCAAAATAAATATTACTTGCAGGTTTCCTTATCATATGGAGCATAAAACAATCAATCAGAAGCTTTAAAGATCCAGAAGTAGCAAAGCAAAGATCATCTTCAACATCCTCCAGAACTGGCTGGCGTGTCATCTTCCTCGACGATCAACCACCACCTTTCATCACCTTCGTAGGAGATCATCAGCAGGCGAGCTCGAGGGGTAGAGGAGCCACCCCTCTGGCTTTGTAGGTGGTCCAAGTCAGACGTCAGTCGCCGGAGAAAAGTCGGAGAAGAGAGCACCCTTGCCAGCCGAGTGGAGGACTTGAAGAACACCAAGATCACCAGAGTGTACAGGCTTCTGACACGTGGCACACTTGAACGACCCAGATCGTGCGACATCTTATAATCTCAGCCGTCGGATGCGAAAGGGTAGAACTTTTGCATAATAAGCCCAGTAGCTTCCAGGAGTTAACGCCCGCCTCCAGAGTTTCCAGTAATTGCAATTAGGTCCCTGCGTTGGGACCTAATTGTGATAAAAACATATTTCTTTTGTGTTTTAGTCCCTCCAGGGACCGTTTTGTAACAGAAACAAAATACGTTTCTTGCAGTTAGGCCCTTGGCTTGTAAGGGCCATTTGAATCTCGAATTTTCTCATTTACCTGCAATTTTTTTAAGGTAGCTCGACAACTACCCAAACTATTTTTCGAGTATTTTTCCCGAATTTTTCGTCGCTTTCTGTTGTGGTTTTGATTCTTGTCTTCTCAGGTTTGTTTCGAACCAAATTTGTTTCAATTTCTTTCCTTGTAAAATCAAGAATAAAAGAGAAATTTTTTGGGATTTATTCCTTTTCTTGAAAATTGTGTTGAAACATTCTGCTTCCTTGAGTTCAACCCAGGCACACTTTCCTTGATAAATAAAATAGGGTAAGGTTTAAATAGGAGAGAAGCCAATTAGTCCACTTCACCTTCTCTTTCTCTTATTTTAACCGATTTTTGTTTTATTAATTGGGATCTCTTTTGGTTCTCTACACCGACAACACATTTCTTAATTGAAATCGGATCCGAGTCTTATCAGTTATACCTAACCCAACCCTGCTGAGAGTGGAACTGTGAAAGCTAGCCCTGGTAGACCTAACAATGATATTGTTGTTGTGGTGCGCTTGTGAAGGCAGGTCTTTCTAGCCCAATCGTACATACTGTGGTTGTTGCTAAAGGAACTGTTGTAGCCTTGGTGTCTGAGTATGCTATTCTCCTTGGCATGGTTATGAAGGATGAGGTGTAAGGGTGAAACTGGTGTTTTGGTATGTTAAATGACATTGGTACTACTAACTATTCCCCATTCATGTTTGTTTAGTGGCAGGATCATGGTTATACCACACACCATTCAGCTCTCACACTTTGTGAAGGCTCCTCATAAACTATCACTACTGATGGTTCTACATTATAATACCGATGGGTATAAGAGTTGTCATCTACCCATGTAGTGTGAGGCCCATGCATCGGCTGCTCTTGTACATGATGTATACAATAAACATGAGTAGAAGGTGAAGACATGACATGTATCTTCATTTTGCATACCTTTCAGACAATTCCTCCATCTGCTTTGACAGTTTAGCTAAACTCTACAGTTCAATGAATTTGTATAACTCATTAACTCTTGTATTGATATACTCTATGAGTGTAAGCTTGTTAATATTGATTCCCATGCTAGGCATGAAGTCTCTAGCTAGATCAATGATAGCTTGTTTCCCCGCCTCCATAGATAGGAGGGTGAGGCGGGTGTCAACATACACCCTGCTAGTGGTTTGTGTACGGCTAGTGTCAACCATCTGCTCGAGTACATTTCAGACAGTATCCGCTCCTGTAGAAAAGTTAGTTGCCTCTAAAGATAGATCTCACTAACCCATGCATCTCAAGGTGAGACATTAAAAAGAGACTGAACCATAATGGTTGTATCCATGCCTTGACAAGAACACTTCTGCAGTAAATCCATGAACCTCTCCAATGTCTCGTAAAAAGGCTCGTGCTGCAACAGGGTGAAACTTGTTACCTTGGTCCTCATTTGATTGGTCATACCAAGAGGGTAGAACATCTTAAAAAACAAATCTCTGAATGGAGCACATGTGGTTAAAACTACCCCCAGATAAGCAATAAGCTACATTATCTCCTAAGGCAAAGGGGATAGCTTTAGAATTCACCAGTATATAATCCCGACTAACCCTGGGGTGACTAAGGTTGTCAAAAACCAACTCAAAATATATGAGGAATGCAAATGGTTCCTCAGTGATGAATCGGTGATTAATTACTCTAAAAGTTGAAATAGAGCTTCGTTCCTGAGTGATTGGCTACATTTCTCCACTTATTCTACATTATTACCATTTATGCACACAGAATTAATTTATGCATTTTAGCATTCGTATTTGCATTAAATAAGAAGATTAAATTCCTTTGTAAATGTCACTTGTATATTAACATATTTTTCCAATTTTATTTATTTTTTACTATTTTAGAATTGAACAAAATCAACTATATAGTGTACATATCACTAAAACTAATAAATGAAAAATACAAAAATACTAACATGTAAAACTGACCAATAAAACCCAAGCCCTAGTTCGAGACTAAAAGCCTTTAAAAGTCAATATCTCTCTCATAAGGTCTCCTATGGACCCCTACTCAATTTTGAATTAATGTATGTTCAATTACATACAAAAATAAGACCAACTGCAAAAGAATCGGAGTTCATATGTGAAACTTGAGTTTTGGGCCCCCATTGTATATTGTACATATTGACTAATTTGACCTTATTATTTTTATACAAAAAATAATCCTTTTTGTTTTATTTCTTTTGAATTTATTTTCTTTTATATAGGTTTTAATAAATTGTGTAAAAATCCAAATAAAAATTAAAGCAAAAATCAAAGAAAATAAAGCAACCTGAGTATGTACATATAGTCTATACATATGTCCCCTTTATTTTATCTCCTTATTTTCTTACTTAGTAAAAATCCAAAACAATTTTGATTAAGTTGTAAATATTTATTCTATTCTATGATTTTATGTTGTTTTTTTTACTTTATTTAAAAATTTTAAAAATTGCAAAATTCAGAAATTCAGTATATAGGATACTGCCAAAAATACTTTGTGTACAAATCATTTCTTTTGGTTTTGGATCCTTCACGAAAGTTGTAGATCTCATCGAGATGAGCAACTTTCATGTTGACTACTTTTTGATTTGACCTCTTTTGTTTTTTTATTTTTCTTTAGATTTAATTTTTGAATTTTCTAGGAACAACACATGGTCGCTCACGGAGCCACCACGTATCATCTCATTTTCATTTCTTTTTTAGTTATTTTCTTTTTATTTTATTTTCATTTACTTATTTAATTATTTTCTTTTATTCATTTTCTTTTATTTATTTTATTATTATTTATTTCTATTTTTTTATTTATAAATTTTATTTATTTGTTTATTATTTTTATAATTAATTTTAAATTTCTAATTTCTAATTTTTAATTTCCCCGCCATGTGGCCGACCTTGCACATGTCACGTGGCACCCCATCTCTTCTCTTACCGACCCATTACATGCGACCCATGTGATTGCTCCCTCCCATTCCTCCCGCAACCTATGCCTGCAGCCTTAGCGCAACCACTGTGATCTGCCTCTTGCGGTGGCGCTTCAACAACGACCCGGTCCTCTCCTTGCTTGCACCTCCCTCATCCCCTTCTCACTCGCAGCTACCACCTACTCTCCCTCTTCCGCCCCCTTCTCCCGCAGTTGACCTAGCACCTCCCTCTCTCTCTTCTACCTCCAACCACTCCCCGCATGACCAGCTGACTCTACCACCGCCCACATATATCCTCCTCCCATCTCGCACTATCGCACCCACGTTCCCATCCTCTTTGCAATCGCTCCACCTCCACCCACAACCCCCATCAATCTCGGCTTCAGCCAACCACCAGTAAAACCCCATCATCGCCCCTCCTTGACCCTCATTTGCCAACAAAGAGAGGAGGCCCAACTCAAGGACCCTTATAGGTGACAACTCCAGGAGCCTTTACCGAGTGAAGAAGACCGCCTCTTGGCGAGATCCATCCTGCATCGGCATGCTGATGCAAGCTTCTAAGATCACCTGAGCTCGGGTTCACCGACCTTTGAGCGAATATCAGAGCTGCTATCAGCTCCACCTCACACGCATTCGACCATCCAAGCCCTAGGTAGTTATCCTTTCTTCTTCCTTCTCTTTTTCTCTTCCTTCATTCTTGTTTCTTTCTTTGTTTCGATCATCACTGACTGTTCCGAAGATCGCATCTATCTATCAATCCCATTCGACATCCACCCTCATTTTCTCTTCACCGTCAATCGCCCTCCACCGATCATCCTTCGCTCTTCCCTTAACCTCTGCTTGACGTCATCAACTGCCATCGAACGCATGTTGCAGCCACCCTCATAGACGTCTATTGCGTCGCCTACCACCCCCACCTAGAGCGATGCCCTATAGCAGCTCGGCCTCACCGCAGGTGATGTTCTGCATGCTTCCATATCCCACTTCGGTTGTAGCACTTTTACACCACCGACTAGAGCACGACTACCACCTTCTATGCTTCGAGCTCCTCAAGGATCGAGCCTCCACTGCTCACCTAGCTCCGTCGTCGCCGACTATCGATGCCACCGCCTCGGTCTCCACCTCGAAAGCAGTCGACCCTCCACCATCGATGCCATGCAGTACTCCTTGATCTTCCTGTCGCCCCAGCCCTCCCCCTCTTTACGTGTTGTGCATGCGGGGGTGAGGGATTTTTGCGCCAGCATGCCTCCACTTCAAGCATTTCAAACCACAGGCCTGGATCCTGTACCATGTGCCTTGCACGTGAGGCAAGGGGAGATTTGTATAAAATACTCCTCTTCCGCTAGCATTTACAGGCAAAAGCACTAGCCAAGACACGTTCAATGCACATGTATTGTGCAAAAATTGAACGGGTGCCCCCTATCTTTCGCAAATTCCATAAAAGTCCCTGCCTTCCAGGAGACATGTGAGGAACGGGTGCCTCCTTGGAACTTTTGCAATAAAACACTCATAGTATCTGTTAATTGCATTTGCATATCTCCTTGGAACTCCTTGTACCATATGTATATATTATATGTATATAATTAATTTCCTTAAATAACCACCACACAAAATTAATAACTAACCTTTATTATTTAAATTAAATAATGACAAAAATAATTTATTTATTCCTTAAATAACTACCACAACAAATTAAATAAGTAACCTTTATTATTTATATTAATAAAATGATGAAAATAATTTATTCATATAATTAATTATGTACAAGATTTACCATATGTATATAATTTAATTAATACCTTAATTAACCCATCATTACGATGTCTCATTAAGTTATTGGTATTCATTATTATTTTAATTAATAAATATTCGAAATTATTTTATTTATTAATTTAATTAATTCAATTTAAACAGTAAAATCTTTCCCTTTTCCTCTCCATTAATTCCATTTTTTAAATTCAAATTTATTATTATTATTATTTATTTGGCCCCTCTTCCCTCATTTCCACTTGATTAATCTTTTAGTGAGAGGAGCCTAATCTCCAAGAGCATTCTTGTTGTATAAAAGTGCCTAGCCTCCGAGCCGTCTAGTGAGAACGTGGCGATCTTAGTCGAGGCCATTACGATGTTAATACGATCCCAATTGGTAGGATTCAATCCATTTTCTATCTTTAATTAGTTATTTTAAAGATTAATTTTAGGTTTTATTTCGTTGTCAATTTTTAATTTTTAGATCATAGTATCGCATAGTTAATCATTGTTCTTCATCGATATGGTCCAATTCGATTTCTTATTCACTTCTTAATCCCTCCACGTTCATGTTCTATCTCACAAGATCTCTCACTATGTGGCCGGAGACTCGGTTCCCTTCCATTACAACGGACAGAACCGTTCATTCACATTCTCTATTTTTTATTTGGGACCAAGTCGTCGTGCTTGAGTTGTTGTTTTTATTACAGGCATATAAAAAAGGGAAAAGAAAAAAATCATTTAATGTTCTTACAATAAAATATAAAAAAATAAAAGTTAGGACGGTGACGACTGTCGCCTGGATCCCCCGCCGTCCTCCATCGATAGCCATCGTCGTGCTCAGATCTGTCGCTGCCCATCCAAGCTCCATCGATCGCCCGCTCCCTTTCGCTCAATGAAGCCCCTCCATCGAACAACATCCCGTCTGGAGCCTCGTTCTAAACCCACCCTCACCTTCGAGCCCTGCTTGATAATTGAATCTGACTTGCGGTTAAGTAACAATGTGATGTCGTTGTCGAAAACTGCAAAGACAAATTCAGTTCATCAAATAAAAATCAATAAAAATAGGAGAGAGAGATAGAAAAGATGAAGTGAAGAAGCAGCTTCTCTCACTTATTTTATCTACACTCTTTATTTATCTAGGTAAGTGTGCTTGGGTTGAACACAAGGAGACAATGGTTTTTGGGGAAAAGAGGTATTTTTGTGATTTTTATTTCTTCTCTAAGAAAGCAAAAAAAGTAGGGAAAACTTTTTATCGGTTTTTAGTTTTGAAATTTTTATTTTATTTTTATCTTTTCCAATTTTTATTTAGTTTTCAAAGTGTTATTTTCAAGACAAATTTATCTATGATATAGTGGGTGAAAATAGAGTATATATGCGGTACTATATAGTAGATAAAAGTCGCTCGAGCAACGGGCTCAAAACGAACTCAAAATAGACTCAAAACGGAGTAGAAAATTGAATAGTAAAATCTTGATAAAAAGACGATCAAATCCTCGAAATTTGACTCGAAAATAAAATGTAAAAAATACTACAATGCTAGAATAATGTCTATGTTCCACAAATGTTCAATGTCTATTGTAAGAATAAAGAAGAAAACTACACAAAATGTAAAAGGCTCTTCTTTCAAATAGGTCGCTGGTCAGGGACCTATTTGCAAGAAAAGAATCTGTATTTGTAAATAGGTCCCTGCACGGGAACCTAAATGCAATTATGGAGAACTACTGGGGCGCATATGAGTTTCTGGAACTTGCAGGTCCTACAATGCAAAATCCCACCGTTTGCCAACTAACGGCTGAGATTAGATGGATTAGGCATGATCTGGACCATAGGCTCTGGACATGTGTCGGCTACTTGCACCTCCAGTTCTTCGGTCTGTTCTTCCCCAATCTAGTGCGGGCAGCGATGTTCTTTCTTCACAGGTCGATCTCCGGCATAATGCAAGCGGTATCGATCTCCTGCATGGTCAGGAGGAGGTCACCTACCTCCTCCGAGCTCGCATGCGGTGGGCGAACAAGCAGAGACGACGACAAGTGTATGAAGTCAACTAGGGTTACAAACCCTAGTTCTATTCTTGCTGCTCAATTAATTGGGCGAAGACGATGAGCTCCAGATGAAAATTTTCAAAATGATGCACTCCACAAGATGTTCTTGACATGAAAATATGATTGTATTGCTCGATTTACAACAAAACTGGCTAAGAACGTGATGCTTTGTAGTTCAAAATTATAGTCCTGACAGTGACTGGGAAACAAAACTGGAAGGCTATCTGCGCGTGAATAAACGATGGATTGATTGGATAATGAAAGCAAGTGATTAAAGGGATTCAACTACATAGATAATTGGGATAATCAGACATGAAATTTGAAGGAATCAAATGTAGAAATGGGCGTGAAGGAGGTCACTTCGTAACAGAGGATGTAGGATCTTCCTGGTCTTTGCTTCTATGGGTCGTGGTCCTGGAGCTTTACACGGCAACGATGGTTGTGATGCCATGGCAACTATGCCTTGGAACTCTCCCCCCATCTACCCTAATCCATAAGGAGCGGTCACCGGGTGCTGTCACCGCCGATGGTAGCCAGAATCGAAGGAAGAAGGTGGCTACTTTGTCAGTTAGTTTTGGTAGTTGGAGAAGTTAGTTAGCTCATGCCATCTTTAGATCGATTTATATGAAGAATGGCGAAGGGTTTAAGATGAATCAAGGGTAGGCGTGAGTTAGGGTTTTTACGTCTAGGGATTCGAGGGTTTAGATGGTATTTAGGTTGAACGGTGGAGCGGAGGTGAAGTAGGGTTATTATAACAATACATCAACAAACTGTTCTCGAGGAAGATGAACCAGATGCTAACAAGTGTCAGCACATGGTTGGCCAGATATTTAAATATAGTATAAATTAGATATTAAATAATAAATGATATTATTTTAATTAGGAAAAAATGGAAAAAATATAAATATATATTTTATCTAAATTATCGGATAATATATTTTGATAAATAATAATTAATTAATGAAATATAAATATTATATTAATAAATATGTATAAATAATACTTCATAAATAGGTAATTGATTTTTAATTTAGTAATTTAATGCATAACATATCATTTTTATATTTTATAAATTATTCAGCTAATAAAATAAAGTCTTTATGATTTTTTGTGAATTTTAATAAATTAATTGAAGTCTATTAATAAATACGGGTATAAGTTACACAGTTCAATTTCATCTATAAATTAGGGTTTTTGATTTATTTAAAATAATAAATAATATCAGAAAATTCTGAAATAAATCAAGGTTGGAATACAAAATCATGAAAATGATTAAAAATTATAAAAAAATTAAAACAATAAATAATGTATTCTAGATAAAATAAATAGCATGAAACTAGTGTCATTAGGTTACAAAATCGACTTTTTGCATACAGACTCCGATTTTAATAAAATCACCTCCACTAATTAGAGAATACTATTTTATGAACTTAAAAGTGAGTAGAGCAAAACTGGAGTTCGTATGAGAAAGTTATAATGTTCAGAAGCTGTGAATTTGACAATTTAAAAGTTTGATTTCTTGGCACATGTACAGGATAATATTTTTAACTTATTATTATATTTTTCTAAACATTTTTAGAAATAATTAGGAAAAACGTTTAGTAAAAAAATATATGCATATGAATTAGTTAAAAATCAATGAAGATTTTATAATTATTTGATAAATAATGAATAATGTGTGGAATGAATAATTAATTATTTTTATGGTTTACTTTCCTCATCTTCCCCTACTTGTTTGTTGTCGACCAATCCATGCTGACATGGTCTCGGGGGTTAGACTATAAATATATTTTCAACTATATTTATATTTTATAAGTAATATTGTACATATATACATTTCTACAATATGACTTCCTTTTTGTTTTCTTTATTTTTATTCTTTTATCTATTTACATGTTTTGAATGCATAAAATTGCATTTTTATTCATGACTATGGTTTTGATAAAAAATTTATGGATATTTACATGTATTTGTTAAGGGTTTTAAGTCAAAATGCAGACAGAGTGTTAATGAATCATCGATTCATCATCCCCCTATACTTAAACTTTGCTAGTCCCTTAGAAAACACTTATTTGAAAAATAAGGGAACACGAATAGAAACTTAGAATGAATTGTTTTTCCTAAACCAATTCATGAGAACAGACAAATGACAGAGCTTGGTCAGGCCTAAAACAAGCATTTTGTCGGAGCCTTAACTAGGATTAGGATTTTAATCTCAACAGTCCTCAAGTTCCACAAATCCTTATTTAGGTTCATCTCAACAACCAGCTCAGATCCACTCATCCATATCGCTAACTCTATCAATCCTTGAATTCAATCTATACATTGTGTGAATTGTGTTAGCTCTTCTTGCTTAAAGAAGCGAAAAAACTGCCCATCCCAATAATACACTCCCACTGGGCCCTCATCTAGCTACTCTTTCCTCAAGGAGGGGTTATTACTTTCTAAGGTTAGGTCGTGTTGTGTCCACAGTTGAATAGAGAGATAAAGTAGAAGAATGAGAAAAGAACTAGAGTGCGACCAGTGTAGACGCATCTCCTTGTGAAGTCCATCCAGTGTAGCTAAGTCTCCACTAAGATGCGCATGCTTTTTTGTGGAAGCTTGGACCATTGTGGTCATATTTGTATTTGATATCTTCTTCTTTGAATTGACTTTGTAATATTGCTTACACTGCATCAATCTTTTTATGCCTCGAAGGATATAGCATCTTTTCATTCCGTCCATTTTTGAGGGCTTGGAAAAATTGTGCCAGCAGATCCTTCCCTCATCCGATGCATTATTTCAACCCCATAATTAGACGTCCACGTCACTAGACAAGGATGAAAATGCACCACTAAAATGGAATGCCCTTCGCAACCCCATGCAAGTCGAGCTAAGTGCAAAGTGCATGTGTCGAAAATTGGTTCACTGATGAAGAGTTAAATAGATGACACCAAGTGTTTTACTTAGGCACGTTTAAGTTGACCTTCCAAACAAATCCAAATATTTAAGTCAAAGACCTGAAGAGTCTAAATTCCAATTCCTAACTATGCTCCTTACAATGAGAGTTAAAGGCCATAATCAAGCTCCATCCTTTAGACTATTCCCAATCTTTAATTCTAGAAATCAAACTTATTCTGAAAAATGCTAATGCAAATGCAACCATGTTTTGTGAAGTATATTTTCTGAATTTTACTTATTTTGTGGATTTTTAAGGATTTTGTAATTTTTATGGATTTTAGGACTTTACATTTTTATGGATTTTTCAATTTTTATAAACAAGTCTTTGTACAAGAATTTTAAACATAAATTACCCATATTTTATTTAGATTAAATAACTAATGTATTCTATAAATTTTATATCCAATGAATTTTACAAGGATTAAATGATTTTTACACATATTTTAACAGATAGGATTTTATACATATTTTAGATACATATTATAATACACAATTTAAATTAAGAATTTTAAATAAGGATTTTAGACATATTTTACTTATTTACAAGGATTTTATAAATAATAAATAAATAGATGGATTTTAAATTAACCCTTACCCACTTTTTAAGGATTTTATAGATATAGAAAATACATAAAAGTATGAGTTATGGACGCAAGTATATATACAATATATACGCACCCCCTATACTTAGCATGTGTTATGTCATCATAGCGTCAAAAGAGAAAAAGGAGGACATAACTCATGTGAAGTAAAAGTGGATGAAAAAGAATAAAAGGATATAAGTCAGTCGACCCCCCTATACTTACGATGAGGTCATCGTAAGTATAATGGAAGAAAAAAATGAGGCGATTTAGGGAAAAGGAATATACAAATGAAGGAATACATGAAAAGAAAATGAAATCAACAAAATCACTCAGTCCCCCCTTATACTTAGGATAAGGCATCCTAAGTATAGAAAAGAATGTGGTCAAAAATTAGGGACCAGTGATTAGTTTAAAAGAAAGGAAAACAAAATAAAAGTAAAAATAACAAAATTAGAAGGTGCAAATAAACGGGCAATCGGCCCCCCCTATACATAAGATCTGGTATCCTAAGCAAATAAGATGAGAAAAAATGGGGATGATTGTGGTCTATGAAGAATATACAAGTGGTGTACTCTCGAAAATCAAAAGACTCACAGGTCTCTATACAGGATAGAATGAAGCGGAAGAGTAGTAATGCATCCTGTACATAGTAGATCACCTCAACATGGGCCAGATGATCAGTAGTCTTCACGAAGTGCTTCAGGATATGCCCATCCACCATGAATGGCTCTACACCAGGTGACACATCTGATATAGAAATGCTTCCACTGTCGTGCACCATTCCTACTATGTATGGTCCTTCCTATTTTCTCTTTAATTTGCCAGGAAAAATTCTTAATCGTACATTGAACAACCATACTTTCGGACCAGGAACAAAGATATTGTGTCGAATGTGTCTATCATGCCATCTCTTCACTTTGTCCTTATAAATGAGGGTGTTCTCATATGCTTGATTTCGAATCTCTACTAGCTCATTCAGATCCATCTTCCTCTTGGCTCCTACTTTCTGCATATTAAGTGAAATCTCTCTAATAGCCATTCAGATTTGTGCATGATCTCTACGGACTAATGGCATGGCTTCTCATAAACCAGTCTGAAGGGTGATGTATCTAAGGGAGTCTTATATGTAGTACGATATGCCCAAAGAACCTGGTCTAGAAGTTGTGACTAGTTCTTCCTATCCGGTTGTACTAATTTCTAAAGAATGGATTTCACCTCCCTATTTGAAACTTCAGCCATGTTGTTCGTCTATGGGTGGTAAGGAGAAGCTACTCTATGATCAATGCCATAGTTCTTCACTAGATTTTTCACCTCCTTATTAATTAAATGGCTACCCCCATCTGAAATAAGAATGCATGGAATACCGAACTGTGAAATAGTAGGTTCCCTCAGGAACATGCACACTATCCTACTATCAGCGGTTTGTGCGGTTATAGCCTCCACCCATCTACTAACATAGTCAATAAAAAGAAGAATGTACTCAAAGCCACTAGTGGAAGGGAACGATCCCATAAAATCTATCCCCCATGCATCAAAGATCTCGCAAATAATAACAGGTCACATAGGCATCACATTTCTAGCACTGACTGTCCCTATTGATCTCTGACAATCCGGGCAACTCTTCACGAATGTGCAAGCATCTCTAGTAAGATTCGGCCACCGAAATCTACTCTGAAGTACCTTCTACGCTATCCTTTTCCCATAATGGTGTCCCCCTGCCCTTAAGGAATCGCATGGAGTGAGGACACTATTGTATTCCTCCTGAGTAGTACATCACCTGTAAATACAATCTGGTCCCTCGCGAAAAAGAATTAGATCCTCCCAATGGTAGTATCGTGCCTCGAAAACTAGCCTATCGACTCTGTCCTTTAGCCAACCCTGTGGACTCTTCTATGTAACCAAAAAGTTCACTATATATGCATACCATGGAAGCTCTATAACTGCAAATATACTCTCGTCTAGAAACCTCTCTGCAATCTCTAGCGTGTACTCATATGAAGGCTACTCTATCTGCAATCGGGAGAGGTGATCAGCTACCACGTTCTTCACCCCAGGTTTATCCTTAATGTCCAAATAAAACTCCTGGAGTAGAAGAATCCATCTAAGAAGGTGTGCCTTGGCATCCTTCTTCCCCATCGACAATCCGATAGTTGGATAATATGTATAAACTGTAACCTTTAAGCCAAGAAGATATGATCTGAATTTGTCCAATGCGAATACCACTACCAACATCTCTTTCTCTGTCACTGTATAGTTGCATTGAGCGTCATCTGAAGTTCGGATGGCATAGTGGATAGAAACAGGAAGTCCATTCCTCCTCTGTCCTAATACAACCCCGACCGCAAAATCTGAAGCATCCATCATGATATCAAAGGGAAAAGACCAATTAGGTGGCTGCAGGACATGAGCATTGATAGTTATCTCCTTTTATGTGAGAAATGCACTAATACATTTGTCATCTAACAAGAACTCGATGTATTTGCCTAATAATATTATTAACGGTCGGACAATCTTAGAAAAATCTTGGATGAAGCATCTGTAGAAGCCAACATGCCTGAGAAAAGACTGTAAATGCTTGATGTTGAATGGTGGCTCGAGACACTTGATGACATCAACCTTGGCGGGGTCAACCTCCATGCCTCACTTGGAGATGACATGCCCCAACACTATCCTATTTGTAACCATAAAATGGCTCTTTTCCCATGACAAACGAGATCTACCTCACAACATTTCTGAAGAACACGGTCTAGATGTGCCAAACAATAGTTAAAGGACTTACCATAGATCGAAAAATCATCCATAAAGACCTCAAGAAAATCACCAACCATGTCTGCAAAAATGACAAGCATGCACCTCTTCAATGTAGCAGGGGCATTGCACAATCCAAAAGGCATCCATCTAAAAACATACATGTCGAAAATACATGTGAAAGTGGTCTTCTTATGATCTTCAGGAGCAACAGTAACTGGTTGTATCTGGAGTAACCGTAAAGGAAAAAGAAGTACCCCTTCCATGCCAACCTCTCTATGACCCGGTCTATAAAACGCAAGGGAAGTAGTCCTTCTTCATCTAGGCATTCAATTTCCTGTAATCAACGTATACTCGCCATGACGTGGTTACTCTCTTTGGACTCTCCTCTCCACTCTCATTCTTAACCATCTGAATTCTCGACTTCTTGGGGACAACATGTAATGGGCTAACCCATTCAGAGTTGGAGATGAGATAAATAAACTTTGCATCACACCATTTCGTAATCTCTTTCTTGACAACGTTTTGTAAAACTGGAATCAACATGCATTGAAACTCTCTAGAAGGTCTGTTGTCATGATCGAGATAGATATGGTGAGAACATAAAGCAGGATTTATCCTACATAGATTGGATACAATCCACCCAATAGCCTTGCATTTTCTTCTAGGAATCTCCTTCAGACGAGATTATTGCTCTTCGGTCAAAGATCACTTGATAAAGATAAAAAACTATCGATGTGGACCCGCAAAGAAAGTATACTTCATATTTGGTGGCAATGTCTTCATTTCTGGCAAGGTAGAATCTGACTCCGCTGTAACCTCATTTATGTGTGTAGTAGGATCTGTGTTGTTGGTAGATGTATCTGTAATATGATTATCCACCATCTCAATATGCTCCAGAGTCAGACTACAAAAGATGTCTAAAACATCATCTGACTCGCTACTATGCTCATCCTCAATATGACTATAGGAAAATAACTCAACTAAATGAAACTCAATCTCTAAATCATATGAAGTGGAGGAATCATGTGAACTTTCAGAATCTGAAATATATGCAATCAAATCTTCAGGTATCTGCTCCATCTGCTCATCATCATCATCCATGTTGAAATATAATGTACCATCAGAAGAATTGCCAACTATAGTCTCAGACCCATCCTCTTCTAGGATATCCTGGGTCTCTACTCGATACCTCTCAAGGTTGTCAAGGCAAAACTCATCCATGTAATCACAGGTGGCTAAGGAACTCAAGGCATCTGAACTGGTTGTAGACACGACACTGGATGTATGTGATTCTCTCTCCATCTCTATATGTACCTTCTCGCCCTCGGCGCAAAAAGATACCTTCCATGTATCATAATCGAAGAGGGCCTTTGGGGTCTCTAAGAAAGTACTCCCAAGAATGATTGTGGTAAGGTGCAATTATATAGGGCAATCCATGTCCATGACAGTAAAGTCCACTGGGAACTGCAAGCCCTGCACGGTCACGACAATGTTTCTTAAAATGCCCCTAGGTCTCTTAGCAGATCTATCGACAAATTGAAGGAACGTGCGACATTTGTAAAGAGGACCTTACTCAAACTTATCAAGTAAACAAAATGGTAACAAATTGATTGAGGACTCATTATCTAATAGAATGTGATTGAATGCATAATGAGAAATCTTGCATGTGACATAATGTGCTCCTGAATCCTTCTACTTCTTTGGTAATCTGTTCTGAACAGCATATGATGTGGCCTTAGTCAAAATATGTTTCTCTGTACACGATATCTTATTCTTACGTATGGTACATATATTCTTCAATTGTTGCTTGAGCGTAGGGAGTGATCCAAGGCATCATGGAGTGGAATTTTCAGAAAAATGTGATCTTTCAATAATCGCTTAGTCTCTGAAGTAGTTAAAATCCGGGAATTTAGGCTATATACAGGTCATTTCTGCTTGGATTTTTGGCTTCTTATTTTGTGCAAACATAATGGCTAAAATGCAATTCTTATGAAAACATGCATGAATGCTAATTACGCAGAATAGATGCAGATATGCTGATGATTTTGAGGGAATTGAGCTTAATAAATGAGACTTAGAGTGATGAATCCGAGAATCATCAATTATCAAATTATGTCAATGCTCTGATACATTATCAATAATGGAATTATTCTTGAACTCTTTTAAGAACAATGTGCTTCCTCTGCGGATACTTGGAGATAAGGACAAGGCGTTGTATGTTCCATGTATAGTGACCTAGATATTGAGATCGCATCCCAAATCCAGATCATGAGGACCCCCCAAAGATGTTTGATAAAATCAAATCCATAAATATAAAATTCTAATTACATCTGAATCCTATTTAGATCAATGTCCAACATTTGGACTAAAATTAGATTACCTTTCTTTTGAGAGGAGTCACTAAAATCCAGACCTGTTTCATCGCTCTCTCTGAATGGAAGTGCCATGGTTATATAATCGTTTATGATAACATCACCCTCAAGCATTCCTAATACCTTTACATCTTGCATACCAGAAGACCTATAATAAATCCGATGTTTTAGATCTTATTTATATTGTCTCCTTCAGGGTTTTATCATTAAGTTTCTTGATCATTGGGAGTTGATATCGATCAAATACTTCCCAAAAGCGTATATCATACCTAGGTATTAATCATATACTTTGCAGAAGCATATATCAAACCTACAAATTCAGTCAAGCTTCCAAAGAGAGATGGTCATGCATGGAATTTGATTCCAAATATATCATGAGTGAGCTCTTATCTTCTGATTCAGTAATGAACATGTATGATCCCTTTAAGAGATTGTATTACTCATAGGCCCTTGTATGCACACCAGCTCACCGGTGTATAGACTTTGATTAGATCATCAACCTATCGATCTATCAAATGTACATACTCAAATATATAGTAACACATTTGTCTCTGGTTAGAAGATGTATACCTATATTGTGATATTATACGACAAAGGACTTGGTTATCTCTATCATGTTGAGTCAACTCTTTGACCTAACTTATCTAACACCTTCGAATCTCTATTCTTATGCAGATGACATGCATCAAGAGGTCCGTCGGATATCAACAAGAAAGAGAAAGCATTACTATATCCTACTCAGGTTGGAGATCATCTCTCAATAAGCATTTGACGGTGCTTGATGAGTCCTCAATCTAACTCTTTAGATATTAATCCAAGCACCAGCCTCTATGATTCAACAATTGAATCAATAGTTGTATGATTATTAAGAAGAGTGGGTTGTGTGGTGGCTCCAGAGAGCGCCACATGGCCAAATGGGAATAATCATAAAATAGAAAATAAATGAAAAAATGAAAAGAAATAAAAGGAAACAGAATTAACAAAAAAGTCAAAACATGAAAGTTGTAGATCTCGATGAGATCTTCAAGCTTCATGTTGAACAATAAGTCAAAAGAAATCAAATAAATAAAGTAAAAAAACTAAAAGCATTTTTAATGTATAAAACACACTTTTTAATTCTTTTGCATTTTGTTTTTTTTAATTTCGTTTTAAAACCAAACTAAATATGTACAATAATTGATCTATTTTTTTGGAATTTTTAATAAGATGAAAATATTAAAAGTAAAGAAAATAAAAGGGGTTAATTTTATACAATAATATGGGTTAATTACAAAAACAGGATAAACTGTTGGTTAAGATGTTTTATTGATGGTTTTTATTACTTTGTTCAAACGCGGAGGATAATAAGGAGATATAGTGATGATAAATAAGAGACTCATTACCCCCTATCCTTAAACTATGCTCGTCCCCGAGCATCTAAATAATGAATGAGTCGAATTAATCCATCATAGTGCATGTGAATTTTTAAGGCTTAATTCATCAAGGACCCATGACTTGAGTGATCCTAAAGTTCTGAGTTTAATCAAGCTCTAGTCAAAAGGAATCCAACTTCTCTAATTATCATACTCTCTATAAGCGCATATTGTATAAGGATATCGCAATTAGTGTACTGCAATTATGAGAGTCGAGTCGAGATGCCACCCAAGGTCCCAGTCTAGGAGACTCTCCTCTAGACCTAATCCTCAACACTAGGGAATAGTGAGTTTTTGCGTTCGATCCACCTTATCTGTAGATTGTTAGATTTAAAAATGTAGATGGAAGGCAAGATGATGAAGGGCATAGGTTTGTGTATTTTCTCCTCTCCCTTACATTGGAACAAGGGTCCTCTCGAGTGTCTTATTACTCAACACATATATTTTTTTGTTTGTTGATCAATGTGTCTGTCAATAGAGATTGGATTCATCTGCACTTGTTTTCCTAGGAGTACACTAGGGTGTGTCTCTTTTGAGTATCTAAGATACCTTTGACACCCAGAGTTGTATCACTTTGTGATGCAAAGCTCTTTTTGGGTGCTAGCCCGACTCCTTGGTCCTGATAGTTTTGGTCCAAATGGACGCTTTGAAATGGTTGGGAGTTCTTGCCTTTGATTGAAAATTGACTTTGTATTTGAGAGCACTTTTTCATTCAACATTTTCTTTCTTTTTCATGTAGGCTACCTCCACTACCTTTACCAAGTTGGCACACAATTTATTAATTTCATCACACTCTGGCACATAGGCCAATATCAAGATATAGCATGAGAACTTGTTCACATATTGGCTAGGGTTTGTTGACATTTAGGTTTCATGAAGCCTTCAATGACTTTATCCCATCCTCAAGCATCCTTAAATCAGGTCTATAATCAAATCTCAAGTCCTAGTCTCTCAAGTGAAATCTCAACTCATCTCATCATTCATGCAGTTGTGAAAGAGATGTGTTGATCATATTCTCAGATGCTAAAGATTTAGAGTGCGATATAGCACTCATATCTTTCTAACTAGGGAAGCGTGGATTATTAAGTCTCAAATCCTAATCACTAAGTCTGGTTAACTCAGACTCTCAGGGCCTCAAAAACAAGTGTGCAAGTGCTCCATCCTTGAGTGATAATGAATATGTCAGGAATAAACCAACTCCAAGGTTATTAATTATTGTGATTTTTTTATTTTTTTGAAATATTTAGATAAAATAATGACTGACCTAAGCTCTTATTAATATTTGCATGCACTTTCAGCCAGTATGGGTGTAAGTACGAACTGTCACGCAGCTACCCGTATTACTTCAAGTAGGTACCATACATATTATCTTTTAACCACCTACTTTGCTAAGGGAGACCGTAGTTCCCTCACTTAGAAGTAGCTAATCATTTTTAAGCTTAGTATTCATAATCTCTACTAAAGAAAAAAATTATTATTTTTAGATTTTATGGATTTTTTTAATAGAGTTAGAATATAGTGGATTAGTATCATTTAATCCCCCTTATTTTTGTAAGAATTTTAAAAGATTTTCCAAAATGTCACATAATACATAGATTTTCAAAAACATTTTCAAATGGTTTTACAAAAAGATAAAATACCATTTTTCATACCATTATCAAAAATTTTTCAAAACATTATCACATAGTAAGAAAAATTTTTCAAAGCTTTTACGAATAATGTTATGAAAATCAGTTAACAAAATAATATGCCCTAGTGCCAAAAAGTTTCAAAATTTTCAAATATGAGCTATGGCTAAAGTATAAACGAAGTATATACGACACCCCCTCCCTATACTTAGCTTTTGTTTTGTCCTCATAGCATAAAGTAATAAGAAGTCGTAGCTCATGCTAAAATAAAGAAGAGCGTACATGAACTGGCTTGGGGGATCCCCCTATATTTAGGTTAAGAATAATCTAAGTATAAGAAGATGATAGAGGGAAGGGATCAAATGAGTAGAGAAGAGAGGTGGCAGGGGCATGGGCCCCCCTATACTTAGGCCGAGAAGGGCCTAAGTGGAGAGATATGCAATGGGGATGGATGGACCCGAGGTAAACAATCAGAAGGTATCATGGTTCCCCACATACTTAGGCTGAAGAGTAGCCTAAGTATTTGGATGTGGAACTGAGAGTCGAGGGCATGTATCGATTATAGTTAGACGAAGAGTGGATTTACAAAGATGATTAAATCTCCGATGATGATTGAATTTATGGAGATAGGGATGGAGCAACTAGGGTATGGGAGAGTTGGGTAAAATACACATTCATGCTCAACCAAACAATTAATAATACCCTTGATTTCACCAACTTCACACATGAAGACCAAGGAGTGGTTGTCATTTATCTTGTCAGTTTATTGGCGATCATACAAAATTCAAGTCCATTACACAAGGCTTAATGATAGGTTTAGGGCACTATCCTGGGTATATTTCATCATCTCTCAACATGTAATCAAATCCTACATACAATGCGAGTATTGCTCTCCATAATCCAAGGTGATTTTTACTCCATTTTATTTTTGTCAACTTGCATTAACAATCCCAGTTTTAATGTGAACACAGATCAAGAATTCATCATCTAACGACCATTCCCAATTCCATTTATATCATGAGTAATGAACTAGGAAGAAGATCAAGAAAAGTCGATGAGTACGAAAAAACCAAGATGCATTCTTGAGAGAAGACTTACAGTGCCTCCAGCACTCTCCATGCACGCACAAGACTGAATTTAATTTTTACACTATATGCAATCCGAGGAAACGCACCTAAACATGCCACTATTAATGGGAAGAATATACATTGAAATTTGTCTAAAAAATCAAAGTTTAAGTGCATCTCAATGAATCAATGAGATGAAGTGAATCTCCTCGATCCTTATTGGTATGTCATAACCTACGAACAAGCACATAATATTTGAAATAGGGGAATCTCAAAGAGCTGCATGCCTAACCTAGGTTCGAACACTCTAGTGAAGCCCCACCCGAACTGGGGTGAAACATGCTCCACACACCACTTACATTGTCTAGATCCATATACACACGCAAGCCCTCGAATGAGGACTGCTAGAAATGCGGTTAATACAATAATATAAGAAATGTATGAACAAAATGCTAATGAAATTCCTCAATTTCTTCAGGTTTCTTCTATGGCTCCATGAAGTAGGAGCTCCCAACTCCACAACACTGTGTTGATCGAGCGTCTTCCATCTCCATGGGCCCTATCACAAAAAATCAATAGAAATAAATCAAGATATTTAATTAACAAAAATGATGCAAAAAAAACATAACATGGCGACCTAAATGTTGAAAATAATCAACTCAAAATAATATATTAAAACCCAATTAATAGACGAGGATGAGTCGTGTCCCCGATAATGGCGCCATCTGATAAATCACAAAATTGCCTCTTTAATATCATCACCTTATCATAGCATAGGAGGCGATTATGGATCTAATAGAATCGACCACACGTTTGAATATGTAGCGATAAATTTTACTTGGCAAGCATACCAAGTTTAAACATGGGGAAACGAGCCTCCTCATCGATTAATCAAAGATTAATGTTTAAAATGAGTGACTAATTTCTTTACCTAAAATTTCCAAAGCAGACATATGATGCATGTATGCACACAAAACAAGGAAAAATAATGCATGAAATGATGCATAAAATGATGCAAGATAATCATGCAATATAAAGATGCATGCTTGAGAATGATGAAAAAATATCATGCAAGCTTTTTTATTTTATTTTTATGCCAATTGAAAGCGATGCAATACGCAACATTGTGCTATGTAATTCAAACAGAATGATGAAAGCAAAAATACTCATAAGTTAATTAGATTAATTACACATTAAAAGAAAGAGTCAATTCCATGATCAATTGGAGCATAAGGTTAATTAATGACATTTAAATGAAGAGCATATAATACAAGAAATATCTCAAATTTAGCATATTAAATGAAGTGTCAAATTAGTGAATAAAATATGCCATTAGGTAGAGGATGAGATTAACAACAAAATGAAATTGAAATTACTTAATTTGGGGATTATATGCTTAAGATATTTTTAAAAGAGTCCAGGGGCATAATTGTAAGAAACCATGGAAAAAAAAGATAAAATATGTATTATGGTCCTTTAGAGGGGCATAATTGTAATATAAAAGTACCATCAGGTCCCTTTTTCAATTTTCCCAAGCACGATACGTGAGGTACGCATGCCTAGGAGGGACCAATTTGTAAAATGGTGAAGCTAATGGGGTGGGCTGTAATTTACCCAGTCGCACGTGCATGACACACGTGCGACCTAGGCTCCGATGGTGGTCTCGAGCTACTGCAGGTGCTTGGGGGCTACCTGGCGGCCTCAGGTGCTTCAAGCACGGGCTCAGTCCCACCGAGCCTCCATACTTCGGTCGGGCTACATGTGATAACTCCCAGATTTATATACTCTATTTCATATAATTATTCTCATACTTAATAAATTCAACAAGATTCATTGATAATTAGCTTTAATTATCTAATTGTGTGTCGTAAATAATTAACCTTAATAAATAAGTATATATAATATGTAAGTATAATTATAGGTATTTTTACCTATATTTTATATACATTTTATTTATTTAATAAATTTTATTGGATTTTATTTTGGATTTACATTGGTAATGGAATATAGATAATATTTACAAATTAATAAAAATATGAAAGAATAAAAGAATGAAGTTCCCTTTTTATTTATATACAAGTAATACATAGGTACTTTGCCTATGTGATTACATAGACTTATTTTATTTGAGGTTTTCTTTTTGGTTTTCTTTTAATTTCCATATGTAGATGTATTATGTATATTATTTACAAAATTTTAAAAATATAAATTTATAAAAATAATGAATAATGAATATAACGAATATTTTAATCAAGTAAACTATACAATAGGGGCCCAAAACCTATCTTTTGCACAATAACTCCAAAAAATATAAAACCACCATCATTAAATAGCTCATGAAAAGTTAGGTGATTTTGCTATGTTTTGAGTTTTTATTTGAAAGATATTGGTATGTGAAGTATGGTTTCTGGCTTTTTATTCTGGGTATAAAATGTACACTATACATTATTTTTGTACAAACTAAATTTTGTATTTTTATTTACATTATTATCTACAACTTACATGTACACAATATTTTTATTTAATGAATAAATAAGTATATACAAAATAGGTGTCAAAATGCATAAATGAATGAATAAATAAATGAGGCATTTATTATATCATTGGCCCTTATCTCCCCCTACTTTATTCTTTGTCGACCAAGCTAATTCTTGACTTGGTCTCAGGGTTCGGGTCATAAAATATTTTCAATATTTTATTCCTTTTTCTTTTATTCTCTTTATTCTATAATTTTGGCATTAAAAACCATATAATATGTACAAATAATTCAATAAATAATGGTTGCTTATTTACACCAATTGAGGTCATTTACATGCATTTGCTAGGGTTTTTAAGGCCAAAATGATAGATTAAAGAATGATGAATCGAGATTCATCATCCCCCTCTACTTGCCTTTGCTAGTCCCTAGCAAACACTAAAGCAATAAGTGTAAAAAGAATAAAGAATAAAGAAGAAAAGAAAAAGCAAAAGAATAATGATTTGAATAGAGTTTTAATTATCAAACTTATCATTGTGAAATCAAAGTTTGGAGCTCAAATCAGACCTTGGTGTGAGAAGTGTGTGGAACCTAGTTGGAAAGTAGATTTAAAACACAACAACCCTTGAGAGTCATAGGACTCAGTTCAAGCCACCTCAATAGCCATGTCAGAACTAGCCTACCTCATACGCAAACCCTTATGACTATGAAGCTGACTTCTACAGTGTAAGTGATAGTGGCTTTCCCCAACTCAAATGACAAAGAGACTGGCTTCTCCAAAATGACAACCCAATGATTCCCCAATCCAACAGCTCTTTCCTCGAGGAGCGGGGTATTCCCTTCTAAGTTCAAGTGGCATCCGACTCAAGAGGAGGAGGTGAAGAGAAGAATGGACGGTAGCTAGTGTAGCTACCTATCCTAGGATGCCTGACCAGTGTAGTCAAGTCATCCAGCTGCAGGCTCACATGGTATAACTTTGATGCTCAAGCTTGCTTATTTTCTATACAACATATATACATACTCCAACAGGCACTTTTATTTTTATTTTCAAGCCTGTCAACTTTTTTGGAGTTTTTATTTCTTTTCTCTCTCCTTTTTTGAATACTATATACATCAGCATTTACATAAGGAGTTTTTCCTCTTGAGCCAGAAGACTATCCCTCTTTTGAAGCATTATCGCAACCGACACTCTCTTGTCGTTAGACCTCATGGCTATTGGACCAGGTTGGGGTGCACTTCCCTCTGAGGAGGACGAAATTTCATACGTGTGCGTCTCAGACCGGCAAATCCAACCCCCTAACCACTCCAACTGAGTTGAGCCAAGTGAAAGGTGCAAGGTATCCAAGTTAGGTCACGACCGACAAGAGCCATGCGTATGTCTCGAGACGTTCTAGTTAATCCACTGAGGTAACTTGAACCCAGCCCTGAGTCTCAAAGAATTAAGTCCAATATGGACCTGAAGTACCTTAAACCTAGTTCCCATAAGGTTCTAGTGAAGTGAGGTGCAGTAAGGTCCTACTAAGCTCCAATCTTCGACTTTACTCGGACTAGTTCATTATTCAAACTCAATGTGGAAAAATAATGAATGCTATGCAAATGCTATTTACAAAAAAATGTTTTTATTATGCAAGTATACACAAAGAATTTTTCAGAAAGGTTTTGAAAATCAGAGGACTTTTTCAAAAGAATTTTGAAAAGAGTAAAGAATTTTGAAAATAATTTGGGCACAAATAGATAAATATACACAACTATTTACACATGCGTGCCTCTTTTTATTTATAAAGAATTAAGCATTTACAGTTTAGTTTTTATTTATAGGTATATATGTACAATTATTAAAGAATTTTGTGTTATCATTTATTATTTATTATTAATTTGATGTATATATTCCTCAAACTAATTTGAAAATAATTTTACAAACAATTTGAAAAACTATAGTCCAAAATAAGTTTTTCAAACACTTTACAAACATGTACACACATTTGAAAATCATTTTGCAAAGGTTTTCCAAACATAATATATAGATTTTTCACATATTTTTGCAACCATTTTCAAACCGTTTACAAACAATTTTTCAAATATTTTAATTCACACAAAGAAAATAAACTTTACAAACCAAAATGTTTTTACAAAGGTTGAAAACATGTAACAAAACGTTTTCAAAATAGTTTTCAAAAGATTTTCACAAAGATTTTCAATCTCTTTTTCAAACATTTTGCAAAAAACATTTTTACCTGATTTATTATTTAGTATATATAAAAAGAATTTGAGGAATGATAACATCTTTTTATTAGGGTTTTTAATGAATTTTAAAAAATTAATAGCTATATTATTAAAAAAAATATGAAAGTACGAGTTATGGCTATAGTATATGTGTAGTATATACGACCGCCCTATACTTAGCTTGAGCTATGTCCTCATAGATCGGAGAGGAAAGAGAAGACATAACTCGTACTGAGTATAGAAAAGTCTAAAGAATAAACGAACGAAGAAATGAAGGAATCAATGATAAGTTGACTGTCCCCCCTATACTTAGGATCAAATAATCCTAAGTATAGCAGACTGTACACAAAGCAGGGAGGGTCAAGGGTGGGAATAAAAAGATCGTACTCAGATTGTCTCCCCCTATACATAGGGTAAGATGTCCCTAAGTATAGACAAGAAGAGGAGACAATGGAGAGGATCGAAAAGAATGAAAGAAACTCGGGGTACACACTCCATATACTTAGGACAAAGTACGTCCTAAGTATAGAAGACTGTCTACAAGGGGCGACACCTTTTTGTTAGATACAGAAGATAGAAAATGAAAAGAAGAAAAGAAGAAAAGAGATCAGAAGATGGAAGAAGATAGAGAAGGATGTACGCATCACTCTCCCTATACGTAGGGTGATATATCCCTAAGTATAAGCAGCGACAGGAGTGATGAAACGGAACATAGAACAACACAGTGTGTACCCCCTATACTTATGACAAAGTATGTCCTAAGTATAGTCACAGAGATATGGCGATAGATTTGAGTCACACATAACATACGGGAGAAAGAATGCATAAAAAACACATATATACAAACGGTGAAGAAACTGGTGAAGTACATGACAGTATCTGACAAGTGAATACCGTACTCGCGTCATCGTCTCCCTGTGAGAACAGTGACGCAATCAAATAGTGTAAGACACCCGGATATGCAGTCGAGTGGTTGTCGGCTACCGGAGCAAAATAGATCGAAAGGATAGATAACGGGTCCGGTATCATGAAGCAGTCAATCGGCTCATAGGGTCAGCATGAGGGAACAGAGCCAATATAGTATGACCGGGAGGAAGAAGGAACAATATATATTCCTCCGGTCAATCAGAGTCTCAATAAGATATGGAAAGGTAAGGAACAAGAGACATCGTGGCATCCGGTGGTCATGAGGTCGGAAGATCACAGGAGACACACCGAATACCGCAAGTCATGGCTCAACCCTGCGAGGGTCGTTAAGGTGAGCAGGCTCAAAAGAGCCGGGAATCATAGAATAATCAGAAGACTTGGTCCAGTGATCCGCAGATCGGATGCACACCCAAAAAGTTGACCAAGTACACCCAACATGAAAATCGGCTCCGTGCTCCAATAGAATGGAGACACAATCAGAAGGAGACCGAGTACCTGCTCAGAAGACTCGGCTTCGTGCTCCAACAGACAAGAGACACCAGAAATGAAACTGAGTACCTAGAAAATGTTGTACCCTCCCGCAGATAACCCTCGGGGAACCGTACATGCTAATCATCGAATAATCAGACAAAAACTCAACCTTGCAATGGTCGTCAAGGTGAGTGGATACAAAGGTGTCAGTGATCCATCAGACGGATCATCAGGTACGGTCTTGGTAGGTGACAAATCGTCTACCCAGCAGAAGAGACCAGAGAATCACGAGAATGTGGCAACGTCCCACAGATAACCCTCGGGGAATGCGCTACCATCTAGGCATGGAAATAGCAGATATCAGGAGCTCAACCTTGCGAGGACCGTTAAGGCGAGCAGACTCAAAGGAGTCAAAGATCTTACTAAACACATGGGTCCCATGATCCGCAGATCGGATAGGCAACTCTGGATGGGACCAAAATCATATATATCAAACGACTCGGTTCCGTGATCCCCAGATCGGAGACACAGTCAGCAGGGGGAAACCGAGTGTAAAGAGAATGTCGCATTCTCCTACAGATAGTCCTTGGGGAGCAATGCAAACTAAACAGTGAATACTCAGATTGTGTCTCTGCCATGCGAGGGTCGTCAAGGAGAGAGAAGGGCTCGAAGGAGCCTGACCAAGTCAGTCATGTGCCCCAGTAGATCGGGCGCACAATCAGAAAAGGAAACCGACTACCCATATCAGACGAATCAGCTTTGTGCTCTAACAAGGTCGCAGCACGGGCAGTGAGTGAAGTCGATCATAAAGCAAGTGTCACATTCTTCTGCAAATAGCCCTCGGGAAGCAATGCAAACTAAGCAGTGAATATTCAGACTATGTCTCTGCCATGCGAGGGTCGTCAAGGAGAGAAAGAGGCTCAAAGGAGCTGGATCCATAATACGGATCCACAGAAAATGTGGCCTCGATAGACGGCAGACCATCTACTAGCAGAAGAGACCAAGAGAGCTATAATGTGTCATAGCCTCTCGCAGATAACCCTCGGAGAGATATGAACTAGGCAGTGAGCAATTGGAATATCATGGCTCGTCCATGCGAGGATTGTCAAGGAGAGCAATCAGACAGTTGGCCTCATGTGCCGACAGATCGGGCACCTCAGCAGAGAAGAAGGTGAACCAATCATATCACATGACTCGGCTTCGGGTCCCATCAAAATGGCGACCCAAGCAGTGAATGAAACTGCAGTCCTAGAAATTGTTGCATCCTCCCGCAGATAGTCCTCGGGGAGAAATGCAAGCGAGATCAATGTAGGTCGTGGGAATGCTGGCATAGAATCTCAGGTCCTCAAGATAGTGTGAATCCATCAATCAATTAGAAGGGCATAAGATCGAGTTGAGGGACAAAAGATCAATAAGTCCAATGCAATCCCTCGGAGTCAATCCAATCAGCTCAAATGGCACAACATGTAGTCAAAAATCGTCTAGGTGCCAAAGGTAAATGATAGAATCAGGAGATCGAGGATGGTTCAATCAAGAAGATGAGAGATCGTACAGGATCCGCACACCTTTATCGGGAAGTCCAAATTAGAATAATCAGTCAATCCTCAAAATCAAGATGGGTGGAATCTCAAGATAGATAGATCAATCAATGCTCATGAAATCATCATCAAATCATCACATTATATAACATCCTCAATCCGGTGTGCGAGATCTAAATCCTCAATAAAGAATCACACCTAATCATTGTGCATCATAAAAGAAATCCTCAATAAGCTATGAGACACAAGTCTCAACTCAGATCCACCAAAAGTGGTATATCAATCTCATCATCCTCAATCATTGGCCTGGCTTACACAATCAATCAAGGTAGTCATGAAATCCTCGATGCGGGCCCCATCGATATGCACAACATTCCCGGGAGGTAGAAGAATGACACTAAGGGGACGAGGAGGGCGGGCGAGAAGATTGTAACATATACAAAATTGGGTGTTCCATACAGGGCGGGAACACCGTCAAAATTGTGGTTCAAGGAGAATGCTCTCCTTGATCCGGACAGGATGGGGATAGAAGAGATGATATGGAGGACACGAGGAGGGTGGTCAAGAAGAGTGAAACAGAAGTTTTGGCGACAATGATTGAGCTCTAGCGCCAGTATCTGGACTTAATGCAAATGAGGAGATATATGTATAAGAGAGGTAGAGAGACTCAAAGATGAAAATTGCATGACTCACACGGACGGGACTGATGGCTCCAGGAAAGATGGAAACATAACAAACTCTAAGTCACAATCAATAGGCAAGGCAAACCCCTGATTCACCTACTCAACACAGTGAAGACCGAAAATTGATCTTTTTATCTTATCGATTTTAGAGTTAGGTGATCATAGAAAGTTGTACACGTCGAAATTAGGCTTTGGGATTGGGGCACTAATCCTTAGCCTGTACGTAGAAATAAAATGCTCAAACAAGGAGGGGTTTGCACTCCCAAAGACAAGGGATCCATTATTTTTCATTTGTAGGTTTAAGTGGAGTTAACAGTCCCGGTTTTATTTTTGTTATCACTTTTTTTTGTATATTTTCAATGCACGTGCCTATCGAGATTTCAATTTCCATTAAGCATCCTAGGTTGGCAAAAACAGAGGGAGAAGGTCGGAAAAGCTATGCAAGTTGAAAATCGATGATGCATGCCAAGTAAGAAGACGTACAGTGCCTCCAGCTCTCTCCATGCGGGATGCAAGACAGAATTGAAACCTGTGCTACATGAGATGCAATCCGAGGAAATCGCCTTAGATAAAGGATGATATTAGCGTGAAGAACATTATTTCAAAATTGACTAAGTCCCAAATCGTATCTATAGGAACATGCATATATATTAGGGTTTGGGCCTTAGTCTACGTCAAAAAATCCTAAGCTAGGGCTCATTCACACAAAATACTAAAAATAAAATAAAAGCAAAAGCGTAAAAATCATCGAGGCCCCCAAGGTAACAATCCCTCGGGCAATGGACCTCGGGAGCTGGAGTGTCTGAGAGTCCTGTATTATTACAATTATAGGGTCACTCTCTCACATAAATATACATATAAATATCTAATGCAAAAAGATAACTGCCTTCCAAAATTTCTTCTCCATCTGCCTTCAATGCTCTCTCCTGCTGGCCGGTGTAGAGAAGCCAACTCCGCCTCGCTTGGGTGCATTGGTCCTCCTAGGAAGTCCTCCTTCGCTTGGCTGTCCCTCGCATCAAAGACAAATAGAGTAGATGGGTCAGAACAGTCTCAATAATCTCAATAATAATCAAATAAATAAATGAATACTGGACATGAGCAAAGAATTAAATAAATGAATGAATATCCACACAAAATCTGTTGCCTCCCCGGTAACGGCGCCATTTGATGACATGGGATAATTAAGGGTCGTATTAATCCTCAATGCGGATCAATAGTCGATGCGGTGACCGCTCAATAAATCCCAATCAATCAACAATTAACCCACAATCAGAATAAAGCAATTAAATCTCAAAAATGTGGAGTTAAAATTTATTATAACTCTACATGCAAGTGTGTATAGGTGTAAGCAGGTGTAGAGGTCGAACACTGGGAGGCGAATGGTTGTGTGGTGAAATTGGATGCACATTTATTCAATTCTTGGTTCATGTCCAATTCTTATTGTTTTTGTGGGTTTTTAATTTTATATATTTTTTATTTTATTTTTGCTTTTATGATTTTTATGTTGTTTTTATATTTTATATTTTTTTATATTTTCTTTTTGTATTTAAAATTAGATAATATAGATATATATATATATAAGAGGAGAGAGAGATATTATGTATTAGTATATATATAAATACTTAAAATATGTAAATATAATATTTTTAGGCTTTTTATATTTTTATATTTTTTGTTATTTTTATGTAATTTTACTAATTTTTATGCATTTTTAATGTCAAAAATATCCCTGAAATGAGATTAATTAAATATTTGGAACTAATTTGGGTTTTAAAATTAACAAATAAATCCCAAAATTATCCAAACTAATTTTAATACATAAATAATAACATATAGGTAATTATAAAATGGAAATATATATATATATTTTAGATTTTCTTTGAATTTTTATATTTTTTTGAATTTTGGAGTTTTCTAATTTTTTTAATTTTCTTTTGCTCTTTTTATGGTTTTTTGGTTTTTGGACTCGATAAATAGCAATATATAGCATATATAATTTTTTTGTAATTTTTAAAAAAACATTTTCTATTTTTTTGGTATTTTCAAAATTAGACAGAGATTACTTAGGCTCCATTTGAATTTTAAAATTTTGATAAAATGCAAAAAATGCATGTTAAAGATGTGCGCATGAAAGTACACTACATGAAGCATTTAATCCTATTTTTTCATATTTTTAGGAGGTGCATTTCTATTTTATAAATAGATAAAAGACATAAAAACAAAACAGCCTGGCAGGGGAATAAATGCAATAAAAATAACATACAGGGAATCAGTTGCAATTTTGCCTTCATGAAACAACATTTATTTAAATATTAGAGGCTATTTTATAATTACAAAAACCGCAAGGGTGTTACATGCAAATTTCATGCACCTCATGTGAGACTACACGTGAGGCGGGGAGGGACCAATATGTAATAAAAATAAGTGCAGGGGTCTTGTGACAAAATTCCATATTTCTTTACAATGTAATATTTTATTTACAAGATTAAATATTAAATACAAAAAGGCGGGGTGTAGGTTTGCAAGTTACCCCTTAAGTGGGCGCGGTGGACGGCTGGATCTGATTCACTTGCCACACGTCGCCTCTGCCACGCCTGATGTCGTTTCACCAATGAACGCACGAGATTAGATCTCGTGGGTGAGATCTACGGTGAGGGCTTCGTTCCATCGGACGACTGGGCTTCAAACTGGGGGCCTCCATCAATCGAGCGGCTCTGGGGTGACCTGGAAGAACTCAAAAGAAGGTCGCCTGAGGCGACCTTTGATTGGTCAGTACGTGCTCCTCCAGGAAGCTCTCTCACCGCCCAGCATCTCTAAATCTTTCTGGAGGCTCCCTTCATCCAACGACGGCTTCACTGAGGCACCTGGAGCTCTCTTGAGCTCAAGCGAGGTCGAAAAAGATGACGAGCTCCAGGTACCTATTCTTCGTTTGAATCGAGCCAAGACGGGTCTCCTCGCGCTCCGTGTCCTGCACAAGAACTCATAACACAAAAAGAAGGCTCCAGGGGCCTTGCTGGTGGTGTAGTGGGCGAGGGTGGCTTCGGGCGGAGATCTCCGGTGATGGGTAGAAGATGGAGATCGGGTCACCTGATCTGATGAGGATCTGGGAATGCGAATGCGCCTGGGGCGAAGGGAAACAACTAAGGAATGAAGTAGAGGTGGAATGGTGGTCGGAAGATGTTGGGAGCACCGTGAATGGGTTCGCTTGAGCGAAGCTCCAGCGAACTACGGGTGACCTTTGTTAAGCTATCCTACTGTCCTAACCACTAAATTAACGACATAAATGAAAGGCAGGGTATGAAAGCTCCCTAGAATAATGAAAATGCGCAGCTTGAACATGGATTTTGGCCAAGGAGCAGGATGGTCGCCGAAGCACCGCCTGGGGGCAACCTTCGCACCTCCTCCGACCGATTCAAGGCGCCAAAGGCCTCCCCCTGTCATGAGGAAGCCTCCAGGACCGAATACGAGGAAGGGAGAAGAAGAACGGCTGACCAAAATTGAAGGGGAAGTGGAGGTTGTTTATTTATGTACAGGTTGCGCACCCATATTGACTGGACAAACGGTGGAGATTCGTGCTATGTACAAGGGAATAAACAAATGGGCGTGTATCTACAAGGATTAGGGAACAACTTTTGTGAAGGAAGCAATGTCAGAAGATGCCTGTGGCGAGCGAGAATTAAGGGAGAAGATGGGCGAAAAGACGTGTTACGTCCAATCAGGTGGCTGGAGGGACAGCTGACCGAATGGTCAACGAATGGGAGGACCTGATTGGTCCGCATCAGCGCTGAGTTGACTTATTAATTAAACATAATAAATGATTTTATTAATTTTTGCTTATAAAATAAAAAATGTTTATTAAATAATGTAGTATTTATTTATGATTTTTATTATTTTTTGATGTATTTTATTATGAGTTTATTTTAATAGTGTATTAATAGGTATATTTACATGTATTTTGTACAATTTATTTTTATTTTGTATATTTTATATTATTATTTTATTTTCTTATTATATATATATAACTTATTTTTGTGATTCTAAATATATTTTTATTTAATTATTATGAGTTTATTCGCATATATAAATAAATAAGTATATATAATCTGTAGGTATACTTATAGGTATTTTACCTATATTTTATATACATTTTATTTATTTAATGAATTTTATTGTGTTTTATTTTGGTACATTTTTAATGGAATATAGATAATATTCACAAATTAATAAAAATATTAATGAATAAAAGAATGAAGTTCCCTTTTTATTTATATACAAGTAATACATAGGTACTTTGCCTATGTGATTACATAGACTTATTTTATTTGAGGTTTTCTTTTTGGTTTTCTTTTAATTTCCATATGTACATGTATTATGTATATTATTTACAAAATTCTGAAAATATAAATTTATAAAAATAATGAATAATGAATATAATGAATATTTTAATCGGGTAAACTATACAATAGGGGCCCAAAACCTATCTTTTGCACAGTAACTCCAAAAAATATAAAACCACCATCATTAAATAGCTCAAGAAAAGTTATATACAATTAGAGGTGATTTTGCTATGTTTTGAGTTTTTATTTGAAAGATATGGGTCTGTGAAGTTTGGTTTCTGGATTTTTATTCTGGGTATAAAATGTACACTGTATATTATTTTTGTACAAACTTAATTTTGTATTTTTATTTACATTATTATCCACAACTTTTATGTACAAAATATTTTTATTTAATGAATAAATAAGTATATACAAAATAGGTGTCAAAATGCATAAATTAATGAACAAATAAATGAGGCATTTATTGTAACATTGGCCCTTATCTCCCCCTACTTTATTCTTTGTCGACCGAGCCAATTTTTGATTTGGTCTCAGGGTTTGGGTCATAAAATATTTTCAATATTTTATTCCTTTTTCTTTTCTTCTCTTTATTCTATAATTTTGACATTAAAAACCATATAATATGTACAAATAATTCAATAAATAATGGTTGCTTATTTACACCAATTGAGTTCATTTACATGCATTTGCTAGGGTTTTTAAGGCCAAAATGATAGAATAAAGAATGGTGAATCAAGATTCATCAAAAACATATGCAATGAATTGCAAGTGTTATTAAAAGAATGAGATACAATTGTTAGACTTTGATCTTATCTAAAAAGTAAGTCGATTTCAATGATGATATGTATATATAGATTATTCTGATGCACTATCTGAGTCCTTCTCTAAGGATCCTTGATAGACTGGATAGTCATATTATTAATACATCAGCTTATTGCAGTATGGAAACCATAGAAGTACAGTCAACTCTTTGACTTTCCTTCTAAGTTGGTTCTGACCCATGCTTCCATTACGCTCCCTTCACTTATAAACAAACATTAATTAAGACAAACGATCTCTTATGTTGAATTCAAATGATTTTAATATAAGAGTATTTCAATATTTATACATGCTTCATTCAATTCATATAATATGAATATTATGAAGCTGCATGAATGACTACAGTACAGATAGTAGAATGATGTCATTCATCATATCTGCATCCATCTTAACTCAAAATATTTGGTTCAGGCAGGTATTCAAATATTTTGAGTACATATTCTCTTATCGAGCCACCATTCTACATAATGCAGTGAACCATGTCATTCATGATTAAATGTTGAGAGCACATATGTATGACAAAAACATCTTCTTAGATTTTATAAGGATTACTTGACAATTACGATTATCATCGACATGATACTTCCAAAGCACACTTGGTGAGAGATCAAGGCTATAGAGACACACAAATGCTAGGTTGTTGTCCTGTTGTTTATTTAATTGTCATTCCTTATTAATATGAAGAAACTTGCACATTGCATCCACATACATTATGTGTCCAACTGCAAGTATATTATCTTGATCATGAATCTAATTCATGAGAATTTACTGGTTATTATTGAGTTTAGTTTTGAGTGGGTTTTAATGAGAATTATCGAAATTAGTAGTTTTCATAAATATATATTTATAAATATATAATTTTGATTTAGGATTTTTTATATCAACACTGAATGTTCATTCCCTTATATAATTTCAATGTAAGAGATATACTTACCATTATATCTCAAGCAAGATCTTGGATAAACTTTCTTATCTTTGTTACAACCTAATAATATGAGAAACTGTAACTCAGATAAAAAGAAGAGGGAACTCATTCCTCCTTGCAAGTCCAACTTACGTTTCCAATTTGGTCTTTAACACCCGAGCCCACTGCCACTAAGGCAATGTTGACACATCGTTAATTGAATCAACTGTCACTAGGAATAACACTCGCTATGCGTGATCCAATATCACCCAAATATATGAGGAACTAATATTGGGGTCAAGATGAATCTCCATTGCATCACCTTTATTCTATCATTTTGGCCTATAAAACCTTAGCTAATGTGTATAAATAGACCTAATTTTCACAAATTAGCATTCATTCTTTGTTATATAATATTATATAAAATATTGTTTTTAATGCTAAAGTTATAGAATAAAGAAAAGAAAATAAATGGAATAAAATACAGAAGGAATATTATGACCCTAAAACTCGAGACCAAGTCAAGAACTGAGTTGGTCGACAGGGAATAGCGTAGGGGGCGATAAAGGCCAAAAATCACCTAGAAACCCTATATATTTATTCATCAATAAGTACTTTTTGGTACATATTTTATTCTTTATTATTTATTCATCAAATAAAGAAGCTTTGTACATGAAAGGTGTAGACAATAATATATAGAAAAATACAAACTTGATTTCATACAAAAATAATATACAATATACTTTTAAAACCTAAAATAACATTCCAAAATCCAAACTTCACATATCACATCTCCTAAATAAAAACTCTAAATGTATCAAAATCACCTTTAATTATATATAACTTTTAATAAGTTAGGTTTTGGACCTCTATTGTACTATATACATGAATGAAATGATAAATAAAACATCTAAAGAAAAATAAATAAAATACAAAAATACATAGATGAATATACAACACATACCTATATAATAAATATACCTATTTATTTATATGTAAGTATTACATCAGATAAATATAATAGAAATATATTTATGTATACAACAATAAGTTATAAATAAAGAAATTAATAAAGTAAAATAACAAAATCAAAAATATAAAATAACAATAAAATAACTAAGACACAATCAAATATACTTATAAATAAAGCCCTAAAATCAAACCTGTAATAAATAAGCTCTGAAAAATAAATAAAAGCCAAAATAAAATACTTCAGAAAATATTAAACATTTTTTATTTTATAACATAATTTAATTAAATAATTTATTTTTTATTATCGATTTTGTAAATGTAAATAATTTCAGGTTGGAATTTTCTAGTTGGTCCATGTGGACCAACAAGATAGCCCCGCAAGTTGACCTAGGTCAACTCCTCTGACCTACACTGTAGACCCAATCAAAATGGCTTTCCGACCCTACTTCTCGATATTCATCCCATTGATGCACTGCTCGAGAGGAAATTGCCCCTTCATTATTTTTTTCCCTATACATCCTAGATTCTTGCTGAGCCTTCACCTTGGGTTGATCTCCATCGATTTGGCCTAGATTTTGCATCGAACATCACCCCGTTGCATCATGTACAAAAGCTTCTCCTCTATATTCCTCCATTTTTTGAATCTTATTTGACCAGTTTTCTATCCCCTCTTGCTCTCAAAGGTTCAATGGAGGTGACAATCGCCTTACATGTAGGTTGATCGAGGAAGCGGTGAAAGATGCGTTCCACCACCTCCGACGGAGCAGTGACATAAGGTCCCATCTTCTGGTCCAGGCCGGTCGAGGTACCCTTTTATTGTTCGTTTGCTTAATTTTAGTCGTGCGATTTATTTTATGCATTTAGTTTGGCTTTTGACCAATCATTTTAGCGTTAACCAAACTACTTCGTAGTTCGCGAGTGCTATATCTCTGGTGAACCTTCTGCCCATTTCTGCTTATTTTTCGATGAGCCAACCACCTCACATCGCTTGCTTTTAGATTCTTCTATGCAACCTCTAGCTCCATTCAACGTACTCCTCCTTTGAGTAGGATCTGGGTGTCTCATCTCATTATCCTTGCAAGGACACCACCGCCACGCTTCGCCCGACAACCATTCACATCTAGTTGGGTCGAGGTAGTTTTCCCTCGACCCTCTTTCTATTTTGCATTGGTCAACGCTCACAGGAGCCATCTAGGCCTAGGATCAGACCTGGTGAATGCTCCCAGGTTCATCGGAGCAACCAGGGGATTCATCGGAGCCATTTGAGGCACCTAGGGGATTCATCGTCATTGTAGCAACATTAGGAGACCTTCAGCAGAGGGATTGGTGGCCGGAGACGAGCACAATAGTAGATTGAAACTCGCCCCAGTCGAGTTCTTCCCCAGATCCTCCACCCCCACCCAGAGCCATTGATTTTTCATATTCTTCAAAAGATACAACGACCGTCATATGAAGCATGGCCAACACCGTCAGATCCTGATTTAGGGTCTAATCCCATTCTTTGATTACGAAGCATCATCGTCGTGCCAGGAGCGGACACGTATCTTAGTGTCTATCTAGCCACCATTGGATTGTGCATTTAGTGGGGTAATTGTATATTCTACAATGTGTTTTTGTATATTTGTATTTAAATACACAAGCATTCATTTGTAGTTGTAAATTGCATGCAATATTTGCACGAGGAACCCTATATTTCTCGCATTTACAACTTGGTCCTTTGCTACCTCACCTCATGTGGGCATCCACGCAAGGTATGTGTAGTTTGCAGGAAGGCCCTCATGGCTTTTAGAATTTAGTTTTAGTCCTTTATATTTATAGCAAATTGTAGTTTCACCCTCAAGCTTTATGTTATTTGCATTTATGCCCCTACTAGGCGATTGATTTTTCTATGTTTGTTCCATTTATTTAAAATAACATATTTCCTCAAAAAATCCCAAAAAATGGGTTTAAGCTCTTGATTGCACACATTTCCATGCCATAAATTCATTTTTTTCAATTTAGGACTTTTTAGTATTTATTAAAAACCAAACAAAGCACAAATATTCCTTTTTTAGCTTAGAAAATATCAAAAAAATATACAACTTTTTTGAAAAATTCCAAAAATATATATATATTGGGTTTATATAGTAATTTTACAACTCCGAAAGCTACAAACCTTAAAAATAGAAAAAGAAATTACATAAAAATTAAAAAGCTGCAAAATATAGTATTAAATGATAAAAAAATTCCCAACAAATACGAAAAATATAATTTTCTATCTCAAATTTTTTTTATATTATTAACTATTTATTAAAACTGATTTGAAGAATTTTGGACTTATTTTGCTATATTTTATCCTCATTTCTATATAAACATATTATTTAGTACATGATTTGGCATATTTTTGAGTTTAAAATTCAAAAAAATTAGAAAAATCCTAAAATTTTTTCAAATTAGTAGAAAACTATTTAAAACCCAAAAAAATTAATTTTCTATATTTCAACTATTTTTAGTTGTATTTATAGTTGCATTAGCTTATACTGTATATATAGTATTATATATCCTATATTATATGTTTAAAAGAAAAAGATACTAAAAATCTGAAAATATAAAAAAAAATCAGAGATTAAAATCTATTAAAGTATAAACATAAAAATATAAAAAATATAAGATTAAAAACTCACAAAAATAATAAAAAAATAGACAAGGAGAACAAAATCATCTTTGCACCTCATTTCTCGATCTATCCTTTTTGCTCCATGTGTTCAACCTCTAGACAATACTTACACCTATGCACATCTTTGTTGTAGACTTTTAATAATTTTTAACTCCACACTTTTATTTCAATGATTGATTTATTTGTGGGTTAATTGTTATGTAAATTGGGTTTTCGTGAGCGATCATTACAACGACTGGATTTCTCGCCTTGTGAGATATCTAGACCCTCACCAAAACTCGTTCAACAAATGGAACCGTTGCCGAGGAGCAATTGCACATAGATTGGTTTTATTGGATTGTGTCCTCTTTATCTCTTTTTTCCAAATTTCTTCTTTATTTATTTCTATTTTATTTGATATAATTGTTGAATTGTCTGATCACCTCTCCTAGTTTGACTTTGCTACGAGGTACAGCGGGTTGAGGGAGACACTCATCTGGGAGCACCTGCACACCCAAGTAAGGCAACTTTCTGACCTTGCATCAAAGAAGGACTTGGAGAAATTTTGAAGAAAAAAATTTTGTGCATTTATTTCATTGATTTGAAATTTAAAGTGAGAGAGAGAGGATTTAATTTGTAATATTAAGGACTCCCAGGACACTCTGCACTTCATGAGGTCAAGTTTTCGAGGGATTGTTCCTTTGGGGACCTTGTCGATTTTAACATGTTTTCATCGTTGTCCTTTTTTATTTTTTTTTGAGTTTTTTCGCTTTTCTTTCTTTTGTGTGATTGAGCCCTAGCATTAGGATTGCTTGGCAATAGATTAAGCCAAATACTTAACAACCATTGAATGCATCTATAGTCTCATTTGGACTTAGTCAATTTTGAAATTGCTAGTTATTTGGACTTCAGACCATGTGCCGAGAGAGGTCCCATACAGCGCATGCAGGACCCATTGTGGTGGGCACCGTATGGCATAGAAGACCAGACCTTGGTCTCATTTTTAGATACATAGCATATTCTTCTTCAAGCTAATAGTATATTCTCATATAGGGAGATTTCATCGGCTTACATTTGCATATAGATAGGTTTCAATCATGCTTGGCATCCTTTCATGTAGAGGGTTGGAGGCAAGGTGAGCATTTATGCTTTAGCATTCATCATCAATTTATCGCTTGCATTGCATTTCCGACTCTCTCCCTCTGATTTTGCTCACTTAGGTTGCTAAAAGATTTGATCCTTCGATAGGATTCATGCATTTCTTATAAAAATACAAAAGAAGTGATGGTCAAATAAAACTGGGACTGTTAATATTACTCGACTATAAAATAATCCAAAAAGAAAAATCTTTGTCTTTGGGCAAGTAATCCCCTCATTGTATTCGTTTTACTTTGATCAAGTACACACTAAGGTTAGTACCCCAATCCCAGGCCTCGTAAGTGTTTGCACAATTTTTGTCTTCTCACCTAACTCTAAAACATACAAGATAAAAATACCAAACTTTCACGGTCTTCACCGAGTTGAGTAGGTCAATTTGAGGTCTTTGTTTTGTATGGGATTGTCTATACTTGCTTGTGTGTGTAATCAATCATCTCTACGCATTTGCGCCCTTTTTCTCACATTTCTTTATTTGACCATCGTGTTCTCCTGATCATTTTCTCTTATTTCGATGATGGCCGACTGGAGTGCATTTTATATGGACTTTGTGGTTCCCTCGTTACCTGCAGCTGGTCACCCTTCATTTTTCTAGGAGGACTTTGCTCTTGATTTTTGTATGTATTCTCCTCAGCCATAGTTTAAGGCCTCGAACTTTTACCCTCCACCACTACCCTCACATTTTTCTCCAACTCATCTACTCAAGACTGATCTGTTGGAGTCACATCTCATGGAGTCCACCCTAGAGTACTTGACCTAGATAATTGAACATATAAGATAGAGGATTGATGGCCTCACTAGCATAAATAAGAGCCACCATGAAGATTCATCATGTGATCATATAGGTTCATATGAGGATTTGTATGAGAACTTGCAATAGCCAAAAATACAAAAAAATAGCAAAATTAAAAAATACAAAATGATTTAGAGAGACACATCGTTGAGTCATCTTGTGAGGAGAGGGCACACCTGCCAAATTCTTTGACCTCACATTCACTAACCCTATGTCCGACCTTTGACCCCAAGGATGATAGTGTACGGACTGCTCTTCGACCTCCTTGTGTAGATGTTGATCCGATCTCCTTTCTTGTTTGGAGGAAGTCCAAAAATTCAAAAAATGTTGACCAAACCTAAAGTGGTAGCTGATATTCATGAGATCATTGATGCCCCACTTCGCCTGGCCATGACCCATTTATCTCTCCTCGACCCAAGAAGAGAAAGTGAAAAAGAAAATCTAAGCGTCATATCTTGACCATGGCCACTGCCTACATTGTCACCCATCACCCTTCTTCTAGGAAAAGGAACACGGCTACACCATTGATCAGATGCACTATCTCTAGCTTTTCATGTGATCACACTCTCCTTGATGGTGGTGCTTCAATTAGCATAATACCTTCTCATTGGTACAATCTCTTCACTTAGGGCCTCTCAAGAAAACCAAGATGATCATTCGATTTGCTAATGAATCTGTCATGAGGCCGGAAGGTATTTAGAGAATGTTGTCATTTGGATTCATGTCATGAGTTATACTGTTGACTTTGTTGTATTGCCCATGGAGACCTCTGTTGGACATGTGAGCCCACGGTGAGCCATTATGCAATAAATGTTATTGCAAATATCATTTCCTGATCTGAAATGAAGAATAGCTAATTTGCATAATAGGTCCCTTAGTACAATTAGGGTTATGTACCATGGCCATCTTAATGCTCATATAGCTGTAGATTCAATTATTGGATCATAGAGGCTGGTGCTTGGATGAATTTCTAAAGCATTAGGTTAAGGACTCATCAAGTATTGTCAAATGATTATTAAGAGAGGATCTCCAGCTTGAGAAGGAGATGTCAATCCGTTCTCTGAAGGTTAATATCTATCCAACCTCTTGATGTAGGTCCTCTGCAAAGGAATAGAGATTCAAAGGTGTTAGATAAGTTAAGTCAAAGAGTTGACTTAACGAGATCGAGATAACCAAAATCCTATGGCGTATGCTGTCACGATATAGGCACGCATCCTCTGACCGGAGACGGATATGTTACTATATGTCTGTGTATGTACATTTGACGGACCAATAGGTTGATGACCTAACCAAGTTCTATACACCGACGTGCTGGTGTGCATACAATGGCACATGAGTAATACGATCTCTCAAACGGATCATACAAGATCATTTACTGAATGGAAGACATGATATCACTCATGAGATATTGGGAAGAATCAAATTTCGTGCACGGTCGTCTCTCTTTGGAAGCTTGACTGAATTTGTAGGTTTTATATATGCTTTTTTGGAAAGTATATGATCAACACCTGCGTATGATATATGCTTTTGGAAAGTATATGATCGATACCAACTCCTAATAGTCAAATGAGAAACTTAATGATAAGTCCCTAAAGTAGAAGTGCAAAATTGATCTAATACTTCAGGTTTTATCTGGGTCTTCCAGTATGCAGGATGTACATGTATTAGAAATGCCCGAGGGTGATGTGATCATAAATGATTGTATAACCATGATGCTTCCATTCCTAGGGAGTGATGAAACGGGTCTGGATTTTAGTGACTCCTCTCAGTAGAAAAGTAATCTGATCTTGGTCCAAATGCTGGACATTGATCTGAATGTGATTTAAATGCAATGAGAAGATTAGATTTGCGGTCTTGATTTAATCAAGCATCTATGAGATGTACATAGTATCTGTATTTGAGATTTGATCTCAATATCCAAGTCACTTTACGTGGAACAATATAATCGTCCTGTCCTTATCTCCAAGTATCTGCAGAGAAAACTCATTGTCCTTGAATGAGTTCATGGATAATTCCATTATCTATATATGTATTCGAGCATTGAGAAAATGGATAATTAAATGTGATTTAATTATCATGAAAAGTATGAATTTGATTCATAATATATGGACAGTTATCTAAGATAATTAAATGTGATTAATAATGTGAATGTGATTCATATTATCTGGGAAAATGAGAATAGAGATCCAAGATGATTAAATGTGATTTATTTATCATGGATATTGAAGAATGTGGATAGCACTATCCATATTAATCATATATATTATAAATGTGATTTATAATATATAAGATAGAGCTATTTGTACTTTATATTTGTTAATTAAATGTTAATGTGAATTGGATTCACATTGGACAATAAATAAAATGTAATTTACATTTTATTTTGGGTTGTAAATGTGATTCACAAATTTCCTATGGCATGATTGCAATGTTCACAACATAAATTGGAATTATTTTTGTGAAATAATTTGCAACAAAAGTTGTTGCAAATATTGGAGAGAATCATGAGATAATGTAATCTCATGTAATAAGGAAGATAGATCCACCTTCTAAATCGGAAGAGTGGACCGCTAGAATTCCTTTAAGAAATGTGGTGGTCGTCCACCCTCCTTATGGAAGGAGTCTTGTCTCCTTCCTATTTCTCCAACGAAGATTGATTTAATATAAATCAAAATATATTCAATATATATTTGATTTAATTAAATTAATTATTGGTGTGTTTTTAACAACAAGATCATGACCATTAAATGAAACACAAATCAATGAGAGCCATTGGATTTGTGTTGTCCGTGGATTGAGATCCATGGATCCCAAACTATTATAAATAGAGGGGCACCACTTGCTATTCTTATGTTTTACAACATATGATCTCTCTATCTCATTCTCTCTACATGCCAACTTCATCTGTCTCCCTCTTTCTTATGGCCGTCCACCAGGGAGACCTAAAGAGAGACGCTCTCGTTGCAACGTCACCGTTACGCTGCCAAACTGATTGCTCGTGGATCTCCGTCTCCTTCAGTGTGCCTCGCTCGTGAAGAAGACGTCAGATCTCATGTGACGGTATCAGGAGATTCGTCGCTTGGATCATCGACATGGATTGCGGAAAGCACGCATCTCATCCACGTGCTCGCAAGCGTCTCCTCTGTCGGATCGGACTTGAGACATTAGAGACTCGATCACAACTGCACTTCAAGAGGTAACCCTAGTACTTATTTGTGGTTTATATGAAATGATCCGAGAAGTGTTCTTGGATCATGTGGTTTCATCGAATGATTTCTTTTTTTAATTTCGCTACGTCGAGCAACTAGTGCGACTAGTCGCTCCTGATCGCATACGATGCGATCCTCACGCTTCTATGATGCGCTTAAGGATCTTACCATATCCTTCAAGTGGTATCAGTTCCAGGTTGGAGGTTTTGGATGCGATTTTTATACCTAGGAAATAACTTAGTCCCTATTTAATATGTTTAAACACAAAATAATTACTTTGATTATATTCATATTCCCCATTAAATAAGGAAATCGTAGGATCTGAGTTTGTGTGATTTCGGATTTGTTTGCTCAAGTTATGATCAAATTAGTGAACATGAATCCACTGTTTTGGGGACTGCGAATCATGACGTAATTAGGGAGTTAATTACTTACTTTAAACTCTTAGAAATTCATGAAAATTACTTATGTTTTGATGTAAATCAAATTATAAAATTTTGGAAACTTACTTTGCTTAATTTGGTTTTAAATTGATTGAGGTATGCTAATTTTAGTAAGTGAGGGTCACTGTGGGAAATTACTTTTCTAATCAAGAACCTTGTGATTATCATTTAATCAATTAGTGAAATTACATGGTTTAATTTCCTTGAATAATTATAGATAAATATTTATGAAATAGTTGATTATAATTATTTCTTTAAATGACACTGCCTTAACCAATAATTGATTACATATGATCTAGATCACAAATTGGTTACATGATCTACATTATTTACATTCCAACAAACAAAGATCCTTTGAATAGGATTGTGGATTTATTTAGCAAATCTCCTTATAATATTAATCAAAATTGTTCTGATTATTGTTATTATATGGTATAACTTCGATTGAAAAACGGTTTATCATCTCAAATACACAATGATCAATTTGGCATTTTTTATTCCTGAGGTGGATACGATGTCTAGTCGCGGAGCGTTGGGGTAGCAGACAGCACCGTGTGCGATCTGTCCCACTCCCAACGGTATTGGTCATGACAACGGGCAGGGACTCGATAATGCATGAGAGATCACGATGTATTTTTCTAATTATTAAAATTCATATGTATTTGAGATAATACCATATTTAAAGTAACAATAAAATAATGTTTGTTGGATATTAATTGGATCATTAATTTAATATGAGATTGATTCGAATCCGATTAAAATTAAGACGCTCTATTATGAATAGATGTGTTATTTCCCTTGGAAGAATTAATTATGTGAATATGATTCATGATAATTAATTAGAATTTGAATATGATATAAAGGATCACATAAGTGACATCCATGGTCTCCCGTCAAGGCGAAGGGTTCTGTCGCCAGGGATTGTATGTAGGAGATGCCTGTCTGAATTAACAGCTCATGTAATGCAAGCGCATCTAGATCGGGCTCTTTGCTTCTCTACAGAGTAAGGACGTATGCGTAGTGACCCCAATATTGAGTCCTCCTATTATTAGGGTGATATTGGATTGCGCATAGTGAGTTCAATTCCTGTTGGCGGTTGGTTCGATTAATGATGGGTCAACATCACCTTAGGGGTGGTGGGCCCATGTGTTAAAGACCGCATTAGGAATGCAAGTTGGACTTGCAAGGCAGAATGTATTCCCGCTTCTTTTTATCCGAGTTGCAAGTTCTCATGTTATTGGGATGTAACAGAGATAAGGAAGGAGATCTCAGATCTTTCTTGAGATATAATGGTAAGTATATCTCTTACATTGAAAGTGATTAAGGGAATGAACTTTCAATGTTGACAAGGCAGGACAACTTTGATATAAAAATTCCTAAATCAAAGTAATATATATACTCAATAATAACCAATAAAATATCATGAATTGGATCCATGGTCAAGATATTGTACTTGCAGTTGGACATATACCATATGAGGTTGTGATGTGCAAGTTTCCTCATAATAATGAGATATGAAAATTAAATAGACAATAGGTCTACAACCTTAGGGTGTGTATGTCTCTATAGTCTTGATTTTTCATCGAGTGTGCTTTGGAAGTGATATGTCGATGATAATCGCAATTATCAAATAATCCTTATATAATCTAAGAAGATATTCTAGCATACATATGTGCTCCCAAAATTTAATTATGAGTGACATGGCTCACTGCATCATGCAGAATGGTGGCTCTATAAGAGATTATGTTTTCAAAAGGTTTGAGTACCTACCTAAACCTAAGTCCTTAGAGTTTAGATGGATGTAGATACGATGATTGTCATCATTCTGCTGTATGTACTCTGGTCATTCATGAAGCTTCATAATATCAATATTGTATGAATTGAATGAAACATGTATAAATGTTGAAACACTCTTATATTGAAATCTTTTGATTTCAACATAAGAGATCCTTTGTTTTGAGCAATGGTTGTTTATATATGAAAGGAGAGCAGTGGAAGCATGGGTCAGACACAAGTAAGAAGGAAAGTCAAAGAGATTGTACTTCTGTGACTTCCATATGACATCCAAAGAGTTGGGTAAATGCTAATACTACAATAAGTCGATGTATTGATATTGTGACTATCTAGGATCCTAAGAGGATGACTCGGATAGTGCATCATGATAATCTACATTTAATCATTGAAATAGACTTGCTTATTTTATAAGATAAAAGTCTAATAATTGTATCTCTTTCTTATAATAACACTTGCAAATGGTTGCATATGTTTTAGAAGACTAAAAAAAATTGATCTAAAGGTTTAATAGTCATCTACATGGATATTGATGCAATTGTTGCAACAATCTCTATTGGATTGATAGACTTCATTTTTACAGTGGGGGAGCCCTTAGTCTTAGAGAATGTCTCTATGAACTAGATATTAGAATACATTCATTGTTTATTTCCATATATTGGGAATATACATGAATTTTGAGATAGACTTGTCATAAAGAGTTATGATGGATATATTTCAGAAAGTAATCTTACATCTAGAGAACTCTACTAAATTAGAAAATTAATGAATGGTTCATTAACATTTCTAATACTGAAAATTAAACCTTACAAGATCAATAAGAGTATGAAGATCATTTGATAATGATCTGACATCAAGCTTTAAACATTTGTCTAATGATGAGATCAATAGACTAGTAAGAGATGAAACTTTAGTTTTGTGAAATTTCAAATCTTACATGCTTGTGAATATTGTATTCAAGGTAAACATGTCCAATGCATCCTTCTTTGGGAATGGTATTAGATGTCAAGTTATTCAAGATCTCATACATATTGATGTATGTAGATCATTTATATCAAAGTAAACATTAATGATATGTGATATCTATTGATGATTATCTGTAATATGAGACTTCTGCCCTTCACTATAGAAAGCTTTGAAATGTTCAAAGATTTCACAATTTTGGTTTATAACCAAAGTTTAAAGGAAGATGAAATGAATTTGATTTTCAAGGTAGCTTGTACCTATTAGACGAATTCAAGGAATACCTTATGGAGATATGAATATCATTCCTATCCCACTCCTCCTAATAAACCTAAACTCTATAGAGTTATATGGAGATACAGTTGGATCATGTATGACATGATTTGATCAAAGATGAATTTTAGCATAATTACCTCTTAGTTTCCAGGTATATATTTAGTAGAGACAACAATATATATCCATAATTAGGTTCCATGAAAGTAAGCTAGAATCTAGCACCAGAAAGTGCTACTGCATTAGGAAAATAAAGCATGGTATTGGATACCTACTTTATGACCTTCAGATTCTTAAAATATTTCATATATTAGAATGTGATTCTTAGATATTTAGACTCTTTAGAATCAAGATGAAAATAAAGTAATGGAACTCATTGAATCGTGAGAAGGTAATGAGGCTCCTGAAATTGGGAACTAAAAGGACAAATAAGATGAAACACTAATACCTCTTCAACTAAGTTTGAGGATGGATTCCATGTGTCAGTTAAATCTGGCATGTGATCTAACTTCATATGATGAAGCTTCTATAGATCATATCATGGAAAGATGGATGTTAGCAATAAAGTCTCAAGTAGACTTCATATACAAGCATTGTATATGGACCCTCGAGGATCCATTTCTATGGGTAAGACCCATTAAGGTGTAAATGGATCTTCAAGAGAAAGAGGGAACTTGATGAAAAGGTAGAAACCTTCAAAGCATGTCTCGTATCCTAAAGATGCATACCGAAGAGAAGACATCGCTTGCTCTCCAGTGACCATGCTTAAGCCCATCAGAATATTGCTAACTATGGCTACACAACTTGACTTTGACATCTTCAAGATGGAAGTCAATATTGCATTCCTCTATGAATACCTCTCTGAGAATATTCACATGAAGTAGCTCCATGGCTTCATTATTGAGGAAATCAAGGTGTGCAAGCTGAAGAATTCCATCTATGGACTCAAATAAGCTTCTTGTGGTTGGAACATTAGATTTTATGAAATTATAAATGTTATAATTTCATATTGAATCTTGATGAACCATTTGAAGCTTAGTGGGAGTGCCATTTAGTTCATCATGCTAAATGTAGATGATATTCTAATCATTTGGAATGAGTTTAGGATAATAATGTGTTTTTTAGTCTGTCTATTCCGTACCTTGAGATATGATCTCAAGAATACCTCTTAGATCTTAGTTCTGAAGATGTTCAGAAGCATGGAGAAGAGGGTATTGGGACCGGTACATTAGTGGTACACCTTGGATATGTTCCATTTTCTGGAAAATTCCTAGAAAGGCTTTCTCCCTTAAGATATGGTACTGACCTATCTAAAAGGTATAGCAACTCAAGGAGATTGAGGAAGTGAATGCTAAAACTTCTTGCCCTTGGGCATCAGTTATGAGAAGCCCAGTACATGCTAGTTGTGTACAAAAAGCCAGATGTCTGCCATGTAGTGGGAGTAGTAAATTGTTGCTAATCCAACTATGTACATAAAATACTTGATTGCAGTAAGAACAATATCTTCAAAGATGACAAGACTTAGAGATAGTGATATCAAGGTCTTAACCTCATGAAATCAAGACTTTATATATAGTGATTTAAAGGTCTTAACCATGGATACTTTAGGAGATAGAGATCTCCGCGAATAAGGGTATTTTGATAAGGATAATATAAATTACATGCTGGTTATAATGATTATTGAGATGTAGTGTCAAGGACACTATAACTAACAAAATTGACTGTTGGTTGCAAAAGATGTGACATTCTCATTGCATGCGAGCACTGTTACTGGAGATATGCAAGTGTCGTAAAAAGACTTGGTGTAGTCTCTTAGGACAGAGTGACTGATCAGCTAACCAAGCTATTTTCTAGATAGCCTATGATTGTCACATGAGTGTGGGTTAAAGATTAGCCCATTAATGGCTCTTTGGGGTAGTGGGAGATTGTTGGACATGCGAGCCCACATAGAGCCATTATACAATAAATGTTATTGCAAATATCAATCCCTGATCTGAAATGAAGAATAACTAATTTGCATAATAGGTCCCTTAGTACAATTAGGGTTATGTACCATGGCCATCTTAATGATCATACAGATGTTGATTCAATTATAGAATCATAGAGGTTGGTGCTTGGATGAATATCTAAATCCTTAGATTAAGGACTCATCAAGCATCGTCAAAAGATTATTAGGAGAGGATCTCCAGCCTGAGAAGGAGATGGAAATTGTTTCTCTGAAGGCTGATATCTAACCGACCTCTTGATGTAGATCCTCTTCATAGGAATAGAGATTTGGAGGTGTCAGATAAGTTAGGTCTAAGAGTTGACTTAACAGGATCGAGATAACCAAAGTCCTATGTCATATGCTTCATATGTTGTCACGATATAGGCACACATCCTCTGACTAGAGACAGATGTGTTACTATATGTCTGAGTATGTACATTTGTCAGACCAATAGGTTGATGACCTAACTAAGGTTTATACACCGACGCGTTGGTGTGCATACAAGGGCATATGAGTAATAGGATTTTCAAAGGGATCATACAAGTTCATTTACTGAACTGAAAGACATGATCTCACTCATGAGATATTGGGAAGAATAAAATTCCGTGCGCGGTCGTCTCGCTTTGGAAACTTGACTGAAATTGTAGGTTGATATATGCTTTTTTGGAAAGTATATGATCAACACCTAGGTATAATATATGCTTTTGGAAAGTATATGATCGATACCAACATCTAATAGTCAAATGAGAAACTTAATGATAAATCCATTAAGTAAGCAGTGTAAAATTGACCTAATACTTCGGGCTTATTCTGGGTCTTCCAGTATGCATGATGTACATGTATTAGGAATGCCTAAGGGTGATGTGATCATAAACGATTGTATAACTGTGATGCATCCATTCCTAGGGAGTGATGAAACGGGTCTGGATTTTAGTGACTCCTCTTAGTAGAGAAGTAATCTGATCTTGGTCCAAATGTTGGACATTGATCTGAATGTTATTCTGATGCAATTATAAGATCACATTTGCGGTCTTGATTTAATTAAGCTTCTATGAGAGGTACGTCAGATCTGGATTTGAGATGTGATCCCAATATCCAAGTCACCATACATGGAACAATACAATCGCCATGTCCTTATCTCCAAGTATCTGTGGAGAAAGCGCATTATCCTTGAAAGAGTTCAAGGATAATTCCATTATTGATATATGTATCCGAGCATTGAGAAAATGGATAATTAAATGTGATTTAATTATCATGAATAATATGAATTTGATTAATATTATATGGAGAGTTATCTAAGATAATTAAATGTGATTTGATTATCAAAGATATAAATAATGTGAATATAATTCATATTATTTGGGGAAATGAGAATAGAGATCCAAGATGATTAAGTCTAATTTATTTATCATGGATATTGAATAATGTGGATAACACTATCCATATTAATCATATATATTATTAATGTGATTTAGAATATATAAGAGAGAGTTATTTGTAATTATATTTGTTAATTAAATGTTGATGTGAATTGGATTCACATTGGACAATAAATTGAAAAATGTAATTTACATTTTATTTTGGATTGTGAATGTGATTCACAAATTTCCAGTGGCATGATTGTAATGTTCACAACATAAATTGGATTTATTTTTGTGAAATATTTTGCAACAAAAGTTGTTGCAAATAATGGAGAGAATCATGAGATATTGTAATCTCATGTGATAAGGAAGAGAGATCCACCTTCAAAATAGGAAGAGTGGACAACCACAATTCCTATAAGGAATGTGGTGGCCGTCCACCCTCCTTATGGAAGGAGGCATGCCTCCTTCCTATTTCTCTAATGAAGATTGATTTATATAAATCAAATTATATTCACTATATATTTAATTTAATTTAATTAATTATTGTTGTGTTTTTAACAACAATATCATGACCATTAAATCAAACACAAATCAATGAGAGCCATTGGATTTGTGTTGTCCATGGATTGAGATCCGTGTATCTCAAACTATTATAAATAGAGGGGTACCCCTTGCTATTCTTACGTTTTACAACATATGCTCTCTCTCTCTCTCATTCTCTCTACACACCAACTTCATATCTCTCCCACTCTTTTATGGTCGTCCACCATGGAGACCTAGGGAGAGTCACTCTTGTCTAAGTGTCGCTATTATGCTGCCGGACTGATTGCAAGTGGATCTCCATCTCCTTCGCTGCGCCTCGCTCGTGAAGAAGACGTCGGATCTCGTGTGACGAGATTAGGAGATTCGTCGCTTGGATCATCAACATGGATTGCGAGAAGCACATGTCTCATCCACGTTCTCGCAAGCATCTCTTCCGTCAGATCGAACTTGAGACAGGAGGTCTCTTCGTTTAGAGACACGATCGCAACCACGCTTCAAGAGGTAACCCTAGTACTTGTTTGATGTTTAGATGAGACCATCCGCGAAATGTTCTTGAATCATGTAGTTTCATCGCATGATTTTTTTTAATTCCACTTCATCGAACAATCAATGCCACTAGTCGCTCCCGATCGCATACGATGTGATCCCTACGCTTCCGTGATGTGCTTAAGGATCTTACCATATCCTTCAACGTCCTCCACCAGGGAGCACTCTCCAATCACCCTAGGACGACCCTTTCTCTCCTCTGCGAGAGTCGTTATTGATTATGGATCAGGAGAGATTTGCTTCCGTTTTGATGATGCGAGCGTTATGGTCACCACTACACCTACTGCTGACCAGAAACCTACACCTGATGTGACTACACCTGCTTTAGCCGACCCCGAGGCCTATGATCTATCTGCTGATATCAAAGAGTTTCTCTTTATCACCAATGATGAGACCCGAGAATTCCTCCGCAGGGAGGAAGACTCAAAAAGCATAGAACTTGGAGTTTCCTCTTCTTGTGACTAGCTCTGTATTCATAATAATCTGCGGCATTTACACGATTGATACCTTTGAGAGGAGGGCAGACATTGTAGAGATTGATGAGACTGAATTTTACCTTATTTCTTTCATTAATCAATTCGTGCCTTTTTATAATATTAGTAACCCGGTTGAGACCTTAGAGGACGAACATGACCATACTACTTCTGCAGAAGAGTTTGTTCCTTTTTGTTTTGACTTAGGAGAGACTTGCCAGGTTGGACATGACCTGACTACTTCAATTATTGAGTTCGAGCCATTTCACTTTGATATATGTGAGAATCCGTAGGACGGACATGACCTGACTACTTCCATAGATGAGTTTGTCCCATTTGATTTCGATGATGAGCTAGTGGAGACTTCCCAAGCCAGACCTAACCTCACTACTTCCACTGATCAGTTTGTGCCTTTCTACTTTGAGACCACTGAGGATCTTCACCTAGTCGATCATGATTGGGTTGTGTCTTCTGATGACCCCGATATCGACCCGCGACTTGTCAGATCCATTCCTCAACAATCTCGCAAGAAGGTTTGCTTTCTACCTTCTTGACATTTGTACATCCATCCTCTTGTTTATTTTCATTCGTTTTCCTCTGTCCATCCCCTGTATTGCTCATCCACCCCATTTTCATGCATGCCTTGCTTAGGACGTACTTTATCGTAAGTATAAGGGGGTGGACGAGCTGAGTGTTCTTTCTTTGTTTCGTTTCATCACTCTTGGTGTTGACTATACTTAGGGCTCTTTTACCTAAAATATAGGGGGAGTGACGCGTACATTCTCTTCGATCCTTTCTTCTATCTTCATCTATCTTTTGTTCTTTTCTTCTGTTCGTTCCCATTTTTCTTTTTCTACCGAAAAGGTATCGCCCTTTTTTGTCAGTCTTCTGTACTTACGACGTACTTTGTCCTATGTATAGGGGGTGTGCACCCTGATTTCTTTTCATTATTTGATCCCCTTCACTATCTCCTATTCTTGTCTATACTTAGGGATATCTCACCCCGAGTATAGGCCGATACAATCTGACTACGATCTGTTCATTCCCATCCTTGACCCTCCATGTCACGTGAACAGTCTGGTATACTTAGGAGTAGTTGATCCTCAATATAGGGGGGACGGTTGACATCTCGATTCATTCATTCTTTCATTCATTATCCATTATTCTTTAGACTCTTCTATACTCAGTGCGATTTCTGTCTTCTCTCTCTTCTCTCTGATCTATGAGAGCATCACTGAAGCTAAGTATAGGGGAGTCGTATATACTGCTCTATAATTTAGACATAACTCATACATTCGTATTTTTATTAATAATCATTATGGATAAAATACGATATAAAATACTATATATACTTATACAGATCATTAAATCAATTAATAAAAAGATGTTATTATTCCTCAAATTCTCTTCGTATATATACTGATTAATAAATCAGGTAAATATATTTTTTACAAAATGCTTGAGAAATAGTTTGAAAATCTTTTGAAAACTATTTGGAAAATGTTTTATTAAATATTTTTAACCTTTGTATAATTTTTTTGTTTGTAAAACTTCTTTTCTTTGTTTAAACTACCAATGTTTTGAAAAACTATCTACTAATGGTTTGGAAAATGGTTGCAAAAATATTTGAAAAATCTATATACTTTTTTGAAAAATGACTTTTAAATGTTTCTAAATGTTTGTAAAATTATTTGCAAAAATTACGTTGGACTATAATTTTCAATATAGTTTGTAAAATCATTTTCAAATAAGTTTGATGAATACATACATCACACAAATTCTTTGTCAACTGAATATATGTATATATAAAATCGTAAACATAACTTGTAACTTCTTAAAACCCAACTCTTGTAAATACTAGATGCTTCCCCGTGTAAATATTTGTACCAATTTTTATCAAAAAACGTTTTGAAAAAAACCAAAAACATTTGCAAAACCTTAAAAAAATCCATAAAAATATTCAAAAGTTTGAAAATTACATCACAAAAATATTTTCTACATTGTGCATAACATTTGCCTTTTTCGGATTAAGATTGTTAATTGAACAAATCTAAGTAAAACCTGAAGATTGGAGCTTGGTTGGACCTTAATTCTACCTAATCACAGGAACCTTATAGGAACTGGAATTGAGATACTTCAGGTCTAGTTGACTTAATTCTTTGAGAATCATAAGACTTGGTTCAGTGTCATCTTGACTGCCTGAGTATTTTAGAGCATACACACGGCTCTCGTTGATAATGACCTAACTTGGACACCTGCACCCATCACTTGGCTTAACTCAGTTGGCGTGGTGAGGGGATTTTATTTGCTAGTATTAGATGCACACAATTTGAAACATTTGTCCTCGTCTAGGGAGGGAAGCACACCCCAACTCGTCTAGTAGCAGAGATGTCTAAAGATAGTACAGTGTGGGTTGCAATAATGCTTGAAAAGAGGGGTAGCCTACTAGCTCAAGAGAAAAAACTCTTTATTTAAATGTTGTTGTATATGGTATCTCCCAAAAAAATCCAAAAAGTGCACAAGCCTTATTAAAAATGAAATGCATGCTGGAGTGTACATATTTGTATAGTCAATAAGCAAGCATGCACTTGAAAGTCATATCATGTGAGCCTACAGCTGGGTGACATAGCAACACTGGTCAAGCATCCTAAGATAGGTAGCTACACTGGCTACGGTCCATTCTTCTATTCACCTCCTCTTTTTGAGCTTGTTGTCACTTGAACTTAGAAGGGAATACCATGCTCCTTGAGGAATGAGTTGCTGGATTGGGGAATCATTAGGTTGTCATATTGGGGAAGTCAGTCTCTTTGTCATTTCAGTTGGGAAGAGCCACCATCACATACACTATACAAGTCAGATTCATAGTCATAAGGGTTTACATATGAGTTGAAGTATTCTTATCTGGTTGTTGAGGAGACTTGAGCAAAGTTTTGAGATTCTTGAATGTTGTTGTGTTTCAAATCTGATTCCCGGTAAGGTTCCCACCTCACTAGAAATCCAAGGGTACGACTTAAGCTCCAAACTTTAGTTTTATGAATACATGTTTGAGAACTAAATTAAATCCTCTCTCTTTCTTTTTCTTTTCTTTGTTTTCATTTTCTGCGCTTATTGCATAAGTGTTTGCAAGAGACTAGCAATGGCAGGTATAGGAGGTTGATGAATCTCCATTTCATTACCTTTATTCTATCATTTTGGCCTTATAACCCTAAGGTAATGCATGTAAATAGCCCTACTTTGCATAAATTAACATTCATTCTTTGTTGTATAAATAATGTATAAAATATTTTTTTAATGCAAAAAATTTAAAATAAAGAAAATAAAAGAAAACAAATAAAATACTGAAGGTATTTTATGACCCTAAACCTCGACAGAAAGTTAAGAATTGAGTTGGTCGATAAGGATTAACGTAAGGGGAGATATGGGCCAAAAATTACCTAGAAACCTTACCCATTTATTTATTAATAAGTCCTTTTTGCTACCTATTTCATTCTTTATTATTTAATCATCAAATAATGAAGCTTTTATACATAGAATCTATAGAAAATTATATATAGAAAAATACAAAATTGATTTCATACACAAAATATACAATATACTTTTTATACTCTAAACAAAATCCCAAAATCCAAACTTCACAAACCCAAATCTCCTAAATAAAAACTCAAAATGAATGAAAATCACTTTAATTCTATATAACTTTTAATAAACTATTCAATGAAGGTAGTTTCATCTAATTTGGAGTTAGTATGTGAAAGTTAGATTTTGGACTCATATCGCACTACATACAAGAATAAAATATTCATTTTATTTATTATGTATTATTTTAATAAATTTATATTTTTATAATTTTGTAAATATTTTTTATATGTATATACATATTAAACCTAGAAAAAAACCACAAATGAAACATAAAATAAAATAAAATACAGAAATACATAGATGAATATACAATACCCATACCAATATAATAAATATACCTAATAATTTATGTATATGTTCCGCAATAGAAAAATATAATAAAAATATATTTATGTATACAACAATAAGTTATAAATATAGAAATTAATAAAGTAAAATGATAATATCAAAAATACAAAATAATAATCAAATAACCAAAACACAGGTAAATATACCTATAAGCAAAGCCTTAAAAAATTAACATGTAATAAATAAGCTCTGAAAAATAAATAAAAATCATAAAGAAATACATCAGAAAACATTAAACATTATTATTTTTTAAATTATATTTAATTAAATCATTTATTTTTTATTATATTTTTTAATAAATAATTCCAGGATAAATTTTTCTGGTTGGTCCACATGGACCACCTAGATCGCCCCACGAGTTGACCTAGGTCAACTCCTCTGACCTACACTGTAGACCCTGTCAAAACGGCTTTCTGACCCTACTTCTTGATATTCTTCTTAATGATACACTGCTCGAGAGCGAATTGACCCTTCATGAGATTTGTTCCCTGTTCATCCTAGATTCTCACCAAGCCTTCTCCTCGGGTTGATCTCCATCGATCCGCCCTAGATTTTGCCTCGAACATCACCTCATCGCATCATGTACATAAGCTTCTCCTTGATCTTTCTCCATTGTTCGAATCTTTTTTGACATGTTTTCTCTCCTCCTCTTTCTCTCAAAGGTTGAAGGAGGTGATAGCTCCTTTGCCTTGCATGTAGGTTGATCGAGGAAGCGGTGAAAAAATGTGTTCCAGTATAAAATATTGCCTATTTAGATTGGAAAATATCAAAAATTTTATAATATTTTTGCAAAATTCCAAAAAAAAATATTTTGAGTTATATAGTTATTTTACAACTCCAGAAACTAAAAACCCTAACAATAGAAAAAGTAAGTACATAAAAGTAAAAAAGCTCCAAAATCCACTATAAAAAGATTAAAAATTCCCAATAAAACCAAAATTATATTTTCTATCTCTTAGTTTTCTTTATATTATTATCTATCTATTAATATTTATTTGATGAAATTTGGACTTTATTTGCTATTTTTTAATCTTCATTTCAATTTCAACATAATATTTAATCCGTGATTTGAGATTTTTTTGAGTTTCAAATTCAATAAAAATTAGCAAAATGCTTAAAAAAATATAAAAATAGTAGAAAAATATTTTAAATCTAAAATCTTTTCAGTTCATATATTTTTACTATTTTCAGTTGTATTTATAGTTACATTAGCTTATATTGTATATATAGTCTTATATATCCTCTATTATATAATTAAAAGAAAAAGAAACTAAGAATGTGAAAATATAAAAAAATAAAAATATGAAAAATAATATCTATAAAAAATATAAAAACAAAAATATAAATAAATATAAAACAAAAAACCAACAAAAATAATAAAAAATAGACAAGGATTCCAAAATCATCTTTACACCTCATTTCTCAATCTATCCTTTATGTTGCTTGTTTTCGACCTCTACACAATACTTACACCTATACACATCTTTGTTGTCAAGTTTTAATAAATTTTAAATCCATACTTTATTTAATTGCTTGATTTATTTGTAGGTTAATTGTTTCTTGAATTGGGTTTTTGTGAATGGTCATTACACTGACTGGATTTCTCACCTTGTGAGATATCTAGACCCTCGTCAAAACTCGTTCAACAGGTCACTATGCATGCGACCATACTCTTTTGAGAAGCAAAGAGCTCGATCTAGATGCGCTTGTATGCATGAGTTGTCTCTTCAGACATGCATCTCTGATGAATCTCCATTTCATCACCTTTATTCTATCATTTTGGCCTTAAAAACCCTACTCATTGCATGTAAATACCCTTAGATTAGAAAAATTAACATTCATCCTTCATTGTATAAATTGTGTATAGAATACAGCTTTTAATGCCAAAATTATAGAATAAAGAAAAGAAAAGAAAAAGAATAAAATGCCAATGGTATTTTATGACCCTAAACCCCGAGACCTAGGCATCTTGATGACTAAGTCGATAAGGAATAAAGTAGTGGGATATAAGGGCCAAAAAAATCATAAAAATCCATTTTATTTAATTCATTACTTATTCATTAGTTAGACCTATTTTATTTTATACTTTTTTACCTCAAATAAATAAATTTTGAACATGAAAGTTGTAGATAATAATACATAGAAAAATACAAATTTGATTTCATATAGTAATAATATACAATGTAAAATTATACTCTGAATAAGATTCCAAAATTCTAATTTCCCAGACCAACATCTCCCAAATCAAAAATCAAAATGTATCAAAATCACCTTTAATTGTATATAACTTTTAATAAGCTATTTAATGATGGTGGTTTCATTTTTTGCATTTAATGTGTGAAAGTTAGGTTTTAGACCCCTAGTGTACAATATACCTGAATAAAATAATCATTTTATTTTTTATTTGTTATTTTTTATATAAATTTTATAAATTTATAAATTTTTGAATATTTTTATAATATATTTACATATAAAAATAAAATAAAATAATAAAGAAAAAATTAAAATAAAATACCTAAATAAAATACATTGATGAAATATCTATACTTATTCCCATATAATAAGTAAACCTATTTATTTAAGTAAAATACTACATCAAAAAATGTAATACAAATATATTTAAGTATCTAAAAATAAGTTATAAATATCTAAAATAATAAAATAAAAAATTTAAATCTAAATTACAAATTAAAAATAATATACTTAAAACATAGGTTAATATACCTATAAATTAACCATGAAAAGTAACTTGTAAATAATAAGCTATAAAAAATAAATAAAAATCGTAATAAAACACTAATGAAAATAATAAACTTTTTTTTTATTTCACAACTAAAATTCAATTAATTAATTAATTAATATTGATTTTACAAGCAATTTTCAACTATCTTTTTCATTGTTGGTCCACGTGGACCAACCACTTACTTCCATTCGTTGACAAAGGTCAGTTGTACAGTCTATTCCGCCCCTCTTCTGATAAACACTGTTCAACCTAACTCTCCAACTTCGTTGAATTTTAACGCATGATCCGTCAATAGAGGAGACTCGATGCCTTCATCAAAACTCTTCGCACTTCGATCTGTCATTTCTCTCACTCTTCGCCATCATCAACCGAATATCCCTTCATATGTAAACTCACGACCTAGCAGCCTTCTTGCCATGTTCTTAAATAATCCCTGGTCACTTTCTTTTGCTTTTTGGATTCGCCTTCGACCATTAGAACCATCAGGTCATTGCATGACCGGGTCGAAGATGGTGATAGCTCCTCCTCGGCTGACTTGAAGCATGCATGAGGTGACGAACGACCGAGTACTCGCTGCTCGAAGCTTTCTCTGGTGATGCCTTCTTCCATCCTTCTACATGTCACATCAAGGTTTAGGTTAGCTTTTATTTATCACTTTTTTTTCATGCATTTCAATTATGTCATTTAATTTGTGTTTATTCCAAAGTTGTAGCATAGGATTCCAACTTAGTGTTTGTTAGAGCTTAGAGCTCCAGCCACTGTCGAAACCACATGTGCCCCCCTGTGCTGACAACAATGTCACCTCAGTTCCTTCCCCTACCATTTCACAATCGCCTCGACCCATCCTGCCACAAAGACCTTACTTGATAAGGCCCTCCGTTGTTCCTCCACCACCCTTCGCCTGAACAACTCCATCCACCTCGCTCATCCTCGAATTCCACCAAATAATGGCCCATGAACCATCACCCGAGCCCCCCTTTTCTATAAGAATAGGTTCCTAGAGGTAAGAGACTCTTTCGAGGCGAATCGCGTCCAGGTGTTGGCTTTCATGTACCTTGATATTCATCAAATCACCAAGACCCCTCAGATGGGCCATGGACTCTCTTGGTGGTCTCAATTATTGAGGATCCTCTTCATTGAGCTATAGAGCCTCTCAGCAACCCGAATAAAACTGTGGATCGCGAAATTTAGATGGAAAAAGGGAAAACACCACCGTGTTCTTCCCTATTCTTCGGAATGGAGCCAAAACCATCCGATGGGGCTTTAGCCCCAAATTGTACAACAACCCTCAGATCCCAGGCCTCAATCACCATCAGATTAGAGGCTAGATCTGATCCCAGGCGTCCGATGGTGAAGCGGTATGGTGGAATCTCCTCCATTTGACGTGCTTAAATGAAGCATCTCCAACCTTCGGATCACGTATGATACGTGTAAATTTTACAGACAACCTTGACTTTGTCGTTTTATGTATTTAGTCTTGTATATCTAGTAGTGTAAATAAATATGAGAAAATGCATATAACCCCTTGTCTTTACTGCTTATTGCATTGGGGTCCGTGCCAGGACACCTCACGTGTAGTCCTACGTAAGGTGACCATTTTGCATAGTTACCCTCACAGGTAGTTGTATTTTGATCTATGCCAACAAATGTGAATATTAGTTTTATATTTTTGGTCTGAATTTAATTTAAATTACATTCATGCCTCTGTTAGATTTTGTGTGCTTTTCTTATTTATTTTTATTAGCATTTATGCTAAAAAAACTAAAAAAATAGTCTTAGATTCTTGGATGCTTGAGGTTTCACGTCATATTTGCATTTTAGGACTTTTTATTATTTATTGAAAATCATTAAGAGAATAAAAAGTCCTTGTCTATAGTAAAAAATTTCCAAAAAATATAAAATCATTTCTGAAAATTCCCAAAAAAACATATTTTGTTTCTTTATGTATTTTTAGTCTTTAAGCAAATCACTAGAAATATAAAAACAAACTCTTAAAAATTAAAAAACACCAAAATCCATAAAAAATTATAAAATTCCTAAAAACTCCAAAAATATTTTTTTCCTATTTTATAATTTTCTCGATATTATTACCTATATATTAAAGTTGATTAGAAAAATTTTGACTTAATTTTCTATTTTTAATTTCCATTTCATATTATATATTTTTTAATCCCTATTTTAGGATATTTTTGACTTTAAAGCATATAGAAATTAGTAAAATTCTATAAAAATCATAAAAATAGTAAAAAAATATATCTAAAACCCAAAAATATTAATTTCTTCAATTTTCCTTTATTTTTAGTTATATTTATAACCTTATTGTATATATATCTTTATATTATTATTATATATCTTTTATAAAAAGATAAGGAAATTTAAAAATCTAAAAATATAAAAAGAAATATACAATTTTAAAATTGAAAACAAATAATATAAAAAATTTAAAATGAAAAAAAATACAAAATTAAAAACCCACATAAAAATAGATAAAGAATCACAGAATCACTTTTGGGCATTAATTTGCCCGATCTATCAAGTTTGCTCCATGTGTTCGACATTCTACACTGCTTGCACTATATACATCTTTTGTCGAGTTAAATAAAATAAATTTTAACTCCATGACTTATTTTGCATTGCTTTATATATTTGTGGTTTAATTATTATTTGAAGTAGGATTTCGTGAGGGGTCACTACATCGATTGGATCTCTCGCCTTGTGAGATTTCTACTCACAAAATTGTCTTCAATAAATGGCGCCATTGTCGGGGTGCAACTGTGCATAGATTGGATTTGTTTGATTGTGTCTTTTTCGTCTATATTTGTACCATCATTTATTTTTTATTTATTTGATATCATTGTTGATCTGTCTAGTCACCGCTTTTTTGTTGACTTTGTTGCGATGGACCGCATGAAGGATATGGAAAAATCCTCAAGCGCATCATGGAAGCGTGAGTGTCGTATCGAATATGACAAAGAACGACTAGTCGTACTAGTTGTTCGGTGCAGCGGAATTTAAAAAATTTTCATGCGATGAAACCACATGATCCAAGAACGATTCTCGAATCGTTTCATCTATAACCACAACAAGTAGAAGGAATACCTCTTGAAGCATGGTTGATCGAGTCTCTATGAAAAGAGACCTCCTGTCTCAAATCCGATCCTCGGAGAAGAAGCTTGCGAGCGTGGGGATGAGTCACATGATCCTCGCAATCCAACAAGTTGATCCAATCACGGTGAACTCCTGATCTCGTCGTACGAGATCGATCGTATCCTTTGTGAGAGTAGGACTCCAAGAAGACGGAGAACCATAGAACATCGAAGCGGCAACGCGGTGGCAGGGGCGACCATGGCTATCTCCCACTAGCGTTTGGTGGACGACCACCAAGAAGAGGGAGAGAGGGGTGACGTGTGGAGAGATGAAAGAGAGAGAGAGAAGTGCTTCAAAAGCTTAGCCTTAGAGAGCATGGTATGCCTCTCAATTTATAGGGTTTTGGGATCCATGGATCTCAATCCATGGGACTCATAAAATCAATGGTTGAGATTGATTTATGATCAATCCAATGGTTCTGATTGTTGTTCTTAAAAGCTAACAACTTACGATTTAATTTAAATAAAATATATTTGACAAATCAAATATACATAAATCCTAAAATTAAACCAATCAAATAAGGAGACAAATTCCATGGAGATCTCAATCCCATTGAAATATAGGTGACGACCACTTATTTCCAAGTGGGCAATCTCATGAAATCTCATGAGATTGCATATCTCCATTAAATTCTCCATTATTTAATTCAACAACTTTTGTTGTGATTTATTCTTCAAAAGTAATTCATAATTAGTTTTGAGAATATTGCAATCTTGCCATTGGAAAAATGTGAATCACATTCACAACCCAAAACAAAATATAATTTACATTTTCAATTAATTAAACAATGTGTATCCAATAAACATTAATAATTAATCAACAAACATAAATTATAATTAGCTCTCTCTAATACATTATAAATCACATTTATAATATATTATGAATAATTGGATATTGCTATCCACATTATTCTTATCCACAATAATTAAATCACATTTAACTATATTGTTTAATTCCACATACATCATGATAGTTAAATCACATTTAATTATCAACTTCTCAATGCTTAGATCTATGGAATTATTCTTGAACCCTTCAAGAATAATGTGATTTCTCCTCAGATACTTGGAGATAAGGACAGGGAAATTGTATTGTTCCAGGTATAGTGACATGGATATTGAGATCACATCTCAAATCCAGACCCCATGGACCTCTCATAGATGCTTGCTTAAATCAAGGCCGTAAACCTAATCTTCTCATTGCATCTGAATCTTATTCAGATCAATGTCCAATTCATGGACCAAGATTAGGTTACTTCTCCACTGAGAGGAGTCACTAAAATCCAGATATGTTTCATCACTCCCTCGGAATGGAAGCGTCATGGTTATACAATCGTTTGTGATCAAATCACCCTCAGGTATTCCCAATACCTGTACATCCTGCATACTGGAAGACCTATGATCATTCTGAAGATATAGATCATTTTTACACTGTCATCTTCATTGTATGATCACTAAGTTTCTCAATCTTGGTCCTTGGGATTTGGAATAGATCATACGCTTTCACAAAGCATATATCTTACCTTCAAATTCTTGTTATGCTTCCAAAGCATGACGACCATGCATGGAATTTGATCAGTCCCAATACCTCATGAGTGTGCTCATGTCTCTCGGTTCACAAGTGAACCTGTATGATCCCTTTGAGAGATCGTATTACTCATATGCCCTTATATGCACACCAGCTCGCCGGTGTATAGACCTTGGTTAGGTCATCAACCTATTGGTCTGCCAAATGTACACACTCAGACATATAGCAATACATCTGTCTTTGGTCAGAGAATGTTTTCCTATGATGTGACAGTATTCATCATAGGTATTTGGTTATCTTGATCTCGTTAAGTCAACCCATTGACTCAACTAATCTGATACCTCTGAATCACTATTCCCTTGTAGAGGACCTGCATCAAGAGGTCGATCAGATACCAGCCTAATGAGAAAGGATTGCCATCTCCTACTCAGGCTGGAGATCATCACTTGACAATCATTTGATGATGCTTGATGAGTCTTCTATCTAACTCCTTAGATATTCATCCAAGCATCAGCCTCTATGATCCAATCAATGAATCAACAGCTGTATGATTATCAAGTTGGCCATGGTACATAACCCTTATTGTACAGAGGGACCTTATAGTGCATTCATTCAATCTCAGAAAGGGAGTGAAACATAATCAAGAACTTTTATTGATAAATCATTTATTACAATAACATTTATTGTAGGAATGGTTTGCCTCGGGCTCACATTGCTAACAATCTCCCACTAGCCCTCAGAACCATTCAGAAACAATCCTTAAACCCATAATCATTAAATGCTGGTCGAAAACCTTCTATGTCAGAGGTTTGGTAAGAGGATCAGCAACGTTGTCGGCACAGGCCACCTTGGTGATGATGATATCACCACAGTTTTGAATCTCCCTAATGATGTGGCATTTCCTTTCTACATGCTTGCTCTTCTGATGCCATCTGGGTTCCTTTGCCTGGGCAGTGGCTCCCGTGTTATCACAGAGCAGCGGGATGGGAGTATTAGAGGAAACTACGCCAAGCTCCAGGACGAACTTGCGCAACCACACCGCCTCCTTTGCAGCATCCGATGCAACAATGTACTTGGCTTCTGTTGTTGAATCCGTTGTACTATCTTGCTTCTTGCTTCTCCATCTCACATCACCACCATTCAACATGAATACAAACTCTGATGTCGACTTTTGATCATCAATAACCAATCGGAAGCCAGAATCTGTATATCTCAAGACTTGGAGATCACCATCTCCATAGATCAAGAAGTAATCTTGCGTCCGTCTTAGATATTTGAATATGTTCTTACTGCATTCCAGTGTTGTTCTCCATAGCCGGATTGGTAACGACTTACCACTCCCACTGCATGACAGATATCTGGCCTAATACACATCATGGCATACATTAAGCTTCCTACATCTGATGCATAAGGGCATCCAGCCATGGCTTTCTTTTCCTCAACAGTTTAAGGAGCCATTCCTTTAGACAGGTGGATACCATGTCTTAAGGGTTGGAATCCTTTCTTAGAACTATCCATACGGAATCGTTCAAGAATCTTCTTGATGTACCCATGTTGTGATAATCCCAATATCCTCTTCTCTCAGTTTCTGAACAACTTTAGGCCTAAGATGTAAGAGGCTTCTCCAAGATCTTTCATCTCAAAGGTATGGGATAGCCAAATCTTCACACTGGTCATCATCCCTGTATCATTCCAAATGATAAGGATGTCATCTACATAAAGCACGATGAACACAATGGCGCTCCCACTAAGCTTCTTGTACACACAAGGTTCATCAGGATTTTGCACAAAATCATAACTCTTTATGGTTTCGTCAAATCTGATGTTCCAGCTACGAGAATCTTGTTTGAGCCCATAGATGGATTTTTTCCGCTTGCATACTTTGCCATCCTCAGTTATGAAGCCCTGGGGATGCTCCATATAGATATCCTCCTTGAGGTATTGATTGAGGAAAGCCGTCTTGACGTCCATCTGCCAGATGTCGTAGTCATGATATGCAGCTATAGCTAGCACTGTCCTAATGGATTTAAGCAAAGCCACATGAGAGAATGTCTCATCGTAGTCGATGCCGTCTCTCTGTTTGTAGCCCTTGGCTACGAGTCGTCCCTTGAAAGTCTCTACTTTCCCATCAGGTCCCCTCTTTCTCTTGAAGATCCATTTATACCCAATGGGTTTTACCCCTTTAAGTGGATCCTCTAGGGTCCATACACCATTCTTATGCATGGAGTCAATTTCTGACTTCATTGCTAGCATCCATCTATCCATGTCATGATCCGCGAGTGCTTCATCAAATGAAGTAGGATCATTGTCAGTTTCACTTGACACATGGGATCCATACCTTTCAGGTGGTGCAACCACCCTCGAACTCCTTCGAAGAGGTATGTGTGTTTCATCTTTATTTACTTCTTCAGTTTCTAGTCTAGGAAGCTTAGAATCCTCAGGGGATTCCATGAGTTCCTCTACTTCACTTTTGTCTTGACCTTTAAGGAAATCATCCTCCAGAAATTTCACATCTCTAGAGACAAAAACCTTTTTGGGTCTCAGGGTCATAGAGCTGGTATCCAATACCATCTTTAACATACCCAATGAAGTAACACTTACGAGTGCGAGATTCTTGCTTACTTGTGTCCACGTTCTTCGCATGAACCAAGCAACCCCAAATCCTCAAGTTATTAACACTAGGTTTGGTTCCATACCAGAGCTCATGAGGAGTCTTATGTATAGATTTGCTAGGAATCTTATTCAGGATATATATTACAGTCTCTACTGCATATCCCCAGAAACTAAGTGGTAAATGTGCTTTGCTCATCATTGAACGAACCATATCCATGATGGTCTTGTTGCGTCTTTCAGCAACACCATTAAGTTGGGGAGTTCCAGAAGTAGTGAGATTGGAGACAATTCTATTCTGTTTAAGGTATTCCTTGAATTCATCTAAGAGGTACTCGCCACCTTAATCAGATCGAATTTGTTTAATCTTCCTATCAGTTTGGTTCTCAACGAAAGCCTTGAATTCTTTGAACTTTTCAAAGGTTTCAGATTTATGATGTAATAGGAAGACAACCCCGTATCGTGAATGGTCATCAATAAACATTAAAAAATATCGATATCCATTTCGAGTCGCGGTACTGAAGGTACCACATACATCGGTATGTATTAGGTCAATAATACCTTCGCATCTTGTAACCTTGTTACGGAAAGGCATCCTAGTCATTTTACCTCAAATACAATGTTCATAGGTAGGTAAAGATTGAACCTATATAAAATCTAAAGGTCCTTCCTTTATCAATCTATTAATCCTATCAATAGATAAATGACCAAGCCTTTGATGCCAAATCATATTTGAATGATTTTTATTATCCCTTGATCTTTTAGGGTTTTTATTAGTGTTTTGTAACATTCATGACATGTTCATTAATGCACAATTCATAGAGTCCACCATAAGTCAAAATACCTTCTGTAATATATTTATCATAATGATTTATGACTAATTTATTACAGAAAAGGAATGAATATCCACTTCTAACTATCTTAGATACAGATATCAAATTCCTCCTGACTTCAGGTATATAATGACACTCTTTAAGTACTAGGACTCTACCACTAGATAATGATAGCCGACAAGTCCCAACGACAACTGCTGCAACACTTGCATCAGATCTCATCTGGATGACTATCTCCCCTTCTTCAAGTTTTCTAGTTTCCTGAAACAAATGCATTAAATTGCATACATGAACAGAAGCACCGGAATCAACAACCCAACTTCCTTCTCGTCCAACGAGAAAACTGGTTTCAATAATAAAAGTAGATTTCATACCTGCTAGGGCTTTACCTTTGTTGACCGACTTCAGGTAATCCGGACAATTATGCCTCCAGTGCCCTGGCTTCTTGCAGTGGTGACACATGTCAGTTTTCTTCAATGCTATTAAGGTGGATGCAGTGGAAGATGAGCCAACACCTTGTCCCTTCTTCTTTCTCTTTTGGGCCGGGCCCTTCCGAGAACCTTGCTTCCGACCGCGCTTCCCTCTGACCTGTGCAACCATTGCACTGCCAGCGGGACCATCTTTCTTCATTACGTCTTCTGCAGACTTTAATACAGCAAGAAGTCCAACGTTTGTCAATTCCAGTTTGTTTATGTAGAATGAAACCACAAAGTTGTTAAAAGACTTGGGCAAAGACAGCAGAATGCAATCAGATTGCATGTCCTCATCCATGGTTGCCCCAAGAGTTTCTTGCTCTAACAAGTACCCAAACATTTTGAGTACATGTTCATGGACCGAAGTTCCTTCCTGCATCTTGTAGCGAATGAGTTCTTTCATAACATTGTATTGCTGGATGCGGTTAATGTCACCTAACATATCTTTCAAATTGTGCATTATTTCCTGGCAAGTGCTCATCTCCACATGTTGTTTCTGAAAAACATTGGAGAGAGAACCCAAAATATAGCATCTAGCAAAGACATGATCTTCATCATACTTGTCATTGTATGCTTTTTCTTCCTTTTATTTAGGGTTTTCATGCTTGTCTTCTGAGAGCACATAATTTATGCACTCAGCTGAGTGTACAAGCTCCAAATTACGGATCCAATCCGAGTAATTTGGTCCGGTCAACTGGTTGACCTCCAGAAGCCTGCTTAGTGGGTTCATGGACTTCATTTTCTGAAATTAAGAATGCACTATATTAGAACATATAATCATACATTCAATTTATGATATTTGATTAAGACATTTTAAATCAAATTAGTCTTGCTCTATCAACTACGAAAGTTTATTCCCTTAATCACTTTCAGTGTAAGAGATATACTTACTGCTATATCTCAAGCAAGAACTGGGATCTCCTCTTTATCTTGTCATATCCCAATAATATGAGAACCTATGACTCCAAAAAAGAGAAGCGAGAACACATTTCGCCTTGCAAGTCCAACTTGCATTTCCCAATTCGGTCTTTAATACCCGGTCCCACCACCCTAAGGTGATATTGACCCGTCATTAATTGAACCAACTGTCAACAAGAATACAACTCGCTATGCGCAATCAAATATTGCCCCAATAATATGAGGACCCGATATTGGGGTCACTACGCATACGTCCTTACTCTTTCGAGAAGCGACGAGCCCGATCCAAATGGATCATATGTAGGATCTGTCACTTCGGACATGCGTCACCTACATATAATATCTAGCGACGAAACCCTTCGCCTTGACAGGAGACCATGGATGTCACTTGTGTGATCCTCCATATCATATTCAATTTTTTAAATCATTATGAATCATATTCATGTATTTAATTCTTCCAAGGGAATCAACAACTCTATTCATAATAGAGTGTTTTAATTGGACATAGTTAACTGAATCATATTAAATTAATTTTCAATCCAATTCAATTAACAAACTTGATTGTTTTACTTGAATATATATGGTATTATTCTCAAAGTACGTATTAATTTGAATTTTAATAATTAGAAAATACATCTCGATTACTTCAGCATTATCAAGTTCCTACCCGCTGTCATGGCCAGTGCCGACGAGAGTGGGACAGACCACATACGTTGCAACCCGCTACCCCAATGATCTCCGACTAAACACCATATCCGCCTCGGGAAAGGATAATGCCAAATAGATCAATTTGTACTTGAGATAATCATCGGTTCTTCAACCGAAATTATATCGTATAGTAATAATCAAAACATTTTTTATTACAAGGAAATTTGCTAGACAAATTCCCAATCCTATTCAAGCAAGGAGTTTGATGATTGTGTTTCCAATTATGATCTAGATAAAATCTAATCAATTTATTGTTGAGGCCAAGTCAGTTAAGGAAATAATCATCTTACAATATTTCTCAAATATTTTCTATAATTATTTCTTGAAATTAACAATTAATTTCATTAACTGACAGTCACATGGTTCTTGATTAGGACTGTAATTTCAGCAGTGACCCCTACTTGCTAAAATTAGCATATCTCAATCAATTTAAATCCAAATTAGACAAAATCAAATTTCAAACATTGCTAATTTGATATAGAACCTAAGTGATATTTCACACATTTCTAGGCAGATCAATGCAATAATTAACTCATTAATCATGTTAAGATTTGCAGTTCTCGCAACAGTGCATACAAGTTCATTAAAACAACCATATCTCGAGCAAACGGAATCCAAATTATGTAAACTCAGATCCTATGATTTCCTTATTTAATGGAGAACAAAAATCAAGTCTTAATTAGTGTTTAAACAATTTAAACAGGGCCGATTTTATTCACTAAACAGAAGTGTGAAAAACAAATGCGACAAAATCTTTCGCGACCTCTACGAACCCAAGTCGTCCTAGGTTTGCGGATCGTATCCAAGACCTTCGACCTAAGGATCTGATACCACTTGAAGGATATGGAAAAATCCTCAAGTGCATCACGGAAGCATGAGCGTTGTATCGAATGCGACGAAGAACGACTAGTCGTACTAGTTGTTCGGTGCAGCGGAATTTAAAATATTTTCATGCGATGAAACCACATGATCCAAGAACGATTCTCCGATCGTTTCATCTATAACAAATACAAGTAGAAGGAATACCTCTTGAAGCATGGTTGATCGAGTCTCTACGAAAAGAGACCTCCTATCTCAAGTCCGATCCTCGGAGAAGAAGCCTGCGAGCACGGGGATGAGTCGCGTGATCCTCGCAATCCAACAAGTTGATCCAAGCACGGTGAACTCCTGATCTCATCGTACGAGATCGATCGTCTCCTTCACGAGTGTAGAACTCTAAGAAGACGGAGAATCGTAGAACGTCGAAGCGGCAGCGCGGTGGCAGAGGCAACGATGGCTATCTCCCACTAGGGTTTGGTGGACGGCCACCAAGAAGAGGGAGAGGGGGGTGACGTGTGGAGAGAAGAAAGAGAGAGAGAAGTGCTTCAAAAGCTTAGTCCTAGAGATCATGGTATGCCTCTCTATTTATAGGGTTTTGGGATCCATGGATCTCAATCGATGGGACTCATAAAATCATTGGTTGAGATTGATTTATGATCAATCCAATGGTCAAGATTGTTGTTGGTAAAAGCCAACAACTTATGATTTATTTAGATCAAATATATTTGACAAATCAAATATACATCAATCCTAAAATTAAACCAATCAAATAAGGAGACAAATTCCATGGAGATCTCAATCCCATTGGAAAATAGTGGACGACCACTTATTTCCAAGTGGGGCAATCTCATGAAATCTCATGAGATTGCATATCTCCATGAAATTCTCCATTATTTAATTAAACAACTTTTGTTATGATTTATTCTTCAAAAATAATTCATAATTAGTTTTGAGAATATTGCAATCTTGCCATTGGAAATATGTGAATCACATTCACAACCCAAAACAAAATATAATTTACATTTTTAATTAATTAAACAATGTGTATCCAATACACATTAATAATTAATCAACAAACATAAATTTTAATTAGCTCTCTCTAATACATTATAAATCACAATTATAATATATTTTGAATAATTGGATATTTCTATCCACATTATTCTTATCCACAATATATAAATCGCATTTAACTATATTGAATAATTTCACATACATCATGATAATTAAATCACATTTAATTATCAACTTCTCAATGCTTAGATCTATGGAATTATTCTTGAACCCTCCAAGAAAAATGTGATTTCTCCTTAGATACTTGGAGATAAGGACATGGCGATTGTATTGTTCCACATATAGTGACTTGGATATTGAGATCACATCTCAAATCCAGATCCCATGGACCTCTCATAGATGCTTTATTAAATCAAGGATGTAAACCTAATCTTCTCATTGCATCTGAATCTCATTCGGATCAATGTCCAATTCATGGACCAAGATTAGGTTACTTCTCTACTGAGAGGAGCCACTAAAATCCAGACCTGTTTCATCACTCCCTCGGAATGGAAGAGTCATGTTTATACAATCGTTTATGATCAAATCACCCTCAAGTATTCCCAATACCTGTACATCCTGCATACTGGAAGACCTATGATCATCCTGAAGATATAGATCATTTTTACATTGTCATCTTCATGGTATGATCACTAAGTTTTTCAATCTTGGTTCTTGGGATTTGGCATAGATCATATGCTTTCATAAAGCATATACCTTACCTTCAAATTCATGTCATGCTTCCAAAGCATGACGACCGTGCATGGAATTTGATCAGTCCCAATACCTCATGAGTGAGCTCATGTCTCCTGGTTCACAAGTGAACATGTATGATCCCTTTGAGAGATCGCATTACTCATATGCCCTTATATGCACATCAGCTCGCCAGTGTATAGACCTTGGTTAGGTCATCAACCTATTGGTCTGCCAAATGTACACACTCAGACATATAGCAATACTTCTGTCTTTGGTCAGAGGATGTTTGCCTATGATGTGATAGTATTCATCACAGGTCTTTGGTTATCTCGATCTCGTTAAGTCAATCCATTAAATCAACTAATCTGATACCTCCGAATCACTATTCCCATGTAGAGGACCTGCATCAAGAGGTCGATTAGATATCAGCCTAATGAGAAAGGATTGCCATCTCCTATTCAGGCTGGAGATCATCACTTGACAATCATTCGATGATGCTTGATTAGTCCTCTATCTAACTCCTTAGATATTCATCCAAGCATCAGCCTCTATGATTCAATCAATGAATCAACAACTGTATGATTATCAAGTTGGCCATGGTACATAACCCTTATTGTACAGAGGGACCTTATACTGCATTCATTCATTCAATCTCAGAAAGGGGATGAAACATAATCAATAAGTTTTATTGATAAATCATTTATTACAATAACATTTATTGTAGGAATGGTTCGCCTCGGGCTCACATTGCTAACACCGTAGACCGAGGAGGATCACCTAAGTGAGTCTGTACAGCCTTGGGAAGCAGAGTCAGCTATTCAACCCTAGCCGGTAGAAGAGAGCATCAAGGAATACTTAGAAGATTTTGGGAGACAGCTTCACGCTATATTTTTATTTTATTTATTTATTTGTGTAATTTAAGTAAGAGAGAGACTATTTATTGTAATAACTTGGACTCTCCGGACTGCCACACTTCACGAGGTCTAGTGCCCGAGGGATTGTTCTCTTGGGGGCCTCATCAGTTTTGTTGCATTTTTCACCTTATTTCATTTGTTCGTCGAGTTTTTAATTTTCTTTATTTTGTGTGATTGAGTCCTAGTTGTAGGTCCAAACACTTAATTATCATTGCATGTACCTATAGTGCTTGTTTGGACTTACTCAAATTTTGAATTGTTTTTTCTTGGATTTGAGACTGTGTGCCGTGAGAGGTCGTATGCAACACTTGCAGCACCCGTTGTGGTGGGCACCGGTCGACATCAAAGACCAAACCTTGGTCTAACTTCTTGAGACTTAGCATATTGTTCTTCACAATAATAGCAATTTCTCATATAGGGTGATTTCATTGGCTTGCATTTGCATATAGCATAGGTTTCAATTCTACATAGCATCCTTGCATGTTGAGAGCTGGAGGCAAGGCAAGCATTTATGCTTTAGTATTCAACATCGATTTACCGCTTGCATTGCTTTTCTGAATCTCTCCCTCTGATTTGATAACCTAGGATGGCTAAAAGAACTTGACTCCTCGTTAGGCACATACATTTTCATTAAAAATCCAAAAAAAGTGGTAACAATAGAATTGGGACTTCTAAAACTACTCGAACCTAAAATCAACCAAAAAGAAAATCATTGTCTTGGGGCGAGTAATCTCCTCATTGTTTTCACATTTACTTGCTCATGTACACACTAAGGTTAGTGCCGGAATTCCATAAGACAACATAAGTGTTTGTACAACTTTGTTCTTATCACTAACTCTAAAATCGACATGATAAAAGATCACATTTCGGGGTCCTCAAAGAGTGGAGTAGGTAAACGAAGGGTGTGTTTTCTTTTGTGTGAGTTTGTCTGTTATTGTTTATGTATATAAACATTTCTTTTGCGCATTTGTGCTTATTCTCGTTTCTCTTGATTTGACCATCGTGCTCTCCTGATCATTTTTCTTTTATTTTGAGATGGACGACTGGAGTGCATTTTATATAGACTTTAAGGATCCCTCATACCCTCCAGTCGGTCCACCTCCATTTTTCCAGGAGGACTTTGCTCCTGACTTTTGTACATATCCGCCTCAGCCATAGTTTCAGACCTCAGATCTTTACCCACTACTGACCAGAGACTTGCATCTAATGTGACTTCTCCTATACCCCAAGGACTATGACCTCGATGAGATGATCAGATATTTTTGTTGCTTGTTGGATTCTACTAAGACCCGAGAATTCCTCTCCTAGGAGGAAGACTCGAAAATCATAGACCATGGAGTTTCCTCTACTAGTACTTAGCAATGTATTGATGACATCCGCGGGATTTACATGATTGACACCTTAGAGTGGATGACAGATTTGGATGAGACTAATAAGGCCGAATTCGATTTGATTGCTTTTTAAGGAATTTGGGCCCTTTGATGATATTGATGATATAGTTGAGACTTTAGAGGACGAACATGACTCGACTACTTCTAGAGATGAGTTTGTTCCTTTTAGTTTTGACCTAGGAGAGACTTACCACGCTAAACTTTACTATACTTCTTCCAATGATGAGTTCGAGACTTTTCACTTTGATGACATATGTGCGACACCCAAGGACAGACCTAGCCACACTACTTCCACTGACCCGTCTGTGCCTTCTCACCCTGGGACTACTAGGGATACCTTCCAAGTCAACCCTAATCGGTTTGTGTCAACTGAGGACCCCTATGTAGACCTACACCTTGTCAGATCCATTCCTCAGCGGTCTCGTAAGAAGGTTCGCTTTCTACCTTCTTGACCTTTCTTTATACATCCTCTTGTATATTAACTTTCGTTTATCTCCTTCCATCCATCGTTTTGCTCATCTGCCCCATTCTCCTGTGTGTCATGCTTAGGATGCACTTTGTCCTAAGTTTCGGGGGTGGGGGAGGGAGTACGAGCCGAGTGTTCTTTCTTCATTCTGTTTCATCACTCTTGTCATTATCTATACTTAGGGCTCTTTTACTCTAAGTATAGGGGGAGTGATGTGTACATTCTCTTTGATCGCTTCTTGTATCTTCATCTTTCTTTTCTTCTTATCGTTTTCATTTTTCTTTTTCTACCAAAAACGTGTCGCCCCTTTTTGTCAGTCTTCTATACTTAGGACATACCTTGTCCTATGTATAGGGGATGTACACCTCGATTTCTTTCATTCTTTGATCCTATCCACTGTCTCCTCTCCTTATCTATACTTAGGGATATCTTACCATAAGTATAGGGGGAGACAATCTGAGTACGATGTGTTCATTCTCACCATTGACCCTCCCTACTTTGTTTATAGTTTGCTATACTTAGGATTAGTTGATCCTATGTATAGGGGGGACAGTCGACTTCTCTTTCATTTAATTTATCATTTATTCCTTTATTCTTTAGGCTTTTGTATACTTAGTACGAGTTATGTCTTCTCTTTTTTCTGTGATCTATGAGGTCATAACACAAGCTAAGTACAAGGGTGTCATATATACGCATTGTATACTTAACTACAACTCGTACTTTCATATTTTCAATAAGTACAGCTAAAATAATGTATAAAATATACTATAAAATTCATTAGAATCACTTGATAAAAGATGCTTATTATTCCTCAAATTCTTTTTTATTTGTTGATTAATAAATCAGGTAAAAATATTTTCTGCTAAGTGTTTGAAAAATAGCTTTAAAATCTGTTTGAAAAAACATTTGAAAACTATTTGGAAAAACTTTTGTTAAATATTTTCAATCTTTGTAAAATTGTTTGGTTTGTAAAAATTTCTTTTCTTTATGTGAAATAAACTTTTTGAAAACCTATTTGCAAATAGTTTTGAAAGTAGTTGCAAAAATATTTTAAAATATAGATATATATATATAGTTTGAAAAATCTTTGCAAAATGATTTTTAAATGTTTGTAAATGTTTGCAAAAATTATTTTTAAAAATTATTTTGGACTATATTTTCATAATTGTTTGAAAAATCATTGTCAAATAAGTTTGAGGAATGTATACATCACACTAAAATTGTTTATTAACTGTACATATATATCTATAAAAATGATCACTTATCCCTTGTAAATTCTTAAAAACCCAACTCTTGTAAATATAAGATGCACCCCCATGTAAATATGTGTACCTATTTTTATTCAAAATCTTTTGTTTTCAGAAAAACACAAAAGCATTTGAAAAACCAAAAATACCAACATCATTTGCAAAAACTTTTTGAAAAAAATAAAAAAATTGCATTTGCATCGTCTTTTTAAAAAATCCATAAAAAGTTCAAAATTTTGAAAACTACATAACAAAAAGATTTTTTCTGCATTGTACATAGCATTTGCATAGCATTCGCATTTTTCAGATTGAGTTTCATTATTGAACTTGTCTAAGTAAAATCCGAAGATTGGATCTTAGTTGGACCTTAAATCTGCCTAATCACAAGAACCTTATATGAACCGTAATTGAAGTAATTCAAGTCTAGTTGACTTAATTCTATGAGGATTGTGAGACTTGGTTCAATAGATTCTTGATGGCCTAAGTAGAGTATTTCGAAGCACACGCAGGACTCTTGTTGATAATGACCTAACTTGGACACCTGCACCTTTCACTTGGCTCAACTCAGTTGGTGTGGTGAGGGGATTGGATTTTCTTGTATGAGACGCACACAAGTGGAAACATTTGTCCTCTTCAAGGGAGGGAAGAGCACCCCATCCCGTCCAGTAGCAGAGACATCTAAGGATAGAGAGTGTGGGTTGCAATAATGCTTCAAAATAGGGATAGTCTACTAGCTCAAGAGGGAAAACTCCTTATGTATATGCTGTTGTATATAGTATTTCAGAAAAAAAACTCCAAAAAAAGTGGACATGCCTAAAGGCCTGCCGGAGTGTACATATTTGTATTGTCAATAAGCAAGCTTGGTCTTTAAAGTCATATCATGTGAGCCTGTAGCTGGATGACTTAACTACACTAGTCATGCGTCCTAGGATAGGCAGCTACACCGGCTACTGTCCATTCTTCTCTTCACCCCCTCCTCTTGAGATGGTTGTCACTTGAACTTAGAAGGGAATACCCCGCTCCTTGAGGAAAAGTTGCTGGATTGAGGAACCATTGGGTTGTCATGCTGGAGAGGTCAGTCTCTTTATCAATTTAGTTGGGGAGAGCCATTATCACATACACTGTACGAGTCAAATTCACAGTCATACGGGATTGCGTAAGAGTTGAAGTATCTGACCTGGCTATTGAGGATACTTGAGCAGTGTTTTGGGATTCTCGGAAGTTGTTGTGTTTCAAATTCGCTTCCCAATAAGGTTCCGCCTGCAATAAAATTCCGAAGGTCCGACATAAGCTCCAAACTTTGATTTTGTGAAGACAAGTTTGAAAATTAAATTCAATCCACTTTCTTTATCTTTCTTTTCATTGTTTTTCATTTTATGCACTTTATTGCATAAATGTTTACTTGGGAATGGCAAAGGCAAGTATAGGAGGGTGATGAATCTCCATGTCATCACCTTTATTCTATCATTTTGGCCTTAAAACCCTAGTTATTGCATGTAAATACCGTTAAATTGCATAAATTAACATTCATGCTTTATTGTATAAACTATGTATAAGGTACTATTTTTAATGCCAAAATTATAGAATAAAGAAAAAAAGAAAAAGAATAAAATGCCAAAGGTATTTTATGACCATAAACCTCGAGACCGAGGCATCTTGATGACTAGGTCGATAAGAAATAAAGTAGGGGGAGATAAGGTCAAAAATACCTTAAAAATCCATTTTATTAAATTCATTATTTATTCATTTTTGGGACCTATTTTATTTTCTAGTTTTTGTAACTCAAATAAATAAACTTCGAACAAGAAAGTTGTAGATAATAGTACATAAAAAATTACAAAATTGATTTAATAGTGAAATAATATACAATGTAAAAGTTATACTCTGAATAATATTACAAATTCCAACTTCCCAGACCCATATCTCACAAAAAAACTTAAAATGTATAAAATCACCTTTAATTGTCTATAACTTTTAATAAGCTATTTAATGAAGTAGGTTTCATTTTTTTGGAGTTAAGGTGTGAAAGTTAGGTTTTAGACCCCTAGTGTACAATATTTTGAATAAAATAATCATTTTATTTATTATTTTTTGTTTTTATAGCTTTATACTTTTTATAATTTTGTGAATATTATTTACAACATATGTACATATTAAAAGTCAAATAAAACCATAAAGAAAATATTAAAATAAAATACCTAAATAAAATACATAGATTAAATACCAATACTTATACCTATATAATTAGTAAACCTATTTATTAGGTGTAAATATTAAATTACAAATATGTAATAAAAATATATTTAAGTATATAAAAATAAGTTATAAATATATAAAAATTATAGAAAAAATATAAAATCAAAATAACAAACGAAAAAAATACTTAAAACAAGGTAAATATACGTATAAATTAACCCTAAAAACTAACTTGTAAATAATAAGCTCTAAAAAATAAAAACCATAATAAAACACTATTGAAAATAATAAACATTTTTTATTTTATAACTAAAATTAAATTAATCCATTTATTAATTAATTTTGAGTATACAATCAATTTTCAACTATCTTTTTCATGGTTGGTCCACGTGGACCAACCAGGGACTTCCCAACGTTGACCTAGGTCAACTATACATCCTACTTCGCCACCCCTCTTCTTACAAACACTGTTTAGCCAAACTCTCCAACTTCACTGAATTTTAATGCATGATCCGTTGATAGAGGAGACTTGATGCCATCATCAAATTCCTTTACCCTTCGATATGTCATTTCACCCAGTCTTTTCCATCATAAACTGAAGATCCCTTCGTCCGTAATCTCTTGACCTAGCAGCCCCCTTGCCCTGTTCTTAAAAAGACCTGGTCATCTTCTTTTGCTTTTTGGATATGCCTTCGGCCATTAGAACCCTCAGGTCATTGCACGACCGGGTTGAGGATGGTGACAACTCCTCCTCACTTGACTTGCCGCATGCATGAGGTGACGAACGACCAAGCCCCATCGCTCAAAGCTTGCTTTGGTCACGCCATCTCAGGTCCTTCTAGAGGAGAGTCGAAGCTTCGATTAGTTTTTATTTATCACATTTCTTTCACGTATTTCTATTCGATCATTTACTTTGTGCTTAATCCATAGCTGTAGTGTAGGATTCCATCTTAGAGTTCATAGGATCTTAGAGCTCTGCCCACTGTCGAAACCACCTGTACCCCCCTATGCTGACACCAAAATCACCTCAGTTCCTTTCCCTACCATTTAACAATCGCCTCGACCCATCCTACCACATGGACCTTCCTCGATCCAACCCTCCAGTGTTCCTCCGCCACCCTTCACCTAAACACCTCTGTTCACCTCGTACATCCTCAGATTCCACCAAATAATGGCCCAAGAACCTTCACAGGAGCCCCCTTTTTCTATCAGAATAGGTTCTTGGAGGTAAGAGCTTATTACGAGGAGAATCGTGTCCAGGTGTTGGCTTTTAGGTACCCTGGTCGTCATCGACTCATTGGAACCCCTCCGATGGACTCTCTGGGTTGTATCAATCGCTGCATGATGAATCCACGATTCATCATATCAATATATTGATCTTAGAAAAATCCTTGAGTAAAATCTCTAATAAATGTCCATAAACTCAATAAATCAATAAAATTGACTTTGTATATAAAATACGCTTATTATTGTATATTATATTATACAAAATAAATTAACAATAAGAAGCTGTAAAATAATGGACTATTTCACATGTAAATGGCCCAAAACTTCATGTATTTTTAATAATTTCATTTCAACTCCTTTTAGGTTAATTCTTTACCAAACTTGTTTAATATATTTTATAGAACATACAAAATAAATTTCACCTCAAATAAATACTCCTAGATCTCAAAAAGAAAAAGCTGTAAAGTCCAACTTCCTGGCCAAATTCCCGCTCTGTATGAATTCCAAATTCACTGAACTCCCTATTAAAGTTTAAGATAGAAAATTATCTATCCAATGAAAGTAGTTTCATCAAAATCGGAGCTTGTTTGCAAAATTTGAGTTATGGGACTTAGGTGTACATTGTATATAGTGTAAATATTCTTTCTTTATTCGTTTTTTATTTACTTTTCTTAATTAATAAAAATTCCAAAATAAATACATTTTTTGTTTTATTTTATTTCATTTCTAGAATTTTATTTTATTTTTATGTTGTAAATATCTTTTATTAAAAATACAAGAAAATTAAAATTAGAAAGATAAAAAACATGTACATATTGTTTGTTTTATTTTGTAAATTCTCCATTCTCTTTGTTTTATTTTCTTTTTTAGTAGCCAACTTCTAATTTTTTTTATTTTTATTTTCTCTACTCTAACGTCTCATTCTGTCATCAACTTTCATTCAACTCCATCTTCTAGTAACCTCCCATTCCAGTCCACCTCATCCACCTTCATTTTTCTCCAACTTCCCATTCTTCTTCTTTATATTCATCTCCTCATCCTCATTTTTACCCATACGTCATTCTTATAGAAAAAAGGAGAGAGCTCATTGAGGTCGAACGGCGACAGCGTTCCACCACGATACGAAGCGACGACCTCCTTTCAGGTGAGATCCGTGGAACTCCATATTGCGTCGTAGTTTCCTCTAGGCCCCTATGTAGCCTTGCATGCTCTGCCACATGCTCGAGGCTATGACAAGAGTTCCAACATAGCTGCTCCGCGCTCCGGCGAAGATTGAGGTAAGTTTTCTATCTTCTTCTCATTTTTTTATTATCTAACATTTTTTTGTCTTAGTCATCTTCATTTTTTTATCTAAATCACACGATCACCATCACCACCATCGTCTTTACATATTTGTTTCAATTCCTTTTTGAAAACAGAAAAACAATTAAAACTACAACAACAAAAATACAAAAAAATTTAAAAATACCCAATAAGTGTCCGACATTTCCTCATCCACTGCCGGCCACCGCATTTGCTGCCCGCTGATGCGGCCAAACCCTAGCCGCTCGCCAGCCCGCAGGCGCCCCACCGCCCGCCGCCTCCTGGCCTTCTCCAGCCACATGCGGCTATCCGTATGCCACCTCTAGGACCACCCCCTGCACCCGCCAACGACCCGCATCGTCCCCTCTAGAAGAACACTCCTCCTCTAGGCCGCAAACTCTTCCGTGACCATGGCCGCCTGCCTTGCACCAACTGGCCACAGGCTCTGCCCTCCAACCGCGACCAACCCTCTAGTCGCAGGTCCTCCCTCCTCGATGCACGCATCCAGCTATCTCCAGCCTACCCCTTGGCTGCAAACCCTCCGCAAGTCCGCCTTGCGCTGCCGCCCAAACCACCAGCCACCCTACTATAGTCGCGCGATGATTCCTCCCTCATCGTACCCTACCTGCATGAAAGAAGAAGGCTTATTTTTCTTTTAAATTTTTTTATTTTGTAAAAGTTACAAAATTTCCCTGTACAATTTTTGTATTTTCGAAAGTTCATTGTGCACAGTTTGCATTGTCATTTTTAATTTCTGGAATTGCACGGATACCCCTATGTTCATGTATTAATTTGGATATCACTTCGGCATCATTTATTTAAATGAAAAATTGTCATGTTCTTGAGCAACTAATTATCTATAATTTAACAATTTATTTGGATTTTTGTGAGCTTTGTATAATAAAGTAAAATTGTTTTATTAAAAATATTGCATATTTTACCTAATTTGAGCTCCTAAATTCATATTTCACTCAAGGTTGTATAAAACATTCCACAAAAATCAGAAATAATCGTTTGAAAAGTTCTTAAATTAGTTTCCAAATTTCATCTAAACTGGATTTTTCTTGTGCCTTAAATAAATTGTAGAGTAACTTTGGTAAATGATTTTTAATTAAATCCACAAACATTATTTTTGCACAATTCCAACTATTCTGGATTGCTTAAATAAATAACATTTTGACATAATTCGCTCTCTAGATAAAAAATATTATGGATTTTTAGGAATTAAATATTTGAAGTCACTTTGTTTTCATTAAGAAATCCACAAAAAACTTCATACTTAGTCAAAAAATTCCACAAATATTATTGTAGACTCATTTCGTCAAGTTTAAGTTCTAGTAAAATTTTCATAATTTTTGCACTCTGTTCGTGTGTAAAATTGTGTATAAACCCATAAAGTGTGTTTTTTTTTCATTTTTGCATTTTAACTAGTAAAATTTCAAAAAAATGTGTTTTGCATTCTTCGTTATATTAAGTTTTTAGTAGAAACATAATTTGGTTAAATTGGATTAATTTCCCATTAAAATTAATTTGGCTACATTGTGTGTTCTCTTATTAACTTAATTTAATCGTGTTGCATTCACATTTATTTTGCAATATATATATATATATATGCATTGGAAACCTAGACCTAGGTTTTCTGAATTGACCCAAAGTTATTCCTTTGCTTCCCTGTATTTGACCTTGTACTTGCCGAGATAAATTTAAGCCGAGTCCTCCTCGCAGAGATATCTGATTCAGTTCTGCACGATTCACTAAGTACCTATATTACAACAAGTACAAATTATGTCACGTATTTAGCGAACCGTGAGATGGTGTCGTTGTCGGGGAGGCAAACGACTTAGGTTTTAAATTAGAAATTTATATTTAGGTTTTCTCTCACTCAGATAGTCTGATCCCCGAGCCACCTTGTAATTAATCAAATTTTTCTCTTATTTTCTCTCAATTATTTTTCTACTCATTTTGGTATATATTTGTTTTTTATCTCTCTAATATAAATTTCATCCTTCTGAGGGCCTAGTGGACTTTGAGTGCATCAGAGGTCGACAGACATGGTGCGTGCCGACTGCTGATCAAGGAACTTTTAATTCATTTTAAGAACATTTTATTTATTGTTAATTTTTTTAATTATTAGGTTGTAATAATTTAGGTAATTCTCTCTTTAGAGCAGCTCTTGTTTGAGAGCTCACGCTTGTATCAAGACTGGACATTTGACCAGTCCGTGGTTGTGTGGTTGCTTGACGTAGAGTAGGACTTGCACTCAAGGCTCTTAAAGCATTTTTTCTAGAATATTGTTATTGCTTGTGTTCGTGATCTTTAGGACCACACGTCAAATTTAACGAGATGTACTTAGATCGCAAAGTTATTGGTTCAAATTAAATTGGTCATCACTTGCTAATAGAACTGCATGTCTAGAAGTGGTTTTCTCGTCTGCATCTCATATAGTATAAAATTTCAATTATGCAATGCATCCCACTTGAAGAGCATGAGGATCATTACAAGTCTTCTGAACTGGGCATGCAACATTGATTTCGCTATTTGCATCGATTTTTCTCAATTCCCTTCTCCTTGGTTTTGAAACTTAGGTTAAAAGGAAATCAAGACTGATCATTAGGCATGCTTTGTTTGGTGTATTAATCATGTGATAACTGAACTTAAAATCGGGAGTGCTAATTAGAGTTGACCAAAAAAATTAACTAAATTTAACATTTATTTTTTTGGAGATCAGAACCCTCATTATGCTTTTGCTATTGTGATCGTCCATAGGTGTGGATGCATCCCTAGAATAGTACCCAAAACCTACTTATAAGCCTTGCGTAATTGGGCTTATATTTTGATTTATTACCTAACTAAAATTAAAAAGACAAGCAGCCAGACTATTGCGCCCATCACTGTGTTGAGTAGGTGAACTCAGGGTTTGCTCTTGTGTTTGTCTATTTGTATGTTATTTGCTGCACTTGCACACTTTCTTCCTCGATCCGCTTCATTCTCCCATCTCTCTTCAAAGATGTTGGAATATTGGTCATCATATCCTGGTCACTCTTCCTTGACCATATTCTGATTATCGCCACCCTCTTATTCCTCCTCAAACCCCACCCTGACTGCGAAGTTAGAACTCCGAATAACTTCCCCACTTCTTTGTACTTCTCACATACCCCACATTCTTACACCTCTGACCCACATCCATCCTAGATTGACTAATCATATTCTCGTATGCTTGATAGAATGAAGGAACAAATCAAAGAGCAAGCCACTGCTGAGATGAATGATTGGCAAGATCAGTTGTCCCCACATACCTCATTCTTACCTCATGTAGGGACCAAACAACAATTGATCTATACATATCCCGACTTGTCATTAGGGTACAACATGGTCAACCAAGCAAACCAAATAGAGAGGCATGCACCATACGATCTTCTGACTTGATTGACCAGAGTGATCAAGCCCACATTGACCAATCTTCATACCATCCATTTAGAGAGCGAACATATACAGGGGATTGGATTCATGCGACCAATTTACAGACCCCCTATCTACTGACTCCATCTTATGAGGCTCCGACCAACATCTGCCATATTGATGGGCTATACTCATCCCAACATTACACGCCTGAGTTAAGGTGTGTTGAGTATAAGATCTCGAGTTCTCATCTGTATCCTCCAACTGAGCAGACTTCTCTTATGATGTGTCATGAGAACTTATTGGAGGATGACATTTCTAGACTGATCAAGAGTCCAGGTATGAAAGTGGATCATGGATTTCACGGATTGAGTTTTGAAAGCCTAGAAGACACCGGATTGACCACATGTCATGTACAACTGGAGCCCCTTCAACGTCCCTCTTCTACTAACCACTTTCCCTCCAAACTAGAGTCTATCCATCCTCTTATTCCTCCTTCACCTATCAAAAAGACCAAAAAAATTGAAAAACCCAAAAATACCATAAAATAGAAAATGAAAAAGATCTAAAAAATATTGGATCCTATACATAGGGAAGCACTTGATAGAAAGTTGATTTTTGAGCTTTCCTTAATAATGGTCATTGAACACTTTCCTGACCTCAAAAGATTTGTGAGAAGTAAATTGATGCCTAAAAGGTCAGGCAGTAAGAGGACAAGGACTGAGAAACACATAGTGTCTATGGCCACCTATTTGGTGATAGGAAGAAAAACCAAGAGCCGCAGACTGAAGCAGTTGCCTAGGTTTGATTGTTAAATCAAAGACACTACCTTCACCCATGCAAGAATCGATGATGACTCGCCGATAAATATCCTCCTGACCTTTGTGTTTGCCATGCTCAAACTCAGAATTGCCAAGAAGTCAAGAGAGATCGTTTAGTTGTCTGATCATTCCATTAAATGCATAATTACTTTCCAAGGTGCTCTACTCCAGATAGACTTCACGATCATTGACATTGAGAACCAAGGAGAGTTCACCCAGTCTCTGATCATTCTCAAGAAGCCGTTCTTAGCCTTGACTAAGGTAACTATAGATTGTGAGACCTGGGAGATTGATTTCACTGCATTTGAAGGACTCCGACCTCACCCAATATTTGAGGATACATGATATTATAAGGTAACTCATAAAGTCGCAGACAACCGTGACCTTCGAGAGACAGTTGAGTTCCATCTCTCTACTACACCTAAGATACCGACATTTCAGACGACCATTGGTTCAGATACTTCCTACACCTCCACATCACCCACTACTTGCATCACTACCACCATGACAGCTTCTAAAGAGGACTCAAAACAAGAAGTTGCTCCTGAGTCGGACACGATCATTTCTAATTTCCTTGAATATTTAGATGATCCAATTCATGACCCGAAAAATGTCAAGCCAACTGAGAACATTGTGCCATACCAGAGAAGTGTGCTGACCCTACAGGAGTATTACAATGCATATGGTGAATCATCTAATTATAAACCTTTGCTCAGTACCCCACAAACACCACATCTAGGACCTACATCAAAAGAGACAGTCAAGACCAAATTGACCAATCTTGATAAATAGGTTGATCCATCCTCCAGTCAGTCATTTGGTAAGAAGAAGAGTATTGATTCCTAGAGGTGTTCCCCCGAACACCTCAGGACGTATCACTCTCCTCTTCCTCTTGATGCTTCAGGTTCTAGAAAACCGACTAAGAAAGTTGCCTTCGACAAAGTAGAGAAGGAATTTTCTATGGAGTCCTCATCAGGTCTACATGGGGTGATCTATATGAGTGGGCTCAGTTCGACTATTCTTAAGCCATATTTGAGCAAGCAGCCATGTGTCGACCCTCGTTCGATGTTCCCTACCCCTCACTATTATTCCCTTGAGGACGATTCTGACAGTGACACATATGTATACTTCCCACCCCCTCGCTTCTGCAAGAAGGTTCGTCAGAAACCTTCTTGATCCTTATGTATTCTTAGTCCTCTTTGTATAGATTTTCCTTCCTTTATTTCCATCCCTCCTCCGTGATTCACGTCACTCGCCCCAGTTCTGTATCGTTTTCATTTTGTAGCTTTACATAGGATGACTAAATCCATAAGTATAAGGGGGTGAGTGACTCGAGTTGCTCCTTTTCTTTTTATTTTCTTTGTATATTCTTTCCCACTTGCATCAGTTCCCCAATTTTGTTTTCTCTCCAATACATAGGTTGACTAGAGCCTTAGTATAGGGGGGCACTGCCCGTTGTGTATTCTCCAATGCTCTTATATATGTTTTCTATTCTATTCTTTTCTCCCACTTATGCATAGTACAAGCTATGGATTTTATCACTAGTGCCATGAGGACATATCACATGCAGAGTATGGGGGGGTCTATATATATTACGTATATACTTTACTTATCGCTCGTACTTTGACTTGTTTGTAATAAAAATAAGGGATTATGGGTAAGTTGTTGTAAATAAGAGTTATAACCAAAAAGATTTTCATAAACAAAACTTTTTCAAAAAAAGAAAAAATAAAAAAAAAATCTTTTTTCAAAAAAAAACTTTTTGAAAATTTTTTCTTCCCCTTTCTTTTCAAAACGAAAAAAAATCTTTTTTTAAATGTATGACATTTCTTATTTACCTTTTTTCAAAAAAACTTTTGAAAAAAATCAAAAACCATTTTCAAAAAAAAATTCTTTTCCTTTCTTTTTCAAAAAAGCTTTTCCAAAAAAACCAACAAAATCATTAAAAAAACCTTCTTTCTTCTTTACTTTCTTTTAAAAAAATCACAAAAATCAAAATCACAAAAAATCGAACTAATAAGATTGTTTAGTCCCTGACACATTCACACAAGACTAGTGAAGTTCAAGAATACTTGGTTTATGAGGTCTTGAGATCTTTAGTTAACCAGCCTTAGTCTTAAGGTCTTTAACTTAATTATTCACATTTCCCTAGTTTGAAAGATTTGTGTTCTGTATAGCACGCTTAGTCTCTACCTTAAGAATATGATCAACACCTCACATACACGATTGCAGTTATAATGAGATGAGTTGAAATTTCACTTGAGGAACTGAAATGAGGGATTTGAGTTTGGACCTGATTTAATGATGCTCAAGGATAGGATAAAATTAATGACGGCTTCATGAAACCTGAGTGTCAGCACCTTTATCCAGTACGAGAATATGGTTCTTGTACTATCTCTTGACATTTACTTATGTGCCAGGGTGTGATGAAATGTAAAAAAAATTATTGATCAGTGTGTGCCAACTCTTGGTAAAAGCAGTGAAGCTAGCCAACATCAAAAAAAAGTTGAAAGAAAAGCTCTCACCATACAAAGTCAAATATTAAAGAGCTTTCACCAAAGGCGAGCACTACCAACCTTTTCAAAGTGTCCACTTGGACCAAATTTTATTAGGATCAAGGAGTCGGACTAGCACCGAGAAAGGGCTTTGCATCGTATAGTGACACAAGTTTGTGTGTCAAAGGTATATTAGATACTCAAAAGTGACACATCACGGTGTACTCACAAGAAAACAAGTGCATACGACTCGAACTTCTCTTGACGGACACACTGATAACAACCAAAAAAACTACATTGTTGAGTTAATAAGGTAATCGAGAGGATCATTGTTCCAATGAGAGGGAGAGAAGAAATGAGACAATCCTATGCCCTCCATCAACTGGACTTCCATCTACACTTTTAAGTCTGACAACTAAAGAGATTGTTGATTGGATGTAAGAAATGATTTATTCCCTATTGTTGAGGATCAGGTTCTTAAGCGAGTCTCTTGGACAGATACCTTGGGTGAAGTTGCGACTCTACTCTTGTAACTACAATTCACACTTAATGTCATATCCCTATTATATATGTATACAGAGAGAGTCTAATGATTAGGGAAACTGGATACCTTTTGACTAGATCTTCGTTCAACTTAGAAGATTAGTATCTGTAAAACCAAGAGTTCTTGAACAGATCAAGTCATGTACTCACATGCACAGTCAGGGGTTAATCCAACTTATTAATTCTTTATTTTCTCGAGGACTAGCAAAGTTTGAGTATAGCGGTGTGATGAATCCACAATTCATCATCTCAATATATTGATCTTAGCAAAATCCCTGAGTAAAACCTCTAATAAATTATCATAAAATCAATAAATTAATAAAATCGACTCTTGTAAATAAAATACACATATTATTGTATATTATACTGTACAAAAAAAATTGACAATAAAAAGCTACAAAAGAAAGGAGTTTTTTACCTTCGGCTAATTCTTTACCTAACTTGTTAATAAAAAATGTATAGAAAAATACAAAAAAACAAAATAAGCTTCACCTCAAATAAATACTCCAATATCTCAAAGAGAAAAAGCCGTAAAGTCCAACTTCCCAGCCAAATTCTCGCTTCGTATGAGCTCCAAATTACCAACATCACTTTTGAAGTTTAAGTTAGAAAATTATCTATCCAATGAAAGTGCTTTCGCAAAAATTGGAGCTCGTTTGCATATTTTGAGTTTTGGGACCTAAGTGTACATTGTCTATAGTATAAATCCTAGGTGTACATTGTATATAGTGTAAATATTCTTTCTTTTTTCATTTTTATTTACATTTCTTAATTACTAAAAATTCCGAAAAAATCATTTGTACTTTATTTTATTTCATTTCTAGTATTTTATTTTTATGCTATAAATATCTTTTATTGAAAATACAAAAACATAAAATTAGAAAAGTAAAAAAACATGTACATATTGTTTGTCTTATTCTGTAAATTTCAATTCTCTTTTATTTTATTTTAGTTTTTAGTAGCCAACTTTAATTCATTTTTTATTTTTATTTTCTCTACTCTAACCTATCATTCTAGCACCAACTTCCATTCAACTCCACCAACTTCTAATAACCTCCCATTCCACTCCATCTCATCCACCTTCATTTTTCTTCAACTTCCCTTTTTCTTCTTTATATTCATCTCCTCGTCCTCATTTTTCCCCATCCACCATTCTTATAAAAAAAAATGAGAGAGCTCATTGAGGTCGATCGACGACAGCATTCTACCACGATATGAAGCGACGAGATCCGTGGAGCTCCGCTTCGCGTCACAGTTTCCTCCAGGTCGTTGTGCAGCCTTGCATGCTCCGCCACATGCTCAAGGCCACGACAGGAGTTCAGTGTAGTTGCTCCGCCTTCCAATGAAGATTCAAGTAAGTTTTCTACCTTCTTCTCATTTTTTATTATCTAACATTTTTGTCTTGGTCATCTTCATTTTTTTACATCCAAATCACACTATCACCATCACCACCATCATTTTTTCATATTTTTTTCATTTCCTAAAACAAAAAAAATTATTAAAATCATAGCAGCAAAAATATAAAAAAATAAAACAAAAAAAACAAAAAAAACCAACATGTGGTTGGTATCCCCTCCTCCACCTTCAACCACTGCATCCGCAGCCCGCAGCCACCGCCGCCCCCTGGGCGCTCACCAGCTCGTGAGCACCCTACCGCCCGCTGCCGCCAGGCCATCTCTAGCATGCACGGCCCTCCACACGCCATCTCTATGAACACCGCCTACACCCACCAATGACCCGTGCTGCCCCCTCTCGCAAGACACCCCTCCTCTAGGTTGCATCCTCCTACGTGGCCACGACCGCCCGCCATGCACCAACTGCCCACAACCTTAGCCCTCCAGCTGCGTCCAACCCTCCACCCACAGGTCCTCCCTCATCGACGCTCCTCCATCCATCGCTGACCTACCCCCTCACCGCAGACCCTCCACAGGTCCGTCATGCGCCGCCTCCCAAGACACCAGCCACCCCGCCACAGCCGCTCGGATGTTCGTCCCTCATTGTGCCCATCATGCACGAAAGAAGAAGGTTTATTTTTCTTTTGTAAAAATTGCAAATTTTCCCTTTACAATTTTTGTATTTCCAAAAGTTCCTTTATGCACAATTTGCATTATAATTTTCAATTTCTGGAATTACACGGATACGCCTATGTTCATGCATTAATTTGGATACCATTTTGGCATCGTTTAGTTTAATGACAAATGTCATGTTCTTGAGAAACTAATTCTCTATCATTTTAATAATTATTTGGATTTTTGCGAGCTTCGTAATTAACTAAAATTATTTCATTTAAAAGATTGCATATTTTACCCAATTTGAGCTCCTAAATTCATATTTCACTCATGGTTGTTCCAATAATTCCACAAAAATCGAAACAATTCTTCGATATGTACTTAAATTACTAACTAATTAATCTAAATTGGAGTTGTCTTGTGCCTTAAATAATTTGTAAGTTATTTTGGTATTAAATAAGTCCACACACAATATTTTTTTGTGAAATTCCAACTATCCTGGATTGCTTATATAAATAACTTTATGAGATAATTTGCTCTCTGGATAAATTAATATTTGGTTTTATTAGGAATTATATTCCTGAAGTCACTTTGTTTTCATTAAGAAATCCGTAAAAAATTCATACATTATCAAAAAACTCTAAAATAATACTATAGACTCATTTCGTCATGTTTAAGCTCCAGTAAAATTTTCATAATTTTTGCATTCTTTTGTACGGAAAAATGCATGAAAACCCCTAAAAAATGTGCATTTTTAAATATTGCATTTTAACTAGTAAAATTTCAAAAGAATCTATTTTGCATTCATTGCTTGGTTAAGTTTTTAGGATAATTATAATTTGGCTAAATTGGATTAATTTCACATTAAAATTAATTTGGCTAAGTTGTGTGTTCTCTTATTAACTTGATTAAACCGCATTTTTCAATTCATATCCATTTTTCATTAAAAAATATAAAAAAATATGCATTAGAAACCTAGACCTAAGTTTTCTGAATTGACCCAAAGTTGTTCCTTCGCCTCCCTATGTTCGACCCCGAACATTCCCGCGATAAAAATTTTAGCCAAGTCCTCCGCGCAGAGACATTCGATTCGATTCTACACGATTTGATAAGTACCCGTATTACAATGAGTACAAATTATATCACGTATTTAGCAAACTGTCACTGCAGAACTTCTTCATTGAGCTCTCGAGCCTCTCAGCAGCCAGAAGAAACTTATGAATCATGCGATTTTATGGAACAAGGAAGAACATCACTGTGTTCCTCCCTTTTCTTAGGAGTGGAGCCAAAATCGTCCGATGGGGCTTTAGCCCAAGATTGTACAGCAACCCTCAGATCTCCGGCCTCAACCACCATCATATCAGTGACCAGATCTGATCCCATGCGTCCCATGGCGAAGCGGTATGGTGGAATCTCCATCGTCCGATGCGCTTAAGTGAAGCATCTCCAGCCTTCGAATCACGCATTATATAAGTTAATTATACGGACACCCCTACCTTTGTCGTTTTATTTATCTAGTCTTGTAAATATATTTTGTAGTGTAAATAAATATTTGAAAATTGCAATAACCCCCTATCTTTACTACTTATTGCATTCGAGTTCGTGCTAGGTCACCTCACGTGCAGCCCCACGAAAGGTGGCCATTTTACATATATACCCTCATGGGTAGTTGTATTTTTAATTAGTCCAACAAATGAGAATATTAGTTTTATATTTTTTTTTGTAAAATGCAGTCTGGCCCATGGATTTTATTTTAATTACATTCATGCCCCAACCATAACATGATTTTTAGTGCTTGTCTTATTTATTTAAATTTTTATTTGTGCTTAAAAAATATCAAAAAAATAGTCTTAGATTCTTGAATGCTTGAAGTTTCACGTCATATATTTATATTTGCATTTTGGGAATTTTTATTATTTATTAAAAATCATTTAGAGCATAAAAAGTCCCTATATACAATACAAAATTAAAAAAATAAAATCATTTCTGAAAATTCCCAAAAAATATTTTATTTTTAAGTACTTTTAACCTTTAGATCAAAAATCACTAGAAATAAAAAAACTCTTAAAAATTAAAAAACCCCAAAATTTATAATAAAAATTTAGAAAATTCCTAAAAACTCCAAAATATATTTTTATTTTTTTAATTTTCTCTATATTATTATCTATATATTAAAATATGTTAAAAAATATTGGACTTAATTTTATATTTTTAGTTTCCATTTCAATTTTAGCTATACAATTTATCCCTCTTTTATGGTATTTTTGACTTTAAAAACATATAAAACTTAGATAAATTCCCTAAAAATGACAAAAATAGTCAAAAATTATCTAAATACCAAAAAATATTTATTTATACAATTTTCCTTTATTTGAGTTATATTTATGTCCTTATTTCATATAGCCTTATATTATTATTATATATATTTTAAGAAAACAAAAAGAAACTAAAAATCTAAAAAAATATAAAAAAGTAAAAATAAAAATATAAAATTGAAAAAACAAAATACAAAAATATAAAACAAAAATAAAATAAAATAAATACAAAATAAAAAACCCACATAAAAGAATAGACAAAGAATCACACAATCACTTTTGTGCATTAATTTGCTCAATCTATCTAATTTACTTCGTGTGTTCGACACTATATACTACTTGCACTATACACATCTTTGGTAGAGTTAAATAAACTAAAATTTAACTCTACAACTTATTTTGCATTACTTTATATATTTGTTGGTTTATTGTTGTTTGAAGTAGGGTTTCTGTGAGCGGTCACCGCATCAACTGTATCTCTCGCATTGTGAGATTTCCAGATCCTCGCAAAATCATCTTCAACAGTCTCCTACATACAATCCCTGGCGATGGAACCCTTCGCCTTTACGAGAGATCACGGATATCACTTATGTCATCTTCCATATCATGTTCAAATGTTAATTAATTATTATGAATCATATTCACATAATTAATTCTTCCAAGGGAAATACTACAATATTCATAATAGAATGTTTAAATTTAACTAGATCTAATTAATTTAATCATATTAAATCTATTATCAATCTAATCAGTTAACCAACAAACAATTTTTAATTGTTACTTGAAGGATGGTATTATCTCAAAATACGTGTTATTCATATTATAAAAATTACAAAAATACATCATGATCTCTTCAAGAATTATCCTTTCCTTACCGGATATCATGGCCAGAACTGACGGGAGTGGGACAAACCACTCTCAGAGCAACCTACTACCCCAACGCTCCTTGACTAGACAGCATATCGACCTCAGATTAGGATAATACAATTTGATCATTATGTATTTGAGATGATAATCGATCTTTCATCATAAGTTATACCATATAATATTTATCAAAACCATTTTGATTAATATTATAATGAGATTTGCTAAACGAATCCCCAATCATATTCAATCAAATACGTTTGTTGGGATTGATGTAATCAATTTTGATTTATATCATATCTAAACAATTTTGATTAAGATAATGTCATTTAAGGAAATAATCATCATAAATATTTCACAAATATTCATCAATAATTATTTCAGTAAATTAACCATTAATTCCGTCAATTTATTAAATAACAATCACAATGTTGATTAGGAAAGTAATTTTCAGCAATGACCCTCACTTACCAAAAATAGAACATCTGAGTCAATTTAAATCCAAATCATGCAAAATAAGTTGTTATAGTTTGCTAATTTGATTTACAACAGAGTCAAGTGATTTGCACACCTTTCAAATCGAATCAAAATCGTGGTTAACTCTTTAAACACGTCATAATTCATCTTCTCGAAAGAATGGATACATGTTCAATAAAAAAGGCATAACTTGATCAAACAAATTCCAAATCGCACAACTCAAGTCCCACAATTTCTTTATTTAATGGGAAACATAATCCAAGAGATAATTTCTTGTTTAAACACATTTAGACAGTGCTAAAAAATCACACAAAAAAGAGCTACGTGAGCAAATGCGATGAAATTTCACACCCAAAAATGCCCAACTCATCTTCGGTTTAAGGATCATATCCTAAACTTATAACCTAGTGTTGATACAACTTGAAGGATATGAGAAAATCCAATAAGAACATCATGAAAGTGTGTGGATCACATCATATGCGAGAAGGAGCGACTAGTCGCACTAGTTGCTCGGGGCAGTAAAAAATTAAAAAAAATTTAAACAATGAATTCACATTATTCAAGAACACTTCTCAGATCATTTCATCTAAACCAGAAACAAGTATTAGGTTTACCTCTGGAAGTGTGGTTGCGTTCGAGTCTCTAAATGAAGAGGCTACCTATCTGAAGTCCGATTCAACGGAGGAGATGCTTGCGAGCGCGTTGATGAAACACATGCTCCTCGCAATCCATGTTGATGATCCAATCAACGAATCTCCTGATCTCGTCACATGAGATCAGACATCTTCTTCATAAATGAGGCTCACCAAAGGAGATGGAGATCCACAAGCGATAAAAGTGGCAACACGACAGCATAGTGGTGACGGCGACGATCCTCTCTATGTCGACATATGGGCTACCACATGTCGAGAGAGAGAGAGAGAGAGGTCATGTAAATAGAGAGAGAGGGAGATAACATATTTTACAATTTTTTAGAAGATCTAGGGTTACCTATTCTTACATAATATTTTGGTTGTCCATGTATCCCAATCCATGGAAAATACAAATCCAATGATTCACATTTATTTGTGTTTTTTTAATGGCTGTGATTTTGTTGTAAAAATACAACACTTAAATAAATTAAATATATTGAAAAATAATCAATATAATTTAATTATAATTAAATCAATTATTAATGGAGATAATAGGAAGGAGGCAAGCTCAAGCCATATGAAGAGAGGACGTCCGCCTATTCCTATTAGGAAAGGTGGTTGTCCACCCTCATCTTTAGGAAGGTCGCATGCCACTCCTATTTCATGAGATCGCATTATTTCTTGATTATCTCCAAATTTTGCAACAATTTTTGTTTCAAAATATTTCAAAAAAATAAATCCAATTTGTTTTGTGAACATAACAATCATGCCACTAGAAATTTGCGAATCACATTCACAACCCAAAATAAAATGTAAATTACATTTTCAGTTAATTGTCCAATGTGAATCCAATTCACATTAACATTTAAATTATAAATATTAGAAATATCACTCTCTCTTAATTATTATGTTATAATGTATATGAATTATGTGGATAGTGATATCCACATTATCATATTCTTTATAATTTACTCACATTAAATTATCTATGATCTCAAATCTCATGCAATCAAATAATATGAATCTCAGTCACATTACTCATTATAATTAAATCACAATTAATTATCCATTTCTCATGTGCCCAAATAATATGAATCACATTCATATTATTTACAATAATTAAACCACATTTAATTATCTATTTTGCTCAATGCTCAGATATAATATCAACAATGAAATTATTATTGAACTCTTTTAAGAATAATGTGTTTTCTCCATGGATACATGGAGATAAGGAAAGGGCGATTATACGTTACATGTATAGTTACTTGGATATTGAGATCAAATCACAAGCCCATATCTTGCAGACCTCTCAAAGATGTTTTATTAAATCAAAATTGTAAATCTAATATTTTCATTGCATCTGAATCACATTCAGATCACTATCCAGCATTTGGACCAAGATACTTCTATATGGAGAGGAGTCACTAAAATCCAAACCCATTTCATCACTCCTTAGGAATTGAAGCATCATACTAGAAGATCTAGAATAAACCAAAAGTTTTAGATCACTTTAGTTTGTCTCCTTCAAGGTTTTATCACTAAGTTTCTCATTTTTATCATTGGGAGTTGGTATCGATCATATACTTTCCAAACTCATATATCATACCTAGGTATTGATCATATACATTCCAAAAGAATATATCAAACATACAAATTCAGTCAAGCTTCCAAGTGAGACAACCGTGCGTGGAATTTGATTCCCAATATCTCATGAGTTAGCTCATGTCTTCCGGTTCAGTAAATTAACATGTATCATCCCTTTGAGAGATCATATTACTTATATGCCCTTTTATGCACACCATCGTGCTTGTGTGTAGACCTCAATTAGGCCATCAACTTATCGGCCTCCCAAATGTACATACTCAGATATATAGTAACACAATTATCTCTGATATGAGGATGTGTGCTAATATCGTGACTGCATACGACATAGATATTTGGTTATCTTAATCTCGTTAAGTCTACTCTTTGATCTAACTAATTTGACACCTCCAAATCTGTATTTCTATACAGAGTACTTGCATCAAGAGGTAGTCAGATATCAGCCAAAAGAGAAAGGATTGTCATCTCCTACTCAGGCTGGAGATCATCTCTTAATAATCATTTGACGATGCTTGATGAGTCCTCAATCCAACTCTTTAGATATTCATCCAAGCACCAGCCTCTACGATTCAATTGAATGAACAACTATATGATCATTAAGATGGCTTTGGTGCATAACTGAGATACCCTAAAACGCTCATTGCTATACCCTAAAACGCTCATTGCTAATTATGTGGAATTAACATTAAATTTCGTTGCAGGCATGCAATTTGAATTTATCAAGATGACCACATAAATTAATTATCCAATTAAAGTGAGCGATCAATTTATATTTTTACTTAGGCATGCCTAAGGTCGAACTCAATGAGGTCATTTTCTCCTTAGGTCAATTGTTAGGCGATATAGAGATTATGTTTTCAGGGATTTTTTTGGTATTTTTAATGCAATTTAACAAAATTAAATGCAAGTTTGGCAAAGTTTAGGGACTAAAAGGCAATTTCCATTAAAATGATGTCCACAAATTATGAAACTTAGCCAGAATATAAAAAATGATGAAATTAAGTTACTACAATTTTTTTGAGTTTTTGGATGTAAGATGAATGAATAATGAATAAAATATGCAGACTAGGTGATTTTGAGAAAATTAATTTTAAAAAATAACAAACACTAATATTTTTTAGAGATAAAATTATTCTAGATAGGTCTACATGAGAGGAATCCAGATAAATCTTTGACTCCATAAAATACTAAGTATGGAATTAATTAAAAATTAATGAGTCAAATCACAGATTATTTTTTTAAACCTAGATATCATGCAAAGGACATGAAATTTGGGCATAATGTGGAACACAAATAAATCTATCTAATGCGATTTTTTTTGGAATTTTTAGAGCAACAGATAATTTAATATCAATTAAGGATCACACAATGGGTAAATTATGCAAATCTACCAAAACGTTTACATTAAATCAATCATCGGTCATAAAAATCCAATCAAATATCCATGAAGATAGAGCATCAAGTAATCTACAATATGCAATTTTTAGAATAATGAAGGATGCCAAATGAAGGTTCAAATAAATATGCAAACACATTGGTATATTTGCAAAATAGAAAAATAAAATAAACTCAATGTAGTGAACACGGACTAAGATGAATATACCTATACTCGGAAGGGGTCTTATGCAATTTCTCCAACGATTACATGTCGTGCACGTGCTATGGTCGGTGGGGACTCGGGAGTGACTTGTTTGAGATGCGTGGGGCTTAGCGTAAAAGTACATCACGCTCACATGCGTGCAAGTGCGAGGGGGGTCTTCTATGATTCATTTTATCTACGGGAGTTCCTATGCAAATTTCCCTCCCTCACGTGCAGAGCACATGAGAAGGGGATATGGATACAGACGGGCGGTGTGGATGGAATGGGATCCAGATGGAGGTGAAGAAGTTGCACGGTACATGCTAGTGCAGGTACAAGAGGTGGTGAGGTAGTGCAGAAGTTCACGGTGGTGGAGAGCGAACGTACAAGCGCCCAGTCGGCACACGATGCAAGGGGGGCTGATGGTCGAGAGGTGTTCGAGCTGAGGCGCTAGCGGTAGATGAGAGCACATGTGAGGTGGTGATGGAGAGTCGCTTGCAACGCGGAGGATGCTAATCGAAAAAGCTTACTCAAATCGAGGAGGTGGGTAACGCCCACGTTGATACTGCATGTACGGAACTCGAGGGGCGGCAACCAACAAGAGCGGTTGCGTAGAAGTTCACTTGGGGTGGTTGTACCTACAAGAAAGGATGAAGGGGGTTGTTATTTGGTTATTAATGGTATCGATCACGAGGGACCAGTGGTTGGGCGTGGTAGTGACCTGAGTAGGAGGGCGGAGCAAAGCACCTTTGATCGATTTGAGAAGAAAACAAAGGAGGGAAAAGAAAGGAAGAACAATAATGAAGAAGAAAGAACTAAAGGAAAGAGTAGATGGAAGAAGAAGGAGAAGAGATTCAGCTAGGTTGCTAAGCTTAGAGGAGTTATACGATCGTTGCTCGTGTGCCGCACTTGAGCTCCGCAGCATGCCACGATTCGACTGGCAGCAATGATGGGTGGGTCTCGCCGGATCTCGCTTCAAAGAATAAAGAGTGCCTTTGCTCGAAGGTGGGTTCGCACCGCTAATCACCGATGACGAGCTCTTGAGCTCTCTATAATGCCTTAGAAGAATGGTTGATGTCATGGACGATGGAGGCAGAGGGTTCTTTATGGATCATTGGCTGGGAGAGGGGAGGGAGATCGTGAGGGGAGAGGGTGATGTGGGAGAGGGGTGCGGAGGAAGTTGGGCAAGATGGAAGTGCAGTTGCTCCTTGGACCGCAAGAGACGGAGAAGGTGGATGAGGGAGCCGAATGGGGCGAGTCGTGTACGAGGGGAGTGGTTCAAGCGGAGGAGGTCGTGGTCGAGCGAGAAAGAAAGTAGGACCGCGTGCCTGGCGGTGGGTTGCGAGCATCTCCATACAAGGTGGGGTCGGTGGGTGCAGATGATGCGTGCAGGCTGCGTGATTCATGGGAGGTATGGAAGAAAGAGGGTAGCGGGGAACTGAATCGGAAGTGGTTGTCGTACCACCGTGTGAGGCAAAGGGCGCACATAGTTGCATGTATGAAGGTAGGAGGGGAGGGGGACACGTGGCAGGTGCTTGGGGTTGCCATGTGGCACTAAGAAATAAATAATTAAAAATAGTAAATAAGAATAATGATAATAAGATAAATAAAATAAAATAATAATAATAAATAAAATAATAAATAAGTAAATAAATAGATAAAGTTAAGTAAAAATAATTATTAATTAAAGTAATAAATATATAAAGATTAAATAACTTAGTAAATAGAAAAGAAGTAAAAGAAATAATAAAATAAATAAAATATAAAACAAAAAATAAATAAAAATGGTGGTGACACGTGGCGACTCTAGAAGCTGCGACATATCACTCCTAGAAAATTCAAAAATTAAGCGTAAATAAAAATAAAGAAGAAATAACAAAAGGGGTGAAATCAAAAAGTGGTCAGCATGAAATTGCTTGTCTCAATGAGATCTACAACTTCCGTGAAGGACCGAAAACCGAATAAATCATTTGTACAAAAAGTATTTTTGGGTGGTATCTTATAGATATATACTACCACATTTTTGTCTTTTGCAGATTTTTTTTGTCATTTTAAAATAAGAGAAAAATCGAATAAACTATAAGATAAAAATTTACAACATAATCTATTTTTTTTAATAATTGAGAAAAATAAAGAAATAAAATAAAATAAATAAAATGAACATATGTACAATATATAGAGGGATTCAAAAACTAAGTTTCACATATGAACTGCAGTTCTTTTGAATTTTGTCTAGTTTTGAAGGTAATTGAACGTACATTAATTGAAAAGTGAGTAGGGATCCATAGGAGACTGTATGAGAGTGATATTTATATTTTTAAGTTCTTTGTCTTAAACTAGGGTTTGGATTTTATTGGTCAATTTTACAAGTTAGTATTTTTTATATTTTTCTTTTATTTATGTTAGCGACATATACACTATAGAGTTGATTTTATTCAATTGTAAGTTATAGAAAAATAAATAAAAATAGAGGAAATATGGTAAAATAGAGGTGAATTTACAAGTGCGTTTGGCTTCTTATTTCATGCACAAATGGATGCTAAAATGCAGAGATTAATTCTAAATGCATGAATGAGAACAATGCAAAATAAATGGAGATATTGAGCTAATTACTCGGGAACAAAGCTCTATTTTTAACTTTTAGAGTGATGTATCACAAATTCATCAATAACCCTAATTGTACTAAGTACCTATTATGCAAATTAGTTATTCTTCATTTCACATCAGGGAATGATATTTGCAATAACATTTATTGCATAATGGCTCGTTGAGGGCTTGCATGTCCAACAGATATATGCTTTTGGAATGCATATGATCGATACCAACTCCCAATAACCGAATGAGAAACTTCATGATAAAACCCTAAAGAATACATTGTAAATTGATCTATATCTTCGTGTTTATTATAGATCTTGCAGTATGCAAGATGTATATATATCAGGAATACATGAGGGTGATATGATCATAAACGATTGTATAACCATGACACTTCGATTCCGAGGGAGTGATGAAACAGGTGTGGATTTTAGCTACTCCTCTTATTAGAGAAGTAATATGATCTTAGTCTAAATGTTGGGCGTTAATCTAAAAGAGATCCAGATGCAATGAGAAGATTAGATCTACGACTTTGATTTAATCAAGCATCTATGAGAGGTCCCCAAGGTCAGAATTTGATATGTGGTATCAACATCCAAGTCACTATACCTGGAATGTACAATGACCCTATCCTTATCTCCAAGTATCCGTCGAGAAAGCTTGTTATTCTCGAAAGAGTTCAACAATAATTCCATTATTATATTATAAAAATGCTTTGACATATAGATATGTGATTTAATTATCATAAATAATGTGAATTTGATCCATATTATTTAGATGCGTGAGAATGATTATCCAATATAATTAAATTATGTTTAAATATTATGAATAAGAATAATGTGGATAACATTATCCATGTAATTCAAATACATATTATAAATGGGATTTATAATATATAAGAGAGAGCTATTTGTAATAACATTTGCAATTTAAATGTTGATGTGAATTGGATTCACATTGAACGACTAATTGAAAATATAATTTACATTTTATTTTGGGTTGTGAATATAATTCACAAAATTACATTGGCATTATTGCAATGTTCACAGAATAAATTGGATTTATTTTTCTGAAATTATTTGCAACAATTTTTTTGTAATTGTTGGATATATTCATGGAATATAAGATTCCATAAAATAGGAAAGGTGGAGCCACCTTCAATGTGAGGAGGGTGAACGAGCATAATTTCTATATGGAATGTGGTGGCCGTCCACTCCTCTCATGGAAGGAGTCTTGCCTCCTTTCTATTACAACAAAGGTAAATTGATTTAATTAAATTTAATATATATTGGTTATTATTCAATATATTTAATTAAATTAAACTAATTGTTGTTGTGTTTTAACAACAAAATCATTGCCATTGCAAGAAACACAAATAAATGTGAACCATTGGATTTGTGTTGTCCATGGATTGGGATCCATGGACTCGCAGAATATTATATAAGGAGAGGCAACCCGAGATCCTTTATGCACACTCATAAGATCTTTTCTCTCTCTCTCTCTCACTAAGTGGTTGTCCACTTAGAAACCGTAAAGAGATTGTTGTCATCGCTACGCCATTGTGCCACCGCTCAACTACTCATGGATCTCTGTCTCCTTCGGTGTGCCTTGCCCATGATGAAGATGTTGGATCTCATGAGATGCACTACTCAAACTAACACTTTAGATTGCGAGAAGCACTTGGCTCATCACCACGTTCATAAGTGCCTCTCCAATCATATCAAACTTTATACATGAGGTCTCTAACATTAAAGACTACAATCACAACCACGCTTCAAGAGGGAGTCCTTATTATTGTTTGTGGTTTGATGAAATGATCCAAGATATGTTCTTGGATCATGTGGTTTCGTCACTTAAATTTTTTAAATTTCGTTGCACTGAGCAACTAGTGCGACTAGTCGCTCCGATCGCATATGATGCGGTCTTCATGCTTCTGTAATGCACTTAAGGATTTTCCCAAATCTTTCATGTTGTATCGGATCCTTGGTCGAGGTCTTGGATATAATCCAAAACTCTAGGCAATCATGATTCATATTTTGGATGCATGGGAAACATTATTTTCGCATTGGATGCAAGATTCGAATCGTTTTTTCGCTTAATTAAAAGCCTACTATTCATGCACTGTTTGGACATGTTTTTTTGTTAATAAATTTTATTTGGAATGTCTAAGTATGTCCCAAAAATAGTAACCATTAAATGGTGTCAAAAGTGCATGAAAATGATTCGAATAGTTCCTGCCATGAAAAAATGTTTTGCATGTGTTAACAGCTTTGTAAGAAACCTAATTTTACTTATTGTTTTCATCTCATGAAATGTATAAACACTTAAATTAAGTAGACAATCAAACCAGAAAACTGCTCGAATTTATATCATGCTATTCCGACTCCATTTTCCCTAGATATACAATATTTAGTGGAGAAGGGTTGGAAGATGATTAGATCATCAAACATCTTTACTTAATGTGTTTGTAATTCAATGGAATTATTGGAATTATGAATTTTCCTTGATTAGATCTGATGCCTAATAATTATGAGAATAATTGATTAACGATCATAGGCCATTGAATGGACAACTCTTTAAAACCCTAGTTTATCCTACATTAGTTGTAGGACAATTTCTACATGTAAAACATTGTTACTTAAATAGGATTGGAGATTTTCTAACAAATCTCCTTATAATATTAATCACAATGGTTTTGATAAATATTACATTGTATAACTTCGATTGAAAGACCGATTATCATCTCAAATACAAAATGATCAAATCACATTATCCTGACCTGAGGCACGTATGGTGTTTAGTCGGGAATCGATGGGTAGCAGGTTACTCCGTGAGCGGTCTGTCCCACATCGTATGCATACTGGTCATGAGAGCGGGTAAGGAAAGGATAACGTTCGATGAGTTCATGATGTATTTTTCTAATTATTAAAATTTGAATAATACGTATTGAGATAATACCATCCTTTCAAGTAACAATAAAAAAATGTTTGTTGGTTAATTAAATTGGATTAATGATTGATTTAATATGATTAGATTATTTATATCCAATTAAAATTACTCTATTATGAATAGAGTTGTATTTCCCTTGGAATAATTAATTATGAATATGATTCATAATAATTAATTAGAATTTAAATATGATATGGAGGACCACATAAGTGACATCCATTATCTCCCATCAAGGCGAAGGGTTCCATTGCTCGGAATTGTATGTAGGAGATGCATGTCCGATGTGATAGCTCCTGTATACTAGCGCACTTGGATAGGGCTTTTTGCTTCTCAAAAGAGTATGGTCGTATGTGTAGAGACCCAAGTATCGAGTCCCCATATTATTGGGGCGATATTGGATTGTGCATAGCGAGTGCTATTTCTGTTGAGGGTTGGTTCAATTAATAATAGGTCAACATCACCTTAGGTGTGGTGGGCCCAGGTGTTAAAGATCAAATAGGGAAATGCAAGTTGTACTTGCAAGGTGGAATGCGTTCGTGCTTCTTTTAATCCAAATTGTAAGTTCTCATAGTATTGGGATGTAACAGAGGTAAAAAAGGAGATCCCAATTAAGTATATCTCTTTCTTTGAAAGTGATTAAGGGAATGCACTTTCAAAGTTGAAAAGGAAATACTGATTTGATTAGAAATTCCTTAATCCAAGAATTTTAATATTGAATATATAATTATTTATATGTTCTTATATAGTGTATTCTTAATTTCAGATAATGAAGTCCATGAACCTACTCAGTAGGCTCCTTGAGGCCAACCAAATGACTTGACCAAATTACTCGGATTGGATATGTAATTTGGATCTTGTTCTCTCTGTGGATAACATCTCATATATGGTATCTAAGGACAAGATAGAAAACCCTAAGGTCATGTTTATTATCGGGTTACCTTGGGGTCACCCGATATACCCCCTCCATTCCTAGGCTGGAAATCCATCACAAATCAAGGTGATATCACACCACAATCCTTATTCCAACCCTCTCCCAACCCTCATAAACATCCAAACAGCTACCATTCACATGAGGATACCCCAACCCACCCTACCCCAGTAACCAAGCAAGCCCTAAGTCTCCGGTAGAAATCAAATACAGTGAAAAATATGATGAACATAGATTAGTCAGATGTTATAATATGGGATCTCTCTCCAGTGTGCTTCAAGTAACATGTGGAGATGGAGACCTATCAGGATATAATATTGAATCTCAAGGAGATGTTTGGTGATGTCAACCGAACTCAGCGTTATAATGTTATGAGAGAGCTTATTCATTGCAAAATACAAGAAGGGACTTCAGTAAGAGAGCACACACTCAAAATGTTTGGGTACCTCTTGGAACTAGAAACTCTCGGGGCTAACATGCATGTAGATATGAAGTCTGACTTCATTCTACTATTGCTATTTTAGTCTATCAATATCTTTGTGGTGTCATTCCACAGAGAAAGATGAATTGGCCTAACGTTGAGATGTTGGCTTCATTAAAGTCTACAGAAGATGTATAGAAGAAAGGTAATCCTACTAGCAGTGCAATGGTTTCATAGGTCAAAGGGAAGCATGGTCGGAAGTATGGATTTCAGAAGAGCCCGACCTAGAAGGGAAAGAGTCAATGTGTTGGCCCATCCTTTACTTCTTCCACACTGGTGACAAGGAAGAAGATCGATGTGTGTAATTGTTGCATGAAGCCAGGGCACTGGAAGCGTAATTGCCCATATTACTATAAGTCTGTTGACAAAGGTAAAACCACAATGAATTCTACTTTCATTATTGAAATCAATTTTCTCATATGATGAGAAGGTAGTTGGCTCATCTATTCTATTGATCCTATTCATGTATACATTTTATTGCATTCATTTCAGGAAACTAGGAACCTTGATGAAGAGGAGATAGTCATCCAAATGAGATCTGAGGCAACTGTTGCGACAGTCACCATCGGGACCTGCAAACTATCATTATCTAGTTGAAGATTCCACATGCTTAAAGAATACATTTATGTTCCAGATGTTAGAAGGAACATTATATTTGTATCTAAATTAGTTAGAATTGGAATTTTGTTTCTATTTTATAATAAACTTATCATAAATCATTATGATAAACATATTGTTGACGTTGTTCTAACTTCTGGGGAATTTATGAATTGTGCATTTATGAAAATGTCATGAATGTTACCACCACTGATAATAACCCTAAAAGAACCAGTGAGGATGGAAGTCATTCAAACATGATTTGGCACCAAAGTCTAGGTCATTTATCTGTTGATATGATCAACATATAAATGAAGGATGGACCCTTATATTTTCTATAGGTCCAATCTTATCCTACCTGTGGACACTGTATTCGAAGTAAAATGACTAGGATGCCTTCTCATAACAAGGTTACATGTTCTGAAGATATTAGTCACCTAATACATACAGATGTATGTGGTCCCTTCAGTACCGTGACTCGAAATGGATATCTTACTTGATGTTTATTGATGACCATTCACAATACGGGTTTATCTTCCTATTACATCATAAATATGAAAACTTCGAAAAGTTCAAAGAGTTCATGGATTTGGTTAAGAACTAAACCAATAGGAAGATTAAACAGATTCGATCTAAATGAGGTGTTGAATACCTCTCAAATGAATTTAAGGGGTACCTTAAGGGGAAAGGAATTGTGTCCAATTTCTCCCCTCCTTGGACTCCCCAACTTAATCGTGTTGCTGAGAGATGCAACAGGACCATCATGGACATGGTCTGTTCAATGATGAGTAAAGCACATTTACCACTTAGTTTCTGGGTATATGCAGTAGAGACTGCAATATTTATCTTGAATAAGATTCCTAACAAATATGTACCTAAGACTCCTCATGAGCTTTGGTATGGAACAAAACCCAGTGTTAAACACTTGTGAGTTTGGGGTTGATTAGTCTGTGTAAGCTAGAATCTTGCACTTGTGAGTGCTACTTCATTGGGTATGTCATCCCTAGAGATGTGAAATTTCTGGAGGATGATTTCTTTATGAGTCAAGACAGAAATGAAGTGAAGGTGATCATCGATACCCCTAAGGCTTTTCTGCTTCTTGAACAATAAACTGAAGAAGTAAATGAAGATGAAAAACCTGTACCTCTTTGAAGAGTTCAAGGGAGGTTACACCGCCTGAATGGTACAGATTCCATGTGTCAGGTGAAACTGATAATGATCCAGCTTCATTTGTTGAAGCACTCATAGATCATGACATGGATAGAAGGATTCTAGCAGTGAAATCAAAAATTGGCTCCAAGCATAAAAGTGGTGTATGGACCCTAGAGGATCCACCTAAAGGGGTAAAACCCATTGGGTGTAAATGGATCTTCAAGAGAAAAAGGGGGACCTAATGGAAAATAGAGACTCTCAAAGTATGGCTCGTAGCCAAGGGGTACACAAATAGAGAAGGCATCGACTACGATGAGACATTCTCTCCTGTGGCTATGCTTAAGTCCATCAGGGCACAGCTCGCTATAACTGCATATCTTGACTACGACATCTAGCAGATAGACATCAAGACAACTTTCCTGAGTGGATATCGTGAGGAGGATATGTATATGAAGCAACCTTGGGGCTTCATAACCGAGGAAAGTAAAGTGTGCAAGCTAAAGAAATCCATCTATGGGCTCAAATAAGATTCTCATAGATAGAACATCAGATTCGACGAAAACATAAAGAGTTATTATTTTGTATAGAATCCTAATGAACCATGTGTGTACAAGAAGCTTAGTGGGAGCACCATTGTGTTTATCGTTCTTTATGTAGATGACATCATTATCATTGCGGTTTATACAGGGATGATTATCAGTGTTAAGATTTGTCTATCTCATACATTCAATATGAAAGATCTTAGAGAAGCCTCTTACATCTTAGCTTTGAAGCTATCTAGAAATTGAGAAAAGTGGATATTGGGATTGTCAGAACATGGGTATGTTAAGAAGATCTTGGAGCATTTCCATATGGAGAACTCCAAGAAAGGTTTCCTTCCCTTAAGACATGGTATCCACCTGTCTAAAGGGATGGCTCCTCAAAGTGTTGAGAAAAAGAAAGCCATGGTTGGATGCCCGTATGCATCAGCTATAGGAAGCTTATGTACACCAAGATGTGCACAAGGCCAGATATCAACCATGTAGTGGGAGTGGTAAGCCCTTACCAATCCTGCTATGGAGAGAAACACTAGAATGCAATGAAGAACATCTTTAAGTAGCTAAATCGGATGCATGATTACATCTTGGTCTATGGAGATGGTGATCTCCCAGTATTAGGATACACCGATTCAGACTTCCAGTCGGATCTTAATTATCGAAAGTCGACATCAGGGTTTGTGTTCATGTTGAATGGTGGTGGTGTGAGCTGGAGAAGCAAGAAGCAGGACATTAAGGTAGATTCAACAACATAAGCCAAATTTATTGCCACATTAGACATTGCAAAGTTGGTGGTGTGGTTGCGTAAGCCCATCTTGGAGCTTGGCATAGTTTCCTTTGATACTCCCATCCTGCTACTCTGCGATAATACAAGAGCCATATAGTAGGAAAAGGAATCCAAATGGAATCAAAAGAGCACATACGTGGGAAGGAAATACTACATCATTTAAGAGATTAAAAAGCATGGTGACATTGTCATCACCAAGGTGGCATCTGCCGACAATGTTGCTGATCTGCTTACAAAACCTTCACACAAAAGGTTTTCAACCAGCGTGTAATAAGTATGGGTTTAAGGATTGTACATGAGTGGTTGTGAGGGCAAGTGGGAGATTGTTAGCCATGTGAGCATGAGACGAACCCTTCCTACAATAAATGTTATTGTAAGATTTAATTTATCAATAAAAGTTATTGGTTTATTACACTCCTTGTCTGAGATTAAATGAATGAATGCACTATAAGGTCCCTTAGTACAATTAGGGTAATGTACCACATCCATCTTGATGATCATACAACTATTGATTCAATTGTTGAATCATATAGGCTGTTGCTGGGATGAATATCTAAGGAGTTAGATTGAGGACTCATCAAGTACCATCAAATGATTGTTAAGATGTGATCTCCATCCTGAGTAGTAGATGGCAATCCTTCCTCTTCTGCCTGATATCTGATCGAACTCTTGATGCAAGACGTCTGCATAGGAATAAAGATTCAGATGTGTCAGATTAGTTAGGTCAAAGAGTTGATGTAACGAGATCGATGAAACCAAAGTCCTATGTCAAATACTGTCATGATATAGGCACGCATCGTCTGACCAGAGAAAGATATATTGCTATATGTTTGAATATGTACATTTGGCAGATCGATAGGTTGATGGCCTACTGAAGGTCTATACCCCAGTGAGTTGGTGTGCATGTGAGGGCATATGAGTAATACAATCTCTCAAAGGGATCATACAGATTCACTTGTGAATCAGAAGACATGAGCTCAACCATGAGGTATTGGGATCGATCAATTTCCATGCATGGTCGTCTTACTTTGGAATCATGACAAGAATTTATAGGTATTAATATCTGCTTTTGGAAAGCATATGATTGATACCAACTCCCAATGATCGAATGAGAAACTTGATGAAAAAACCTAACGATGATAGTGTAAATTGATTTATAACTTCGGGTTTATTTTAGGTCTTCCATTATGTAGGATGTACATGTATTAGGAATACCTAAGCGTGATGTGATAATAAACGAATCTATAACCATGACGCTTCCATTCCGAGGGAGTGATGAAAAATTTCTTGATTTTAGTGACTCCTCTCATTAGAGAAGAAATATGATCTTATTCCAAATGTTGTACATTAATCTGATTGAGATTCAGATGCAATGAGAAGCTTAGATCTACAGCCTTGATTTAATCACACATTTATGAGAGTTCCCCAAGGTATGGATTTGAGATGTGATCTCAATATCCAAGTCACTATATATGGAACATACAATCTCCATTCTTGAAAGAGTTCAAGAATAATTCCATTATTAAATTATAACCATGCTTTGAGATATAGATAACTAAATGTGATTTAATTATAATAAATAATGTGAATTTGATTTATATTATTCAGATGTATGAGAAAGATAATCAAATATATTAAGATGTGATTTAATTACTATGGGTAAGAATAATAGATAGAATTATCCATGTTATTCATATACATATTATAAATGTGATTTATAATATAAAAGATAGTGTTATTTGTAAATAACATTTACAATTTAAATGTTGATGTGAATTAGATTCACATTGGACGATTAATTGAAAATGTAATTTGATTCAAACAAATTCAATGGCATAATTGTAATGTTCACAAAATAAATTAAATTTATTTTTGTGAAACTATTTACAATAAATTTTGTTTACATTTTGGAGATATTCATGGAATATAAGATTCCATGAAATAGGAAAGGTGGAGCCACCTTCCTTGTGAGGAAGGTGGATGGCCACAATTCCTATATAGAATGTGGTGGCCATCTACTCCTCTCATGGATGGAGGCCTTCCTCCTTCCTATTTCCCTAAAGATAAATTGATTTAAATTAAATTAATATATATTTATATTACTCAGTATATTTAATTAAATGAATTAATCATTGATGTGTTTTAATATTAAAATCATGGCCACTGAAAGAAACACAAATCAATGTGAACCATTGGATTTGTGTTGTCCATGGATTGGGATCGATGGACTCCCAAAATATTATATAAAGAGAGGCAACCCTAGATCTTATTTACACACTATCAAAAGATCAATCTCTCTCATCTTGCACCATCTCTCTCTCTCACTAAGTGGTCATCCACTTAGAAACCCTAGAGAGAACGATGTTGTCGCTACGCAGTTGTGTCATCACCTCAACTACTTGTGGATCTCAGTCTTTTTTGTGTGCCTCCCTCATGAATAACACATTGTATCTTGTGATATGAGATTAGGAGATCTACCGCTTGGATCAACAATTTGTATTACGAGAGGCATGTGGTTCAACACCACACTCTCAAGCACCTCTCCAATCGGATCACACTCGAGACAGGAGGTCTCTTACATCAGAAACTACGGTTACAACCACGCTTCAAGAGGTAGTCCTTATTCTTGTATGTGGTTTGATGAAATGATCCAAGAAATGTTCTTAGATCATGTGGTTTCATCGTTTAAATTTTTAAATTATGTTGCACCGAGCTACTAGTACGATTAATCACTCTGATCGCAAATTTTGCGATCTTCAAACTTTCATGATGTGCTTAAGGATTTTTCCATATACTTAAGAATGTCACACTCTTGAAGCTTTATTGCAACCCACAACATCCTATCTTTTGATGTCCATGCCACTTGGTCGGGTTGGATGCACTGGCCACCTATTGGGAGCGTCATATGTTTCCACTTGTGTGCTTATCAAGCTTAAGAATTATTCCCTCACCACCTCAACCGAGTTGAGCTACATGTAGAGTTCTTGTCCAAGATTTTTCGTTACAAACAAGGGTTATGTGTGTGCTTTTAAATATTCTACTTAGTTTAATCATGATGACATGCGAAGATAGTCTTGTGATTCAAAGAATTAAGTCTCATTGAACTAAAAAGTCTTAATTCTAGTTACTACAAGGTTCCTGTGAAATTGAGAAGATTAAGGTCTAAACAAAGATCCAGTCATCAAATATTATTCCAGACTTGTTTAATTGTCAAAATCATCCTGAAAAATGCTCATACACTGCAAATTTTTTTGCAAAGATGATTTCTGGGTTTGAAATTTTTATGAAGTTTTCAAAAGGTTATGCACATTTTTATGAGTGTTGAAAATATTTTTATATTTTTATGTGTTTCAGAAATTTGTTAGTGGATTGCATGTATTCACAACTATTGTACATAATTATAAAAGAATTTTATATTTGTTTTGTACAAGAGATAATTTGAATATTGTTAAAACACAATTGTGTAAAAGGTTTTCGAAACTATTTGAAAATATTTTTACAAACAATTTTTTACAATTTATTAAAAAACTTTTAGAAAGGACTATTTTCAAACGTTTGCATTTTTACAAAGATTTTTCAATGGTTTTCATAAGATTTTTCAAAAGATTTTACAACCATTTTTTAAAATCATTTGCAAAACATTTTCAAATCAATTTTTACAAACATATTTCAAAACATTTTACACATATTTACAAGAGTTCTCAATCTTTTTACAGTATACCATTACCCATGATTTTAGCCATATTATTGAAAATACAATAAAGTACATGTTATAGCTAATGTATATAAAATGTATTAATTACCCGCCTATACTTAGGTCGAGCTATGTCCTTATAGTGACAAAAGAGAAATACAGGATGGCATAAATCGTGATAAGTAAAAAAATAGTATTGTACTACAATGACTTAATCAAAGAATATGAAGTTGATCGTTTCCCCAATACATATGACCAACTAATCCTGAGTATAGAAAACTGTATACTAAGCGGGCACAATCGAGGATTAGAATTTAAAAAATATTTAACTCGGCTTTTCTCCCCTGATACTTAGGGAAAAATGTCCCTAAGTATGGAACTGAATATGGTCAGTTAGAAGATAAGCGAGGGAAACAATAAAAGAAAATCCAATTCACTCATTCCCCTATACTTAGGATCTAGATGAAGGTGATGAATGAATAAAATGGAAGAATGAAAGAATTTAAAAGGAATGAAAAAGAATGATCAAGAAAAAATATTTTTGGACTCATTGTCTGAATCTTTTGTTGATGGAGGGAAATTTCTTCAAATTTCACATCAATCGAATCGATAATGGACAAGAATGTATCATGATCTAAATATGACTTCGACAACTATCCATTAATAGGAATGGTTGTGTGTCAGATGATAATTCTGATATGATAATACTACCATTATCATGCAAAATCTTCACTAGAAACGGCCCACTCCACTTGGTTTTTTATTTGCTTGGGATATCTTCAAGTTTGCACCAAATAACTACATCTTCGGACATTATCGAATGTCTTTGGTCTGATATGCTTCTCATGCCATCTTTTGACTTTCTTCTAGTACATTAGACTGTTATCATATACATAGTCTCTAAATTTCAAGACTCTATTTATATCGATCTACCAGTTCTGTCAACTTTCTTGTTAGTCCAAATTTAAAATGTTCAGTGCCCAAAGAGATTTGTGAATTAATTCAAAAGTTAGATGGCAAGACTTTCCATGTACAAGGTGATAGGGAGACATACCCAATGGAGTCTTGTAGGTAGTACAATTAGCCCATAGAACGAAATGATCAAGTTAAGATCAGTTCTTCCTATCTGGCATAACAAGTTTTTAGAGAATTGTCTTCATCTCCCTAATTGATAAACTAACCAAGTCATTCGATTGTGAGTGGTAAGGAGATGCGACATAATGATCAATTTCATACTTCTTCACAAGTTTCTTGACTTCTCTATTAATGAAATGGCTACCCCCATCTGAGATTAAAATTTTGGGGATTTCGTACAATGGGATAATCTTGTCCTTTAGAAAGAGAAAAACTGTATGGCTATCTACAGATCGGGTAGGAATAACCTCCACCCACTAACTCTCATAATCAACCAAAAGCATGACGTATTCTTATCCTTGAATGTTAAGAAATGGGACCATAAAGTCAATGCCCCAAGCATGAAACAATTGACATTTGGATGAACTTGAGTGGCATTGAATCTATGGAATCGATGGTGCCTCCCTATTTCTTATACTCAATGTCGCCTTCGACATAAGTTGTGGCATCCTTGAATAGTGTAGGCCACCAAAGATCACATTTCAATACTTTCATTGATGTTCTGCTTCCACAATGGTGTCCTCTTTCTTTGGGCTTATGACAGTGCTCAAGGACACATGTGTACTACTGAGGAATGCACCAACACCAAATGCAATCCGCACCTACCTTGAAAAGGTATGAATCTTTCCACTGGTAGAAATGAATATCAGACAAAACTTGACCTTCTTTATTCGCGTCCAATATTGTGGAACTTTCTCATAAATTAGATAGTTCACTATATTGGTATACCATGTGAGTGATGCAATGCTTAGAATTGATAAATTGGGAAAGGTTTTTGTAATCGATACATTGCTCAGCGGAGTCTCTATAGATTCAATTTTGGATAGATGATCTACTACCACATTCTTAACTTCAGGTTTATCTCTTGTTTCCAAATAAAATTCCTAGAATGGAAGGATCCAATGGAGAATATATGACTTGGCATCCTTTTTTGGTTGTATGTATCTAATAGAAGAGTCACTAGTATAAACAATCACTTCAAAATTGAGAAGATGTGAATGAAACTTCTCGAGGGTGAAAATCATTGCTAGCAACTCTTTCTCTCTTAATATGTAGTTCTTCTGAACCTTATTTAATATTTTGTTGGCATTATGTATTGCATAGGGTAATCCATCCCTTCTTTGTCCCAACACAGCCCTAATAGCGAAATCTTATGCATATGTCATGATCTAGAATGGGCAAGACCAATAACATAGTTGTAGGATAGGCACCTGAGTAACTAAATCTTTCAACTGATTCAAGGCTTGGTTGACTTTGTGATCTACAATGAAATCTATCTCCTTGCCTAGAATCTATGTAAAAGGTCGGGAAATCCTGTTGAAGTCTTCAATGAATCTGCGATAAAATCCGACATGTCCAAGAAATGACCTCATATGCTTTAATGTTCTTCGAGACTCAAGTTTAGCAACAACATCCTCCTTTACCAGGTCGATCTCCATACCTTGTCTGTAGATGACATGGCCCAACACAATCCCTTTAGTCACCATGAAATCACTCTTCTCCAATGATAGCACTAGATTCACTTCACGGTATCTCCTCAACAATCAGTCTAGATGCAAGAGGCATGCATCAAAACTATTACAATAGACTGAGAAATCGTCCAAACAAACCTCTGTAAACCTACCCACCATGTCAGGAAACACAACTAACATGCACCTTTGGCATACAGCAGGTTTGTTACACAATACTGAGAGCATCTACTAACAAGAATAGATGCTAAATGGACAAGTAAAGGTAGTTTTCTCTTGATCTTCTGGGGAAATCGCAACTTGGTTTTACCTGGAGTATCCATTAAAGAAGCAAAAGAACTTTTTCCTTGCCAACCTTTCATGAACTTGATCAATAAATGGTAGAGGAAAGTGATCCTTCTTGGGAGCCATGTTCAGGCACCTGTAATCTACACAGACATGCCATGATGTAGACACTCGGTTAAGATCTCCTCTCCTTAGTCATTGGTAACCATTGCAAATCTATATTTCTTCGGAACTATGTACAATGGGCTCACCCATTTTGAGTCAAAGATGGGATAAATAAAGCCAACCTCACACAACTTATTGATTTCTTTAAATAGATATGGTGTGAACACATGGCTAAATGTATCCGACAAAGATCTGAAACATTCCAACCAAGAGCCTTTCAGTTTTTCTCTAGAATCGCTAGCTAGCGAGATTCTTGATCGATGGTCAATCACGACCTAATGGTGACCATATAGTGATTTGGCTCGACCACAAGGAAGGCATACTTAAGATTTGTCGAAAGAGGCTTCAATTCCATTGGAGTCTGAGTCGGCTTCTCAGTAACTTCTGAAATGATACTGGTTGTAGGTATAAGATCTACCAACAATAAGTGCTTCCCATCTCTATCACTCTTGGCTCAAACAATAAAATACCGATTATATCTTTAATTGTTTACTCTTGTATGGTTTGGGATGAATTTTAATGAAATAAATCGATCAACTCTTCTGTATTTATATCCCTATTGTCATAGGAACAAAATTTTATTGTGCTCTCTCGATCTTCATCTAGGAAGAGGAATTCCTATGTCTTAGTGGTATTTAGTGACAAATATGGATCTATGATATCTTCAATAATGACATAGTCTTCTGTCTGCAGTTTTGCCTCCCTTCTCTCATATGGGTTGTCTGCAACTTTCTGCTCAGTGATTAAATCCATGGTAAACTACAAGAGTGAAAGGTAATCTTTCCTTATGTATAGTCAACTACCACCTCGGTTGTTCAGTGGAGCAACCGACCAAGTATGATAGGTGTCTGGAGTAACGGTTCAATATATTCCATGTACAAGACAATGAAGTCTACTGGGAATAGCATGCCATGAACTGTTACGATAATGTCCTCTATAACACCTCGAGGTTGCCTAATGTATCAATCATCAAAATTAATGATCATTCTAGTTAGTTTGAGCAGAACCAGCTCGAATTCCTAGAGAAGAGATGTGGGCATGAAGTTGATAGTGGTGTCACTATCAAGAAGAGTATAATCAAACACTTGGTTAAAGATTTTGCAAATAATTAAAGGTGTTCCCAATTCAATTTTCGTTGATGAGAAATTACTTATTGCATTTGCAATAGTCATGGTCAGGATATGTTTTTCAGATCTTTTGCATCTATTTTGGTTGGGCTAACGATTTGATTTACATGCCTCTTTTTTTTTGTTTATAGTAGGCATGTATTCCATGGCTTTCAATAATGGCATTTTTTGAACGTTATTTTGTAAAATTTCAATCACTCTAGGATCTAGCATTGCTATTTTCAAATTTCCGTGTTTTTTGTATTTTTCATTGCATTATAAAAATAAACATTTACATCACCAAAATCATCGTTCTTTTTTACATGAGAAACAACTTTTACAAATGGATAATTAGTAGAGTGACAATCACGCAAAATAGATGGAAATATAAAAACTCGAAATTCAGCTTCGTTAGTGGGCATGAGATCAGTTGCAGGTGCTGTCTTATCCTTAGCTTGTACAGCTCGGTCTTAGTTGTTATTCTATTTTTGATCTTTTTATTTTAATTCATTTTTTTGTTGTTTTATTTATGGTGAGGCTCCTCGATCTTCTTCTTCATCATCCCCACTTGATGCGAGATCTACTGCTCAAGATGATGACCATTGGCCTTAATTATATTCCTTTATTGTTGCATATGGTTTGATGGTCCTACCGCTCCTGAGATTCATACTATTATATAGCATAAAGGAATTATTTGTACCGTACTCTATTAGGGAGGATTCATGACAAGCTACTTGCTCCCTACGTTGTTAGGGTTGGCTTCGACCTATGGAGGAATTATCATCTTTTTAGCAATCAAGTCGTCTCACTTCTAGCTTATCTCCGTCGAGCTCTTCACAAGCTGATCCAAACAGTTAAGTGCAGGATTCATATGTGTTACCTTGGATTATTCAATGTGATGACTGCATTGAGACTGATATGAGTGACGAGGCTGTGACCGATAACTCTGAGAAAAAATGATGAGGAGGGAACTATTTAAATTGTGGAGGAGTGGGATACTAATAATGATAGTACTACTGCGGGAAGTATGCCATCTGCTGATAGCTCTGTCTCCAACTACATGCATTATGCAGAGACTAGTATTGCTAAGGCTGGATTGATCTCCCATCGTGAGGTTGGTGGTACAATCGAATGCCTAATTATTGACCCTGTTGATTTCTATTTGGACTGGTCTATTACGATTCATCATTCCATATGTCGTTCATCTCCTGAAGTTGGCATGGTGGTGGGAATACTGGCCTGATAAAATATGGCCAGGTCTCTTGATGATAGATAACCATCAGTGTCTATTACAGTTAATGTGATCGTGCCTCCTTAGCCGCCTGCACGTAATACAGGTGCCGGACAGATGATGGTTGCCCTAGAGTCTACAGTTGTGGTTGTTGCGTTTCTACGACAGACCTCTCGATTGGTAGACTCGCTTACTAACACGAGTTGATTGATCTCACCAAGAGCTCCAATTGCATTATTATCTAGTCACGCTTGTCAAGATTCTTTGTTCTTTATTCCATCACAATCGATTTCTCGATGTTATGTGATCGCTTCTCGATTATGTCCACGGGGGATAGGTTGTTCCTAATAATGATGAGGTTGGAGCTTTCATATCTATCCTATTCATGTGATTCCGCCATGTTGATGGTCTTATGGAGGATTAGCGAGGTTTCTTGGTGAGCTCGGGATGAAGACAATGTGACCTCTCCCTTGGCCATTTCCTCGAATATCAGCTAGACAATAGCTTCATCCTTAGTAAAATTGGATCCACCACATGCAACATCAATCAACCTCTATCTCTCTTTAGTCAAGCCCCCAAAGAAGTGTTGGACCAAGCTGGTCTTTGATATGTTATAATGGGGTCATTTTTTCAATAAATCCTTGAACTTCCCAGGCTTCATGAATAAATTCATGGGGTGATTGTGAGAAGTTTGAAATGCGAGCACACATGTGGCTTAGATGACCTAGGGGGCAATATTTATGGAGAAAAGCTGTCTTCATCTCTTCCCATGTCATTACTACTTTCTCTAAATGATTTATTCGATATAATGACTTGTCCTGAAGCCTGAACATAAAAGCGGTCATCTTAACAACCCTAATGTAATGTTGGGATAATGAATGGTTCAACAGATGCAACCAAATTGTTGCAGATGAATATTCATTATTCATTAGTGTTCTCGTGAAAGGTGGGAACAAGGTACAAGAGATATGGTTTTATCTTGAAGTGTCCGTGGATCAATGGCATATGAATTTGCTCTGTCATTTGGCCAGTGCCAAGATTGTATGTCTCTTTGAGTCTGGGCTTCAGTGCCTCTATTTTTTTTGCCTCCCCTCCATGGGGTCCATCTTCATGGCGTTCTTCTTCTCCTCCTCCTCTATGTTCTCTATATGTCCTCATCTCCATAAGCACCTCTTGGAAGGCAATCAGAGTCTTGACATGTGTATTCAGTTGTTGATGAATCGCCTAAATCGAGGAAAGCATCTATTCAATGACCTCATTCTGCTCTACTTATTATGCCTACAATTTCTTAGAAGCCATTTCTTTTTCCGAATCAGACGACGAAAAATCCAGATCAGTTTCTTCAGCTGCAAGTGGAAATTTACGCAGATCAGACATAAAATAAGCACCATATGATGAGAAATGTTAAATGTTAGGGTCAATCCTGAACTTTATTAATGCATGAGATGTGAATGGAGATGGTCTATCTCCATTCTAAAGGAAGAGAATTTAGTAAGAGAGTCATCTTGAATTCTAGATGAAAGAAATGTGGAGTCTCGAGAGTGGCTCGCAATGTCTGTATTGATCTCTCTTGTTCACCCTAGATTATTAGAGATGTCAGAATCATGGAGATGATGTGAGTGTTTGCGGAGTCCGAACAAAATCATCCTTGATCTGCCATCTTGAGAAACAAAAGGATATAAGATGAGGAATAATGAACACCAATTTAACAAGGAATAAAGTGAAGAGAAAAAGAAGTGAAGTCTTCAAGTGTGAAAAATGAAAAGAAGTGATGAAAAATGTTCCAAGTGCGAGAATTGTTTTCATCATTGACATAGCTAAAATAAATCAAATACAAAATAAGGGTGGATTTACCAACACAACGCATGAAGCCATAAGAGTTCGGCTTTTTGTCTTGATTGTTTTTATTGTTGCATGAATCTTTTCAAATTAATCTAGTGCTAACCCTATAGGTGAGTGAGCACTACAAGACAAATGAGATGTACTTCTCACATCCTTTGTAACATGTATCCTATAGTTTTTGAGGTCTTTGTTTTCAGAAATGGGCCTGCTACTCATCTAAAGAAATAGATAGGAAACCGATGTAGCGAATCATATACTTCCCCCAAAGGGTATTGGGACGTGGCATGATGAGACTGGGTCCTTCCATTGCAGTATCCTTATGCTCAAGTAATTTTGAACAAACCTCCAAGCAGATATGACCCTCCTCGCTCATGCACCCATAGAAACACTTTTACTTCAAAAGACCATGGGATAAACAAGGAAGTAGCTAAGCTGGGTTTTGGTATCTAATCCTTAAGAATCATGCCTCACTAGGTATGGATGTCCATTAATGGATTTTATTTAGAGTCAAAGTTTTTAAGGTAGACCTTTTTATTTTCTTTTCATTTTCACTCTTTGGATATTTTTTCAAATATAATCGCCTAACCACTTTTACAATTTCCTTTTTTCCTAAGTCCAAGAGAAATTGGGCAAGGAAGAAGGAAAAGATGATGCACGAGAAATCTATGAATGCAGGCAGTTGATAAAGATGTATACCTTGATCCGACAATCTACATGAAATATGATCCATGCATAGAATAAAACTAATCAATATGCAGATGCATTCGATGAAATTACCCTAGAACAGAAATTGCAATCAATCGTGAAGAACTTTATAATTTGACTAAGTCCAAGTGCAATAGATTACATGTACATAGAATGTAGTAGGGCATTGGAGTTAGTTTACCTAGTAAGCAATCCTAAGCTATGAGCCTAATAAATGAATACGTAAACATAAAATAAAGCAAAAAACTAAAAACATGAGAAATAACATAAAATAGAGGGAAAGTAGGGAGAATAAAATACAAGGCGATAAAAACACTATAAATTCGAATGGGTCCCCATGTGAACAAACACCTGGTATAATAGACCCGTGAGCTAAGTGTCCTGAGTTTAAGTCTTAATTATTACAATTTAATTATTAAAACCACTCTCTCACAAATAAACTACACTAATCTACACTAAGATTGTTATTCTCGGTATCCCTGTTGTTTTCACTACTCTATTTTATCGATGGGTCATGAACCGTCAGCCTCCACCTAGCTCGGATGCCTTGGTCTCCCGAAGAAATACTCCATCGCTTCATGGGCCCATGCAACAAAGTCAAACAAAGAGTTGTGATTAGAATAGTTAAGCAAATTATAAAAGAAAAATATGAATCAGTAAATGAAATAAAATAAGATAGATAACTATATACAATCTACCCTAAATTGTTGTGCTTCCCCGACAATAGCATCATTTTTTGTCTGAAAGTTGGTCTTCTATGGCTAACAAGCTAGCTAAGCAATCGTTGTGGTGATAAACTACCGAATAAATCAACAATTAACCCATAATAAGATGAATAATCAAAGTATGAATGTGAGTTAAAATTTATTAAAACTCTACGTAAATATGTATAGATGTAACTATAGTAGAGTGTCGAACACAGGAAAGTGAATTGCTATCAGTTAATGCTAATTAATAATAATATATTTTTTAATTGCTTTATATATTTCTTATTTTATGTGGGCTTTTAATTATATTAAATTTTATTTTTGTTTAGTTATTTTATAAATTTTTTTATATTTAATTTTTTATGATATCAACATTGGTTTACATCAAGGTTCAGCTTTGAGTCCATTTCTTTTTACTTTGATTATGGACAAGTTGACAAGTCACATTCAGGATGAGTTACCTTGGTGTATGTTATTTGCTGATGATATTGTGTTGATTGACGAGACTAGAGATGGAGTAAATGAGAAGCTTGAGGTTTGGAGACATGCATTAGATACTAAAGGTTTTCGTATAAGTAGGGCTAAGATGGAATATATGGAATGCACCTTTGATGGAAGCAATGGTGAAGGAATCGAGGTGAAGATTGGTGACGATAACATTCAAAAGAGAGATTCTTTTAGATATCTGGGATCTATTTTGCAACATGATGGGGAAATTGATGGATATGTTACTAATAGAGTAAATGCAGACTGGCTAAAGTGGAGAGGAGCCTCTGCTGTTCTCTGTGATAAGAAAATTCCTTTAAAAATTAAAGGAAAGTTTTACAAAGCAGTCGTGAGACCTGCTATGCTTTATGGTTCTGAATATTGGCTTGTGAACCATAGACATGTGCAGAGAATGGTTGTAGCAGAAATGAAAATGCTAAGATGGATGTGTGGACATACACGTAAAGATCGGATTCGGAATGATGCAATCAGAAAGAAAGTTGGTGTAGCTCCGATCGAGGATAAGATGCGAGAAAACCGCTTAAGATGGTTTGGTCATTTGCAAAGAAGGTCAACTGATGCACCGGTTAGGAGATGCGAGTGTTGGGATGTTAAGTCGGCTAAGAGAGGGCGAGGACGGCCCAAGAAGTGTTGGAAAGAGACTATACGAATGGATCTTAGTTTTTTGGATATAAGTCCGAGATTGACCCGAGATAGATCTGAATGGAGGCGAAGAATCCATGTAGCCGACCCTACTTAATTGTGGGAAAAGGTTTTGTTGTTGTTGTTGTTAATTTTTTTATGATTTTACACAAATTTAATTTCTTTTTTATTTCTTAAATAAGATATATAAATATATATAAATAATATATCTCATGTAGGTAATTTATATTTTATACAAAGTGAATTTTAAACAAGTCAAAAAGTAAAATATATAAAAAAAATGTTTTTATTTTTATTATTTTACCTCTAATTTTGGCAAATTTTATGATATTTTCCTAATTTTTATGGATTTTTTAAAATGATATAATGTACAAAATGGTGAATACAGTAAATTGGTGAGTTTGTTTAAGGTTTAAAAATATTTACAAGTCTAAAATAAAACCTAAAGTATTTTTAATATATATAATAAAGATAGTTCAGAAATAGAAATATATATTTGTGAATTTTTATAGAATTTCTTCTATTTTTAATAAGATGTTTAGGGTTTTGAGATTTTTATGTTTATTTATTTTGTATTTCGTCAGTGATTTTTGATTAGGTGATAGAATATACTGTAATATAAATTTTATATTATTTTGGTATTTTTTATGATTATATTCTAATTTTTATGGATTTTAGTAACTAAACATGAAAAATATGTGTGTTTTTTGTATTTTTATAAATAAAAAAGTTATGTGATCAAGCAAGGTTCCATACATTCATCTTATTTTCGCCTAATATTTGGCATAAAAGAAATATTTACTAAAAGAAAACACAAGAAAATAAAATATACAACTAGCATGGACCTTTTTGCAATTAAAGTAAACTATGCATTCATTTCATAGTAGGTACATGAAGTATTGGATAACATACACATCTCATGTAGTGGACCACGTGAGATGACATGGACATGACCTATTTGTAAATAAAAGAAAGCTTGAGGTCTAATTAGCAAATGAACATATTTTTTTACATAGTACTTAGAATACACAACACTAAACAGAAAATACAAAATGTAGAAGGGCTCGCGTGCGTGGCCCTCATTGGATGGTTCAGATGCATTCACTTAAGTGGATGCGACGATGGTCCACACGCAACGCTTCACTTGAATTCAATTGCACGGATTTGAGCTGGGCCAAACTTCTTGATAAGATGACACCTGGTGGTCTTAGAAGAACATGGAAGAACTCCATGGAAGAGATCATTCCTTCCCCAAATTCACCTTGCTCCATCCACCTCTCACTCTCACTATCTCTCTCTCTTGAGAGGATCAAAAAGATCTTGGTAGGATCACGTGTTGATTGGAACCTTCAGATGTGTACAAACCTCGTTAGAGGAGGCATGGAGCTTCTCTTTCTTTAGCAAGACCTGGGACATAGTCGTGGGTTTGAGTCGACTCCCAAGTGAAGTTTCTGGTGCTTCTACCAGCAGGGGAAGCTTCATAGCTCGAGTGCAAATGTCCTCGCCTAGTTATTAGGTTGGATTAGACAAGAATGAGGTGGAAAGGAACATCTACGGGGAAGGGAGATAGATGGAGATCTGGTGGGTAAGATTCTTGTAGAATCTATGTGGAAATATGGTCTAAGAGGAATAGATGATGAATGGGAATATGATGAAGGTGATGGCGAGTTGGAATAGTGGATGATTCACAGTGAACAATGACAGGATCCTAGATCTCCATCGAACTTTGATTTTTCGATTTTACATGAAATGAATGAAATGGAACAAAACTATAGCTAGATCTATGCTATGGAATAAATTGTGAATTTACAAACCTTATAAAACCTATGCCTTGACCAAGAAATACCTGGGAAGCTAGATCTCAATGAAGATAGACTCTTGCAATGGTGGATCGACCTCTTCCTCGTTTTCCTAGCCTTGGATCGACGAGGGAACACCACCTATAACTAGGGCACCTTTCCAGCAAGAGATTCGATGGATAAAAGATTTATCAAACTAGGAATAGAGGTGAAGGAGTTCATTTTATAGAGAAAGCGAGGAGGTGCCCTTTTGATCGATATTGTGTGAATCACGATGGGGGTTGGTGGAGTTTATGTACATATCAAGATGGGGGAAGATGTGCTGCTCACCTTTGCTGAGGCAATCGAGGCGATCAGAAGCATGATTTTGGTGTAAAAAAATGCAGAATGGAGGGAGTCGGTGTTTCTGACAAAATGGGAGGCTAGGGGGCCATGTAGAGGAGATGTTGACACGGGGTCAACAATTCCTATTGCTCAATTGGTCCATTTGGGCCATGTCAGCCCACTACATGACAATGCAAAAATAAAAAACAAATTAATTCAAAAAAATAGCTCATGATTTTTTAAAAAAACTCAAACATGAAAAATGTTTATTATTCTATAAGATATTTTATCCTGATTTTTATTTAATTTTACAACCTTATTTATTATAGTTCATTGTTTTATAATGTATATATATGTATATATACATGTATATTGTATATTATTTTTTTTGTATTTTTATGCATAATATCCTATTTATATATTTTCTATATTTATAAAATGGTTTAATATATATTTAAATATTTTTATTTTATTTTAATAATTTTATTATACGTATAAATAATTAGGTATATGTACCGTATAGGTATAGTAAATCTATGTAATGAACTTTATTATTTATTTTTAGATTTCTTTTAAATGATTTTATTTGTATTTATACATTAAATATGTATTACATAATATATATCAATAATTCAAAAAATATAAGGAGGTTAAAAAAATCAAAGACTAAAATAATTAGTTTTAAATACATATGCCCATGTACAACAGTACCCCGAAAAGCTGACCTTTGCATTTTAGATATGTTTCCAACGAAACCACCTTTATTTGATATGTAAGTTAATTTGAAATGCAATGGATGTGATATTGATTCATTTCAAGTTCATATGGAGTGGATATTGATCAATGAAGTTTAGTTTGTGACTTTTCATCTATGTGTACCAAGTCCACTGTGTATGCATTATTTTAGCGAATATTCTTCTTACTATACATTATTATTTAAAGTTTCATGTTGAATATTTTATCGTTTAAGATGTATATAAGTGTTAATAAATTAATGTAAATTTTGGCTATATGTAGAAAAAAGAATTAGGGTTTCTTGTATATTTTTTATTATATTTTTCCCTTATCTCCCCCTACTTTATTCCCTGTGGACCTAGTCAATATTTGACTTGGTCTCAGAATTTAGGGTCAGTTAGCATCTTTGATCTTTCATTCTTTATTCTTTTATTTTCTTTAAACTCTTATTTTGGGCATAAATCTAAGTATTTACACACCAATTACAGATTAGTGTTAGATGTTAGTTCATGCAAGTTAGTTGTATATAAAGGTATATTACTAGGGATTTAAAGCCAAAATGTAAGAATAAAGGTGAATGGATGACTATTCATCACGTGGACATAAACTATATGCAATTAAAATAATTTTCGGGGGTCTTATTATAATTTATCCTTATTATTTTACACGTTAAACTATATTTAAAAGTATAAAATACAAAATGCAAAGGCTAAGGGGGGCAGGTGAAATATACACCATGGGAACATGACTTGGTCCATGGCGGCACAACTAATCCAACGTCATGGGTACTTCCCTTACGCGTATCCAACAACTGAGACTTCACACCACTTCATTTTTTAATCAAAAGCCCATATTAAATATGGGACCCCATTCTTGATTAGAGCTTAGCTATCAGGACAAATAGGGAAGAACCTCTTGTTCCCCGAGCATTTATCGATTATACCTCTGTCATCTAACAACCGTTTAAGCAGCTCCCTATAAGTGTTCTGCATCATTAGGTGGTGCACAGATGATCAAGACCTTACAAGAAGAAACCCAGAGGAGCTTTGAAGCTCCGTCACTTAGAATTGAGGTTCTGGCTTTGATTCGACTCCCAAGAGGGCTATCTGAAGCTCTAACCTTCCCAAAAAGAAACATGGCTTGAGGGAGAATAGTTGTTATCCATAATGAATCTTAAAAGAAAAAAATGAGGTTAAGGTGGTGATATCTTGTGAATGACAGAGGTGGAGATCCTGAGAACTCGATTATTGCAGAATTGAGGTGTTGTAGTGATTGAGAGGATGTAGAAGCGATGGGGGAAAGTAGTGAGGGTGATTGGGATGCATCATCACTAGGTGAATCATGGTGAACAATGGACGGAACTTAGAGCTCTAGAAAACTTTGATTTTTAAGTTTTAAACGAAATGGAATGAAATAAAAAGAGAAATTACACTAGAAATAAAAATGAGAAATGAAAATCCTAAACTAACCTATGCCTCGGCCTAGAAATACCTGGGAAGTTGGACCTCAGTAGAGATAGGCTCCTACGATGGTGGATCTCATCTCCCCTCCTTCTCCTTGTTATAGAAGTCAGGGATTCTCCTTCCTGTCACAAATGACACTCTCCTCTTATGATTATTTGGGGTTACGAAGTCAAAAGCATATCAAAATTGGAATGAAGGGGCTAGAGTTCATTTTATAACAAAGAGAAGGGGTAATTTAGGAATTAGATTAATGAGCAATGAAATGGGGGTTGGTGGAGTCCATGTGCATAAAGAGATGAAAGATGGTGTCGTACACAAGTTTGATGATGGACTCGAGGAAAATAAAGGCGTGGATTTGGCATGAAAAATTAGGGAAGAGAAGCTCCTTGGTCATTTTCACAGTCTTGGGCGGATGGAGTCTGTGTAAGAAGGTGTTGACTGGGAAGGTCAACACTCGATGCGTTCCCATTAGGCCACGTAGGTTGCAATAGGATAAAATAGAAATGAAAATGAAGAAAATTCAAAAAAATTTAATAAATGATTTTATTCAAAATTACTCAAATTTCTTGCTTTTCGATCCCCAGTTGCTATAGGAACAAAGGACAAAATACAATCGATTCCTCCATTTAAGTGGTTCTCGCTTCACATGAGAATCATTTATTCTTTTATAAACTATACTTGATGATTTTTATTTATTTTTACAACCTTACTTATTATAGTTCATTATTTTATATTATTTATATGTATATATACTTGAGTTTTGTACATTTATATTTTATTTTATATTTTACACATAATATCATATTTACATGTTTTATATATTTATAGCATTATTTGACACACATTTACCTTCATTTATGATACTTTATAATTTTGTTTATGTGTATAAATAATTACATGTACATATATTATAGATATGTTATACCAAAGTTTTGAACTTTATTATTACTTTGGGAGTCTTTTATTTGTTTTTAGTTGTATTTATATTTTCATATGTATTAAATGATATATAAAATAATTTAAAATATAATGCTATTAAAAAGTAAAGGAGAAAATAATGGGTTATATATACAGAAAAAATATAGGGAGATTAAAAATGTCCAAGTCCAATAGTACCCCCCCCCAAAATCAGCTTTTGCATCTTATCACCAATTTCAATAAAACAATATTCATTTTATATATAAATTAATTTAAATATAATGGAGATAAGTTTGTTTAAATTTGAGTTCATATGGTGTAGACATTGATAAATGAAGTTTTGGCTTATATTTTTTATTTTTTATAGATTAATATGTACAAGTTTTGTGTTCAACACTTTATTGTTTGTAGTGTGTATAACATTAAATAAAATTGTGTATGCTTGAACTATTGAAAAAATATTCGTGTATTTAAATGAATTAGAATTTCATTAAATTTATTAGGTATTTTTCCCTATCTCCCCCTACTATATTTCTGGTCGATCTAGTCAATATTTGACTTGGTCTGGGGGTTTAGGGTTAGTCAGTATCTCTGATACTTCATTTATTTTTCTTTTCTTTTTGTTATTCTTTAATTTTGAATTTAAATATAAGTATTTATACACTAATTATATATTAGTATTAGATGTTAATTTGTGCATGTTAGTGGTACTTATTGGCATTTGACTGGGGATTTAAAGACAAAATGGAAGAATAAAGGTGAATGAATGGTTATTCATCACCCCCCATACTTATCTTTGTTAGTCCCTAGCAAACACTTATTAGAAGAATACGTAATGGAAGATAAAATAAAAAAATGAAAATAATGAACTTAGAACAATTATGATTTTTAAACTTATCATCATAAAATCAAAAATTGGAGCTCAGTCAAACCTTTGGATTGCAAGTTTGTTGGGACCTTATTGACAATAAGATTTAGAACTTAATAGTCCTCAAGTTCCATATTTATCTATCCGGTTCCATTCAATAGACAAGTTAGAACAACTCTTTTCATACAAAAAATCTTATGACTATGAGTATCACATATATAACATACGTGAAATGTAGCTCTCCACATCTAAAGCAATAAAGAAAAAATCTTCCACATAAAGGTAATCCTAATTACCCTATCTAGTTACTCTTTCCACGAACCTTCTAAGATCAAGTACAACCGGCTCAAAGAAGAGGGTGCAAAGAAGGAGAATGGATTGTAACCAGTGTAACCACATATCCTTCGGATCTTGGCTTGTGTAGACAAGTCTCCAGATGTAGGCCACCTTGTTATCTTTGACTTTGAAGCATAAGCATTTCTTAAAAGTACATAACTTCGATAGGAATTATTTTTCATTGACTTCTTGCGTGTATAACTTTTTTGGTCTTTATTTCATACATATTTTTTTGAATGTATATATACATCAACATTTACATAAGGAATTTTTCTTCTTGAGCTATTAGAATATCATTTATTTTGAAGCTTTATTGCAACCCACAACATCTTGTCTTAGACGCCCATGCCACTAGATCGGGTTGGGGTGCACTGGCCTCTTATTGGGGTTGCATATATTTCCACATGCGTGCTTCTCAAGCGAAAGTGTTCTTCCCTCGCCATCTCATCTGAGTTGAGCTATGTGTAGAGTGCTTGTCCAAGTTAGGCCACTATCAACAATGGTCGTGCATGTGATTTTAAATATTCTACTTAGGCTAATTAAGATGACATGTGAACATAATCTAATGGACTCAAAGAATTATGTCTCATTAACCTAAAAAATCTTAATTGCATTTCCTATAAGGTTTTTGTGAAATTAAGTGGATTAAGGTCTAAACCAAGCTCCAATAATCTGATTTTATTCTAGACTTGTTCATATATAGAAAGATTCTGAAAATTGCAAATGCAAATTCAAAGATGTTTTTTTGAATCAAATTTTATGATTTTGAACTTTTTATGATATTTTGTACAACTTCTTGATTTTTTTTGCATTTTGATTTTTTTTCAATTTTTAGGTACTTTTAGAGAAGGTCTGTGAATTGAATGTATTGGCGAGTAACATATTAACAACAGATTTTATACAGATCTATACATGATTTTACTTGAACAATCTTGCAATATGATTATGTAGAAGGTTCTCAGAATCATTTAAAAATATTTTCGCAAACGTTTTACAAACATTCTTGAAAACTTATTTTGCATGTAATTTTATAAACTAATTACAAACACTTTTTCAAATAATTTTGATGATCTTTTTACAAACATTTATAAAGAGATATGTTTCAAAGGTTTGAAAATATTTTGCAAAGATTTTTCAAACATTTATATATGTATTTACAAGAGTTTTCAATCTTTTTTCGTTTGTATACCCCTACCTAGTATATTAGCCATTTTTTTAAAAAAATACAAGAAAGTGGGAGACATGAATAACGTATATATAACATATATATGACACCCCTAAATTTATCTCAGACTATTTCCTCATAATAACAAAAGAGTAACAAAAGAAGACATAACCAGTGAAAAGTATATAAGAGTAGTATACTACCTCAACTCAATAAATGAATAAGAAGTTGATAGTTACCCCTATACTCATGATTAACTAATCCTAAATATAAAAGACTGTACACTAATGTAGGGATGGCTGAGGTTTAGAATTTACAAAATCAACGATTCAATTTGTCTACCCCGATACTTAGAGTAATATGTCCCTATGTATAAAACAAAATATCAACAAGTTAGAAGTCAAGAAAGGGAACTATAAATGAAAAATCAATGCACTCATCCCCCATATACATAGGATCTTGTCATACTAAGCATAGTATTACTGAAAGGTATGAATGAATAACATAAAAGAAGGAAAGAAATGAAAAAGAATTAAAAAAACAATCAAGAGAAAATATTTTTGGTCAGCTCATTTTCTTAATCTTCTGATGATGCCAGGAGATCTTCTTCAAACACCACATAAATAGAATCGTCAAAGGACGGGAAAGCATCTTGCTCTAAATACAACTCCAGCAATTGTCCATTGACTACAAATAGTTGTGCATTGGATGACAACTTAGTGTGATGATACTACCATTGTCATGCACAATCTTCACTAGAAATGGCCCAGTCCATTTACTTTTTTATTTTCCTTAGAATATCTTTAACTTTGAATCAAATAGCTATACATTCTGACTAGGCTCGAAAGTCTTTCCTCTAATATGCTTGCCATGCCATTATTTTACTTTCTCCTTGTGCATCAAGTTGTTAGCTATGTGAGCCAAGGGTGAACCATTCTTATAATAAATGTTATTGCAATATTTGATATATCAATAAAGGTTATTGGTTTATTTTACCCCTTATTTGAGATTAAATGAATGAATGCACTTATAAGGTCCCTTAGTACAATTAGAGTTATATACTATGGGCATCATAATAATCATACAACTGTTGATTTAATTGTAGAATCATAGAGGTTAGTGCTTGGAGGATATCTAAAGAGTTACATTGAGTACTCATCAAGCACCAACAAGTGATTATTAAGAAAGGATCTCCAGCCTAAGAAGGAGACGATAATCCCTCTCTAAAGGTCGATATCTGACCAACCTCTTTATGTAGGTCCTTTAAATTTGAATAGAGATTCAGAGGTGTCAGGTATGTTAGGTCGAAGAGTTGGCGTAAAGAGATTGAGATAACCAAGACATATGTCGTATGATGTCATGATATAGGTACACATGCTTTGATCAGAGACATATGTATTACTATATGTCTAAGTATGTACATTAGGTATACCATTAGGTTGATGACCTTATCAAGGTCTATAAACCAGCGAGCTGGTGCGCATATAGGGGCATATGTGTAATACGATCTCTCAAAGGGATCATATAGGTTCACTACTGAACTAGAAGACATGAGCTTACTCGTGAATTATTAGGACCGATCAAATTCCATGCATGGTCGTCTTTCTTTGGAAACATGAAAAGAATTTGTAGGTATGATATATCCAAATGATTGAATCAGAAACTTAATGATAGAACACTGAAGAAGAGAGTCTAAACATGATATAAAACATCAGGTTTATTCTACGGCTTCCAATATGCAATATGTACGGGTATTAGGAATACTTGAGTATGATGCGATTGTAAATTATTCTATAACCATGACACTTCCATTATGAGGGAGTGATGCAATAGGATTGGATTTTAGTGACTCCTCTTAGTCGATTAATAATCCAATCTTATTCCAAATGTTGGACATTTATCTGAAAATGATTCAGATGCAATGAGAAGATTAGATTTATAGTTTAATTTAATCAAACATCTTTGAGGGGTCCCCAAAATCTGGATTTAAGATATGATCTTAATCCAAGTCGCTATACATGGAATGTACAATCGCCCTGGCCTTATCTTCAAGTATCCACCTAGAAAGCACATTCTTCTTGAAAGAGTTCAAGAATAATTCATTTGTTGATAATGTATATGAGCATTGGGAAATGGATAATTAAATGGACAATATATACTATTTAATTATCATAAAATAATGTGAATAAGATTCATATTATTTTAACACATGAGAATAGTCATCTAAGATAATAAAATATGACCTAATTATCATGGATATGGTTAATGTGGATATCACTATCCATAATAATCATAAATATTATAAATGTGATTTATAATATGTTTGAGATATACAATTGTAAATTATATTTACGAATTAAATGTTGATGCGAATTTGATTCACATTGGACAAGTAAATATAAATGCAATTTACATTTTATATTATATGTATGAATATGATTCTTAATTGTAATTTCCATGATTAAAATTATCAGAAAATATTTTTGAATTATTTTGGTGAATAATTATACAACAAAAGCTATTGGACTTCTGGAACATTTTGGTGAGATATTAGAGTTCTCACAAAATTAGTATGACTGAGCCACCGTCCCGACATAAAGGGTGGACGACCACATTGAGTCTTATTTCAAAGTGGTCGAACACTCCCTTAAAGGAAGAAGGCTTCATCCCATTCCATTCATTTCACTTGTTGAATGATTTAATTCAAATTAAATTATATTGATTAATATTCATTTTATTTGCTTTAATTTAAATTTGTTATTTGTTAATGCAAAATTATACAACAACCATTGATTGAAAGCACAAAATAATCTACACCATTGATTATGTGTGCAGATGGATTGAGATCTACGGATATGCAATATGTTAGAGAAGTAAGGTTAGACCTAGCTTTTTCCTTACAACAATTGCAAGAGAAACAACTCTCTCTCTCTCTCTCTCTATTCTCATACACCCCCACTCTCTCTTAATATTGTAGTTGTCCACTGTATTCACCTAAAGACCCTTACAGTCATCGCATCATTGTTGGGCTACCGAATCAAGTGCTTGTGGATCACAACCTTCTTCAGGCATCTCGTTCCTGAGTAAGGCTATCAATTTTGTGGGATGAAATCAGGAGACTCCACATTCGGATCATCAATTCAGATTGCAGGAAACAATCATCTCATCCACGCTCCCGCAAGTGCATTCTTCGTCGATCGAACTTGTGACTTGAGGTCTCTTCGCATAAAGACATATGTGATTGCAAACACGCTTCAAGAGATTATTCTATTACTTCTTTGCAATCTTTATGAAACAATATAAGAATGATTCTCATATCATGTGGTTTCATCTTTGTAGAAATTTTAGTTTTTGTTGCCTCAAGAAACTAGTATGACTAGTTGCCTATATCACATTTGATGTGATCTTCACGCTTTTGTGATGGGCTAGGGCCTAGAACCTGTCCTTCAAGTGGTATTAGATCCTTGGTCAAAGGCCTTGTATCTGATGCAAACCTTAAGGGAACTAGGTTTTGTATATCGAGTGCACGGGGACTCATAGTTTATGCATAAGATGCATGTTTCGAATTGTTTTTTGTTAGAATGAAAAGGTAATATTTGTGCACTATTTGGACGAATTTTTTGGTGAACAAAATGCATTTCGAATGTCTAAATATGTCCCTAAAACAGTAGCCAATTGTAGGCGCCATATGTGCATAAATTAAAATTCGAAAAGTTCTTGTAGTGACATTGTTTTTGCATGTATTCACGCATATGTAAAAATATAAAATTTTGCTTAATATTTTTACATCATGAACATGAAATAAATACTTTAATTAATTAGATAATTAATCTATGATACCGTTCGAATTTATTTCACACTATTCTGACTCAATTTTCACAATATATTCCATATTTAGTAGAGATGGGTCAAATGATGATTGGATCATTTAGATTATTTTATTAATGTGTTTATCATTCAATGTATATCAAGGAAATTATGAATTTAACATGATAAAATTAATACTTATTATTTATTGAACTATTTGATTAAACATCAATCAACATTAAATGATTGTTTCATTCAAAAAAACCCTATTTTAACCTACAATAGTTATAGGTCAACTTTTACATGCAAAAATGTTTGCATGATATAACAAGACATTTACGATCATTAAAAATATTTTAAGATGCATAAGATTTCTGAGTGATTACTATGTCTGTATCATGATGGTCACCAAGAGCATGTGACCAATAAAACCTCTGAGTATAATTTATACCAATTATGTTGTCTTTAATTTATTCGGTGATAGTGTCTAGGTTGTGGATATACTAATGGGTTACTTAATTGGCACCATGCACCGCAGTGGAAGCTCCCTGTTAGCATTATCTATCTGACCTGGCTTGATTTGGGTGGGTAGCATGAGAAGTCTCTATGTACTTCGAACAACTAATTGTTTTAAAACAATTGCACAAAGTGAGGGTGTATACTATATAGTAATATCAAGCAAACCCTAATTATTTGTTGGATGAATTGGAATGTTAATTAACTTAATATGATTACATTCATTAGATCGTAATAAAATACACTCTATTGTAAATAGATATGTAATTCTCTTGGAAGAATTAATTATGTGAATATAATTCATAATGATTAATTAAAATTTGAATGTGATACGGAGGATCAGATAAATGACATCAATTGTCTCCCTTCAAGCTGAAGGGTTCCATCACCATGGATTGTATGTTGGAGACTCCTCTGAAGTGATAGCTCCTACATACAAGTGCTCGTGGATCTTGCTTCTCTAAAGAGTGAGGCAGTATACGTAGTGACCTCAATATTGCTGCTTATGTAAATGAGGAGGTATTGGGTTGTGCATAAAAAGTTGTATTCCTTTTGACGGTTGATTCAATCAACAATAGGCCAACATTACCTTTGAGATGGTGGTCTCCAGTGTTAATGATCGAATCAGGAAATGCAAGTTGGGCTTGTAAGGTGGAGTGCATTCCCTTTATTTTTATCCGAGATGCAATTTCCCATATTATTGGGATGTAACAAGGGTAAAAAGGAGATCCCAAATCTTGATATATAGGTAAGTGTATCCCTTGCTTTGAAAATCTAATAAGGTAATGGTCTTTCAAAGATAAAAGACAAGACTAATTTGATTAAAAATCCGTAATCAAAGAATTTATTTTTGAGTATATAATTATTTATATGTTCTGATATAGCGCATTCTTAATCTAGGATATGGAATCCATGAACCCACTCAATAGGCATTAGGAGTCAACGAGTTGATTAGACCCAGTTATTTAGAATAGATCTGAAACATGGAGCTTGTTCTTTCTGTAGAGCGCATCGGATATGTGCTCACTAGAAACAAGCATGCAAACCCTTAAATTTTGTAAGAACTCAAATTTAACGAAAAATATGATGAATATCACACGTTGGCCATGTGTTATATGCTAGTATCTTTGTCCAATGTGCTGTTGATGAATAATCATTCATTTACTTTTATTCTTACATTTTGAATTTAAATCCTTATCAAAACTCATGTAAATATAGATAAATTGTGCAAATTATCATTCATTATTTGTCTATAAATATTGTACAAATACCTTTATTTAAATACAAAAAAGAAGAATAAAGAAATAAAAAGAAAAATAAGTGAAGTGTCCAAGATATTGAATTACCCTAAACCCCAAGACCAAGTCAATATTGACATGGTCGACTAGGAATAAAATAGGGTGAGATAGCACCAATGAATGTACATAAATAATTCAAAAATCCTAATTCTATTAAGTGAAATTAGACATTATTTCACCTATTCTATTATCTCCTTTACACACCTCGAATAAAGATTTGTTCTACATGAAACTTGTACATAATAATGAATAGAAAAAATACAAAAATCTTTGTCAAGAAAAATAATTCGCTATGCATCTAGGATAAATAAAAGAAAAAGAAGCAAACCAAACTTCAATTATTGATGTCTCATCCATCAAAGCATAAAATCCATACAACTCACCTTTACTGTTATTAAGATTATAATATCTATATAATGAAGGTGGTTTCATTAAAAATGGTGTTAAGATGTAAAAGTCGACTTTCTGGTGACTTATAATACTGTATACATGCATATTTTATTCATTCAATTTATTCTTTTAATTTTAACCTTTCTCATCTTTTTAAATACTTGTAAATAATATTTGAAATATATTAAAAATATAAACAAAAATTAAAGGCATTAAAAATACATTAGAATAAATCATCAATTAAAATATATAGGTATATTATACATATAATGTATACACACATATTTATTTAAGTTTACAAATAAAATCAAAAAAATAAAATAAAAATATGTGAATATGTATTGAAATATATTATAAATATATAAATTAGGTATTTTTACCCGGTAGACCATATAAACTTTTTAAATTACCTCTACGACCTTTTGCATAACGTAATTACCCCATCGACCCTGTAAATTACTCCAAGATACCCCACAAGCTTCAAACTGATTACTCGGAGGGTTCATGGGGTAAGAGTTGGAAAGTTTACTTTGTTGAGGGGGGAATTAGGGTTGTTTTAAAGATCGTGGAGTTAATTGGCAAAGTTTATAGGGTCTATCAGGTAAAAATCCCTATAAAATATGTACATATATAATAAAATAAAAAATAATAAATAATAAATACTTAAAATATAGGTAAATATACCTCTATATATAGTTATAAAAATTGACATCTAATAAATATTTTTGTAAAAATGAATAAAAATACCCATAAAATAATACATAAAATAAGAAACATCTTTCATGTTTTGACTCTTAATTAATAATATTGTTTACTATTTATTATCGAATTAATAAAGCATTTTGTAAACATATTTTCCTGATTGTCCCACGTGGACCAATCACAACTCCCGGATAGTTGACCTCTGGTAAACTATATAGTCTTTGCCTCCCATCCTGTCAAACCCGTGAACCATTTGACCTTCTCCATTTTTTCTATGTTGTCTCCATGATCCTCAACCCAGAAGCCCTTCACCAAACCTCGTCCACATACATCTCTACTTCTCGCTAGCCCCTTAGCTCCCTCAAACCCACATCCATCTTCATGCTTTATCACCTCGAAGTTCACCAGATTTATGTCTAAAAATAAACCCCAAGTTCTTCTTTTAAATATTTGTTCCTTTTCTTCCTACTGTAACTCCAATCGGAGCTACGGGGTCGAAATCCTTGGTGACGACAAGCATTTCCCCAACCATGTTGGCATGGAAAAGGAAGGGCGGTCTCACTTTGCCCGAGCACCTTCGAGTGGAGCTTCACTTCTCCTTGATTCGAACAGGTATGAGATGTTAACTTACATTTTTGTTTACCATTTCTTTCCAGCATTGCAGATTAGCTTTTCATTTTTGAAATTGGTCGTTAGTTTAGGTTTAATTTCAACTCTTTCGTTCATTGGAGCTTCTAGCTCTAGCTCATGGTCGCTGTGAAATCACATGTATCTAGACCCTATTTCACCTACATCTCCGTCCTCATCACATTCTCCATCATTCACACCATTTTCCGTCCTGATTCTCAAGGATTAGGAGATTTTGACCACCAACTCTGACATTACGCTAGTGACTCATTGCCTCAACCATTCTCCATGTCTTGCAGCTTCAGAAGGGGGCGAGGGTGTTTCCCTCGAGTCCTGAAAACTTTTTGAGCGTGTACTTGTGCCCTGAACACCACCTAGAGATTAATTGAAGGTTAACATGTGGCTCTATGTCATTAATAACCAAGGAAGCCTCCAGGTCCCCATCAATGGGACCTGGACCCCATTGAGGCCACCTGCAGATGCATGATGTCCTAAGGAGTCTTTTAAACCATTGGCATCAAGAACATTGGTTGGAGGGGGGAGAATCATTGATTAAAGTGGCACGAAGAATATGTTCTTGGTTGTTCTTCCAACCATCCTTGGAGCCATCAGATCCAAGGTGCGACACAGATCTAATATGGGGCGTCAATCTCAAAGCGAAACGAAGCCTACTTCAGCCGCCTTATCAGATTAAGTTACGCTACATGGCACGATATTTTTGCAGATGAGCGTCTTAAGTGAGTAAATTGTAGAGACCACAGTTGCCTTTTGTATTTAATTTTAATATTTTAAATATTTCCTATTGTGTAATATTCTTTTAAAATTTGCAACTGGACCCTCAAACTTTCTGGATATTGCACCTAGGTCCTCCCGTATATTGTTTCGAGGCACGTGTTGCATTGTAACATTTATGTGCATGCCCCTAGACTTTAAAGATCTGTTATTAAATGATATAAATGTTTTCATTAAATGGAAATAGGTCCCTGTAAACTATAAATTTTATTTTTGTCTTTAGTTTTTTTATTACTTGAAAAACTATAGGAAAAATAATTTAGCTATCTAATAAAGTGCTTGTTGTCGTATATTTTTGGCATGCCTTCTTAATTAATTTTCCTATTTCTTAAAAACACAAAAATATGTTTATATTCCCTATTTGATTATTAAAATTCAAAAAATATTAAACCACCTTTAAAATTTCCAAAAAATAGTAAAGTTATATTATTATATATTCTATCACATATCATAAGATCATTGAAAAACTAAAAAAACCATAAGAATAAAAAACCTTAAAATACCATAAAAATTTGTAAAAATTATTTAAAACATCAAAAATATTATTCTTTGTCTTGTATCTTTCTTTGTTATACATAACATATATTAAAAATAGTTTTGGGAATTTCAAACACTACTTACTATTTTTAAAAACTAAAGCAATTCAACTATATTATTTTATTAATTATTTTGTACATTTTAATACTTCCAAAAATATAAAAAATAGAGAGCCTGCTGCACAAAGCAGCGAAGCTCCCTGCTGCACTCATCTCCACCGTCCAACGCAGGCTACCTCCACCGTCAGATGCAAAACCCATTTCCCCTCACATGCGAGTGCCCTGTCCCAGCCCTACTCCCCATCTCCACCACCTGACCCCCCTCCCTCTCTGGTGCCTCCACCGTCCGATCCCCCTCCCTCTTTCGTGCCTCCTCCGCCCGACCTCCCTCCCGTCTCGCGCTTCCACCACCGTCCTTCCTCCCCACTGTCCAACGCAAACCGACTACCGCTTACCTCCTCCCCTTCTCGCCTCGCACGACGATCGCCCGCACCCATCTCGCGGCTCCATGCCACCTTCCAATGCAACTGCCCGACCTCCTCCTACTATTGGTGCCCTCCACCACGCGAGTCTCCCCCTCCCGACGCAACTGCGGGGTGCGGCACTTTCTTCATATTTTGTCAGTGCAACTTCCAAATGTTTGATAACAGGATGAACGTGTATTTCAGTTGTGTTATTCTTTCAGCACTTTTTTCTTGTTCAATAATCTGCTTGTCTTAATGGATTCTATGTATAAACTGAATGATTAAAGGTGCTACTTCGACTTGACCTTTAATTTTATCTACAAAGGAGAATTGATTGTGATCTGTTTTTCTTCACCCCTGATACTTATTTTTCTTCATGTTTTTTTCGTGAATAAGCCAATCCAGTTAGTCCTTTATCCTTCTTTGAAATATATACTGTCATGTTTAAAGTATAAACCATCTATATTTGAGAGAGATCATTTCCTTTGATTGCAAATCTTGGTGAAATGGAACACTTGTTTTGAAGCTCTTGCACTTATATGCATATGCTTGGAATTTTCATTGTCCTGTTCATATTTTCTTTGATGTTTTAAGTATCTCCAATTACTACTTTGAAGGTTTGAAGGTCTATCTTAAGGTGTACATATTAGTCATGTCCTGCCCAACAAGCATGAAACAAGGTTTCAATGCAGATAATTGCTTGGATGACATCTATTAGCAATAGCATCGTTGGCTATATCTTTATCATGATTTTATTGCAGTGACATATCTTATCAGCATATCCTGTGGGGTTTGTTTGATGATAGTCGATCCCAAGGAGCATGTGGGATTTTCTTTGATGATTGTGGCCCATTGTTTTCTTTGATGCTCCTAATGATTTTATGTTCTATTTGACTTTTCTTTCCATAAGATGGTGATTAGTGCTTTCTTGAAGAGGTGCCTTGGGTTGAGCTGCATTCCATGAGACAGAAATGGGAGAGATGTGAAAAAAGATGCCATCTTTGGATTGTGTGAAGGGATTATCCTACGGCTCCTATCCTTTTCCATTGTTTTCATTGTGTAGTCCACATCTTCCCTCTTCTTCTTTTGTTTAGTTGAATGTAATCAATGTAATATGATGAAGTTGGAATAGGGTATGGAAGAACATATTTAACATGAGCTTCTGCTAAGAGTTGAATTTTACATCAATAAGGATAGTTGAATCTTTATTTGCTTTTTTGCTTTTTATTATAAAGAAAAGATGATCATTTGTATTTGAATCTTTATTTGCTTTTTTACTTTTTATTATAAAGAAAAGATGAACTTTTGGGTTTTTCTCATTGTGCATTTTGTTGTAATGGGTGTACCAACTTTATTTGCTTTATTCTTTCTCGTCTTTGGATTTTCTCAGCCCTTTCTAGGAGATTAATCCATTCATATGTCCAAGAAAATGACAAGAATAATATTAGTAAAATGTGAAGGAAATGAAAATCGATGGAGGTAGTATTATTTTTGTAAAATTAACTGTTAGGAGAATAAGACCGACATTCATTCAAGGCCCCTAATGCATACTAAAGGATACATCAATGCAATGATGCCATTAACAGTTTGCCTCTTGTTAGATTAATGAATCAGGACCTCTCAAATGATCGGCTATATCTTTTAGAAACTATGTCGTCCTTGCCTATTTATCTTGGGTTTTTAGTTTGAATGAGATTACGAAGACATATGTAATTATCGAATAGTTGTAAGGATCCTGAATAGGTGCTTGTCAATTATCTCATATTTTACCTCCACACTATTTCAGGTTGACAATAAGAGGGACTGTACTTAGGGTGATGCTCGTTGTTGTGGTTGTATGCAGTATTGTTGATGGCTGGAACAACATGCTAATGGCGATGACCTGGGAACGATGAGTTCCCCTTTAGAGGAACTTGAAGGTGTGATAAGCAATCATCAAACTGAATCAAAGTGAAATGAACTCCCCTGTCCAAACATCTAAACTTACATGTATGTTTAATGATGACTTGATACAGTTGTACACATCCAGAACCATGATCAGAAGCTTCTGATCTCCCCCGTCCAGTCACGACCAATCCAAGCTAGTAATCAAAATCAGAATCCAAAACCGCATAACTTGCACCAGAAAGGTTGTATTCTTTGAGGGGGATAAATCCACTATAATTAATCATGCAAGCAACAACAAAATAATATTGTCATTTACACTGAGAATACCTAAGGTACCCCATCGAATTCAGCTTTAAATAAGGTGAATGAAATCACAATGGCATTAAGATATAATCCACGGATTAGAATATCGCCAGGATTCAAAACTTATATTTCCCCAATTTTAATTCATGAATTCCCAACCATGATTGAGTACCACTGGCATAAAAAAATAAAGTAACAGTTGCATTTGCCATTTTCCAAGCACGAGTACTTAAAATCAACAGGATGCAAGAGAAATTCAGAAATAGCATAACTGGGATTACAACATCTCCATTACATGTTACATAATTTTGTATCCATTATAACGCTTTTGCGTTTAACAAGAACTGTTCTTTCAACTTGCGAAATTCCTTCTCCAATCGACTCATTTTTGCATCATTTCAAGTGGAAATGTGACACTTGATACTTCATATCGGCATTTTCATGATCAATACATGGCATCCACCCAGACAAAGAACTTGCATGAATTGTGAATCCTAAATAACAAAAGACCTCAACTTATACAATAAACATAACTTTCAATTAATCTAAGCTATCAAATGTGAATTCTTATTGAAGATCTAAGCCAACAAATAGTGTGTATCTATATAACATATGCAAATTGCTGATATAACAGAAACAAAATGCTAACGCATGGTGGAATCCAGCCTATATATACCTCTTGGATGTAACTAAGGTAATATAAGGGGGGCAGTAAAATATGTTGATCTGCAGTAAGTTGTTCTTCAGGTAACTCATGACAAGTTGATGTGTATGACGAGTTTGTGTGATCAAACGTAGATCACCGCAAGCTTTTTTCATTAGCAAGGATCAGATATCCTGCCTATTGGCATCAATCCCAACAAAAAGGTAGAAAAACACAGCCCATTATATGGATAGTAATTTCATGCATAAAATCTTCCAGCTTACCAAGAAATTGATTAATCATGGCGTGATGATTCAATTAATACAAATCACTCTCTATTTTGTTAAGACATGCAATTAGTGGAATCTGGAATTTAAAGTGTATATACATATATATGATGATCCATAAAAACAACATATTGAATGATAGATAAAAAGATAGATACATGGCAGAATACAAAAAGACGGAATAAATGATTCACATATGCTAATTGGAGTCAAAGGAAATGATCTCTCTCAAATACAGATGGTTTAAACTTTAAACATGACGGTGTATATTTCAAAAAAGGATCAAGGACCAACTGGATTGGCTTATTCACAAAAAAACATGAAGAAAAATAAGTATCACGAGTGAAGAAAAATAGATCACAATCAATTTTCCTTTGTAGATAAAATTAAAGGTCAAGTTGAAGTAGCACCTCCAATCATTCAGTTTATACATAGAATCCATTAAGACAAGCAGAATACTGAACAAGAAGAAAGTGCTGAAAGTATAACACAACTGGATTGGCTTATTCACGTTCGTCCTGTTACCAAACAGATGGAAGTTGCACTAACAAAATACGAAGAAAGTGCCGCAGCTCGCAGTTGCATCGGGAGGGGGAGGGACTCGTGTGGTGGAGGGCACCAATAGTAGGAGGAGGTCCGGCAGTTGCACTGGAAGCTGGCATGGAGCTGCGAGATGGGTGTGGGCGATCGTCGTGCGAGGCGAGAAGGGGAGGAGGTAAGCGGTAGTTGGTTTGCGCTGGACGGTGGGGAGGAAGGACGGTGGTGGAGGCGCGAGACGGAAGGGAGGTCGGGGGGAGGAGGCACGAGAGAGGGAGGGGGTTCGGCGGTGGAGGTGCCAGAGAGGGAGGGGGGTCGGGTGGTGGAGATGGGGAGTAGGGCTGGGACAGGGCACTCGCGTGTGAGGGAAAATGGGTTTTGCATCTGACGGTGGAGGTAGCCCGGGTTAGACGGTGGAGATGAGTGCAGCAGGGAGCTTGGCTGCTTTGTGCAGCAGGCTCCCTTTCCACTTTTATAAAACATACAAAAAGCAGAGAATATATCCACACAACATTTTATCTATTATTTTTTTATTATATTTATGTATATTTAAAAAATATAAAATCCTATAAATACTATATATACTCTACATGTTACTTATATACTATAGATTAGGGTAAATGGGGATGCCCTTTGGGGGGAGCTAACTAATGTCCCCCATCCTATTTTCCCCATTTTTTTATTTCTTAACATAAATCAGGAGATTTTCATAACTATATCGACATATTATGTCATTCAAGTTTCGTGCAAAACAAACTCATATGTCTCCATCTAGACGGGGTCGATCTCAGTAATTCTACGATTTATAAAAAATAAACATCTAGATAGAGGTCGTACGAGGCTTTGTTTTCCACGTAACTTGAATGCCATAATATATGATATAATGATGAAAACCTATGGATTTATTTTTAAAAAATAAAAAATGAGTAAAATGAGGGCAAGGGAGCCAAATTAGCTACCCTCGGGGGCACTCCCATTTTAACTTGTATATTATCATTATTATTATTATAGATTTTATATATTATATTTTAAAAATAAAATAGAAATAAAAAATTTGCAAATTTAAAAAGAAAATAAAAATATATAAAATATATATAACACTTAAAAATCCATAAAAATTCATATATAATAAAAACCCACAAAAATATTAGGCTAAAAAGAACAAAAATAATCATTGCTAATTATTATAAATTACTAATAGATATACCTATCCTCTGTTGTTCTCATTGGTTTGATACTCCACCTTACTTTCCCTATACACATTTTTTGTGGAGTTATAATAAATTTTAGCTTACATTGGGTTTCATTTGCACATATACATAATGTTGTGGGTTAGTTGTTTGTTTGATTTGCATTGAGTTAAGTGTCGAGTGCTGAGAGAGGGAAAAAAATCAACGATTGCTAGATCCGACTTATCAGACACTACAAGCTCCTCCGAGACCAAACGTTGGGCACTTCTACTCAAGCTGACCAGCAAAATGGCGATGCTGCCAGGGAGCAATGCTTAGGATAGTTGTACATATTAGTTTCATATTTTATGTCTTTATATCTCTTTATTTAAATAAATATTTATCTGTACTAATCAATTCTTCTATTGAATTTGTTGCAAGGGCTGACTACACGAGGATGGTATTCTAGGAGATCGAGGCAGCCAAGCAGAGCAGAAACCAACTTTCTTATTGAGCTGGTTTGAGAGAGTAACAAACTGATTGAGGTTTTGAACTGAGTAGTGTTATAGCTAACGTAGATTTTATTTTTTGTTGTGTGAGAGAGATTTCATTATTAGTGTGTAATAATACATGTAGACACGACATTCAGACTTTTAGAATGTCTATTTTACCAGGTGTTTGTTTACCTGGGGATCTGCCTGATTTTATCATGTTTTCATTGCTTTCTCACTATTATTCTCACTATTTTTCTCATTGTCTCTCTTTGTTTTCCATGATGTGTGATTGTCACGTTTCTTTTTATTTGGTTTATGTGAATGATCTCTCAGTTCTAGGATTGCTTGACTCAGTATGTAGGTCAACAACCTAATTATATTCATGTGCCTATAGTCTCTATGCTTGGACTTAGTCAAATTTAATATGTACTTCACACTAATAGTAGTTCCTGCTCAGGGCGATTTCAGCGATTGCACTCATGTACTATAATTTTAAATTCTTGTCTTGCATCTTGCATGGAGAGAGATGGGAATAATGTAAGTCTTTTATCTGAGCATACATCATTCATCACAATGATGAGTTTTTTTAGCATCGTAATACTTGCATTACTTTTCTGACTTATCTCCCAATTTTGATTAACATGGGACTGAAACAAATTCCAAATAAATCATTAGGTGTTTGTTTTGAAAAATACTCAAAAAATGTGAAAATTCCAAAATTAAAACAAGGGGACTGCTAATAACACTTTGAGCCTAAATAAATTCGTAATGGACTTCATTATATAGGGTTCATAAAGCCTACATTTTTTTTAGGTACACTCCAGGTAGAGTGAGGTGTGACCCCTAAGGATTAGAGCCAACAACCCGGTTTGTAGCTTCCTTGATTAACATCTGGGCTCGGTGAAAACTAACGCTTCTATCATACGCGAGCGAGTAGGGATTTTCTTCTTGCAGACCTAGTCTAAAGTATTTTGCATAGGATATACCCTCGTGGGGGTGTTTGTCTCATCGTCCTGCATCTGAGTTGGGCCTTGTCTGCTTGCAGACTGTATTCCAAAGTACTTGATTCGATCAACTGCGTCACTCTTATTCTTTGACTGAGTAACCAGCCAGGACTGATATTAAGGACTTCTAAAATGTGCAGACTACATGTTACAAAGGAAGTGGGAAGTATGAGATATTTTCTGACAGTACTCACTCCCCCATAGGTCTATCTTGTATTGACAAGCTACAAGATTGCCTTATCAACAATTAAAACTAAAAACATCAAAATACTTGAACTCCTGCGACTTCACATGTAATGAATTGGTGAATTCATTATTTTGAAGTCTGTTTGAATTTAGTTTAAGACCAAAGATCAGTTTTACGCACTTACACCATTTTCTCTTTACTTTTGTTTACATTTTATTTCACTTCGCTCGTTTTGAGCCTTCTTCTTATCTTCTCTTCAATTCGTCTCTTTCGCAATCACCGTATTACTTATTCCTAATCTATTTTCTTATATCTCAAGATGTTGACTAGTGGATGGTTTACTAAGGATCGTGTTGACCACCACATAGATTCCATTCATCTAACATCTCCAATAATTCAAGATGATTCCCGAGAGCCCGTTCAGATTTTTTGAATCATTCTCCAAAATCCTCATTTTCTCATTCTCAAATAAACTAGGATCACTCTTGTCCCAAAATTTGCCCCATGTGTAAGGAGATCGATTTCTCTTCATATCAAGTGCTTCATTCACCCATGTATGAGATTGACCCTAATTCCATATTCATCTCTGCTTCATGTGCTCAAGATTATGAGTTTTATCGGGGTGTATCTTTTTGTGTAGATCAAGAGTTGAACCTAGACCCCAATCTCGATAACATTTCATCCGAGTGTTGTTCAGAGATGGATCCTCAAGGTAAAGGGAAGGGACTACAACAACTAAATTGGGCCTACAAATGGATCAAAATGTCATCAATGCTCATATGCTTGCATCTATTCAGTCCATTCACAACTACTCACAGATCAATCTCTCGCATAGGTTTCCTTTACTTACATGCTTAATGATATGAGGAGAGAAAGGTAGAACCAGGGAGGAGGTGAATATGAAGAACAAAGAGATGGATCACGTGGAGGGCAAGATGAACCAAGAAGAGAGGCTCCTAAGCCCACATTGAATGAAACTTATAATCCTAACGCTAGACAGATGACAAAGTGGATCCAAAATCCTCAGGTCCATGGCCATTTCAAGCACAAGCTCCAATTCTCGGATCTTCTTCCCCCATTCCTTGGCAACATAAATGTGGAATCTGACATCCATCTCCGACAGTTTTCTCACATTCGCAGAACCATGCATTGTCGTAACATCATGTTAGGTGTCATTAAGATGTAAACCTTCCCATTCAGCCTTTAGGACAAGGCGTTATATTGGATCAACCATCTGGGGAAGGTCGTAACGACGAAGGAATTAAAGTTTGCATTCCTCCACAAGTTCTATCCATTGGGTCACTGATGACACAAAATCCCGAGCAACTAAGGCAATCAGGTGTAGCTAAATCGGTCGTCGCAACCTCAATCGCTCGGATGTGTCGATCAAGAAAAATGAACCACTTGAAACAAATAAAATCAATCAGGCACGAATAAAGCGGTCCTGCTATGTGTTTAACCTGGTATAGCACCCAGGGTCGAACTCAAGGAGCACGGATTGGCCGAAGGCCTACGAAGTAGTAAAAATGAATAAAATAAAAGAGGAAAATATTTTTAGTGGTTTTTAATTAATTTTATATTTTTTTTGGATTTTTAATAAGTGAAGAAAATAAAAGAAACACAAATAAGCTCACTTCAACAATTTATTTAATGCAACAAAAATCAACCAAAAATTAAAACAAAAATATTTTTATGTGTTTTATAATTTTTTATGTTTTTGGTGAATTTTTGGGATTTTTCGGATATTTCTTTTAATTTCTAAAAATCAAACAGTAACAAAATTAAGTGGTACTGTCCAGCCAAGGCTAAAGTCCCTAGATAAAATACCTAAGGACCTCAAAAAGGCCTGGAGGTAATTTTCCTAGAAAATAGATGAAATAAGGAAAATTTAGGTACCAGATTTATTGTTTTTGGGTTTTTAATGTATTTATTAGAATTTTTATGGGTTTTGGGGGGTTTTTAAGTTTTTAAGGTTTTCCAGTGGTGAAAAATAGCCAAAAATGGCTAGAAAATCAAACTCACTAAACTAAACAGTACATAATTTTTATAGAATTTTTAGGGGAGTTTTTGTATTTTTTTGTGATTTTCTAATCTAGACAGTAACAAAAATGATAGTTTTTGAATTTTTAAAAATAACAAATAAACTCAAAAATGTCCTCTAAAATTCTCAAAAATCCTACACCATGGCAGGAGCCGTGTCAAATTTTCATCGAATTTGGAGGTGATTTGATATTTTATTCAAAAATCACAAAAGGGTACTGTGCACAGGGACTGAAATGCAAATACCCAAAGTTCTGGGGGTCCCGGTGCAATTAACCCAGCAAATCACGCGCCAAGCGCGTGCCTGGGGCACTCAGGGACCTATATATAATAAAAATAAGGTCCGGGGACCTATTGGTAACACGTACCAAAAGTTCAGGGGCCTTAGTTGCAATTTACCCACAAATAAACGCACATGCGGAATAAAACCATTCACAGGGGCATAAATGCAAATACTAAAAGATTTCTTTCATTTCAGAACAATCAGAACTACAAGGGCATATATTGCAAATAACCCAAAAATACACGTGACGAAGCACGTGGCTCACACAGGCAGGGGTATATAAGCAAATACACTAAAGTGCAGGGTCCATTGTGCAAATAAACCTAAAACTAAATAACGTGCTTAAATATTTACAGGACTCAAATGAAATAAAACTAAGATAAGGGCCTAAGGGTAATTTACCCTTTATTAACCAGAGCTGATGGATGGCCGCCACGTGGCGATCGGACGGTCAGGAAGGGGGGCGGCTCTGACGCTGCTGCTGCTCTGGTCAATCCAACGGTCCAGGCCAGGACACGTGTGGATCTAACGGCCTGGATCTGTCTCCTCAGATCTGACGTCCACGTGCGCTCCAGAGATGGACGGTGCTGATCAAAACTGGAGCGAGGAGGGCAATCCAACGGCTGCTGGAGGTCCTCGAAGAACAAGAGGCCGGCGAACTTCACCGGCCCAGTACGCGCGCTCCGATCCTTTGCTGTTGCGCCTGAAGATCGGAGGAGCTCCGGCATGAAGATGCGCAGCTGCTGACGTCCTCCGATGCCCCAGCCGAGCTCGGGAGAGCTCCGACGAGGGTGGCGGAGGTGAAGCTCCTGGGCTGATGTCGAGAGGCCTCAGATGGCCTCCGCTGGTCCTGCAAAACGGCTCAAAGACTTCGCGGGTCGAGGGCAAAGTGCCTCGACCCAGTTAGGCGACGTGGGGGTGGTCGGTGCGTCGGTGTGGGCGAACCCTGGCGATGCGACGACGAAGGGGTTCGAGCCCCAGCTCCTGTGCGAGCTGGGTTGAATGGAGGGGCGGAGAAGGTGCACGTGGGAAGGGCGAACGTGATGGTCGGGTCCGATGGTCGGGAGGTGGTCGGAACCGGGGTGAATCGATGAAAAAGTACGACGGCGAAGATTGGGGGAAAGCTGAAATCAAAGGAAAGGGCGGAGCTAAGGGGGTACCTGGATGGATGAATAAACTGTGCTGGAGCTGGGAGTGCTCCCGGTCGTCGCCTCAAGGGGTGTCTCTGCCCGAGGCTCGAGCTCGCTCAGATGGGCGGAGCTACGGCGGTGGTATCGCCGGATCAGTGGATTCAGCGGCCTTCCTCGCTGCAACAGGCAGGGGCGGCGAGCTGTCACCTCGCTCTCTCTCTGGAGCTCACTGGAAAGCTACGCGAATGGCCAAAGATGGAAGAATTAGGTCGCCGGAGACGACTATATATATGGCGGGAGATCCGAGAAGAGGGGGTCTGACCAAGCTCAGGAGCGTGCGGATCCCGAGGGAGCGGCTCCGGCGAGGATGCCGGATGCAAGGGGAACGATTCGGACCCGGGGCTTGGTGGATTGGTGATCGGGTCGAGCGGGCATAAATCCGAGAAGTGGGGTCCGACGCTCGAACCCGTGAGAAGTGGTCCTGGGGTGTCAGTTGACCGAGTGGTCAACATCCCCAGGACCCAATGGGGTCAGGCCATGTGGCAGGATTTTAAAGTTCAAAATTAAGGTAGTTATGGCCCGATTTTGTAAAAACTCAAAACACAAACTATTTTTATTTTATTTTTTTCTATGTTTTGGTGATTTTTAATTAATTTTTGGAAATAAGAAAAAGGTATTTACAATATATAGCTATATATAGGTATATATACAATATGTAGGCTTTTGATTTTTGATTTTTAATTATTATTTTTGTATAATTTTATTCCTATTTTATATTTTATTTATTTATAGAATAAAATAAGGAATAAAAGGGTGTTTTTATTTTATTTTTATTATTTATATACATAGGTAAAATAAATAGTTATGTATATCTATATACATGGTATATGTACAAAGTATTTTTGTATTTTTAATTTTGTTATTTTTATTTGATTTTTGTTTTGATTCTTTTTATTTCATTTATTTACAATATATAATATAGATTATTTACAGAAAGTTTGGAGAATAACCTTATTTATTTACAAGGGCAAATAAATACATAGATGTGATATATGTACATGATGAAGGGGTCTTTTTAATCTTTTTGATTTTTAACTTTTTATTTTGTTTTTATCTTTTATAAATATATACAAGTATTTACAAGCATATTTTTTGTGAGGAAAACATTTTTATTTTATTTACATAAATATATACACATGAGCCCCTATCTCCCTCTACTTGGCTTTTATGCGGTCAGGCCCATGCTGAGCCCTCCCTTGGGCTAGGTTACTCAATATTTATTCTAAATATTTCCCTCTTTTTCTTTTTAATCTTTATTCTTTTATTTTTGCACAAAAACATGCTAATTATAGGTTTTACACAATGCATGCTTTTGCTAATTATTCCTATTTACACCTATCTACATGCATTTGCAAAGGTTTTTGTAGCTAAAATATAAGAATAAAGAGTGATGAATGGGTATTCATCACCCCCCTATACTTAACTTTGCTAGTCCCTTAGCAAACACTTATTTGAAAAAGAAGTGAAAAAGAAAAGAAAAATAAAAGAAAAAGAGAATGTACATGGATCAAGGTTGATTATTAAACTTGCCTTCATTAAATTGGGGTATGGAGCTCGATCAGATCTTTGGATTATTAATGTGTCGGAACCTTATTTAGACTTAAGCTTAAAACCTAACAGCCTCTAAGTTCCACCAATCTATAATCAAGACTCCTCAATGCTCCAGATCAGAACAAGTCATCAATCACAAACCCTGAAGACCATGAATCTTTTCTTGTCCTGTGAATGTGAAGTCTAAGCTCTCCTCCTCAGAAATGGCAACTTGACAACCCTCCCCAACAAGGTAACTCTATGACCTCAATCTGGCCACTCTTTCCTCGAGGAGCGGGGTATTCCCTTCTAAGTTCAAGTACAACCGGCTCAAGAAGAGGGGGAAGAAGAGAATGGGTCAAGGCCAGTGTAGCCAAGTACCCTTGGGAGCTTGACCAGTGTATCCAAGTCTCCCTGCTACAAGCTACAATAGGAGGATCATGAAACCAAGCTTTGCTTATTGCACTCTATATACATACTCCGGTGGGATTATCATTTTCTATCAGACCCACCACTTTTTTTGGAGTTCTTTTCTTTTTGCACATTTTTTTCAAGTGCATCTGTACAACATATACATGTGCAGCATATATACAAGGAGTTTTTCCTCTTGAGCCAGTAGACTATCCCTCTTTTGAAGCTTTATTGCAACCCACAACTCCCGTCGTTAGACCTCATGGCAGCCAGACCAAGTTGAGACGCACTTCCTTCACTATAAGAAGAAGAGAGGTTCCGCCTAGAAGTACTACCCTCATATGCTACCCCAAGTCAAGGAAGACTGCCTCCTCACCACCTCATCCGTGAAGAGCTCGGTGCATAGTGCGGTTGTCCAAGTAAAGCCATAATCTATATGAGTCATGTGTTGTTGTTAAGTGCTCTACTTAGGCTCATTGAGATGACATGTGATCATAGCCTAGTGAACTCAAAGAATTAAGTCACCATGGACCTGAAAAGCCTTAAACCTAAGTCCTATAAGGTTCCTCTTAGAAATTAGGTGGATTAAGATCTTAATCAAGCTCCATTTCTCAATTTGATTCCAGGCTAGTTTAAATGCCAACTATCATCCAGAAAAACTATATACATATGTACCAAAAGATGCTTATTTTCACAAATTTTACAATCATGCAAAATTTTTGAAAAATGTTTTGAAATCATGGATGGATGATGCATGAAGTGCAAGTTTTGCAAAAAGATATTTACACACATTTAAACAAGATTTTTGCAAACTTTTGATTTTCAAAACATTTTGGAAAAATTTTGTACTATATACATAATTTTCATACAAAAATATTTACACAAGCTTTACACAAAAGATTTTTGAAATCATTTTTACAAAAATAATTTGTACATTAGCTATGTATGTGCAAATAAAAGAAGATTATGTACATGAAAATTTTTAATTTTTGTGGTTTTTAGCCATTTTTATTTATAAACACACTCACACAAAGTACGAGTTATGGCTAAAGTATGTATGAAATATATACACACCCCCCTATACTTAGCTCGAACGATGTCCTCAGAGTTAAGAGCGATGAAGAAGACATAACTCGTGCTAGGTATAGGGAAGTGAAAAGGAAAGCTATACAAAAAGAAGAATGAAAAGTCAAGAGGGACTCGGGTCTCCCCCCTATACTTAGGATCAAGTAATCCTTAGTATAGCAGGCTGTATACTAAGGGAAAACCTGAGTGCAGAATGTACAGGGTCTACCCCCCCTATACTTAGGGTGAAATATCCCTAAGTATAGGCAACAAAAACAGGGGTAAACAGAAATAAAAGAAATACCCGAAAGGTCTCACATCCCCCCTATACTTAGGGTAAAGTGCACCCTAAGTATAGCATAATCACAAGATGAAGAAAGGGATGTGGGACTAAAGAATGTAGTGATATGGACATCTGGATCTATACAAGGCGGAAGATCAGTGAAACTCAGGCGTGAGATGCATTAGATGTGAGCCAAAGACCACATCTCACGCAAAATGAATAGGGGCAAGATCAACGACCCGCGGCTCATGATCTAGAAATGGCTTGAGCCGCTGGCCGTTCACTCGAAAGGTACTCTCAGAAGACAACTCAGATATGTCGATGCTACCGTTGTCGTGTACCTTTCTAACCAGATAAGGTCCCTTCCATTTGCTATGTAGCTTCCCTGGAAATAATCTAAGCCTCGCATCAAACAGCCATACTCTCTGTCCAATCTCAAAATGTTTGTGGCTGATGTGAGAATCATGCCACTCCTTGAATTTCTCCTTATAATGTAGGCTGCTTGAGAAAGCTGCATCTCTAAGCTCCTCCAGGGCAGCTAGCTCTGCCCTCCTCTGGTCTCCCATACCATCTGGATCCATAAGTATGTCTGTGACTGCCCAAAGTGACTTGTGCCTCAGCTCAACAGGTAAATGGCATGGCTTGCCATACACGAGGCGAAAGGGAGATGTGCCCAATGGTGTCTTGAAAGACGTCCTATATGCCCACAAGACCGAGTCCATAAGCTGTGACCAATCCTTTCGGTCAGGGCGGACGACTTTCTGCAGAATAGTCTTTATCTCCCTATTCGACACTTCGGCTAGACCATTCGTCTGTGGATGGTAAGGTGTAGCGACACGATGGTCTATGTCGAACTCGCTAGCAAGTGCCTTCACCTGGTCGTTGATGAAGTGAGATCCCCCATCAGAAATCAGAACTCGTGGAACCCCGAACCGCGTGATGATGTGCTTCCTCAAAAATCTGCAAACTGTCCTCGCATCAGCGCCTCGGGCGGGGATAGCCTCCACCCAACGACTCACATAATCAACGGCCAACAGAATGTACTCAAATCCCTGACTCTTAGGGAATGGACCCATGAAATCGATGCCCCATGCGTCAAAAACCTCACAGAAGTGAATGGGCTGCATCGGCATCATATCACGCTGTCCACAAGTGCCCATCCTCTGACAGTCAGTACACCTCTTCACGAACTCATCTGAGTCCTTGAAGAGGGTAGGCCACCACAAGCCGGATTGGAGCACTTTCTGTGCCGTTCTCCTCCCAGAATGATGTCCTCCTGCCTCAACCTTGTGGCAGTAAGTGAGGACGCTATGGTGTTCCTCCTGAGGAATACATCGACGCCAGACGCTATCCCCTCCTTCGTGGTAAAGGATGGGATCCTCCCAATGGTAGGACTTGGCCTTCGCAAGGATGGTCTCAAGTCTCTGCCTGGGCCAATCTTGTGGGACTTTCCCAACAACGAGAAAGTTCACAATATCGGCGTACCATGGGAGTGAGGCGATAGCAAGGATCGCCTCATCTGGGAAGGTACCTCTAATAGGGTCAATCTGCTCAGAGTCCTCAGGCTGCTCTAGTCGGTAGAGATGATCCGCCACCACATTCTTGACTCCAGGCTTATCCTTGATCTCAATGTCGAACTCCTGGAGTAGAAGGATCCATCTAGTCAGTCTGGCCTTGGCATCCTTCTTTGCCATGAGGTATCTGATGGTGGTGTGATCTGTAAACAAAGTCACTCTAGATCCAATGATATACGATCTGAACTTATCCAGGGCAAACACTACGGCTAGCATCTCCTTCTCTGTGACTGTGTAATTCCGCTGGGCGGAATCCAATGTGCGGCTAGCATAGTGTATGGCAAATGGAACTCCATCCCTCCTCTGTCCCAGCACTGCCCCTACGGCAAAATCGGAGGCGTCCGTCATGATCTCGAATGGGAGAGACCAATCGGGCGGCTGGAGGACAGGAGCCTCAATGACACACTACTGGAGAGTCGCGAACGACGAAAGACACTTGTCATCGACATGGAACTCGGTGTCTTTCGTCAAGAGGTCAGTCAACGGTCGGGCAATCCTGCTGAAATCATGAATAAATCTCCTATAAAATCCGACGTGCCCCAGGAATGACCGTAGCTGCCTCAGATTGGACGGCGGTGCGAGTTTCCTAATGACATCAACCTTGGCCGGATCAACCTCCATGCCCCTGTTGGAGATGATATGGCCAAGCACCGTCCCTTGAGTCACCATGAAGTGACTCTTCTCCCAAGATAGCACCAAATGATACTCAATACATCGCTGGAGTACTCGATCTAGGCAGTCAAGACAAGAATCGAATCCGTCGCTGTAGATCGAGAAATCATCCATGAAGACCTCCAAACACTCCCCTACCATGTCTGAAAAGATCGACAGCATGCACCTCTAAAAAGTCGCCGGGGCATTGCATAGCCCAAATGGCATGCGTCGAAAAGCATATGTGCCGAAGGGACAAGTAAAGGTGGTCTTCTCCTGATCCTCAGGAGCGATGGCCACTTGGTTGTAGCCCGAGTACCCATCCAGGAAGCAGTAATGGCTCTTCCCTGCCAGTCTCTCAATGATCTGGTCAATAAAAGGCAGGGGGAAATGGTCCTTCTTGGTGTCTTGGTTGAGTCTCCTGTAGTAAACACAAACCCTCCAAGAGGTGGGTACCCGTGTAGCGATCTCCTCTCCCGACTCACTGATCACAGTCGTGATGCCCGTCTTCTTGGGCACCACATGCAAGGGGCTGACCCACTTGGAGTCGGAAATGGGATAAATAAAATCTGCACTCCACCATTTTGATATTTCCTTCATCACGACCTCTCTCAGGTTGGGGTTCAGTCGCCGCTGGAACTCACGCGACGGCTTCGCCCCCTCCTCGAGATAGATATGGTGGGAGCACACTGATGGGCTAATCCCATGGAGATCTGCTACGCTCCATCCGATCGCCTTGCGGTTCTTTTCAAGAACCCCCATCAAACGGGATTCCTGCTCTCCAGTCAACTCGGCGGAGATGATGACTGGGTACATCTCTGGCTCGCCCGCAAGGAATCGATACTTCAGCGAAGTAGGGAGCGGCTTCAGCTCTGGAATGCTGGGTGCTGGCAAATCTGGCTGCGGAAGAAACTGAGTGAAGGCTGCTAAGTCTGCCAAATCTGCCTGGGAAAGTGAAAGCGTACTCTCGCAAACTGGATCGGGAGAAGGCTGCTCAACTGCACTGTCTCTGCTCGGGTCTGCATCTACCTCCTCCTCATCTACAGGCTCAGGTGAACTCAGGTCTGGCATCTGATCATAGCAATCGGCCCAATCAGACTCTGAATCCGAGGGATCCGTATCAACCGCGGTGGCATCAGTACCACCGGAAAACAAGGTGGCCTCAGCACCACCATCACTGAAAATCGTGTCGCGATCAAGGACCGGCTCTGCTGCCTCTGTGGTATCCTGAACCAAGGCTGTGCTCTCCAGACTCTCCTCTGCTATCATTTTGGCATCAGCTGCATCTGAATATGAGAGGATGGTCTGTGCTACCGGATCTGCCCAAGCTGCCTCATCGTCTGTGATCACAAAATCACAGTCCTGGTGGATGTCTGCCTCTGCGTCTGTCAGCGGCTCTGAATCTGTACTCGCATCTGAGCAGGCTCTCTCTCTAGCTCTGTAGTCCTCGACCGTCTCTATTTGTATACTCTCGCCCTCAACGCGAAAGTACACCTTCCCGCTATCATGATCAGTCACCGCCTTGGCTGTGGCCAAGAACGGACGACCAAGGATGATGGGGGTATCGGTCACTGACTCAGGGATCTCCATGTCCAACACTACGAAGTCCACGGGGAATTTCAGGCCCTGAATCGTGACAATAACGTCTCGTAATAACCCCCTCGGCCTCTTGACAGATCGATCAGCGAACTGAAGGACTGTCCTGCTCTGTCGAAGAGTGCCCAACTCGAAGCGGTCGAGAAGGGCTGCCGGAAGAAGGTTGATCGACGATCCGCTATCTAGAAGAGTACGGTCGAACCTCTGCTCACTGATCTGGCATCTGACATACGGGGCCCCTGAATCTGGCCTCTTGGCTGGCAGTCGGTTCTGGATCGCAAAACACGTGGCTTTCGTCAGCACATGTATCTCTGAAGTGTGGTTCCTCCTCCTCCTCCTGACTGTAGTCCTGTCTCTCAAAGAACGCTGGAGAAGAGGGATGTGCTGCAAAGCCTCCTGGAGGGTCAGCTGAATGTGGAATCGATCGATCATGCTCTGGCTGAACTCCTCAAGCTCTCTCTTTTTTGGATCTTTTTCTTTTTTCTTCCCCTTCCCCATCTGAAGGGCTCTAGGGAAGGGGATCACAGGGTCCTTCGCAGATGAAGGACTAGGAAAAGGCCTAGACGGTTCGATGACCGGATCCACACATACATCATGCACCACAGTGGGACCAGAGGAAACTAAACCTTTTCCTTTATTCAAACCAAAGTTCTGAGATACATGAACTGAAGGAAAGACAACATCTCTATCACGACAAACACTGGTGGCCTCAGTACCATCGTGGGCTGGCTCTGCTGCTGCTGCTGGTAGATGTCTCGCGGCATCAGTACCGCGGGCTGGCTCGGCTGAACTGGTGGCGTCAGTACCACCTCCTCGATCTGATGAAGCGGCGGCCTCAGTACCACCGGTGGGACCAGCATCCTTGGTGGCCTCAGTGCCACCGTCATCATCAGGAGCGGCCTCAGTACCGCTCTCCTCCTCCTCATGTGGCGCCTCTGAAATATCCTCATGGTGAAGCTCAGATGAGGCGCCGCCGCCTGCTGGGGTCCTACCGCTCCTAAGTGTGACAAAATCAGCATCAAATAGATCCGAAGATGTATCAACAAATGGGTCACTAGGAGTGGCAGACTCAGTGTGTAATACCTGCTCAGATTTCCTCTTGAGGTTATTCAGATTCGGCTCAATCTGGGCTGGAATGGCGGCCTTCCCTCTCACCAAGTCCCGCATCTCCTGGCGGAACTCGTCCATCTCCCGTCTGAATGTGGCCTGCTGGTCCGTGAGGAGGCGGGCGATGTCATCCAAAGCGGGGCTCTCGTGGGAACCCGACGGGTGGCCTCTCTGGGGATGAGGCTGCTGGAACTGCTGGTGGTGGTAAGAGGGGTACGAGGAAGGGTGCTGCTGCTAAACTGGGTGAGCCTGCTGCTCACGCCTCCACGACTGTCCCTGCTGCTGATAGGGACGAGGAACGAAGGATGACTGGTGCTGCTGGTAGGCTGGGGGATGCTGCTGCTGGTGATCTCTCTGTTGGGAGTACTGCCCTCCCTGTCCTGACGGCTGCTGCTGGGGCTGGGCACCACCATTCCCCCACCTGAATCCGGGATGGTCTCGTCGGATCCCAGGCTGGGGACGGTCATACCAAATCCCGTTGACATCCATCAACGGCTCGGCATCGTAGGGGGCTGGCGGGAGTACTGCCAGAGGCTGGTCCGGCCGATAGATCACCATCTGCATCTCTGGAGATGGTGGGGACTGGTAGGTGGGTTGCGGCTGCTGGTACGGCTCCGCCTGTACAAGGTGAACCTGTCTAGGCTGCACAGGGGTGCTGGAGCGCTGGGACGAGCTGCTGCTGCTGCCGGAGTCGCCTCGCGACTGAAGACGGGGCTGAGGAGCCGTCTGTGCCTCCTGGAGACACATGAGCTGTGTCTTCATGTCGCTCAGAACTTGTGCCATCTGTTCCATCTGAGTGATGCTCTGGCACTGCTTCTTCTCTATCAGCTCCATGCGGTCCAACTTCTCGCTGATGATACCCATGTCCGCAGCTGTCGACTCTGCCTGTGATGCTGCGACTGCGGACGAACTGGATGGACTTGCATCGACCCGTGCTATCCGCTGGTACTGCACGGGTCCTGGCTGCTGTGGCTGGGGTCTCTGAGTATACAACCTGGTCTGAGACATCACCATATAGTTCTCAGCCATCTCCTCGAAGATGGCCCAGACCTGGTCGTGGTCCTTGGCGAAATAGGACCCGCCGCAAGAAGCATTCACCAGGCCCTGAAGCTCTGGTGTCAACCCGCTGAAGAAGCTCTGCACAAGGTTCGGCTTCATGATGTCGTGGTGCGGGCATCTATCCGTGAGCTCTCGGAACCTCTCCCATGCCTCGTGAAACTACTCGTTGGGGAACATGGAGAAGTTGCTGATCAGGGCCCTCGCTGCATTCGTCCGCCCGAGTGGATAGTACTTGTTCAAGTACTCGGTGCGGAGCTGCTCCCAGGTATAGACAAACCTCCCAAGATGCTTCAGCCAGGTGGCTGCTCTATCTGCCAGTGAAAACGGGAAGGCTATCATCCGGATCGTGTCCTGGTCCACGTGGCGATCGTGGACAGTGCTGCAAATCATCAGGAACTCCTGGAGGTGGAGGTGGGGCTCCTCAGTGGCGAGTCCGTGAAAACGAGGAAGCATCTGCAGGGTATTCGGGGGGAACTTGAAGTCCCCCACGATAGCAGGTACCACCACCCAATGGTGCATCAGTGTAGATCCGGGGTTGTGCAACTCCCGCATCGGTCTGGGTGGTCCTCCTCCCGCGGCTGCTGCCGCTGCGGCGGCGGCTGCGGCTGCTGCTGCGGCTCGTGCCTCTACATCTGGTCCGTCCTCAGGCTCGCTCTGCTCATCTCGCTCTAATCGGAGGCGCTCCAACTCTCTCCTCATCTCAATCATGAATGCTCCCTGATCGCGTAACTGCTGCTGAACTGTCTCTAATGAGGCGATCAAGGTGGAGTTGATCGCTCCATGATCCATCACAACGTGCTCTGTACGGGAACGATCCTCAGAACTGCCGGCCATGGCGACGTCTGCAAAATCAAACGAGCCCAACTCAGGTGCTGTCAAATCAATCAGTCTCTCCTCGGGCTCGTGTCTCTTAGGTAGAACAGAAAGGGGGTCGAGGGGGAACAGGGTGGAATCGTACTCGGGCTCGGAGAGCGGGTCTGAGCTCTCGCGAGCCAACCTAGATGATGAGGTAGACGTGCCCGAAAGCGGTGCAGCCAGAGGCTGCCTAAGAGACCGTGTACCCATCATCTCGATCTGGCGAGTAGTGCGGATGAGATCTGGAAAAATTATGATCAGAAAACAAACCGCCGGTTCACCAACACAACGCGAGCTGAAGACCGTGAAAGTTCGGTCAAATTATCTTATCTATTTTATTTTGGTGAACACACAAAATATCAGAGCGCTTACGTGACCTATTGGGATATCCGATGCTAACCCAACCGACTGGCCCGCACGGAGAAGTCGGTAATCAGTCGGGACTAGCAACGGGGGCTCTACCTAGGGTGCGGGTCACTCTCTCGCGCATCCAAACCATCCAATGAGGGGGTTGCTCTCCCCAAGACAAAGTTTTTAGGGTGAGCAGATTTTAAGATCAATAAGATTAGCAGTCCCAATTTTATGGTTTCACTTTTTTAGTATTTTTCAAAACAAACAAATGGCCTAACGAATTTTTCGATTCTCCTGGTTATTAAGTCCAAAACAGGGGGGAGAAGACGAAAAAGCCGATGCGCGATAAATCAATGATGCATGCTGAGTAAGAAATGCGTACCTGTCTCCAGCACTCTACATGCAATATGATCCGCGCATAAAAGTAAAGACAGAAAGAAAACTACCTATATGATGCAACGAGGAAAGCCGAGTCCTAGACGAGCAATTCTAGCGATGAACCGTCTAACCGGTCATCGACCTCCAAGCCAAAGAGTCCGGTCTTGGCCCGTCCCTCCTCTGTCCGACAAATCGGGGGTAGGAGTAAGCGCTTTACAGGACGGGCTGCGGCACGTAGGCTATGAAGGTAAGTGAATCGGTTATTTTTATTAATGATTTTTAAGTAGGTCCAATTAACGATCTATAAGAATAGATAAGCAATTAGGTGCGTGGATCCTACTAATTACGGCACAAACACCAGAAATTCCTAAGTCTAGGGGCTCGAGCAAAAACCGCGTAAACACCAGAAAAGGCAGAAATAAAAGAAAAAGAAAGCCGCGTGAAAACCGCGAAAAACCGTGAAGGTCCTAAGGGTCCCCCGAGCACACCGGTGCTCGGCGAAACAGACCCGCTACGGTAGAAGAGTCCAAGAGTGTCCAAGTCCAAGTCCCTGTATTATTACAATAATAATGAAATAAAATAAAAGACCTAATCTAACCTCACCCACTCAACTCTCTCCCTCTCGCTCTCTCCTGCGGCTTCGTAGAGAAGGAAGCTGCCTCCAAGTTCCTCGGTTGCACCGGCTCCTCGAAAGTCGCCTCCGCGGTCCTCGGGCCCTCACAAGAAAAAGAGATGAGTGGTCAGACCAGCAAAAATAATCAAATAATAAGGAAAAAGAAATGAAAATAAAAGTGAGGGTATATATGTAGAAATGTAAAATAAAATAAACACAGAAAAGAAAACAAAAATAAAAATAAAAGAAAAAGAAAATAAGGCAAAATAAAACAAAAAGAAAATATAAACAAAAGCCGCGAAGAGCCGCGAGCTCTGAAAGAGCCGCGAAAAGCCGCGAAAATAAAAACTAAAGGAAAAAGAAAACTACTAAGCCGTGCTCCCCGGCAACGGTGCCATTCTGATGACACAAGAACCCGAGCAACTAAGGCAATCAGGTAACTGAGACGGTCGTTGTGACCTCAATCACTCGGATGTGTATATCAAGAAAAATATCAGACCACTAAATAAATCAAAAATCAATCAGGCACGAATAAAGCGGTCCTGCTATGTGTTTAACCTGGTATAGCACCCAGGGTCGAACTCAAGGAGCACGGATTGGCCGAAGGCCTACGAAGTAGTAAAAATGAATAAAATAAAAGAGGAAAATGTTTTTAGTTTTTTTTAATTAATTTTATATTTTTTTGGATTTTTAATAAGTGAAGAAAATAAAAGAAACACAAATAAGCTCACTTCAACAATTTATTTAATGCAACAAAAATCAACCAAAAATTAAAACAAAAATATTTTTATGTGTTTTATAATTTTTTATGTTTTTGATGAATTTTTGGGATTTTTCTGATATTTCTTTTAATTTCTAAAAATCAAACAGTAACAAAACTAAGTGGTACTGTCCAACCAAGCCTAAAGTCCCTAGATAAAATACCTAAGGACCTCAAAAAGGCCTGGAGGTAATTTTCCTAGAAAATAGATGAAATAAGAAAAATTTAGGTACCAGATTTATTGTTTTTGGGTTTTTAATGTATTTATTAGAATTTTTATGGGTTTTTGGGGGTTTTTAAGTTTTTAAGGTTTTCCAGTGGTGAAAAATAGCCAAAAATGGCTAGAAAATCAAACTCACTAAACTAAACAGTACATAATTTTTATAGAATTTTTAGGGGAGTTTTTGTATTTTTTTGTGATTTTCTAATCTAGACAGTAACAAAAATGATAGTTTTTGAATTTTTAAAAATAACAAATAAACTCAAAAATGTCCTCTAAAATTCTCAAAAATCCTACACCGTGGCAGGAGCCATGTGTCAAATTTTCATCGAATTTGGAGGTGATTTGATATTTTATTCAAAAATCACAAGAGGGTACTGTGCACAGGGACTGAAATGCAAATACCCAAAGTTCTGGGGTCCCGGTGCAATTAACCCAGCAAATCACGCACCAAGCGCGTGCCTTGGGCACTCAGGGACCTATATGTAATAAAAATAAGGTCCGGGGACCTATTGGTAACACGTACCAAAAGTCCAGGGGCCTTAGTTGCAATTTACCCACAAATAAACGCACATGCGGAATAAAACCATTCACAGGGGCATAAATGCAAATACTAAAAGATTTCTTTCATTTCAGAACAATCAGAACTACAAGGGCATATATTGCAAATAACCCAAAAATACACGTGACGAAGCACGTGGCTCACACAGGCAGGGGTATATAAGCAAATACACTAAAGTGCAGGGTCCATTGTGCAAATAAACCTAAAACTAAATAACGTGCTTAAATATTTATAGGACTCAAATGAAATAAAACTAAGATAAGGGCCTAAGGGTAATTTACCCTTTATTAACCGGAGCTGATGGATGGCCGCCACGTGGCGATCGGACGGTCAGGAAGGGGGGCGGCTCTGACGCTGCTGCTGCTCTGGTCAATCCAACGGTCCAGGCCAGGACACGTGTGGATCTAACGGCCTGGATCTGTCTCCTCAGATCTGACGTCCACGTGCGCTCCAGAGATGGACGGTGCTGATCAAAACTGGAGCGAGGAGGGCAATCCAACGGCTGCTGGAGGTCCTCAAAGAACAAGAGGCCGACGAACTTCGCTGGCCCAGTACGCGCGCTCCGATCCTCTGCTGCTGCGCCTGAAGATCGGAGGAGCTCCGGCGTGAAGATGCGCAGCTGCTGACGTCCTCCGATGCCCCAGCCGAGCTCGGGAGAGCTCCGACGAGGGTGGCGGAGGTGAAGCTCCTGGGCTAATGTCGAGAGGCCTCAGATGGCCTCCGCTGGTCCTGCAAAACGGTTCAAAAGCTTCGCGGGTCGAGGGCAAAGTGCCTCGACCCAGTTAGGCGACGTGGGGGTGGTCGGTGCGTCGGTGCGGGCGAACCAAGGCGATGCGACGGCGAAGGGGTTCGAGCCCCAGCTCCTGTGCGAGCTGGGTTGAACGGAGGGGCGGAGAAGGTGCGCGTGGGAAGGGCGAACGTGATGGTCGGGTCCGATGGTCGGGAGGTGGTCGGAACCAGGGTGAATCGACGAAAAAGTACGACGGCGAAGATTGGGGGAAAGCTGAAATCAAAGGAAAGGGCGGAGCTAAGGGGGTACCTGGATGGATGAATAGACTGTGCTAGAGCTGGGGGTGCTCCCGGTCGTCGCCTCAAGGGGTGTCTCTGCCCGAGGCTCGAGCTCGCTCAGATGGGCGGAGCTACGGCGGTGGTATCGCCGGATCAGTGGATTCAGCGGCCTTCCTCGCTGCAACAGGCAGGGGCGGCGAGCTGTCACCTCGCTCTCTCTCTCTGGAGCTCACTGGAAAGCTACGCGAATGGCCAAAGATGGAAGAATTAGGTCGCCGGAGACGACTATATATATGGCGGGAGATCCGAGAAGAGGGGGTCCGGCCAAGCTCAGGAGCGCGCGGATCCCGAGGGAGCGGCTCCGGCGAGGATGCCGGATGCAAGGGGAACGATTCGGACCCGGGGCTTGGTGGATTGGTGAACGGGTCGAGCGGGCATAAATCCTAGAAGTGGGGTCCGACGCTCGAACCCGTGAGAAGTGGTCCTGGGGGGGTCAGTTGACCGGGTGGTCAACATCCCCAGGACCCAATGGGGTCAGGCCACGTGGCAGGATTTTAAAGTTCAAAATTAAGGTAGTTATGGCCCGATTTTGTAAAAACTCAAAACACAAACTATTTTTATTTTATTTTTTTCTATTTTTTGGTGATTTTTAATTAATTTTTGGAAATAAGAAAAAGGTATTTACAATATATAGCTATATATAGGTATATATACAATATGTAGGCTTTTGATTTTTGATTTTTAATTATTATTTTTGTATAATTTTATTCCTGTTTTATATTTTATTTATTTATAGAATAAAATAAGGAATAAAAGGGTGTTTTAATTTTATTTTTATTATTTATATACATAGGTAAAATAAATAGTTATGTATATCTATATACATGGTATATGTACAAAGTATTTTTGTATTTTTAATTTTGTTATTTTTATTTGATTTTTGTTTTGATTCTTTTTATTTCATTTATTTACAATATATAATATAGATTATTTACAAAAAGTTTGGAGAATAACCTTATTTATTTACAAGGGCAAATAAATACATAGATCTGATATATGTACATGATGAAGGGGTCTTTTTAATCTTTTTGATTTTTTACTTTTTATTTTGTTTTTATCTTTTATAAATATATACAAGTATTTACAAGCAAATTTTTGGGTGAGGAAAACATTTTTATTTTATTTACATAAATATATACACATGAGCCCCTATCTCCCTCTACTTGGCTTTTATGCGGTCACGCCCATGCTGAGCCCTCCCTTGGGCTAGGTTGCTCAATATTTATTCTAAATATTTCCCTCTTTTTCCTTTTAATCTTTATTCTTTTATTTTTGCACAAAAACATGCTAATTATAGGTTTTTACACAATGCATGCTTTTGCTAATTATTCCTATTTACACCTATCTACATGCATTTGCAAAGGTTTTTGTAGCTAAAATATAAGAATAAAGAGTGATGAATGGGTATTCATCAGTCACCTCAATCAGACACGGGCCCAAATTTCAAACTTCTTCTAAGGACCGTACAAGTCCCTCCATGATTCCTGGGAGAGGTATACTGATCTTTGAGAGAAGTGCTTCCATCATGAAATTCCTCGGACTAGCATGGTTCAACACTTCTTTGTGTGCTTCACTATTGAGAGTCATAAGTTTGTAGACGATGCACGTGGTAGATCTCTTTTCAACATGGATGAAAACATTATATTGCATATTTTCAAAGAAATGGTCAGAGGAGAGGCCACCTTGTCTTCATAAGGTGCATATTAGCGCCAGCCACAAATCCACCACAAGCTTGTCGATGTGAAGGCATCTCATGAAGTGGATAGAGATTAGAGCTCCAATTTAAGTATTATTGGGAGACACAAGTACAAAGTGGACATCATTGAAAAGCGATCACAAGACCTCGAGAAATTATCTATGATCAAACTGAGAACTCAACATCTGGACAAACTAGGCTAGATTACAAAGCAACTGGAGCTGCTTGTCATTACAATCAACTCCAGTCAATCTACAAGTCCACCTGTCGAAACTCCCTTCTTAGATGAAGGAGCCTTCATCACCACAACAACCTCAACCAATTCCACTGCAACCGATCCATCATGTATAATATGTGCAAGCTCTCGATTAGGCATCTAAGTAATAGTCGCATCAACAGATGATCGTCTACCAACCTGATCCCCAACAATCATATGTGGATCCGTATTTCCCACCTCCACCCCAAATTTAGGAGGTGAACAACATTTGGAACAATGATGCACAACTGGCATGTCCTGGAGGACATCTGCAGGGTCCGTCTTCTACCATTTGGATGTACCACCAATATGAGGGTGGGAAGATTGTCCAGCACTAGGCTCAACAATTCAGTATCCATCATATCATAACACTTGGAGACATAATTCTCAATATTAGCAACCTGCGTACCACCATTACCAAACGTATCAGAGTTACATGACTGCTCAATAAAACCAATGCCCAACTCCTCCTAAGCGTCAACAACAACATCCTCCTCAATACAAATCATAGCATTCTTATTTGCATCCTCCACCACATTATCAATCTCAACGTGCTCAGTATGTTGAACCATCAGAGGTTGTGCCCATGAACCCCGCTCACGACTATTTTGCTCAATCGGTGAAGAGCATAGTGGAATAAGTCAGAAGCTAATGAATCCATGACTCATTAACTTTTCTGTCGCATTTTATCTTAAAATCCTCAACAAATACATGTAATATGGATTAATTCACATATTTTACAAAGTTGTCATTCATAAATAAAAATGGATTTTTATGCATTAAAAACATGTAATAAATAAAAAATAAAAAGAAAGAAAAGAAGGCAGACTATAAATATGTATTATATAGTATGACTAATAATATATAAATATAGTTGTAAGATATATTTATATAACCTAACCCCTGAGACCACACAAGCAGGAGTTGGTCGACAAATAATAAAGTAGTGGGAGATAAGGAAGAAAACATAAAAATGATTAATATTGTACATTATACAATAATATTCATTTATTCGTTATTTACCAAAACTTCAAATATTTTAATTAACTCATTTATACATAGTTTTCACCAAATTCTTCTCCTATGGGTTCATAAAAATGTATATACAAATTAAAAAGCATAAAAAATTCCAACATGTACATATGGCATGAAATCTGGTTTTCAAATCGTTAATTTACCAACTTCCGAACCTCATTATTTCTTCATACAAACTCCAATTTCACTCTAGACACCTTTAAAGTATATAAAATATTATTCTATAATTAATGAAGGTGATTTCACTAAAATTAGAGTCTGTTTTGCAAAAAAGTCAGTTTTAGGACCTAATGACAACTAGGTTTCTAGGCTCTTTATTTTATTTTCTACATACTATTTATAGAAAAACTGATTTGATAATTTTATTTATTTTTTTAATATTGTATTTTATGTATAAAATCCAAAAATTAAATCATTTATTTAATATTTTAAATATTTCAAAAACACTAAAAAATAGATGAATTTGAACTATAATGTATATATATGTATTTATTAATAAAAATAAAAAAAATTATTTAAATCAATACAAAATCACTTAACCCTAATTTATTATTATATTCATTAATGAAATTTAACAGTAATGATTTTTTATTGAAATATTGAACTAAAATATAAATGTTATTTATCGAGGATATTATATCAATATTTATTAATATTAAATTTATATCTCATAAAAAATAAATTATTTATAAAAATAATTTATACCATAAATTAGTTTATTAAAATATTTACATTTCTTATTTTTATTCCTATTTAAAATGACACAATTCATTATTTAATATCTAACCAATAAATAGTTTAATTTCTGACCGATGTGGTGCTGACACGAGTCAGCACCACAAGACAACTTCTCTCCAAGATTCTGGTAGTATACTATTCCAACGCCTCCACTTCACGTAATTATCATGCCTTGACCTCATCTCAATTCTCTTATCTTAACTATCCATCTTACTCCTGTAACAATCATCGAACACGCCAACCATCAGATCCACCTTCACTCCCCTTCATCTATCGTATTTAATTCGTCAAACTTTTGTCGTTCAAAGCAACTCCTCCACAACTTCTTCAAAACTCATCCATACTCTTCCAAACAACTTCCAATTACAGAACAAAACTAACATATTATCCAACTTTATCGTCGATTTCCGACAAACTCTGGCGGTAGAAGTGCCCGATGGTTAATCCACATGGAGGAGGGTTGTCCAGGGAGAAGTTCTAAGGCCCACTCTACCTTTTATCAACACCATCACAACATGCAACTACGATGAAGTATTGCACCGTCGAGCTATGACCAAGGGTGATATACACTAATTCCCCAGATACATTTCCTTCACCATTTACTTCTTTGATTTGCATGTTGAATTAGAAATGATAATCGTGTAATGAGATTCATTTATCATCGATCTACTGTCTCCATCCAAAACACTTTACCAATTTCATCTCAATCCCACCCAATCTGATCTGAATTCTCACTTATTTAGAAACCATTATTACTACTGCAAGCATCATCATCCACTGACCAATTCAAGGTAAATCGATCCCAAATATTCCTCTACACGTAGCCACATCCTCTGAGCATGCTACCACAACCGACCAAGAGTTATCAACAACCAACTTCAAGAATTGGCAAGACCTAGAGGTATTAGTTCCAACCCTACCCGGCGAAAGCTATTCTTTGACGCCTCCTTCCATATCGCAGTAGGAGAGCTCGAAGGGGGAGGTGCCCCCTTCTGGTCGTACCTCCGTTCACTCACCATCATCGCTGGCTACCCCTCTATGCCGGAGAAGGAGATCATACCAGGATCGCTGCTGGGGAAGAATAGATCCAAGAACACAATGCATAGATGCTAAACGCATGGCACGCATCGATGGTTCAGATCATATGAAGATTTTCGAATATTAGGCATTAATTGCCAAATGGTGGGAAATTTGTGGAAAGCCCCCCATCAGAGTCCGAAATTCTATCGCGCTCTAGAGACTTTTCATTATTACATTTTGGTCCCAACATGATGACCTAAGTGTAATTCCAAACTATTTTTCTTACAAATAGGTCCTTGACCAGGGGCCTATTTGAGAGACCTTTTATATGTTCTTTTATATCTTCTTTAGAAATGCGCCCCTATCCCTTGGGACTATTTTTGGAAACTCATAGACACTATTTTTTATTAATTTTCTTTGGGTAGATACATAACTACCCTAGAGTTATTCTGAATCACTTTTTTAAATATTTTTATTGTATTTTGATTGAGATTTTGTTCATCAAATTTCGAAATCATTTTGAGTTTTGTTTTGTGTGTTGTTCTTGAGCTCGTTGATCAAGTTTTCTTCAAGGATCCACTATATAGTATCGCCATATATTTTCTACCATATACGTACTATATTGTAGATCATTGATTCAAATATTATAACTTTTGAAAAACTAAATAAAAATTGGAAATGTGAAAATCAAACAAAAAATACAAAAACTAAAACCAACAAAAAGATTTTCCTCTTAGAAGAAAATTAAAAAAAAATCACAAAAATATTTGCTCTTCTCAAAAAAATCAAGGTGTGATTTTCTACCTCCTTTTGTTCAACCTAGGAATACTTGTCTGGATAAATAAATAGTGAAAAAATAAAATAGGAGAAGAGGAACATATTCTCCTTCTCTTTCTCTATTTTATTTTGTTGTATTTTTTTGATTAATTAGGTCTCCCTTTGTGGTTCACTACATCCGATGCTCTTCTTAACCACGAGTCAGACGTAGTTATCAAATTGGAGCACATGTCGGGGAGTGATAATAGAGATTTTCCATCGGTCTCGCATTCCACACAATCGGGAACGCGGTCGCTGAGGCGACCGACAGAAGACCTCATATCAATCAACAATTAACCCACAGTAAATATATGCAATAAATATCCAAAAATGTGGAGTTAAAATTTATTATAACTCTACATGTAAATGTGTATAGGTGTAAGTACAGGTAGAGGTCGAACACTGGGAGGCGAATGGTCGTATGTGTTGTCGCTGAGGCGACCACTCATAGAAGACCGGTGTTAATCAGCAATTAACCCACAATCCAAAGAATACAACAATCTAGCTCAAGAATAAATGTGAATTAATCTTTATTTACTCTACCATAAAATGTATAAGGAACAAGCATGTAGAGGTCGAACCACAGAGAGCAATACAAAAATGCAATAGCCTACATGTATCTCAGAGTCATCCTTGAGTGGGTTTTTTTTATATATATATATTTTATATATTATTATTTATATATATATATATATATTTTTTAATAATATAATTAGCTAATATATATATTTAATATAACTATAAATATATGTATACCCATAGAGGGTTAGTATATAGCTTATAATGCATACAATATATATATATAGGTATATATAAGGATAACAAAAAAGGATATATATATTATATTTTTTTTATTTTCTTTTTTTTATATTAAGGTTAATAAGTAGATATAAGAATACATATAAATAATTAGATATATATATATGTATTATTATTTTTTTCTTTTTAGGAAATATATATATATACATAAAGGGGTATTATAATATTTACAAAAATACTCAAAAATAGTCAAAAATGCAGGAACAAAGTCTTTTTGGGATTTTCATGGGTTTTTACTATTTTTGTGATTTTTGGGCATTTTGAAAATATTTTTAGTATTTTTAAATAGCTAAATAATAGCAAACAGTGGAATAGTTTCTGGCTGTTACAAAAATAGACCTTAAAAATAGCTAACGGCCTCAAAAATTTTCCACACTATTTTTCTAATAAAGATAATAAAACAAAGCATAAATAGGGCCTGAGTTTATAATTTTCTGATTTTTCTTTGATTTTTTATATTTTTTTGAAGTTTTTGGGTGTTTTTGAATTTTAAATGTTTTTCTTTTGAGATTTTTAGGGGTTTTTGGACTGACACTAGAATAGGTCAAAATACACCATAGGTAATTTTTTTGGAATTTTACGAGGCATTTTCATATTTTTTAGGATTTTATAAGTTAGACAGTGAATAAAAGACATGTTTTTGATTTTTAATAAATGCGAAAATGCAACAAAATGAAAAACTAAAAATATAGCATGCAAGCACAACCAAACAAGAGCTTAAATCTATTTTTGCAAGATTTTTCAAGTTAATATGGAGCGCAAAATAAATAGACAAAGCATTCAAAAATAAATGGCCTAGCAGGGGTATTCTTGCAAATAAAATAGTTCACAGGGTCATACATGCAAAAATCACAATAAAAATACACGTGGACTTTTATTTTCAGGACCATTAGATAATTACAGGAACCCGGCGGGGTTTAAATGTAAAATTTCACGCGCCACACGTGGTTGCTGCACGTGAGGCGCGGAAGGACTAAAGTGTAAATCTTGAAACATCGGGGGTCCTTCTGTAAAATCTACATTTTATTTACAACATGACTTTTTATTTTAGGTATTAAACTATAAATACAAAAAGGCGGGGGCTAGATGTGAAATTTACCCTCAAATAAGGCGTGTCATCCAACGGCGCTGGAGGCACCACTTATCCACGCGTCGCGCATCCGACGGTGGATACCGGTTCCGCGATGAAGAGCCTGGATTAGACGATCCGGGCTGATCTGACGGTTGACACGTGGCTTCATCGGACGACACATGATCAAACTGGGCTTCGCCTCCTGATCCGACGGTGCTGAAGCTCCCTGGAAGAACGGGGAAGAAGCTCGGGGCTGGCGAGCTTTGATCAAGGAGCTTGGGCTCCTCCAAGGCTCTCCGGCACGTCTGAGGTGGTCTACACGTAGCTGGAGGGATCCCGCATAGACTGATGGTGATTTCATGGCTCCTGGGAGTTCGAGTCGATGGAGCGAGGTCGGAGAAGAAGGGGACCCCCAGGAACCTCTTCCTGGTTCAATGCAAGCCCAGAAGGGCTTTCTTCCTCGATGTACCTGCACAGGAAAAACCGTTGGTGAGAGAGCTTTCTCCTCGACCTGGGGTTGTGAAGCTGCGATGCAAGATGAAGGTGGGCGGAGGGGCTCCGGGGAACGGCGGAGGAGGAGCCCCGATTCGCCAAGACCTAGGGTCCTGGGTTGAACAAATGTGTGCGATAGATGGAGAAGGCGCTGAGGTTCGAAATGGGATGAACGAGGCGGTCGGAGACAATCGAGACAACGGTGGAGAAGTCGCTGGAGCGGAGCTCCGGCGAACTTCGAATTTTGATTTTTAAGCTAAGGAGATTAACTAATAACTAATCTAACTACTGGACTAAAAAGCTAACATTAAAAGCTAACTAAAAACGCATAAAGGGGCAGCTCTTATACCTGGGGGCCTCCAGGGAGCAGGGCGGACGCCGGAGCTCCGCCGCGTCAAAATTCTCCGTCCTCTGGCCAAGTCGAGGCGCTGGGCGACTCCCCCTGTCACGAGGAATGGTCCAGGAGCAAGATCAAGGCCTTTGGGTGGAATGAAAATGGCCAAATCTGAGGAAGGAGGCGGAGCTAATTATTTATAAACATTGTCAAGAGGCCTTATTACCCGGCGATTATTGACTGATCCAATGAATATCTCGTTGATCTATGATTTTGGCGGGCATCATGGATGATCAGAGGACAAATCTTGTGAAGGAAGCGAGCCAGGATGATGGAAGGGATGGCCGCGAAAAATGGAGGAAAATCGGGGATTTGATAGTTCAGAGGCGCCAGGCGAGGGATGGGACAGTTGACTAGGGAGTCAACGAAGGCCGGCGCCTCATTGGGCCACGTCAGCCGCTACAAGACAAAACAGAAGACTTGATTGGGAATTGATTTATTTGACACCTTAAACGATTTTATTAATTTTTTCTTATAAAATAAAAAATGTGTATTATTTCATCTAGTATTTATTTATGATTTTTATGAATTTTTCGAGGTGTTTTATTATAGTTTTATTTGGATAATGTGTATATGTATGTATTTACATGTATTTTTATGTATTTTATTTTTAATTTGTTTATTCTCTTTTATTATTTTATTGGCTTATTTTATAAATTTATAATTTATTTTTGTGAGTATAAAGGTATTTTTGTTTGATTTTTATGAATTTATTTATATTTTTAAATAAATAGGTATAGGTGCATGTAGGTATACTTATAGGTGTTTTATCTATGTATTTTATACACTTAATTTATTTATTATATTTTCTTGATTTTTATTTTGGATTTACATTTTCAATGAGTTAAGTATAATGTATACATTATTATAAAAGAATAAAAGAATCAAGGAATAAAATCCTTTTTATTTATATATAGGTATATAGCATAGGTATTTTGTCTATGAATTTGTAGACTTATTTTATTTTACAAATTAATTTTGGTTTTCTTTAACTTCCCTTATGTGTATGCATTATATACATTATTTAAAAATTCTAGAAATATGAATTTATACATATAATGAATATTGAATAAAATGAATATTTTAATCAGTCCTATATACAAGGAGGGTCAAAAACCTAACTTCTGCATATGGACTCCAAAAATTATGAAACCAATTTTATAAAATAGTTCTTGGAATGCTATATACAATTAAAAGTGAGTTTGGGTGATTTGGAGTTTTTTTTGCAAGATATGGGTATGTAAAGTTGAGATTTTGGTTTTTTATTCTGTGTATAAAATGTACACTGGGTATTATTTTTGCACAAACTTAATTTTGTATTTTTATTTACATTATTATCTACAACTTTCATGTACAAAGTTTCTTTATTTGATGAAGAAATAATTATGTACAAAATAGATGCCAAAAATGCATAAATGAATGAATTAATAAATGAGGTATTTATTGTACACTGGTCCTTATCTCCCCCTACTTTATTCCTTGTCGACCAATACCATGCTGGCCTTGGTCTCGGGGTTTGGGTCAAAAAATATTTACAATATTTTATGCCTTTTTCTTTTCTTCTCTTTATTCTATAATTTTGGCATTAAGAACCTTATTTAATGTGGAATTAATACAATGAATCATGAATGCTATTATATACAATTTGATGCTATTTACATGCATTTGCTATGGTTTTTGAGGCCAAAATGATAGAATAAAGGTGATGAAATGGAGATTCATCACCCCCCTATACTTGCCTTTGCTAGTCCCTAGCAAACACTTATGCAATAAGTACAAAAAGAATAAAGAAAAAAAAGGAGAATAAAAGAAAGATAGAGTGAATAAGGGTGCTTTCAGTGCAATGCATGTCCTTACAAAATCTGAATTTGGAGCTCCTGTCAGACCTTGGGTGTGAATGTGTGTGGAACCTAGTCAGGAACCAGCTCTAAAACACAACAACCTTTGATAGTTACAGAACTCGGTTCAACCCACCTCAATAGCCGGGTCAGAACTAGTCTACATCATACACAAACCCTTATAACTATGAGGCTGACTTGTACGGTGTAAGTGATAGTGGCTTTCCCCAACTGAAATGATAAAAGAACTGACTTCTCCAGAATGACAACCCAATGATTCCCCAATCCAACAGCTCTTTCCTTGAGGAGCAGGGTATTCCCTTCTAAGTTCAAGTGGCAACCAGCTCAAGAGGAGGGGTGAAGAGAAGAATGGACGGTAGCCAGTGTAGCTACCTATCCCGGGATGCAAGACCAGTGTAGTCAAGTCATCCAGCTGCAGGCTCACATGGTGTAACTTTGATGCTCAAGCTTGTTTATTTTCTATACAACATATATACATACTCCGGCAGGCATTTTTATTTTTATTTACAAGCCTGTCCACTTTTTTGGAGTTTCTCTTTTTTTTTTCTTTTTTTTTCAACATACTATTTACAGCAGCATTTACATAAGGACTTTTTCCTCTTGAGCCAGAAGACTATCCCTCTTTTGAAGCATTATTGCAACCCACACTCTCCTGTCGTTAGACCTCATGGCTACTGGACCAGGTTGGGGTGCACTTCCCTCCCTAGACGAGGACGAATGTTTTCACCCGTGTGCGTCTCAGACTGGCAAATCCAACCCCCTCACCACTCCAACTGAGTTGAGCCAAGTGAAAGGTGCAAGTGTCCAAGTTAGGTCACGGCCGACAAGAGTCGTGCGTTTGTCTCGAAAAGTTCTAGTTAGTCCACTGAGGTGACTTGAACCCAGCCCTTATTTCTCAAAGAATTAAGTCTGAATAGACCTGGAGTACCTTAAACCTAGTTCCCGTAAGGTTCCAGTGCAGTTAGGTGCAGTAAGGTCCAACCAAGCTCCAATCTTCGACTTTATTGGACTAGTTCAATTATCAAGCTCAATCAAAGAAGATGAATGCAATGCAAATGCTATTTACAAATATGCAATGAATAATGCAATTTTTCAAAGAATTTGAAAACAAAGAGAAGAATTTTTACACAAAGAATTTTTGCAAATAAAATAATTTTGGCACTCAAAGTAGAAAATATGTACAACTATTTACACAGGTGTGCCGCTTTATTTTACAAGAATTAAGAATTTACAATTTAGTTTTTATTTATAGGTATATATGTACACTTATTAAAGAATTGTGCTTATTTTTTATTTTTATTTATAATAATAATATATATATTATCTTATTTATTTATTATATGTAACTATTCCTCAAACTTATTTGACACAAATTTTTCAAACAATTTTTGAAAACTATAGTCCAAAATAATTTTTACAAACATGTACACACATTTGAAAATCATTTTGCAAAGGTTTTTCAAAACAATATATATAGATTTTCAAAATATTTTTACAACCATTTTTCAAACCATTTGCAAATCATTTTTCAAACATTTTATTTCACACAAAGAAAATAAATTTTACAAACCACACATTTTTACACAGGTTGAAAACATGTAACAAAATGTTTTCAAAATAGTTCTCAATAAATGTTCACAAAGATTTTCAAACTATTTTTCAAACATTTTGCAAAAAAATATTTTCACCTGATTTATTAATCAGTATATACAAAAAGAATTTGAGGAATAATCACATCTTTTTATTAAGGGGTTTTAACGATTTTAAAGAATTATTAGCCATATTTATTAGTAAAATACGAGAGTACGAGTTATGGCTAAAGTATATACATAGTATATACGACCCCACTATACTTAGCTTGAGCTATGTCCTCATAGATCGAAAAGAAAAGAGAAGACATAACTCGTACTGAGTATAGACAAGTCTAGAGAATAAGAATAAGAGTCAAAGGAAATAGAAGTTGACCATCCCCCCTATACTTAGGATCAAGTAATCCTAAGTATAGCAGACTGTACACAAAGCAGGGAGAGTCAAGGGTGGTAATAAACAGATGAACAAATCAGGGGTGCACCCCCCTATACTTAGGACAAAGTACGTCCTAAGTACAGAAAACTGACACAAAGGGGCGACACCTTTTATTTAGATACAGAAGATAGAAAAGGAAAAGAAGAAAAGAAGAAAAGATAGATATATACAGATATATGAAAAGATCGTGGAGAATATACGCATCACTCCCCCTATACTTAGGGTGAGATATCCCTAAGTATAGGCAACAACAGGAGTGACAAAACTGAACGACGAAAGAACAACGCGGTGTGTACCCCCCTATACTTAGGATCAAGTACGTCCTAAGTGTAGACACAAAGATATGGCGATAGATCTGGGGTACACTAAAACATACGGGAGAAAGAATGAAAAAGGCACACATATATACAAGCGGTGAAAAAACTAGTGAAGTACAGGACAGTATCTGGTAAGCGACTACCGTGCTCTCGTCGTTGTCTCCCTGTGAGAACGAGGACGCAGTCAGAAGGTGAAAAGACACCCGAATCTGCAATCAAGTGGGTGTCAGCTACCGGGGACAACAGGTCGAAAAGTTAGATATCGGGTCCAGTAGCATGAAGCAGTCAATCGGCTCATATGGTCAACATGAGGAAACAGAGCCGATACCGGAAGACCGGGAGGAAGAAAGAGCAGTACAGACTCCTCCTAGTCAATCATGGTCTCAGATAGATCGTAAATAAGGCATATGAGACTGTGTGATGCACGGTGGTGATATAATCTGAAAGTCACAAGAAGACACCGAACAACACAATATATGGCTCACTCTTGCGAGGGTCCTTAAGGTAAGTACAATCAGAGAATAATCAGAAGACTCGGCTCTGTGCTCCAATAGACAGGAGACACAACTAGGGAGGAGACCGAGTACACAAGTCAGAAGACCCGGCTTCGTGCTCCACCAACTGGGATACACCAGAGATGAAGCCAAGTACCTACAAAATGATGTACTCTCCCGTAGATAACCCTCGGGGAATGCGCTGCCAGCTAGGCATGAAAATAACAGATATCAGAAGCTCAACCTTGCGAGGACCGTCAAGGAGAGCAGACTCAAAGGAGTCTTATCAGATGGGTCCCATGATCCGCAAATCGGATAGGCAACTCAAGATGGGATCAAAAATCATATATATCAGACGACTCGATTCCGTGCTCCGCAGATCGGAGACACAGTCAGCAGTGGAACCGAGCGTAAAGAGAGTATCGCATGCTCCCGCAGATAGTCCTCGGGGAGCAATGCAAACTAAGCAGTGAATATTCAGAATGTGACTCTGCCTTGCGAGGGTCGTCAAGGAGAGAAGAGGGCTCAAAGGAGCCGGATCCATCAGACGGATCCACATAAAATGCGTTCTCGATAGACGACAGATCATCTACTAACAGAAGAGACCAAGAGAGCTATACTGTTTCATAGCCTCTCGCAGATAACCCTCGGAGAGCTATGAACTAGGCATGGAATAATCAGAAAAGTGGAGCTCTGCCTTGCGAGGACCGTCAAGGAGAGCAGACTCAGATGAGTCTAGTACATTGGCCTCGTGTACCAATAGGTCAGGTACACAATCACAGGGGGAGGCCAATTAAGCATATCATCTGACTCGGTTCCAGGTCCCATCACAATGGCGACCCAAGCAGTGAATGAAACCGCAGTCCTAGAAATTGTCACATTCTCCCGCAGATAGTCCTCTGGGAGGAATGCGAGCTAGATCAATGTAGGTCATGGGAATGCTGGCAAGTCATCTCAGGTCCTCAAAAGTAATAAATCATTCAATCATTTGGAGGGCATAAGATCATGCAAGGGAGCAAATAATCATGTCATTCACCAAACATCCCTCGGGTCAATCCAATCAGCTGATATAGAACGAAAAATAGTCAGGAACCCTCTAAGTGCCAGGGTGGATTAGAGAGTCAGGAGATCAAGGATGGGTCTATCAGGAAGATGAGAGATCATGTAGGATCCGCACATCTTTATCAAGAAGTCCAAAGTAAAGTAATCAGTCAATCCTCAAAAATCAAGATGGTTGGAACCTCAAGATAGATAGACCAATCAATACTCATGAAATCTTCATCGAATCATTGCATTACATCACATCCCCAATCCGGTGTGCGAGAACTAAAATTCGTCAATAATGCCCCACACCTATGCTCTATGCATCAACAAAAATCCTCAAGAAGCCCATATGCATGTATCAAAGACAAATCCACCAAATCGATCTCAGCAACCTCAACATCATGGGCCCGGCCTACACCAATAATCTGTATAAATAATCCTCGATGCGGGCTTCATCAATATGCACAGCATTCCCTGGTAAAGGGAGAGATGATACAGGGTATACGAGGAAGATGGGTAAGAAGGGTACACAATGGGGTGGAGAAGCTGATTGAGCGGGCGTGCCAATATCGTGGGTGTTAGAAGAGTGATGCAGAGGGTACGAGGAGGGCGGGCGAGAAGATCGGGACATAGACAAAATTGGGTCTTCCCCACAAGGCGGGAACACCGTCAAAATGGTGGTCCGAAGAGAGTGCTCTCCCCGAACCAGAGAAGATGGTACGGTGGATACGAAGAAGATGGTGAAGAAGCGGGAAACGAAGGACTTTGGCGAAGAAATGATTGAGCTCAAGCGCCAATATCATGACTCGATGTAAAATGAAGAGATATATGTATAAGAGAGATAGAGAGAGACTCAAAGATGAAAAAATGCATGACTCACACGGGCGGGACCGACTACTCTAGTAATGAATGAAGAACACAATGGACTCCAAGTCACAATCAAGACACAAGGCAAACCCCCCAATTCACCTACTCAACACAGTGAAGACCATCAGGTGGCGGTCATTTATCTTTTCGATTTTAGAGTTAGGTGAGAACCACAAAAATTATACAATCACTTAGGAGGCTTGATGGGATTTGGGCTCTACCCCTTAGTGTGTACGTGAGCAGTTAAAACGCATACAATGAGGGGGTTGCTCTCCCCAAGACAAGGAAGTCCATTATGTTTTATTTTTAGGTCCAATAGAGTTAACAGTCCCGATTTTATTTAAGTTATCACTTTTTTTTTGAGTATTTTCAATGCACGTGCCTATCGAGGTTCCAATTTCCATTTAGCATCCTAGGTTGGCAAAAACAGAGGGAGAAGATCGGAAAAGCCATGCAAGTTAGAAATCGATGATGCATGCTAAGTAAGAAGACTTACAGTGCCTCCCAGCTCTCTCCATGTGGGATGCAAAACAAAATTTGAAACCTATGCTATATGCAAATGCAAGCCGAAGAAATCGCCCTAGGTACAGAAATTGCTATTATCGTGAAGCACCACAAGTCGCTCATTCATCATTAGCCTCAAAAAGTCCGGTCTTGTCTCACCCCTCCTCTGTGCTCAACACACTTGAGCTTAGGAGAAAGCGCTTTGCGCGGCTCGCTGTGGCACAAAGGCTAAAAGATAAATGAGCGGCCGTTTAGAGTTTGATCTAGATCCAAAGAGAATCTATAGGTACATGCAAATATTAGGGTGTTTGGACCTAACTCTACGATCAAGCAACTCCTAATGCTAAGGCTCATTCACACAAAATAATAAAAATAAAAATAAAAGAAAAGCGTCAAAAATCATCGAGGCCCCCAAGAGAACAATCCCTCGGGCAATGGACCTCAGGAGTCGAAGCGTACCTGTGAGAGTCCTGTATTATTACAAAATTCTAAGTATCACTCTCTCACATGAATATACATAATAAAATGAAATAAGATAAAATGCATAAAAATAGAGACTGTCTTAAAAAATTCTCCTTCTTCTGTCATGGATGCTCGCTCCTGTTGGCTGGCATAGAGGAGCCAACTCCACCTTGCTTGGGTGCATAGGTCCTCCTAAGAGGTCCTCCTTCGCTTGGCGGTCCCTCGCATCAAAGACAAAAGAAAGAAATGGTCAGAGCAATCAATCAAATGATATCAAATAGAAATAAAAACCAAATAAATAACTAAATCATGGACATGAGCAAATAATTGAATAAATGAACCAATAAGCGCACAAAATCATACAAAATCTGTTGCCTCCCCGGCAACGGCGCCATTTGATAACATAGATTTTCCATCGGTCTCACATTCCACACAAACGGGAACGCGGTCGCTGAGGCGACCGACAGAAGACCTCATATCAATCAACAATTAACCCACAGTAAATATATGCAATAAATATCCAAAAATGTGGAGTTAAAATTTATTATAACTCTACATGTAAATGTGTATAGGTGTAAGTACAGGTAGAGGTCGAACACTGGGAGGTGAATGGTCGTATGTGTTGTCGTTGAGGCGACCACTCATAGAAGACCGGTGTTAATCAGCAATTAACCCACAATCCAAAGAATACAACAATCTAGATCAAGAATAAATGTGAATTTACTCTACCATAAAATGTGTAGGGAACAAGCATGTAGAGGTCGAACCACAGAGAGCAATACAAAAATGCAATAGCCTACATGTATCTCAGAGTCATCCTTGAGTGGGTTTTATATATATATATATTATTTATATATTTTTTTTATTTTTAATAATATAATTAGGTAATATATATATATATTTAATATAATTATAAATATATGTATACCCATAGAGGGTTAGTATATAGCTTATAATGCATACAATATATATATAGGTATATATAAGGATAACAAAAAAGGATATATATTTTATATTTTTTTCTTTTCTTTTTTTTATATTAAGGTTAATAAGAAGATATAAGAATACATATAAATAATTAGATATATATATATGTATTATTTTTTTCTTTTTAGGAAATATATATATACATAAAGGGGTATTATAATATTTACAAAAATACTCAAAAATAGTAAAAAATGCAGAAACGAAGTCTTTTTGGGATTTTCATGGGTTTTTACTATTTTTGTGATTTTTGGGCATTTTTGAAAATATTTTTAGTATTTTTAAATAGCTAAATAATAGCAAACAGTGGAATAGTTTCTGGTTGTAACAAAAATAGACCTTAAAAATAGCTAACGGCCTCAAAAATTTTCCACACTATTTTTCTAATAAAGATAATAAAACAAAGCATAAATAGGGCCTGAGTTTATAATTTTTTGATTTTTCTTTGATTTTTTTTATTTTTTTGAAGTTTTTGGGTGTTTTTGAATTTTTAAGGTTTTCCTTTTGAGATTTTTTGGGGTTTTTGGACTGACACTAAAATAGGTCAAAATACACCATAGGTAGTTTTTTTGGAATTTTTCGAGGCATTTTCATATTTTTTAGGATTTTATAAGTTAAACAGTGAATAAAAGACATGTTTTTGATTTTTAATAAATGCGAAAATGCAACAAAATGAAAAACTAAAAATATAGCACGCAAGCACAACCAAACAGGAGCTTAAGTCTATTTTTGCAAGATTTTTCAAGTTAATATGGAGCGCAAAATAAATAGACAAAGCATTCAAAAATAAATGGCCTAGCAGGGGTATTCTTGCAAATAAAATAGTTCGCAGGGGCATACATGCAAAAATCACAATAAAAATACACGTGGACTTTTATTTTCAGGACCATTAGATAATTACAGGAACCCGGTGGGGTTTAAATGTAAAATTTCACGCGCCGCACGTGGTTGCTGCACGTGAGGCGCGGAAGGACTAAAGTGTAAATCTTGAAACATCGGGGGTCCTTCTGTAAAATCTATATTTTATTTACAACATGACTTTTTATTTTAGGTATTAAACTATAAATACAAAAAGGCAGGGGCTAGATGTGAAATTTACCCCCAAATAAGGCGTGTCATCCAACGGCGCTGGAGGCGCCACTTATCCACGCGTCACGCATCCGACGGTGGATACCGGTTTGGCGATGAAGGGCCTGGATTAGACGATCCGGGCTGATCTGACGGTTGGCACGTGGCTTCATCGGACGGCGCATGATCAAACTGGGCTTCGCCTCCTGATGCGACTGTGCTGAAGCTCCCTGGAAGAACGGGGAAGAAGCTCGGGGCTGGCGAGCTTTGATCGAGGAGCTTGGGCTCCTCCAAGGCTCTCCGGCACGTCTGAGGTGGTCTACACGTAGCTGGAGGGATCCCGCATCGACTGATGGTGATTTCATGGCTCCTGGGAGTCCGAGTCGATGGAGCGAGGTCGGAGAAGAAGGGGACCCCCAGGAACCTCTTCCTGGTTCAATGCAAGCCTAGAAGGGCTTTCTTCCTCGATGTACCTGCACAGGAAAAACCGCGGGCGAGAGAGCTTTCTCCTCGACCCGGGGTTGTGAAGCTGCGATGCAAGATGAAGGTGGGCGGAGGGGCTCCGGCGAACGGCGGAGGAGGAGCCCCGATTCGCCAAGACCTAGGGTCCTGGGTTGAACAAATGTGTGAGATAGATGGATAAGGCGCTGAGGTTCGAAATGGGATGAACGAGGCGGTCGGAGACAATCGAGACAACGGTGGAGAAGTCGCCGGAGCGGAGCTCCGGCGAACTTTGAATTTTGATTTTTAAGCTAAGGAGATTAACTAATAACTAATCTAACTACTGGACTGAAAAGCTAACATTAAAAGCTAACTAATAACGCATAAAGGGGCAGCTCTTATACCTGAGGGCCTCCAGGGAGCAGGGCGGACGTCGGAGCTCCGCCGCGTCAAAATTCTCCGTCCTCCGGCCAAGTCGAGGCGCTGGGCGACTCCCCCTGTCACGAGGAATGGTCCAGGAGCAAGATCAAGGCGTTTGGGTGGAATGAAAATGGCCAAATCTGAGGAAGGAGGCGGAGCTAATTATTTATAAACATTGGCAAGAGGCCTTATTACCCGGCGAATATTGACTGATCCAATGAATATCTCGTTGATCTATGATTTTGGCGGGCATCATGGATGATCAGAGGACAAATCTTGTGAAGGAAGCGAGCCAGGATGATGGAAGGGATGGCCGCGAAAAATGGAGGAAAATCGGGGATTTGATAGGTCAGAGGCGCCAGGCGAGGGATGGGACAGTTGACCAGGGAGTCAACGAAGGCCGGCGCCTCATTGGGCCACGTCAGCCGCTACAAGACAAAACAGAAGATTTGATTGGGAATTGATTTATTTGACACCTTAACGATTTTATTAATTTTTTCTTATAAAAAAATGTGTATTATTTCATCTAGTATTTATTTATGATTTTTATTGAATTTTTCGAGGTGCTTTATTATAGTTTTGTTTGGATAATGTGTATATGTATGTATTTACATGTATTTTTATGTATTTTATTTTTAATTTGTTTATTCTCTTTTATTATTTTATTGGCTTATTTTATAAATTTATAATTTATTTTTGTGAGTATAAAGGTATTTTTGTTTGATTTTTTTGAGTTCAGTTATATTTTTAAATAAATAGGTATAGGTGTATGTAGGTATACTTATAGGTGTTTTATCTATGTATTTTATACACTTAATTTATTTATTATATTTTCTTGATTTTTATTTTGGATTTACATTTTCAATGAGTTAAGTATAATGTATACATTATTATAAAAGAATAAAAGAATCAAGGAATAAAATCCTTTTTATTTATATATAGGTATATAGCATAGGTATTTTGTCTATGAATTTGTAGACTTATTTTATTTTACAAATTAATTTTGGTTTTCTTTAACTTCTCTTATGTGTATACATTATATACATCATTTACAAAATTCTAGATATATGAATTTATACAGATAATGAATATTGAATAAAATGAATATTTTAATCAGTCCTATATACAAGGAGGGTCAAAAACCTAACTTCTGCATATGGACTCCAAAAATTATGAAACCAATTTTATAAAATATTTCTTGGAATGCTATATACAATTAAAGATGAGTTTGGGTGATTTGGAGTTTTTATTTGCAAGATATGGGTCTGTGAAGTTGAGATTTTGGCTTTTTATTCTGTGTATAAAATGTACATTGGGTATTATTTTTGCACAAACTCAATTTTGTATTTTTATTTACATTATTTACAACTTTCATGTACAAAGTTTCTTTATTTGATGAAGAAATAATTATGTACAAAATAGATGCCAAAAATGCATAAATGAATGAATTAATAAATGAGGTATTTATTGTACACTGACCCTTATCTCCCCCTACTTTATTCCTTGTCGACCAATACCATGCTGGCCTTGGTCTCGGGGTTTGGGTCATAAAATATTTACAATTTTATTCCTTTTTCTTTTCTTCTCTTTATTCTATAATTTTGGCATTAAGAACCTTATTTAATGTGGAATTAATACAATGAATCATGAATGCTATTATATACAATTTGATGCTATTTACATGCATTTGCTGGGGTTTTTGAGGCCAAAATGATAGAATAAAGGTGATAAAATGGAGATTCATCAGGGAGGTGTAGTTAATATTGATTTTTGAATTTTTTGGAATTTTTTTCTTCTTTTATTTTGATTTTCTCTCAATTTTCTTCTTTGATTTTCTTGATTTTTGAATGCTGATTTTCTTTCAATTTTTTCTCAATTTTTTTCCTTCTTTTTTCTCATTTTATTTCTTCGATTTTTCTTTTATTCTCTTGTTCATTTTTTTTTATTTTTATCAACTATTTGTCTATTTGATTTTCTTCTCGATTTTTTATTTTTTTGACTTCTGATTTTTCTTGAATTTTTATATTTGATTTTATAATTTCTATGTGCAAACATGTTGTGCAGGATTTGAAGGATCAACTGGCTTCTTAAAAAGTTACACTAGTTAAGAGCACAGAGATTGGCCTTTTCTCTATGACCCGATTGCATAGGAGCAACATGAGTACATCTACCCATTTTTGTTGTATATTTCTTTAGAGACCAATTTTTATTTTCTTCTTCTCAGTGAGAGGGCCTTTGCCCGTTTTTCTATATTTATGAGAGAGGAAAGAGCACTTACCTGTTTTTACATTTTGTTGAGGGAGGGGTCTACTATGGACATCGCGACTTATACATTATCTTTGACCTATTTTCTTCTCAAGGTCTGTTTCACAAAGTGCCGGTGAACATGGGGGACCTCCCAGTGGTTTTTATTTTTTTGACCTTTTTATTCGTTTCACGTGATTATATGGAGACTATAGATGAATGCTTGATTTATTAGATGAGTATAAGTGGAACCCTCTACCCTAATCTAGACCTAGGCATAATTCACTGATTTGATAAATAAATTCGTTCTTGTGCTAGAGCTCCTTGTTTAGGGTACATCTTCTACAGCTTTTTGCATGCATTAGATTTGGATTTTAAATTCTATGCAGATCATATTACACGTAGAGAGATGGAGATACATATGCTTTCTCTCCCTACATGCATCATAGTTTTTCTGTCGCATTCTACGATTTCCACCTCAGCAAGACACATTTTTTAAAAAATAAAGGAAATCAAACTATTGTTCGATAATTATGAAAATATTCAAAAAAGTGAAAACTCTAAAAAATAAAAAGATTTTTTTTCCTTTATAAACTTCGACCAAAGAATTAAAAAATATATACTTAGTTGTTTTTGGTGAGCAAAACCCTCATTGTTGCAAGTACTAAACTCCAGACAGAGTGGGTGAGGATGTAGCCCTAAGGACTAGAGCCAAAAATACTTGGACGTGTGCGCTAAGTACCCGTGTATCACCTTTCGATATATAGTCATAGCTTTATGTACTTGCCTCTGATCATAGAGAGTCGTTTTGGTGTACTCGACCACACGGTTCCCTTTGGGTCTGATATTACCTTGCAACCCGAGAAGATGGTTCCATGGTTTGGTGGATTGTGAGGATCTATGTTGGGCGATAGGGTGACACCACATGTGAGTCTGTATTAAACAATTACTTTATCAACTAACTTTAAAATTAAAAAGATAAACGACCAAACTCTTACAGTCATTATTGTGTGAAGTTGGTGAACTGTGGTTTTGCTTTGTGTTTATTTGCAGGGTATGCATATTCAACGTCTTATAGGCCTTTACACTCTTCTCTTGATTCGACATCGTGCTCAATTTCCATATTCTTTTAACATCGAGGATGACATTTTGAAAGATTTTTTGCTCGGACTCTACGAGCCTTCGATCTTCCACCATTTCATGTGTATCTTCATAGACTTGGGATGCACCTCTTCCTGAGTCGGTTCCACCTAGACACAAGGTAAGTTAGACCTCGACACCCTCACCTCCTAGCCCTTTTTTCATAGATGACCCCCACCTCTACTTTTCATATGTTTCACTAGCACATTTCTCAACAGGTCCTTACGAAACTTTTTTCCTTCTCAAAGGATTTGATGGACACCATGGTTGGAGAGAAGGGACTAGTTGAGTAGCGAGCTGTTGAGGAGAGATATATAGATGTGAGAACTGGTCCATCTACGGATGTTACAACATAATTCTAGACACACATCGGCACATGAGCACACATATACGAGAACAATTTAAAGTTAAGGATGAATTGAGAGCTGAGATCGCTATATGTAGAGAAGGAGTAGGGAACCCCACCACCTGCTACAATGGTTCCCGTTACTTTGAGAGATGAGTATGACCCTGGATCCAGTACACGACAACATTGGATTCAATTACCACAAATCAAGGGTCATACGACATGAGACCATTCTTCATTTCCTTACATCCCATGTTCTATGGGAACATGAAAGAGGAGCCGTTCACTTTCCTTCAGCAATTTGAGATGATATGTGGTACAATCAGTTATCTTGGAGTTATGCAGGAGGATATACACCTCAAGGCTTTCCCTTTTACCTTAGCAGATAATGCACTTTATTTGCTGAACCATTTGGGGAGAGATATTTAAACTGTGGAGGATCTCAAGTCTGCCTTTGTGTATAAATAGTTTCTACTGGGATGGATATATGCGATGAGGAGTCAGATCTCATATTTCATGTAGAACCCACATGAGTCATTCCTCAATGCATGTGAATGATTCAAGTAGTTGGCTGAGAAATGTCCTCATAATGAGATGCCTTTGAAGGTGCTAGTTCAAAACTTTTTTGGAGGACTCCATCCAAATATTTAGAGATTTATGAGTATCGCATGTGGCAGTAGTTATTTGAATAAGGATGTTGAGTCTGTTTGGACCATATTTCAGGGGATGGCAGAGAATTCGAGAGTTATATATTCTACTCGAGAATTACAGAAGGCCACATAGCCACCACACCAGTGAGATCATCAGATGGTGGAACATATTTCTAACTCTGAGTCGCGATCTACCGACATGGGCTATAATAGTGAGTAGATGACAGTTGTCAATGTGATTGAGAAGCAAGTACAGGATTTGTAGAAGTTGTGACAGTTGAGAAACTCTAATCATTATCATAACAGTTGACTGATCTGACGAAGAAAGTGATCGGGATGCAATTACGGTACTAGAAGTCACTTTCTTCTTCTTCTTCTTCTTAGCCTATACAGAGGTCTTTTACTACTCCTTCCTCCCATCGAATTCAATATATACAGGGCGAGTTATCATGTTTCTCTAAGAATCCACATCTAGATTTTCCTGAGGATTCGTCCACTGTCAACCAGAGCTAGATCTCGATTCCTGTAGTTGATGATGTTGATCATTTTTCCACCCTAGCGATCAATGATATATGTTACACTCCTATTTCTTATCAGTCACCATAACACATTACATCTCAGAGTGTACACCAGCAACCGCGGCATGGACATCCACTTTTTTAGGACCATGTTCCATACACGCAACATTAATCTCACATCATGCAAATTAGATACCGGCACATTACTATTCTCCTGCTACATATCCACAATCATATCATCATAAGTAGTAGCAGCAACAGTCTTACAATACACCCCAAATATCTCCTCATACATACACATTACAATCATACTACACTTCTAGGCAGGAGAGAGCAGAGAGCGATGGACGGACTATTGAGCCAGAGTTATCTATAGTCCTTGTCACTAAACCAGATCATGGATATGCTTAGCACACTCCAAGTAGCACATAGGACAGAGATGGAGCAAGTTAACCATCACATGGTTTAGTTGACCATGCCCAAGACCACTCCCCCAACACAACCTCGGTTGAACCCAAACAATAAGAGGGAACAAATGGATCAAGGAGATGCCACTACAGGTGTGGTCATTTTTTCTAATTTTTTATCTAACTTCATTTGTCTTAGGAGTGCTAGACACCTACAAGCACATGATCGGGAGGAAAGGGCACATGATTATGAGGAGAGATAGCCTATCCAAAATGATATACAATTTGATGCTAAGGAGGAGGACCACTACGAGGACCATGATGATTACAGACATGGGAGCGATGCAGAGAGAATTCATTTTGACATAGGAGATTCAGATGATGATACCATGCCTGGCCATGCATACATTCTTGCTAATGATTTTTGTTCTTTTCCTTCACTTGAGAGTTTTGTACATACTTCTGAGAATTCCGATGAACATACCGATTCCATTTGTGATGACACGATAAAAAATAAAATTTTGTTCTTCTTGAGATTGTTCCTTTTCCAGATGTTTTGTTTGGTGAAGGAAAGAAAAAACCAAAAAGAATGATTATACTCTTGAGATTGAGCAATTATTGAAAGATCACATCTTTTTGAAGATTCCATTTCATGATGCCTTGGATCATTTTCCTACACCTAAGAAGCAATTTAGGAACAAATGCACGTCATGTTGGAAAAGGAAGTCATGTGCTGAGAAACATGTCTTAACCATGGCCACATCATGCGCTATTCAAAACAAGTTCAGGTGCTCACTATGTCAGATGTGAGATTTCATATGCAACATTCGATTGCACTCTTTTAGATAATGGTTCCTTGATTAACCTGTTACCATCTTCTCTACTCGAAAAACTCATGCTAGGACATCTTTACAGATCATGAGCATTACTTTAGTTTGCAAATAGATTAGTAAAGAGACATAGAGGAATGTTCAGGAACATTATCGTAACCATATAAGGTTTGCAATTTCTTATAGAATTTACTCTCCTAGACATGGAGTGCCCTACATAGTTACACCTTGCTCCAATCATTCTTGGGAGACCTTTCTTGCAAACTGCGAAGGACCTCTTTAATTATGATTATGGTATAGTATCATTTCACACAAACAACAAAGAGGTACACATTGAGATGACGAGAGGATGTAGCGGTCCTAGATCTCTATTGCCATTCACTTCTGAGGACACCAGCTTAGCAAATGACTGTTAGTAGATAGATGAGATGCGTTCTTTTGATCTTGAGAGTGTTTACTTTGATACCCACTATATCCTACATGAGGATGGAGTTGATCATACAGTACCTAGTTCTTCTTACGATTGTTTACATGAGGGTACATATATAATATTTGGACTAGAGGAGTACTCAATTGAGGTAGACATCTTAGAGCAACAGATTAAAAGTTCATATATTCCAGCATGAGAATCGATTGATTACATTTCAAATATTATGCGATCTATCCAGCATAGAGAGTTGGATGGTGTGATGGACACATGTATAGACACCTTCTAGTCTAAATCCATAGATGGTTACTATAGTAAATACATATATGCCATGTACATTAGTTACTAACAGGGGTATCTCTACTAGGCCAACCAAGGATCTCAACACACTCGCACAATAGATGATTTCGTAGGACCCAGATTGAGGTGATCTACTCTGTACAGGACTCATGACTACTCTTCCACTTCATTTTGTCCTATATAGATACATGTGATCCATTCATTTTCTGGAGTACACAAACACTTGTATATTCTTCTTAGATCCCAATCGTCCTTATTTTTGCTCATATATATACTTAGAATACCATATACTAAGTATAGGGGATCGATTGTATGTTGATTCTCATCTTCGTATTTTGTTCTTTTTACTTTTCTTTTTATTTACTTTTATTTCACACCGATCACTAATCCCTCATTTTTGGCCACATTATTTTCTATACTTAGGATGCTTGATCCTTATAATAGGGGGGACCAAGTGATTTCGCTGATTTTATTTTTTCTTCTTTTCTTTCTTTCTTTCACTTGTATATTCCTTGCCCTCAGTCACCTGAGTTTTTTCTTCCAATATACTTATGATGACATGATCGTAAGTATTGGGGGGTGATTGACTTCACTATTTTATTCTTTTCACCCAATTTTTCTCAACGCATGTTATGTTCTCCTTTTCATCTTTTGGGTACAATAAGAACATAGCACACTCTAAGTATATTGGTGTGTACATACTACATATATACTTTTTTCCATAACTCGTAGTTTTAAGTATTTTCTATATCTATAAAATGCATAAAAAAAGTAGGAAGTGTTAATCTTATTCAAAATCTATTATTAAGTATTTATAAAAGTTTTGTAAATAAGTAAAATATATGTAAAATTCATATTTAAAATTGTATTTAAAATGTGTATTAAAAGTGTATAATACTTATTTAAAATCATATTTATTAAAATAATTAAAAATAATTTAATATTTAAAATCTTTATATATAAAACTCCTAAAATACATTAGTTATTGGATCAAAAATAAAAAATTGGTAATTTATCTTGTAAATTCTTGTAAATATGCTTGTTTATAAAAATTTAAAAATCCATAAAAAATACAAAGCTCTAAAATTCACAAAAAAAAACAAAATCCTTAGAGTCCATAAAATGAGTAAAATAAGGAAAATGTACTTCACATAGACATTGTTGCATTTGCATTAGCATTTTTCATAATAAGTTTGATTTCTCAAACTAAAGATTGGGAATTGTCTAAAGGATAGTCATGGATTATGGCCTTCCACTTTCATTGTAAGGAGCCTAATTAGGAACTAGAATTTAGACTCTTCAGGTCGTTGACTTAAATCTTAGAGTTTCATGAGACCATGTTCAAAGTTCAACTTAAACTTGCCTAAGTATAACACTTGGTTTCAAATATTTATGTCTTCAATAGTGGACCAACTGTGGACACATGCACTCTGCACTTAGATCGATTTGCATGGGGTTGCGAAGGGCAGTTCATTTTAGTGTTGCATTTTCATCCTTTTCTAGTGGCGGAGACGTCTAAATACGAGAGTTGTGGGGTTGAAATAAAGCTTTAGATGAGGGAAGGATCTGCTGGCACAAATTTTCCAAGAACCTAAAAATTGTACTGAAGAAAAGATGATATATCCGTCGGGGCATAAAAAGATTGATGCAGTGCAAGCAACACTGCAAAGCCTACCAAAAAGAAGCCAACCACCATATACAAATATGACCACAATGGTCCACGCTTCCAAAAATCCTTCACATCTTACTGTAGACTTGGATACATCAGATGAGCTTCAAAGGAGATGTGACTACGCTTGTCACACTCCAGTTCTTTTCTCATTCCTCTACCTTCTTTCTCTACTCTATTAAGGATATATCATGACCCAAACATAGAAGGAAATACCCCCTCCTCTAGGAAAGAGTATCTAAATGATGAACCAATGGGAGTGTATTATCGGAGTGGGTAGTTTCTTTGCTTCATTAAGCAGGAATAGCTAACATAATTCGCACATCATACACATTGAATTCAAGGTTGAAAGAGTTAGTGATATTGGTAAGGGGATCTAAACTTACTATTGAGGAGAACCTGGATAACGATTTGTGGATCTCGAGGACTGTTCAGATGAAAATTCTACTCCTAGTTAAGGCTTCGACAAAATGCTTGTTTACGACCCGATCGAGCTCTACCCTTTGTCTCTTCTCATGAATTAGTTTAGGAAAACAAATTCATTCGAACTTTCTTTCTTTTTCCTTGTTTTTCAAATAAGTGTTTACTAAGGTACTAGCAAAGTTTAAGTATAGGATGTTGATGAATCCACGATTCATTAACTTTTCTATCGCATTTTGTCTTCAAACCCTTATGAAATACTTGTTAATATGCATTTATTCAAATATTTTATAAAAATGTCATTCATAAATAAAAATACATTTTTATACATTAAAAACAATTAAAAAATGAAAGAATAAAAAGAAAGAAAAGAAAAGAAGATGGGCTATAAATATGTATATATTGTACATGATTACTAATAATATATAAATATAGCTGTAAGATATATTTATATAACCCCCGAGACCAAGTCAACAGGACTTTGTCGACAAACAATAAAGTATATGGAGATAAGGACATAAATATAAAATGTTTAATATTTTACATTACACATTAATATTCCTTCATTCATTATTTACCAAAATATCAAATATTTGTAATTAATTCATTTGTACATATTTTTCACCAAACTCTTTTACTATGTGTTCATAAAAATGTATATAAAAATATAAAATTATAAAAAAATCAACCTATATATATACCAATAAATATCGTTTTCAGATTGTCAATTTCTCAACTTCCGAACCTCATAAATTCTTCATATGAAATCCAATTTCACTCTACATATTTTAAAGTTCATAAAATAATATTATCTAATTATAGAGGGTGATTTCACTAAAATTGGAGTCCGTTTGCAAAAAGTCGGTTTTGACCTAATGGCAACTGGGTTTCTAGGCTATTTATTTTATTTTGTACATACTATCTATATAACAATTGATTTTATAAATTTTAAATATTTTCTCAATCTTGTAGTTTAAGTATAAAAATCCAAATAATAATACATTTATTTAAAATTTTAAATAATTTCAAAAACACTAAAAATTAGATGAATTTGAACTATGATGTTTATAAATGAATTTATTATGTACAATTTAATTTATTAAAATACATAAAAAAATCACACAATCCTAACTTATTATTGTATTAATTAATAAAATATAAAAATAAAAAAATCTTGTGAGTAATTAAATTAGTGATAAATCAATATAATAAAAAAAGAATTCTATGCCCACTACTCTTAGTTTTTTATTGAATTTTTTATTTTAAAATTTTATGAATTTTTTTAATTTTATTTTTTAAATTGGTTTTATGATATCATATTTTTTGATTTTTAAAAATTTTGCAAAATTTTTTTTATTTTTTGAAAATAGAAGAAAATAAAAAGAAATAAAAGAAATAAATACAAAAGGATGAAGAGGCAAATTTTGGATTTTGAAAATGTAACTAAAATAAGCAGAAAATTCAAACAAAAATATTTTTTGGGTTTTTGTCATTTTTTTATAGTTTTTATAGAAATTTTAAAAAATTAAATGATTTAAAATAAATAAAAAAAGAAGATAATGCAAACAGAAAACAATATGAATGTTTTCGGATTTTAAAAATAGGAAATAAAATTAGAAATGGAAGAAAATGCATGAATAGGAAGATAAATTTTTACATTTTCCAAAAAGTCTTTTTATATTTTTTTTGTAATTTTATATAATTGTATATGAATTTTAAGTGTTTTGAGTGTTTTATGATTTTTTTGGTTTTTATGAGAAATTAAAATGTGAAAATGATACTATAATTGAAATAAATAAAAATAAATAGTCAGGCTTTTTTCAAGAATTCTTCACAATTTTTTTATAGTTTTTATTTTAAATGTAGAGAAGGAATTTTTTAATTTTTTTTGAATTTGTAAAAATAAAATGATTGAAATGCAAAATAAAAATTAGAGATGCAAGAATGAGTTAATGTGAGCCTAGGACATATTTTAGGGAATTTTCATTATAATTTAATATTTTTTATTAATTTTAATCATTCAAAATAAATACATATTTACATGTACCAAAAGAAAAAAATCCAATTTATAGACTAAATATTGAACAAATATTGAAATAGACGATCCAATATGCAAATTACACAAAAAGATGCGACAAATGCTGGTGATGTGCAATGAAATGGATAAAATACAATTATTTTTTTAGGGGCTAATAAGTAACATAAAACATGAAGCAATTTTAGTGCAATTTTCACATAGGACATGTGCAGTGCACGCAATGAAGTTCAAACAGGACTCAAACGCAAATAAAATAACTACTAGGGAAAATAATGCAAAAGTTCAAATGATAACTAACAGACACGTGTCTTGGAAGGACTTATTTTCAAAATAAAGAAACTATAAGGTTGGAGGCGCACATGTACCCTTAATACATGTGAATTCTTGGACGGTTAGATTGCGTTGACTCTTTGATCGAACTGCTATGATCGAGGCATGCATGGATGGATTAGATACGATCTGGAAGGAGATCAACGACTAACTTTTGGGGTTCTATCAATGATTGTGATGAAATCAGGGTATCTTGTTATTGATTGTGTGCCTCCAAGCAGAGTTGGAAGAACATGCTTGAAGGAACCTTCTAGCGAGGTTCGATCGAAGATATTTCGTTCAATCTCTGCCTGAATCGAACTCTGATGGGTGTTAAAACTTCATGCGATGCCGCTCTATATTTCCAATGGATCAATGGCAGTCAACTATGGCTAAATTATGTTTTTGAGGGCAATGTGTGTTGCAGCTCTAAGCCCACCTCTATATATCAGTCTCTTGCTCCAGCTGCGTTCTTTGAACCTTCAATATTGCAGAACAGAGGCGAATGGTAGAATATCTGATCTGCTGAAATCAAAGTGAAAATTAATGACTTTGAAACTAAAATTAAATCTAAATAACTCTAAGTTACCCTACGGTGGACGACAGTTGAATATCGGCCTCGATCTGTAGTGTAGGCGGAGACGCGAAACACATGACGGATGTCTCCATCAGCGTGGTAAATCTCATCTCTTCAAGGGTTCCTCACACTCCCAACTATGTAGATCAAAAGCTCTATCACTGCTTAATCTTCTAAGCTCTATCTCCGATGAAAACTCCTCCCCAAAATTGATAAAGCGGTGATGGCAAACGATGATGGAATATATAAAGTCACATGTCCGGTGAAGTTTTGATTTTGAAAATACAAGCCAATCGAGGTGATTTTGAGGGGGTGAATGGGCTGACCGTGGAGTTAGCTGTTAGGGCTAAAAATTCAGAAAAGAAGGTGGAGTGATTTGGTGATCATATCATGTGGGGAAATTGGGAGAAGAGACGTACTAGCAGCGAGAAACATGGAGTTAGGCAAGGAATAGGAAGTTGACTCGGGTCAACAAACCTGGGCTAGCCAATTAGGATGCGCGTGGGAAAAGAAATAATATGCTACATGACAAAAAATCATTAAAAGTTAAATATATTAGATAAAAAATGGAAATCAATTTCAATTTATCAGATAATGTAAATAAAAAGTGCTAAGGATTAAATGTAGTTAATTTAGGTTATTTTTAATTAATTAAATATGGTATATACAAGTATAAAAATAATCAAATTGTGTTATATACATGTATATACACCTATGAATACTTGACCATGATTTAAAATTTATTATTTTTATAAATATATCTATAATTTAATGTTTTATCAATTTAGAAAAATTTCTGAGGAAATTAATTATATTTTTGTTAGATTTTTGCGAATGAATTTGTTAGGTAAATAATTAGGTATATTTACAGTATATACATGGTTATACATATACAATATATATATACATGATTTTAATTTGGTTTATTTTTGATTTTGTAATTTTTATTTGTATTTTATATAAGTCAAATACAATATTTACAATTAATTTAAAAAGCAATATATACAAATATATACAAATAAATAATGTACATAGTATACATAGATATTATATACAATAGTACCCCAAATAGGCACATTTCACACCGTAACTCCAATTTTTATCAAACCATTTCCTTAAAGATTACTTAATTTGGAGTATAATAAAAGTAAGTTTGATGAATTTTGAGTTTTGGTGGGGAAGATATTGATCTTACAAGTTGAACTTTACGGCTTTTTCAGGGTGTTGTAATTTACACAATATACACTAATTATTCTTGCACTTATTTTTATTATTTACAAAAGATATTTATGCACAATTTTCATGAAGAAAACATTTGTGTTTGAGGTTAATTTGAGTATTAATAAATTAGTGTAAGTAATATGTATTTTATACAATAATGTATAAATGATGAGTATATACAAGTGGTGATTGATCTTTTGAAATTTTTGGTATTTTGCCTTATCCCCCCCAACTTTATTCCTTGTCGTTTAGGTCAAGTCTTGACCTTCTCTCGGGGTCAGAGTCATCTTATATCTATTACATATACAATCTTTTATTTTCTTTATTTTTCTTTTATTCTTTTATTTATTTATTTTAGGTTTAATTACTGATAAGTATACAATATTTAAACAAGAATTAGGGTTAGTAGAAGAATATATTTGTTGATTTTTATAGGTGTTTTATAAAGGGGTTCTAAGCTAAAATAAATGAATAATGATGAAAAATGCATATTCATCAGGTAACCACAGCATCTAGAGCATGCTATCACAATTTATCAAGAAAAATCTACAACCAATAAAAAGAATTGGCAAGACCTAGAGGTTATAGTTAAAACCCTAGTTGGCCATAGCTCTTCTTCAATGCCTCCTTCCATCTTGCACTAGGAGAAATTTAAGGGAGAGGTTCCCCCTTCTGGCCCTACCTCCAGTCAATCGCCATCATCACTGATCGTCCCATCTACACCGGAGAAGGAGATCAGCCGAGGATCACCCCCACCTGCCTGGATTTTGGGGAAGAACATAGCCAAGAATACAACACATAGTTGCTTGATGCATGGCACGCATAGACGGTCTAGATCGTTGATGAATATGTATTTCATCAACTTTATTATTTTATTTTAGCTTAAAATCCCTTATAAAAAACTTGTAAATATTACTAATTTCATTCTTTTACTAACTCTAATTATTGTGTAAATAGTGCATATTTGTGGCTATTTTAATCTAAAATAAATAAAGAAAGAAATAAAGAAAATAAAAGACTGTATATATGCAACAGATACAGGTTGAATCAGACCTCTAGAGAAGGTCAAGACTTGACATGATTGACAAGGAATAAAGTTGGGGGGAGATAAGGCAAAAAACACCATAAATCCTAGAAAATACACTTGCGACTTGTAATTATCCATCACCTGTTACATTATTGTCTATAATACACAATTCTTTCATTATTTTTCATTATCAAATTCTTTATAAATAACAAATATTTATTCTTGAGATTTGTGACAAAAGAGCTAATGTAAATAATAAAGTTACATATTTGTCTTCTAGCCTATTTTGGACGCATCCTAGGTGTGACCTGATTGGTCAACCCGGGTTTATTGACCCTGTTCAACTGGCTGGTCTGCACCGAACACCCATCAATCTCGCCTTCACCCATCTATTCTCACATTTTTTCCACGTTCATCACTTCATAACGCTCACACATCTTTCATCAAAACCTTGAAGATCATTTACTCGCTCTTCTACGCCACCTCATTAGATCCACTGAATCGCCTTCGATCTTGCCTATTTCAAAATTCAAACCACACCGGACTTCATCCTATAAATAAAACTCCCTCACCTCCGTTGTAGGATTATTCTGTCCTTCTTGCTCTTCTTTGCTTGAGATTGATCTCGTGTGATTGGGCAGCGACAGGGCCTTTGATCTCCACAATTGGGAGTTCTAGGAAGTCTTGAAGATACGTGAATTAATAACACCGCTAGAGAGCCCTATCGTGTGTACTGACTCTTTACCAGCCATAACAGATTGGGGGCCATTTCCACCTTTTGTTCCACCGTTGGTACTCGTAACTAGCTAGTCTTTAAATTCACATTTAAAATTTTATCTTCTAATTCTGCTAGTAGCATAAATATGATCAACATCCCCAACCTCGAATCTGCACGATAGGAGGTACACTAATCACTGTTAAACTTCTCCAACCACACCAACACTTTCGCCCGGCCATTATTCAGTTCTCACACCCTCTACCCACCTCCAATTCTTTATAGATAAGGAGATCGGCTCCTACTCCGACCACCTTCGTCGGAGCCCCCATTCCATTCATCATTTCCATTTTTTTCTGCATTAATAAGGACGTCGGAGCATCGCCTTCGAGCATGGGTTGCATTGCTGTTCTTGGGAGCGCAATTGGGAGGTTGAATCAGTAGAGAGAGGTCTACATGAAGCTAAACCTATCCCGATCTTTTGATCTTCATTTCATCACCTCCGACCAATTGTGAGCCCTTGGACTGGAAGAGGAGGAGTGCAGGAAGCTCAAGCACAAATTAAAATACTAATACTTTGAAGAATGAGAGAGTATTGGCCAATTGAATATCGACTGGGAAGACCTTCTTCCCAAATCCTTCAAGGCCTTTCAACACTCCGATCAATTATGCCTCCACCAGTTTACATCTCAGGCATTCATTGACCCCGAAATTCAGCCATAGATCAAGAGCTCAAATCGGATCGACACCCTTCACTCTAGATTTAAATCTTCACCATCAGATCCTAGCCACATGACCATCCAACCAATCTTTCTATCATATCAATAATGGTAACTTTGCACCCTTATCCCTGTCTTTTATTTTATTTCTGAATAAGTCCCTATGAGGACACGTGTCATTTGTCATTATTGGAACATTTGCATTTTACATCATGAGCTTTACATTATTTGCATGTTAGACCAGTTTGTACTACAGTGTGTGCCTAGCACGTGTTTGTTTGGATAAAATGCAATAAGAGGTCTGAAGTTCTTTGTTATTGCTTAGCCCTTGAATATATTTTATTTACATAAGGGTCCAGTCTAGTGGGGAAAACGTGCTTGTGCATGTGAGTTTTGGATTTTTGCATCATTAGCCCCATTATTTAATCATTTGTTAGCATTAATTCACATATTTAACATAATTGTGTTTTAGTCCTTGTGAGTCTGTTTTATTTTTTTCATGTTTCAAAATAAATAATAATTAGCAAAATGTTATTAAAAATTCATCAAAACTTTACATAAGTTCCTGATGCATTCATCTTGCATTCATAATTTGCATAATACATTTTTGTTTTTTCACTATTTATAAAAATTCAAAAACTTCATAAAAATGTCCTGTTTGTATTAAAAAAGCCATAAAAATCATTAACTTTGTCGAAAAAGTAAAAAAAACATCTATGTGTTTTTTGTTTTGTTTTTATTTCTTTCCTATTTCCATATTTTTATCATTCGTAAAAATCATAAAATCCATAAAACACTTAAAAAATAAAAATTTCATACTAAGTCAATAAAAATAAAAATAATCATAAAATGGATCTTTGGAAAACATAAAAAATATCTTTCATTATGTATATATTTCATCTATTTTTTATTTTTTTATTATTTTAAAAATTCAAAAACATTCGGTTGCTTTCTGTTTACTTTATTTTCTATTTTTTATTTTTTTAAAGGCTTTAAAATTGTGAAAAAATCTAAAAAAATAGAAAAACATTAAAATTTTATATAAAACCCCAAAATATTTTTTATTTAATTTTCTAATTATATTTGATAAAATTAAGAAAATACAAAAAGTGTGATTGTGTGTGAGCTTTATTTTTCTTTATTCATTTCATTGTTTTTAAAATAAAAAAGTATCTCTGCATAATTAAATAAATATATATATATATATAAATAGAAACCAAAAAAATCTAATATTAAAATTCAAAAAAAACCCAAGCATAGTGTGCATAAAAATACCTTCATTTTTTCATTGATTTTCAATGCATAGAATAACCCTTGCGATTTTTGTAGCCTCCCTAAGTTCGATCATGTTAGTTGTACATGTATATTAAATATTAAAATCTTTTTCTACATTTTCTTCTTTATTTTTGCTTGAGATTAAATAAATTTTATGTTTGAACGTTTCTGTTGGTTGTGATGACCTTTGTGAATAATTCATTAGAATAAAAATATGAAGATTTACGCTAAACAAAATGGTGACGTTGCTGGGGAGGCACAGTAAGGGTAGTTAGGTTTTTCTTTTGGCCTACTATTCTTGGTTGTAGATTTTGTTTATATTTTCATCCTTTTATCTCACTATCCATATTCACTATATTTGATTACATTATTTTTGCTCATATTTATATAACTATGTCTCTTACACATTCTTTGCTTCATTTTTCCTGCGAGGGCCCAACTAGGGAGGGCGACATTCTTCGGAGCGCCGACACAACCAAGCGTAGCGGAGGCAGCTTGATTCTCCACCGAGTCGCGTGATAGCGTAGGGAGAGGGAATGAAGAATTTGGAGGATACCATCATTTGGAGCATAGATATTTTTGATTTTTTAGCATTATAGTTATTTAAAAACTCTTGTAAAATGGATACTATATACCTTCTGCGTGGGGTATGTTTCACCAACGGCCGGTGCACTTGGGGGACCTCATCAGTTTTGTTTTGATCGCCTTATTTTTATTTGTTTTCACATGGTTTTATGTGCTTGAGCCATTAGTGATAGCTTTAATTACCTTGCTTGAGTCACATAAACGACTAGGTCCAAATCCCTAAACAAGAGTTTCTACATCTATAGAGTAGAGTGTAATTGGACTTAGTCAAATTTAACTTGTCCTTGCCTTAATAGACGTTATTTCTAGTGTGGTTCACGTGCATCATTTAGGTTTTTTAATTTTATATATTTAAATTCTGTGCAGATCACCCTACATGTAGAAAGCTGGTGACAAGGTATGTATCTCTTAACTCCAACATGCATCATTTATTTAATTGTTCTTTGGAATTTATGACTTCCTTGTTTTCACTTACACAAGTTAAAAAGGAAATTGGACACTCAGTAGGCGACTTATTGCGAAATATTCAAAATGAGTGATAACTTTGTAAAATCAGGACTCCTAAAGAAAACTTGACCCTTAAACTAAACCTAAAGACAAAATCATTATTTTGGGGAGAGTAACCCTTCATTGTTTGAATTTACTTGCAAAGTGAGAGAGTGACGAACACTAGGATAGAGCCAAGCCCGGATTTTCATATTGACTATTTATTCTAAAAAAATGATTAGCTACTTCTCAGTTGAGGAAATGTGGGTAGCCGGTAAATGGTCTGAATTTCCTTAGTAGAGTGGATGGTTTAATGGAAACTGCATAAGGCTCGATCCATAAGTAATGGGTAGCCATTTTATAGTCCGTACTTACATCCATACTGGTTGAAAGTAGGTGTAACTAGTCCTAAGAGTCAGAATAGTATTCAGGAAATACAAGCACGTAAATGCTCGTTAACTCTTTCAAATATTATATTTATCATTAAGTAAAATTGAAAAGATAACAAATCGAACTCTTACGGTCTTCACTTATGTTGAGTTGGTGAATAGGGGGGTTTGTTTTGTGTTTGATTACTAGTGCTAGAGATCCTCCCGTGCACTTCGTGCATTCTACTCATTCTTTTCATATTTGATTTTCATGTTCTCACATCTCGCCCCTTCATATAAAAGATGTCGTATTGGAGCATTTCTAGTTCGGAATTTGCGGACTCATTTCACACTCCAACCCGGTCATCTTCTACTCGAGAAGATTCACTTCCCATGTATTCCTCTTTCTCTACTTCACCTTTCACTTCATCCATCAATCCATTGTTCAGGATTAACTCTAATCTTGGACTCTCATTTGGGACTTCATCAATCCTAAAGATGGATCAAGTGCAGTTAACAATTGAAGAAACAGATACAGTGCACTTGATGCCACCTAGGGTAGAGGGTTCCATGGCTGAACAATATGAGATCAACACTACCATAATAGCCCCCATTCAGTCTATTCAGGCACATGTAATGGAACATGTTGACTTTCAAGTAGCATTGAGGGATATGATTCTCGAACTGAGGTAGGACAAGAGAGAGGAGGATAGAAACAATGGAGGAGGTGGGAACGGGGGAGAAGAGCCTATACAGACATTTCTTAAGCTCTCATTAAGGGAATCCTATATTATAAGCAGGACAAATGAATACATATATTTAAATTCATGTGATTCATGGGCATTTCAAGCTTAGGCCAACTATCTTATTATTACTCCCTATATTCCGCAGACATATTAATGAAGAGCCATATGTACACCTCCAGCAACGCATTTGCCGCACAATCCCATTACCTTAACATCTTGTTAGAGGTAATGAAGATGACAACTTTTCCATTCAACTTGATGGACAAGGCCCTTTATTGGGTAAATCATTTAGGAAAACTGGTCACTACAAGGGAAGAGTTGAGGTCTACTTTTCTAAGCAAATATTATTTATCTGGACGCCTAAACCAAATGCGATCGTTGATAGACAACTTATCCTAGATGTCCCATGAACCTATTCACGAGGCGTGGGAAATATTTATAGATTTATTGGAGAAGTGCCCCCATCACGATACGAAGATGATCCTAGTGCAAAATTTTCTATGTGGGTTTAAGTTATTAGAATCAGAAGCTGGTAAATGCTGGTTGTTGGGGTAGTTATTTTAACAAGGATGAGGATGTCCTATACCAGATTTTCGAGGAGATGGCAGAGAGCGCCGCTACTTTTTCTTCTTCACGGGCATTCCAGAAACATCATATGCCTTCTTCTACTAATGCAGCACCCCACAAGGCTATCAATATGATGACATCTCATGAAGTGGATAGGGTGGACAGTTCTGATCTGACCAAAATTGGAAATCACCTATAGAAAGTAGATATAGATGAGAAACTATCCAAGGAGCTTGAGAAGCTCCAAGTGATCGAACATAGGGTGAAGAACCTGGATAAGCTGGATGAAACAATGAAGCATCTGGAGCTTCTTGTGAATACGATCAGCGCATGCCAAAGCGCGAGTGCAGCAACCAACACATCTTATTGGGAGCATGCTTCCTCCACTTCCACTCAGCGGGATATCGGAGGACCATCCAGAATTCAGCATGTTTACTACGTGCTGACCCCTAACCAGGTCCCACAACATTCACAACAAATTATCCCATACTATCAAGAAGGTCCATACATTCCTGGGCAGCAAGCTCCAACTCCCCCTATCATTCAGGTGGTAAACAGTATCTGGTTCAACCGAGAGCACAATCAGCCCAGTCTATCATGACAAGGCTAGCTGGGTTACCAGTAGGGTCAAAGACCCGCCCACCAGTTTCAATGAGGCAGACCACAACAGTACCATCACCTTCAGTTCCAGCCTCAATATCAGTCTCCACAACACTTATAGAACTGAAGACTCAGACACCAGCAACACCCAGTCTGCATATTTTCCATAGCCATACCATCAACAACAGTATACATATTTTCCTCCTCCTATTTACCAGTAGTATGCATACCAACAAACTTCTCAATACTAGTCTCTGTGACAACCCGTCAGTGAGCACCCCGAGGAACCTTCGGTGAATCCAGCACTTGATCAGTTGGCATCGCTGATGAAACATGAGTGAATTTATTGAGAGGCTTGAAGACCTGACCAGCACGAAGACATTGATCCTAGCATAGGTCGAGGCCAATTCCCAACAATTTCAAAGGCAAGGAGCAGGTGGCCCATGACCCATCCTCACCCAAGTCAGGTATGCCCCTTGATTTTACATGTTTTTATGATGCCATTCGTCTCAGGAGTAGAAGGAGATTGCAACTGCTTTCACAACTATTGTGATTGAGAGAGCCAACCACTGAGAGAGATTAACCTTCTACATCATGTTCTTCACCATCATTGTGAAGACCCACTGTACCAGCAGTCGTGCATGGAGTTTCACTATCTTCTTCCTCACCATAAACAACTTCAATTTCACCAAGTAGATGCAAATCACCGTCAGCAAGGGAGAAACAACAGTCGTGGATTCTCCATCTACACCAATTACAGCAACCCGACCTATTTTAGATTTTGTTTCTCCTTCCCCTGTTTTGGATGACACTATACAAACCGATTCTGGTTGTCCCATTGTATATGAGGATTTCTCCTCTAAATAATCGAAATGTGCATTTAAATATTTCTTCTGATTCTATGCCATTTCCTTATGTTATAAATAAAACTAAAAAATCCAAAAATTAAAAATAGCCCTATGTGATCCTAGAGTGGTTGAGATCTTACACAACATCTTTCTAGAGATGTCACTCCTTAAGGCCATGGAGAACATGCATGAAGTAAAAAAAGGAACGAAAGAAGCATGTACTCAAAAGCATCAGAAAAAGCAGAATCAACGAAAGAAAATAGAAAAAATTTTATTGACCATGGTCACGGTTCATGCCATCAGCAACCTTACGTCCAAAAAGAAAGATAAGGGAGCACCTCACATCTATTACCACATATTTGACCAAGAATTTGATCACACCCTTCTCGATAGTGGTTCCTCCATTAATCTAATGCCATCCTGCCTACTCACTTAGTTTGGATTAGGACCTCGTAAATCAACCATGATGATCCTACAGTTTGCTCACAGATTGATTAAGAGGTTGAGGGGCATTTTTTAGGACATTATTGTAATGGTTCAGGGAATGAAATTCCCTGTTCATTTTGTTATCATGGATATGGACACACCTGTACCATTACTCCATGCCCCAATCATACTAGGTCGATCGTTCTTCTGAGTGGCCAAAGAGGTAGTTGATTATGGTACTAGAGATATCATCTTTCACTCTAGTAGTGACTAGGTGAAAATTGAGACGATCCCCTATCCTAGACCATTACCACCAACACCAGCAATAGATGAGAGACAAACAGTTACACCGGATCTTGAGGATCGTGATTTTCTTGCCGAGTTTAAAGAGATACATTATTTTACTGATTTCATAGACACCTAAGAGTTCCTGTCTCAGAAGGACCTTCTGGAAAGTACAATCAACGTGAGTTCCCTTATTAATCCTTGTGTGTTGTTTGTTGATGGGATGTTTGAGCCGATTTCTGAGGATTAGTCTAAGTTTTTGTAGGTACCCTCTAATATTCCTTTAACACAATATCTTGAGACTACTGATGATATACCTCCTTCCGAGATTTCTGAGGTACAAATATCTGAGCCACATGCCGAGTCTGCTGACATATGCACTGATGAGAGACACTTTTCAGAGATTATTACTTAGATATCTAAATTCTTTGTTTCTGAAATCATTGAGAATTCATGAACACCCTGATGAGCCATTCCTCTCTAAGCAGAGATCATTCGTCGCATATCTTTCAGAAATTTGATTTGTTGAGCCGTTACTAGCCACAATGGATAGTTCACAAAATACAGATCATATACCTTATACCAATGCAGTTACAAAGGTTGTTACAAAGCCAATTCGGACCCCACCTGATCTCAAAGCTTTACTATCAATGTTGAAGTATGCATTCCTTGCGGGCCCCCCCAAACGTTTCTGGTAATCCTCAGCTCGCAGTTGACAGATGAACAAGAATCTTGCATGCGAGAGGTTCTTGAGAGAAACCGCAAGGAAATTGGATGGATTATTTTAAATCTCTGTGGGATTAGTCCAGCTTTGTGCTCACATTATATCTACTAATAGGATGATTGTAAACCCACCCGTGAGTGTCAACGTTGTCTCAATCTGAATCTGAGGGAGGTTGTCATGAAAGAGATCAGGAACATGTGTGATGCTGGATTTATTTCTCATTTCTAATTCCAAGTGGGTCAGTCCTTTACATGTGGTCCCGAAGAAATCTGGGATTACTATCGTAGAGAATGACGGTGGTGAGGAGATTCCAGCCAGTGTACCTACTTCATGGTGTGTTTGTGTAGATTACTGGCACCTGAATTCAGGTACCAAGAAGGATCACTTTCCGTTGTCTTGATCAGATTATTTAAAGGTTGGTAGGGAAAGAGTTCTTTTATTTCTTGGATGGGTACTCGGGTTATAACCATGTTGCTATCGTACCTGAGAATTGGGTGAAAACTACTTTCACTTGTCCTTTGGCACCTATGCCTTTAGAAAGATGCCCTTTGGATTGTGTAATGCCCCCACTACACTCCAAGGTGTATGTTGACCACTTTTGCTGAAATGGTGGGTAGTTTCCTTGAGGTCTTCATGTACGATTTTTTGGTCTACGAGGATGGTTTTGACACATGTCTTGCTCATTTTGACCAAGACCTTCAACATTGCTGCGAAGTAAACCAAGTGCTCTTGTGGGAGAAGAGTCACTTTATGGTTACTATTGGGATTGTATTGGGCCACGTCATCTCCAAACATGGTATGGAGGTTGACCCATCTAAGATCGATGTGATATCTAAGCTTGAGCCATCACAAAACTTGAAACAGTTGAGGTTATTTCGAGGACATATAGGATTCTATAGGTGATTCGTAAGGATTTCAGCAAGATCGCTAGACCTTTGACTCAGCTTCTATGTAATGAGAGTGAATTTGTTGTTGATGAGAAAGTCCTCCTTGCATTTCATTAGATGAAAGATATGGTTACTAGCGCTCCTGTCCCACAACCACCTGATTGGTCTATTCCCTTCGAGATCATGACGGGCGCGTCAGATTTTGTAGTTGGAGCAGTCTTAGGGTAGAGAAGGAATTGAATACCATTTGTTATACACTATGCTATCAAGACTCTGGATGAGGCACAACAGAATAATACATTGACAAAGAAGGAGATGTTAACGGTTGTGTTTGGATTAGAGAATTTCATATCTTACCTCCTTGGTTCCCACGTTATTGTGTACACGGAATACACTGCCATAATGTACTTACATGCAAAGAAGGATGCCAAACCATGCCTTATCGGATGGATCCTTCTTCTCTAGGAGTTTTATTTAGAGATTCGAGATAAACTTAGAGTGAAAAATGTTGTGGTAGATCACCTTTCTCGTATTATTGATGCATATACTTTTGAGCAGAGCATGATCCCTATTTTTAAGGCCTTTCCAAATGAGACCATTTTTTCTGTGGACTCACTACCATGGTATGCTGATATTTGAACTATCTTGTCTCAAAAAATTTTCACAAGATTGATCGAAGCACAAGGTAGATAGATTTCTGTCTGAGATACATTTTTACGATGGGAGGATCCATACATATTTTGTGACGGTGCATATTGTATCTAGAGAAGGTGCATTCCTCTTGTTGAATCACCAGTGTACTCTAGAACAATCATAAATTAGAATCCGATGGGCATCACTCGGGGAAGCACACAATATAAAAGATTTTACATAGAAGCCTATGGTGGACAACATTATTTAGGGATGCCAGAAAATATGTTCTAGGTTGTACTGATTGTCAGAAGATGGGAGGAACTATTGGTTCCAAAGATACAATGCCCCTGAGATATATACGTATTCCTGATATTTTTTATTCTTGGGGCATAGACTTCTTGGGCCCATTATCTTCCAGTTAGGGATATCAGTACATCCTGCTTGTCGTGGATTACATTAGTCGACGGGTGGAGGCTATCCCCACCCGTGTTGCTGATAGTTGTACGATGTGTTCCTTTCGCAAGAAGTTTGTGAAGGAGTACACCATTGAGCACAGGGTTGCATCTCCTTACCACCCGCGGGCTAATGGCTTTGCCGAAATTTCAAATAGGGAGATCAAGATTATATTGCAAAAACATGTACGTCCAGATAGAAAGAACTGGTCCAGATGCTTGACTCAGTTCTATTGGCTTATCGGATGGCATACAAGTCTCCATTGGGTTTGTCTCCCTACATATTGGTGTATGGAAATCCTAGACACCTACTAGTGGAAATAATTCACAAACATTTTTGGGCACTCTATATATGCAATCTTGATTATGAGAAAGTAGGAAAGAGCATGAAGTTCGATCTGAATAGATTGCTGGAAATTCGAAATTTACATATGACAACTCACTCATGTACAAGGAAAAAGTCATGTGTTGGCATGATAGACACATTAAAAGGAAGACTTTCGCCCATGATCAGAAAGTTTTGTTTTTCGGTGTTAAGTTGAAGTTATTTCCAGGTAAATTAAAAAGCAAATGGTCAGGACTGTTCATTATGAGAGCTATGTGTGTCAATGATAGTATTGTCATATCAGGGTTGTCATTCGATGCACAACCATTTGTTGTGAACGGACAGTTGCTGACGCCATATCTAGATCATGATACATCCCTATCTATGGTTGATTCTATATATGTGGTATCAGACAATGACTTCTTGACATCTTCTGCATCTGATACATGAGCTCATTTTCTCTTATATATATATATCCTTTCATTTTATTTCTTCTTCTTCTTCTTCCGTTTTTATCGTTCACCTCTTTTTCGTGTGTATGTGTGTGCTATACTTAGGATGTTCTCTATCCTAAATATAGGGGAAGTGAATGACTTGAGCAGTTCATATTCATCCTGCTTGATCACTCATGTCGTTGCTTATACTTAGGGATCCTTTACCCTAATTATAGGGGGAGTGATGTTGTTCATACCATGTTTTTATTTTGTTTCTCATGATCTCTCGCTTGTCTTTCAACTTGTTGATATTTTGTCTATACTTAAGGATCTTTCATCCTAATTATAGAGGAGAACAAGTCGAGTCGTAGAGTTTGTTTATTCTTTTCCTCAGTTTTCTCCATTTGTACAATCTTCTATACTTAGGATTACTTGATCCTAAGTATAGGGGGATCACCGACCTCTGTCTTCTTCATCTATTCTTTGAGTTATAGTTGTATAGGATTTTCAGTTTTCTATATTTAGCACGAGTTATGTCTTCCTTTGTAGCTCTTTGATGAGGACATAGTTTGAGCTAAATATAGGGGGTGTCATATATATTGTATATATACTTTTGCCATAACTCGTACTTTTATTACTTAAAATGGCTAATAAAAATGTGTTGTATACTATTGTAAAAGTACTTTTTAGAGGGATATAAATGGGATGTATATATTCATAAAAATCACGTGAATATAAAAACTTTGATCATCTTCCCTCTTGTAAAATTCTTTATTGTATATAAAATTCTTTTTATAAAAAAACTTGTATCTAAAATTCCCTTGTAAATCTTTTATAAAAATTGTATAATCCTTGTATACTTGTATATATTTACTAACCCTTAAAAATGTTTAAAATCCATAAAAATCTGCAAAACCCTTTGAAGATTTTTCGAAAGGATTTTTCTTTCTTAAAAAAATGGTTTGCATTTGCATGTGCATTATTCAGAATAGTATTGACATTTAAACTGGTCTGGAATAAAATTCAAGAATGGTGCTTAGTTAAGACCTTAATACACTTAATTTCAGAGGAACCACATAAGAACTTGAGTTGAGACTTTTCAGGTCCTATCAACTTAATTCTTTGAGTCCACAAGGATATGTTCACATGTCATCTTGATGATTCTATGTAGAGTATTTAACAACACACACATGAATCTTCTAGATCGCGGCTTCATTGGCACAATCACTCTACACATAGCTCTTCATGGGTGTGGAGGTGAGGAAGCAGAATCCTTTGGCTTGGGGTGGCACACATGTGTGTAACAACTAGTGGGAACATCTGTCTTCCTCCAGGGAGGGTAGTGCATCTCAACCTGGTATAGTGGCATTGAGGTCTAAAGACATGATGTTGTGGGATTGCAATAATGCTTCAAAAGAGGGATAGTCTACTGGCTCAAGAGGAAAAACTCCTTATGAACATGTTGCACTCGTGTATATATTCAATAAAAATGATAAAACTCCAGAAGTAGACAAGTCTGATTGAAAATTATAATGCATGTCGTAGTGTATATACATGTACAGTCTAGTAGTGAAGATAAGCTTCAATGTCAAATTTTTGTGAGCTCGCAGCTGGATGACTTGGCTACACTGGTCGTGCATCTAAGAATAGGTAGCTACATTGGCTATTATCCATTCTTTTCTTCATCTCCTCTTCTTGAGCCAGTTGCACTTGAACTTAGAAGGTAATATCCCCGCTCCTCGAGGAAAGAGTTGCTCGACTGGGGGACTAGACTTACTTTGTTGAGGGAGGTTGTTTCTTTATTTTTCCTTTATTCTTCTCTTTTTCTTTTATTCACTTGTTCTTTCAAATAAGTGTTTTCTAAGGGACTAGCAAAGGTAAAGCATCGAGAGATGATGAATCTACATTTCATCATCTTTATTGATTTATTTTAGCTTAAAATCCGTTATAAAATACATGTAAATATTACTATTCATTCTTCTACTAACACTAATTATTGTGTAAATATTGTATATTTATCACTATTTTAATCTAAAATATATACATAAAGAAAATAAAAATATTTTATATAAGCAATAGATACAAGCTGAATCAAACACCGAGAGAAGGTCAAGACTTAACCTGATCGATATGGAATAATGTATGGGAATATAAGGCAAAAATTTAAAAATCCTGCAAAATATACTTGCCACTTGTAATTATTCATTACATGTACATTATTGTCTATAATACACATATGTTTCATTATTTTATTCTTCACCAAATTCTTTGTAAATAACAAATATTTCTTCTTGAGATTTGTTAAATAAATTCTTATGTAAATAATAAAAATAATTTTAATATAAACAAGTATATAATATATAAATAGCATCACTCTCCAGAAGCCACCAAGTACAAATTTCCAAAATCACTTTCATTGTACTCCAAATTAAATTATCTTTAAATGGAGGTGATTTCATAAAATTTAGAGTTAAGGTGTGAAATGTGGCTAATTGAGGTATTATTGTATTATATACCTATGTATATTATTTATTTATTATTTATTTTTTGCATATTTGTAAATATTGTATTTTTCACTAATTGTGAATATTGTATTTAACTCCTATAAAATACAATTAAAACTTACAAAATTAAAAATCAATAAAAATAAAATCATGTAAATATTGTATATGTATCACCCCCTATATATTGTACTTATACTAAATCATTTAACCCAATAAATTATTTCTTAAAAATAAAATAAAAATACCATTAAAGCCCTTGAAAAATATTGTAAATAGATAAAATATTAAATTATGTATATTTATGTAAATAATTGATTAAAAATCCAAATATTGTATATATAGGTATACATAACTGTAAATAACAACTTTTTATTTATTTTAACCCATGCTTATATATTATTTAATTAATTAAAAATCACTAAAACTGACTTTAATTTATCTTTAACATTTTTTATTTACATTACTTAATTAAACTAATTCATTTTCGATTTTTTATTGAATTATCTAATAATTTTTACATGTTTTGTCTTCTAGCCTATTTTGTACTCATCCTAGGTGTTATGATTGGTCGACCTGGGATTGTTGACCTAGGTCCACTAGTTGAATGCACCAAATGCCCATTAAAATTGTCTCCACCTCTGTCTTCTCGCATTTTTTCCATGTACATCACTTCTGAATGCCTCTGCATCCTTCATCAACTTTCAAAATCATTTACTCCTCTTCTACGCCACCTCATCAGATCCACTCAAATTGCCTTTGATCTCGCCTATTTCAAAATTCAAACCACGCAGGACTTCATCCTATAAATAAAACTCCTTCACCTTCACTGCAGGATTATTCCTTTCTTGCTCTTCTTTGCCCAAAATTGATCTCTGATGATTAGGTAGTGATAGGTCCTATGATCTCCACAGTTAGGAGTGCTAGGAAGTCTTGAAGATACGTGAATCAATCACGTCGCCGGAGAGGTCTGCCATGCGTATCGATTCTTTGCCGGCCATATCAGATTGAGGAAGATTTCCACCTTCTTTTCCACCCTAGGTACTCGTAATTAGCTAGTTTTTAAATTCGCACTTTAATTTTTGTCTTTTAATTATGCTAGTAGCGTAAATTCAATCAACATCCCCAGCCTCGGATCTGTACGATTGGAGGTACCCCGATCACTGTTAAACTTCACCGACGAAGCCAACACTAGATCTGCACGATCGATACTCTGATCACTGTTAACCTTAACATACCAAGCCAATACGTTTGCCCGACCTTTTTTCATCTCACACATCCTCTGCCCACCTACAGTTCTTTATAGATCAGGAGATTAGCTCTTACTCTTACCACCTTCTTTGTAGCCCCAATTCCCTTTATCATTTCCTATTTTTTTTGCATTAATAAGGACTTTGGAGCATCTCCTACGAGCGTGAGTTGCATTATAGGGCTTGGCAGAGCAACTGGGAGGTTGAATCAAAAGAGAGAGGTACACCTGAAGATGAACCTATTCCGACCTTCTGATCTTCATTTCCTCACCTCCGACCATTTGTGTGCCCTTGGATCAGAAAAGGTGGAGTGCAGGAAGCTCGAGCACCGATCAGAATACTAATCCATTGAAGAAGGAGCATCGACCCATTGAATCTCGACTTGGAAGACCTTCATCCTAGTTCCTCCAAAGCCTTTCAATGCCCTCCGATCAAGAATGCCTCCCCCAATTTACATCTAAACCATCCGTTGAGCCCCAAAATTCGATCGTAGATCAAGAGCTCAGATCGGATCGACACCCTTCACATGAGATTTAAATCTTCACCGTTAGATCCATGCCACGTCACCATCCAATTGTTCTTTCTACCACGTCAATAAAGGGTAACTTTGCACACTTATCCTTATCTTTTATTTTGTTTGCAAATAAGTCCCCATGAGGACACATGTCATTTTGTCATTGGAACATTTGCATTTTAGATCTAGAGCTTTAAATTATTTCCATGTTAGCTTAGGTTGTACTGCAGTGCATGCCTAGCACGTGTTTGTTTGGATAAATTGCAATAAGAGGTCTGAAGTTCTTTGTTATGGATTAGCCCTGGGATTTATTTATTTACATAAAGGTCCACTCCAGTGGGGAACACATGCCCGTGCACGTGAGTTTGGGAATTTTGCATCATTATCCCTAGTATTTTATCATTTCTAAGCATTCAGTTCGTATATTTAACATAATTGTGCATTGGTCCTTGTGAGTTTGTTTTTTTTGCATGTTTAAAATTAAATAAAAATTAGCAAAATGTGATTAAAACATCTGCAAAAATTGACATAAGTTCTTGATGCATTCGTTATCAAAATATATAACAAATTTCTTGTTTGTGTATTTTGTTTTCTCTTAATTTTTATCCAATTTACATATTTTTAGCATTCATAAAAATCATAAAAATAATAATAATCCTAAAACATTAAAAATTCATAGTAATTAAATAAAAAAATAAAAAAACATAAAATGGCTCTTTGGAAGATATAAAAATATATCTTCCATTAGATATATTTCATCTATTTTTTATTATTTTATTATTTTAAAAATTCAATAAATTCTATTTTATTTATGTTTATTTTGTTTTCTGTTTTTGATTTATAAAGGATTTTAAAATTGTGAAAAAATCTTGAAAAAATATAAAACAAAAAAATTATATAAAACACAAAAATAATTTTTACTTGATTTTCAAGTTTAATTTAATATAATTTAAAAATACAATAAATGTGATTGCTTGTTTGAGCTTTATTTTTCTTTGTTCATTTCATTTTTTAAAATAAACAAAACTTTGCAAAATGAGAAATAAAAAAGTATAAAACTAAAAAGCCAAATAAAAATATAAGATGAAAATTCAAAAAAAAATGCAAAACCAAGCGCAGTGTGCATAGAAAAACATTTATTCTTTCATTGATTTCTCATTGCATAGAATAACCCTCAGGATTTTTGTAGCCTCCCTGAGTTCGATCATCTTAGCTATACATGTAAATTAAATAGCAAAATCTCTTGCAACATATTTTCCTTTATTTTTTCTTGAGATTAAATACAATTTTTCTTTGAACGCTTCTTTGGATAGCAACGACCTTTGTGAATGATTCATTAGAATAAAAACCTGAAGTTTTACACTCAACAATTGCACGAAGATCTTCTAATCTTAGCCATTAATTGTAAAACAATGCGAAATTTGCAAAAAGCCCCGCGGTGAAGTCCGGACTTCTATAGTGCTCCATGGACTTTTGATTATTGCATTTCGGTCCCCACGTGACGACCTAAGTGTAATTCCAGACTATTTTTATTATAAATAGGTCCCTGACTAGGGACCTTTTTGAGAGACCTTTTATATTTTCTTTTAGTTTTTAGGAGACCTTTTATATTTTCTTTTATATCTTCCTTATAGTTGTTCCCTTGTACCTTAGGACTATTCCAGGACACTCATGGACATTTTTTTATTCATTTTTCTGGGGTAGATACACAACTACCATAGAGTTATTTTGAATCAATTTTCGAAGGATCTTTATCACATTATCATCGAGATTTTATTCGTTAGTTTTCGACTTCGTTTTGAGTTCTGTTTTCTATTGTGTTTGTGAGATCGATGCTCAAGTTTTCTTCAAGGATCTACTATATAGTATTACCTAATTTCTTTCTACCATATACGTACTATATTGTAGATCATTGATTGTAAAATTCACTTTGAAAAATTAAATAAAAATTGAAAAATTAAAAATTAAATAAAAATATAAAAACTATAACAGAGAAAAAGATTTTCCTCGATGAAAATGAAAAAATAACTTCAATATTTTATCTTCTAAAAAAAATCAAAGCATAATTTTCTGCCTTCTCGTGTTTGACCCAGGAACACTTGCGTTGGTAAAAAAAATGTTAAATATAAAAATAGGAGAAGGGATATATATTCTCTTTCTCTTTCTCTCTCTCTCATATTTTATTATAATTTTATTTGATTAATTAGGTCTCTCTCTACGGTTCACTACGTCCTCCACTCTTCATAACCACGAGTCAAACCTAGTTATCAGAAGCTTGATGATCTAACTACCATAAAAAGTTTCATTCCGACGCAGGTCGAGGCCAACCCCAATAATTTCAAACACAAGGATCAGGTAGTTTGTGATTTGTCGTCTGATCCTATAGGGTCAAGTATCAAGGATTTTATGAAACCTAATGTTGTGATTCTCAGGAGAGATAAGAAGTTGCAGCCATCTACCACAACTAAGGGGTAGAATAAAGTGTCTTTTGGCGAATCATCATCTTATGGATAAGCTGGTCTAGCAACAAAGTCTATTGAGGAAGAAGCAGATGGAGGAGCCGCACCAGATCACCACCAAAAAATCCAAAAGATCAACAAAAAGAAATTTTTAAAAAGCATAATAACAACAAAGGTCGAGATGTGTTAGTGAAGGAGGTTCCAGCAGCAACTCCTATTCCGATCGACAAAGTTGAATTTCCAGTCTTAAGTCCTTCTTCTCTTTTGAATGACAACACACCTCCTAGTTGGTCATTTGTAAATAATGATGTAAATAAGAATAAAGGTTTCAGTTATGTAAATATTCCTTTTACATATGCTATGCAAAATTCCAAACAAATTAAAAAGTTAAAAAATGCATTATCAGATCTTGGTGTTGTTGAGATCAATCAAAATCTTATTCTTGAAATGCCATTACTAAAAACCATGAAGTACATGGCAGCTGTGAAAAAGGGTTTGAAAGAGGCATGCGTATTAAAGCGTCAACCTCGTAGAATAGATGTAGTCGAGGAGGAAAGCACATATCAACCATAACCACAATGGATGCTATTAGTGATCTCCTACTGAAGAAGCCAGATTAGGGAGCACTATTGATTAGATGTGAGATTTTTTATCAGATTTTTGAGTGAACCTTACTTGATAGTGGTTCCTCCATAAACCTCATGCCCTCGTGATTACTTATAGATTTCGAGTTGGGTCCGCTTAAACCTACATGCACGATTCTTCAGTTTATTGTTCGATCCATTAAGTAGCCTAGAAGTTTGTTGGAGGATGTTATCGTAATCGTGTAGGATATTCTCTTCCTAGTGAATTTCATTATCCTGGACATGGATTCTCCAACACCGTTACTCCAGACTTCGATTATTCTTGGTTGGTCATTCCATTGAACTACAAAAGCAGTAGTTCATTATGGGGATGGAAAGAGCATGTTCAGCTCCTACAACAAAAGATTCACCTTGGATATGATCATAGGTCTTAAAGCCTTGAGAACGCATTTGATGAAAGCAAACCAGAACTATCAATAGAAGGTTCTGACGTTACTGTTTATATTAGTGATCAACAATTATCGTTGCATGAAACTTTGACATAGGAAATCCTATGTTGAGGAGGACTTGGAAAGAAAAGTCCAATCTTGCTCCTTTGCCAACTAGGAGTTAAAGTCAGATTCATTGATCAACTTATTCGAAGAAAATTTAAGTCAAACCGAATTAGATGAAATCATTGCAGATATGATCGATAATTTGTTATTTGAGACACAAGTGATAGAGGTGGACATCACCTCATTATTTTCAATAGATCATTCTCTTACCAGCTTAGTTTCTAAAGTGTTCATGAAGCCGACTGAAGAATTACCCGAATACAAGCATCTTATAGTAGGTCTAAAGTATTCTTTCCTTGCGAGTGAGTAGAATATGTATTCGATCATCAACAGTAGTAGGCTAACTCCGGATCAGGAATCTTGATTGCTCGAGTTCTAGAGAAAAATTGCGACGCTCTTGGTTGGAATGTTTCGGATCTTTGAGGGACAGATCCAGCCCTTTGGTACCATATCTATCTAGAAGATGATTGCAATTTGTCCCATGAATTTTAGTTAAGGTTGAACCCTAACCTATAGGACATCATCATGAAAGAAATCACAAAGGTTGAACCCCAAAATATAACAACCAAGAAGGATCACTTTCCTTTGTCGTCCATTAATCAATTGCTAGAAAGATTGGTAGGGAAAGAGCTTTTTTTGCTTTCTAGATGGATACTCTCAGTATAACCAAGTGGAGATCACCTCAAAAGTTCAAGAGAAAACTGTGTTCACTTGTTTGTTTCGCGTCTATGCCTTCAAGAGAATCCCCTTTGTATTGTGCAATGTCCCTGCTACATTTCAAAGCTGTATGTTAGCTATTTTTATTTATATGTTCGGTAGTTTCTCGAGGTGTTCATGGACGATTTCTCAGTCTATGGTGATAGTTTTCATTCTTATCTTATGTGTCTAGACCGAGTGCCTTAGAAATATTGTGAAGTTAATATGGTGTTATCATGGGAAAAGAGCTACTTCATGGTCATTGAAGGAATTGTGTTGGGCCATGTCATTTCCATGTGTGGCATGGAAGTCAACCCAGTTAAGGTGGACGTGATTGCTGAACTTGAGAAACCTCGAACAGTAAAGAATGTGAGTTCATTCCTTAGGCATGTCGGTTTCTATCGAAGATTCATAAAGGACTTCGGCAAGACTGCCCGGCCTCTTACAGAGCTATTATGCAAGGAGATCAATTCAATGTTCATCAGAAGGGTCGCCAATCATTTTATCAGTTTAAAGATCTTGTCACTCAGGCTCTTGTCCTACGTCCACTTGATTGGACTCTCCCATTCAAGATCATAATGGATGCATTAGATTTCTTAGTTGGTGTTGTGTTAGGACAAAGAAGAGACAAATTTCCCTACGCCATTCACTATGCCAACAAAACATTAGATAATGCACAAAAAAGGTATATAGTTACAGAGAAAGAGTTAATGGCAGTGGTTTTCACCATGGAGAAGTTCAGATCCTATTTACTTAGATCTAAAGTCATTATCTATACTGACCACTCTGCCACATGATATTTACAACAAAAGAAGGATGTCAAATCACGTTTACTAAGATGGATCTTTCTCCTCCAGGAATTTGATTTGGAAATCAGAGACAAGCCTAGAGTTCAGAATGTGGAGGCAGGCCATTTATCCATATTAGAATGCACAAATACTCTGCTGAGCAGTGTATTGATCACATAGACTTTCCTGATGAAGAAATTCTCAGTATTTCTCTAAACTTCGTATCTAGGGTGGTCCCACAAGATTGGGCAATACTAAAGAAAAAAATTCATGTATTATACTTATTTTTACCAATGGGAAGATCTATACCTTTTCAGGGAAGTGGAGATTGCATATAGCATCGGCGTATCCCTTATTTGGAGTACACTAGTGTCCTCAAGCACTGCTATAAGATCAAACAGGGAGGACACCATTCTGGAAGTAGAAAGACGACAAAAGTATTGCAGTATGGCCTCTTGTGTCCCACACTACTAAAAGATACCATAGCATAAGTCAATGGTTGCACAAGTTGTAAGAAAATGGGAGGAACCAATAGTTTGAAAGACTCCATGCCCCTAAAATTTATTCAGATTTCTGATGTTTTTTGTGCTTGGGTCGTTAATTTTATCGACCCATTTCCTAACAGTAAAGGATATGAATACATCCTTCTTGTCGTTGACTATATGAGTCACTTGGTAGAAGTTATTCCTCCTCAATCCAATGATAGCCGAATTGTCTGTCAGTTTCTAAAAGGCAACATCATATCGCGATTTAGAATTCCAAAGATACTCATTTCAGATTGGTTTAGCTATTTCATCAACAAAGAAGTGAAGAAATTAGTGAAGGATCATAACATCGATCATCGTGTCGTATCTCCTTATCATCCTTAGTCTAATGGCTTGGCTGAATTATCCAACAAAGAATTCAATACCATATTATAGAAACTTGTTAGGCTGGATAGGAAGAAATGGTCACAACTTTTGGATTCAGTTCTCTGGTCATATTGGACAACCTATAAGTCTCCATTAGGCATGTCATCCTACATTCATGTATATGGAAAACCATGCCATCGACCAGCAGAATTAATTCACAAATCTCTTTGTGGAGTAAACATTGCAATCTAAAATCACAGAAAGGTGGTCAGAATAGGAAAATTGATTTGAACAAGCTCTCAAAATTTCGAGACTACTTATACGATAACATCTTGATGTATAAGGAGAAGGTCAAATATTGGAATTACATGCACATCAGATGGAATACTTTTGATCCTGGACAGAAAGTGTGGTTATTTGATACAAAGTGGATGATATTCCCATGGAAATTAAGAGTGAGTGGACAATGCCTCTCATCATGAAGCCTGTGTGTGACAGTGGAAGCATTTTGATTTCAGAATCATCATATGATTCACATCAATTTGTGGTCAATGGTCAGTTGCTGAAACCATATATAGAGCATTATACATTCCTGGCTGTGTCGATTCTATTAAGGTCATATTTGATGAAGATATCTCGAAAGCCGTAGCAAAGCAAGATTCAGGTAATGTACTCATTTTTTTATTAATTCTCTTGTCTCTCAAATTTTTGATATTCTATCTATACTCAAGCATATTTCACCATCAATATTGGGGGTGAAGCTGACACATTGATTTTGTATATTCTAGTCCTCAATCATCCCCACCTTATATACAGTCCGTTAAACTTAGACTAGTTGATCCTATATATAGGGGGGGACGATCGACTTCTCATTCTTTTATTAGGTCATTGTAGTATAGGCTCTTATATACTCAACACGAGTACTTCCTTTCTGCTCTTTTATCATTGCGAGGACATAGATCATGCTTGGTATATGGGAGACGTTTATACATTCTATGTAATTTAGGCAGAACTCATACTTTCGTATTTTCAATAATATGGATAATATATACTACATCGGGTAAGTGAATACAATAAGTCAACTATAAAGAATAAACTATAATCAGGTAAAATAAATTCCAAAAATCTTTGTAAATATGTTTAGTAATCGGTTTGTAAAAGTGTTTTGCAAAAATGATATGAAAAATGGTTGTAAAGTCTTGAAAAGTCTTTTGAAACTATTTGGAAAATATTTGGTAAAATGTTTTAAAACCTTAAAAAAAATCATTTCGTAAATATTTGCAAAAGTTTCTTTAAGTTATTTCAATAAAATGTTTTGAAAAGTAGTTTGCAAATGATTTGGAAAATAGCTGCAAAAATATTCTCAAAAATCTTCTCATACCTTTGAAAATCTTTTGAAAAGTGATTTTCAAACTTTGTAAATGTCTGTAAAATTCTTTGAAAAAATTATTTCTAAAATAAGTTTTCTATACATTCCACAAATGTTTGCAAAATTATTTTCAAGTAATTGAATACCCAGTAAATAATATCCTATTAAAAATCTTCAAATAACACATGTAAAAAATCATATATAAAACTTGTAAATACCTTATATTAAATTCCTTATGAGTACACTAACGATTTTGTTTTCAAAAAAGTCCCATAAAAATATGCAAATTCCCAAAAATACCTAAAAATTTGTAGAATGTTTCAAAACCCCTAAAAATTTGCCAAACATTTTGAAAAAAAACATAGAAAGTACAAAATCAGAAAATAATTTCACAAAAATATTTTCTTGCATTGCATTACATGAGAAATTTTCGGATTTTTGTTGATAATTGAACAAATCTGATAACATCTAACAATTGGAGGTTAGTCTAGAACTTAGTCCACAAAATTTCATATGACCATGGTAAGGACTGTAATTTGGAGGCTTCAAGTCACTTTGACTTAATTCTTTAGATTCCATGAGACTGGGTTCATGAGTAGATTCAATGTGTCAAACAAGTTACTTTCTTGTCATCTGTAGACTCTTGAGATAATGGCATGACTTGAGACCTTGCACTCTGCACGTAGCACAACAAATATGGGTTATTAAAATATCTTGGAGTCTAAATCTGGACAATATTAGGCCCCTTTCATCGTGGGTGGCTCATGAACCATTCCTGGGGGCTATCGAAATCAATACTTCAACCCAATTTTCCTCGGGTAGCATGGACAAAGAATGACTAGAGAAAGGATTCAAATAATGCTTCAGATAAGGAATGATATGCTAGCACAATTTTTCTAATACCCCAAAACATGGGTAGAACAAACGATTCGATATCCATCGAGGCAAAACAAGAATGCAGAGCAATGCCAAACCAAGTAACATCCAAAAAAGAATCCTATACCACAAACTCCAGAAATTTTGAGCTTCTAGAAAATACATTCTCCGTGGTAGAGACATGGTCACACTGACCAAGCTTCATAAGGAAATTCAACTACACTTGTTGGTTTCCACTTCTTTTCTTTTTCTTCTAGCTTCAGCCTCCTTCAATGTGCACTAGCACGTACATGAACTCAGAAGGAAATATCAATCTCCCCGAGGATGAGTTCCCAAAGCAGGAGACCACTTGATAATTCAACCATTAATATGGGAAATGCTAACACAGTTCACACACATACTACCTATAATTTCAAGGTTACGAAAATATACATCTAAAAGAACGGTTCAGACCAGGCTATTGTGTTGAACTGAAAAGAGGAACATGCAACCTAAAGGCAATTGAGTAACAATTCCTAACCTAATGTGGTTCCAATCAAATTAACAATTTGAATGCCTTAATTGAGCTACAAACTTTGATTTTGTACAGACAAGCTTAAAAAATCACAATAATTCTACCTTGCTTTATTTTCCTATGCTGTATTTCTCTCTTTTGACTCACTTATTCTTCTAATAAGTGTTTGCAAAAGACTAGAAAAGATAAGAATAGTGGGGTTATGAATAACTATTCAACTTCCTTTATTCATCCATTTTGCATTGAAAACCTTATGAAAAGCATGTAAATATAGATATATTCTACAAATTATCATTCATTATTTCACTATAAATAATGTACAAATACATGTATTTAAATCTAAAAGAAAGAATAAAGAAAAGAAAGTAAAAATAAATGTAGTATCAAAGATACTAAATTACCCTAAACCACAAGACCAAGTCAATAATGACTTGGTCGACCATGAATAATGTATGGAGAGATAGTTCCAATGAATATACACAATTAATCCTAAAACCCTAATTTTATTGAGTGAAAATAGCCATTATTTCACCTATTTTATTTTCTAATTTACACACACCAAATAAAGATTTGTTCTACATGAAACTTGTACAAACACAAAATACTTTTAAATATTATTTGAAATTTATTAAAAATACAAATACAAAATAAAATTGTTAAAAATATCCTAAAATAAGCAATACACTAAAATATATATGTATACTATACCTAAAATTTACATACACATATTTATTTAAGTATATAAATAAAATCAGAAAAAAGAATTATGTAAATATGTATTTAAATATATTACAAATATATACATATAATAATAACATTTAAAATAAAAATAAAAATAAACTAGCATAAAATATAAATAAATATACGTATGTATATTCTTGTAAAAATTAACACCTAATATCTATTGTTGTAAAAATAAAAAAATACATATAAAATAGTACATAAAATAAGAAACATTTTCCATGTTTTGACTTTTAATTAATAAAATCATTTACAATTTTTTATTGAATTAATAATGTTTTTTCTACAGATATTTTAATGATTGGTCAATATGAACAATTCTGGGCTCACAGATAGTTGACCTTCGATTATTTGTCCTATCTTCGTTGCCCATCCCACTAAACCCGTGAACCTTCTGGTCTTCTCCATTTTTTCTATGCCATATCAATGCTCCTTAGCCCTCTAGCCCTTTACCAAACCTCTTCCCCACACATCTCTCCATATCTCTAGCCTCATAGCTTCCACCAACCCACCACCATCTTTACGCAATCTCGCCTCGAAGTTTGTCGAACCTTCTATCTCTAAGTAACCTCCAAATTCTTCTTTTGAATTTTTGATCCCCTCTTTCCTATCGTAAGCCCAATAGGAGATACTGGGTCGAAATCTTTGGTAACAACTAGCATTTACCCAACCTTGTCAGCGTGGAGAAGGAAGAGAAAGGGTGGTCCGACCTCGTCTAAGAACTGTCAGGTGGAGGTTCCTACTCCTTGATTCATTCCAAGTATGAGATGATAGCTTATGTATTTTTTTTTTAAAAAAATCTTTATAACATCATAGATTATCTTTTTTGTTTATGAAATTAGTCATTTGTTTATGTTTAGTCTCATTTCTTGTGATGTTGGTGCTTCATGTTCCAGCTCCTCATCACTGTAAAATCACATGTGCCTCGACCTGTGTTCTCCTACATCTCCATCCTCATCACATTCTCCATCATTCGCACCATTTTCCCCTTGATTCTACAAGTATCATGGTATTTCGAGTACCAACTCCTCTATTACACTAAAGACACGCTGCCCCATCCATTCTCCTTGTGTTGTAGCTTCAGAAGGGATCAAGGGCATTCCCCTCGACCCTAGAAACTTTTTGAGTAGGTACTTATTCCCTGAATGCCACCTACAGTTGAATCAAATGTAAACATGATGCTTTAGGTCACCGAGAACCAAGGAAGCCTCTGTTGACATGAGAACTTCGGGTTTTGGATTCAAGATATGAAAATATTGCTTAGTGGTCGTTGCTACCCAAATATCCTGCAATAAACAAACAATTTTTTCGTCTCAAGCTACAAAATTAATTACAGAAGAATAATGAAGCGAGAGAAATTTTGGCTACTTATTTACTTATATAGCAACAGGATCGAACTCAAGGAGGCTACAATTCTCGAGGGTTATTCAATTAATCGAAAATCAATTAAAAGAAAAAGGGAATCTCAAATGCAATCTATCTTTTTTTATTTTTTTGTCTTATTATTTTTTTAATTTTTTTATTTCTAATTTTTCTATTTTCAGATTTTCAATTTTTTAGTGATTTTAATTTTGTATTTTTTTTATTTTCAAAAATAAGGAACAATATGCACAAGGGACGAAATACACACACCACACTTTTTTTTGTATTTTCAATTATATCAGAAATGCTCAGAAAAATCCAGAGAATTTTTTTTGGGTTTCAAGGATTGAAATGTTTTTGGGAATTTTTGTAGAATTTTCAGATGTTTTTGTATTAATCTACAAATCAAACAGTGGCAAAAATTATAAACAATGCACAGCCTGGAGTAATATGAAACTTAAAAATATTTAAATTGCCCAAAACTCCTGGAGATATTTTTATGCTAAATTATAGACAATATCTACAAAGAGGAAGTGAAATCATGATTTTTGGATTTTTGTAGAATTTTCTGTGATTTAAAAAAATAGGTATTTTTCAACATTTTTGAGTTATGAAAATATTTAATGCCCGAAATGTACATAGAAATTAAATGAAAATGGAAGAAATTAATCTATTTTTTTGGAATTTTTAAAGCAATATTCAAATTTTTAAGAATTTTTTAATTTTAGTAGAGAAAAAGTCACTATTTTTTATTCTTAAATAATAACTAAGGAAAATAAAATGCAATGAAAATTTTATGTTAGAAAGATACGCACATCAGGAGCATAGACTGATTTGTGAAGAATTTATTGAGCAACAAAAATATTTATTTCAATAAGAAAATAAAGCAAAATAAAGGTTTGCAATTCGGGACTAGTTTGCGAATAGTTTATTATTTTTGTAAAAAAACAAAAATAGAATGCAAGGGAAATGTCGCAATTCACCCAAAAAGACGTATGTTCCTGGCAGGGGTTCGTTTGCAATTTAAAAAATGTGTGGGGGATTTAATATAGTTTCATCATTTTTGATAATTTCCCTAGGGTTCCGAGTGCATCGTTCCATGTTTCCTTCGTTTCAAGACCAAAGTGGCACCACCCACTTTCTTCTTCACGTGGGCTGGTGGAGCATGGCGATGAGAGGTGTCATCGCTCACGCAGGAGGCGCTGCTTCAAGAGGCAGTCGGGGGATCTGAGGTGCGCGATGGACATGCGCGCAGATAGGCGGAGAGGAGCTTCGATGCTGGACGACACATACCCAGCTCGGTGGAGTGCTGCGGTGGACTCCGGTGATGGCATTAGTGAAGGTCAAAGGCATGGAGGGCTCCTGCGAGAGGTCGGCGGTGGCATTGCAACGGTTTTGGGCGACATTCTGTGGCTCGTCGGGCACGTAGTGGTCGACGCTTCAAACGTCGTAGAGCGCAGCAGCTGGGCTGACGGTTGGCACGGGCTTGTGGCGGTTTGAGGTCGGCACTTGTTGTGCGACGTTGGCTGCAGTAGGTTGCATGGGTGCGGCAACAGGCATACCACAGATCGCATTGGGGTGGTAGGCGACCTGCGCGGCGGGCGTAGCCGTGGCGCCTGTGTGCTGAATTCTTGTAATTTTTTTATTCTTTTATTTTTGTAAACAGAAACAGAAGATTAAAAAATGTTTTTTTAAATAGGACATCAGAAATTCTTTTTTATATATTTTTAATTTTTTATTTAGTTTTTTTAAGTTGATCCTGCAAAACAAATGTTAGAAAGAAAGGTTATATATATTTTTTATTTTTTTATTTATAAACAATTAGGATGTGAGCACGACAACTCGATCCCAAAAATCGAAATGGAAGACATGAACGAGTGCAGTTTCCCAGAAAATGGCTGATGGAACCGAATCTCTGACCAGCGTGCGTGCTCGGAGGTGAGAGATCGTGCGAGGTAGAACGGGAACGTATAGAGATCGAGAAAGTGAGATGAAAAATTGGAATCAAAGGTGAATAAAACTCGTGATGGATTCTAGGATATAGAAAAAAATAATGATGAAATTAAAGTGCGAAAAAATAAACTAAGGTTAATCCAGATGAGAAATAAGAAGAAAAGGATGGATCTCACCTTAGGAGCAGAAAAGATCACGATCGCCTCGACGAAGGCCTACTCGTTGTCACCGGACGACTCGGAGGCTAGGCACCTCTCTGCGACAAGATAGCTCCTCACTAAAGATTGATCAAGTTGAAATGAGGGAGAGGGAGCAATATTAATAGATAAAAAATTGAGTTTGAATTTTTTTCTTGAAATTTTAAATGAAGATAAGAGATAAGTGAGAAAATTTGGAATGAGATAAAGTTAAAATTATTTACATTTTTTGTATTTTTGTCACTCAATAAAATTAAATAAAAATGTTAATTGTTTTATTTTTATGGTAGTTATTTATTAATAGCAACTATATACATATATTATATACATATGGTACATTATATACATAGTCAAATAAGGAAATTAGTTTTTTTTTTAAATTTTTATTTTTATTTTTTTTGTTTTAGATAATTAGTAAAATATCTACAAATATCTACAATTACAATCTGTACAAATAAATGGTAAAATTGCACAAACCACCCAAAAAAACTGACTTGTCAACCGTAACTCCAAAAAATTATGAAATCACAACCATTTTAAAGATAATTTAATTTAAAATACAATGGAAGTGAGTTGGTTCTATTTGAGTTCACAGAAGCTGGAATTGGTCTTTCAATTATCGCTTAGTGGCTTTTTTCCAAGTAGTTGTTGTTATTCTGTACATGATTTTATTTTGAAAAAAAAAATTATTAATTAGGAAACATTTTTCTTTACAACTTTTGTTTTGAAAATTATTTAGGTTTAGGTCAATTGATGTACAAATAAAATAGTGTCGTATACAAATATACACAACACACACATTTTTTTAGATTTTTTTTATTAAGGACCCTATTTACCCCTACTTTATTCCTGGTCGATCAGGTCAAGTCTTGACCTTCTCTCGAGGTTCGGGTCAGCCTGTATCTATTGCATATATCTAGTCTTCTTTCTTTTTTTAATTTTTCCTTCCTTTCTTTCTTTATTTATTTTAGGTTAAAATGGTAATATGTGTACAATGATCACACATGGATGCAAGTTAGTAAGAATATGGATTTAGTATTATATACATGTGTTTTATAAGGGATTTTAAGCTAAATAAATGAATAAAGATGATGAAATGCATATTCATCATCCCCATATGCTTTACCTTTGCTAGTTCCTTAGCAAACACTTATTTTAAAGAATAAGTGAACAAAAAGAAAAAGAAAGGAAAAATAAAGAAATTAGGACAATATTGAGTATTAAACTTATATTCATAAAAATGCAGTATGGAGCTCTATCGAACCTTTGGATTATTAAAGTGGTGGAACCTTAATGGGAAATGGATTTAAAACCTAACAGCCTCTAAGTTCCTTAAGACTCCTATTCAGGTCTCCTCAACAGTCAGGTCAGAACGACTCTACATACACAAATTCTTATGACTATGAATCTTTACTTGTACAGTGTAAGTGAAATATAGCCCCATCTCAAAACTAGCAAAGAAACCGCCTCCCTCAACAAGGTAACTCTAGTCCCCCGATCTAGCAACTCTTTCCTCGTGGAGAGGGGTTATTTCCTTCTAAGTTCAAGTACAACCAGCTCAAGAAGAGGATATGGAGAAAAGAATGGACGGTAACCAGTGTAGCTACCTTTCCTTGGATGCATGACCAGTGTAGACAAGTCATCCGGCTGCAAGCTTACAAAAATATGACTTTGAAGCTCTTATTAATTTATTTTTTTACTCCTTGTATATACACTCCGGCTGGCATTTTACTTTTCAATCAGGCATGTCCACTTTTAGAGATTCTGCATTTTTTTCTTTTTTTTTGAAAATATATACAAGGTGCAACATGTACATAAGGTGTTTTTTCTCTTGAGCTAGTAGACTATCCTTCTTTTGAAGCATTATTGCAACCCCACAGCATCCTGTCTTTAGACCTCAATGCCACCAGATGAGAAGAGATGCACTTCCCTCTCTAGAGGAAGATGAGAGGTTCCGCCTAGATGTACTACCCTCGTATGCTACTCCAAGCCAAAAGATTCTACCTCCTCACTACCTCCTCCATGAAGAGCTACGTGTAGAGTGCTTGTCCAAAATAAGCCACGGTCTGAAAGAATCATGTGTGTGTTGTTAAATGTTCTACATAGACTAATCAAGATGACATGTGAACATAGTCTTATGGACTCAAAGAATTAAGTCACGAGGACATGAAACGTCTTAACTTGAGTTCTTATAAGGTTCCTCTGAAATTAAGTGGATTAAGGCCCAACTAAGCTCCATTCTTCAATTTTGTTCCAGACATAGTTTAAATGTCAATATTATCCTGAAAAATGCACATGCAAATGCAAGAAATATGTATATTGGAAAAAGCAATTTTTTGAAACAATTTTCTAATTTTGAACTGTTATGGGTTTTTGGAAAAGAAAGGAAAAGTGATGCACACGTAAAAAGCGTTTTTTGCAAGTTTTTATAGTTATTTTAGTTTCGTAGTTTTTTTCAAAAAGGAAAAAGAGTTAGTAAAATATATACAAGTATATACATGAATTTTTTTGTTTATTTTCTTAGTTTTTTTAACTTTCCTTTTTTTGGGGTTTTTTGTGGGTTTTTATGTTTTGTTTTTTAAGATGATCAAAGTCTATATACACACACGTGGATTTTAGGAATTTATATACATATCCCCAAAATTAAACATATTTAAAAGTACGAGTTATGTCTAAAGTATATATACAATATATACGACAACCCCTATACTTAGCTCGAACTATGTCCTCATAGTGATCAAAGAGTGACAAAGGAAGACATAACTCATGCTAAGTATAGAAAAGTGAAAAGACTCCTATGCTACAATGACTCAAAAAGAAAATAAATAGAATAGAAGTTGATGATCCCCATATACTTAGGATCAAATAATCCTAAGTATAGAAGATTGTACAAGAGGGGAAAACCGATGCAGAGAATGTAAAGACTCAACGAAAAAACAAAAAAAATGATATGAACAACATCACCCCCCCATACTTAGGGTAGAGTACACCTAACTATAGGCAACAACAAGATTGATGAACTAGACAAATATGAACAACACAAATCATTCAACCCCCCTATACTCAGGATAAAGAACATCCTAAGTATAGAATATATACACACGGAAAAGGGGTGAACGTTAAAATGGGAGAAGAAAGAATGAAATGAAAGGATATACAAAAGGAATGGATGTACAAAGGTCAAGAAGGTCGAAAGCGAACCTTCTTGTTGGACCGCTGAGATATGGATCTAACAAGGTGTAGGTTGATATTGGGGTCATCATTAGACATAAACTTATCAGGATCGACCAAGAATGTATCCTCAGCAGTCTCAGAGTGTGCATGCATTAATCGGTTAGTGGAAGTAGTATGATCATGTCCTGCCTGAGAAGTCTCGCAAACAAGTAAAAAGGCTCGAAATCATTATCAGAAAAAGTAGGATCAATTTCAGCCTGACGAGCCTCTACTGGATCATCATCTTCTTCAAAAGGCCCAAATTCCTTTATAAAAGCAATCAAATCAAAATTGGCCTTATTAGTCTCATTTAAATCGAGGTATTTAGGAACGAACTCATCACTGAAAGTAGTCAAATTATGTATGTCTTGTCTAGTCTCAGAGTCTGCCTTCTGCTCTAGGGTGTTTATCATGTAAATCCCACGGATGTCATCAATGCATCTCCACATACCAGAAGGAGAAACTCAAAGGTATATGCATTTTGAGTCTTCCTCCTTGAGGAGGAATCCTTGGGTCTCAGTATCATCCAACATATAATAAGAATCTCTGATATTATCATCAAGGTCAAGGTCCTTGGGGTTGGCTAACACAGGCACGTTCTCATGGGATGCAGGTCTCTCGTTAGTAATGAGTGTAGTGATCAATGATTAATAATGGCTCTCGCAGAGGTGAGGAAAGGCCATCCCAAGATGATGGGAGGATGCTCCACAAGGGTGGAGGTCTCCATGTGTAACACTACAAAATCAGAAGTGAATTTCGTGCCATGAATAAGAATGACGATGTTTTCAAGAATACCCTTTGGCCTCTTGATAGATCCATTAGCAAATTGAACTATAATTCTTGTTTTCTAGAGAGGCCCAAGATAAAGAGATTGTACCATAGAGAAGGGTATTATATTGATTGACGAACCGCCATCAAGGAGAGTGTTATCACAAGAATAGTCAGATATGGAGCAACTCACAAGAGGTGTGGTAGTGTTCCCTTTCTTAAAATGTGGATGGTGAGAGATGGCATAGGCAGTGGCCATGGTCAAGATGTGACGCTTAGATCTGCTCCTCCGCTTTCCCTTCTTGTGTTGAGGAGCAGATAAATGTGTCATGGCCTAGTGAAGTAGGGCTTTAATGATCTCGTGAATTGTAGCCATCACTTTAGGTCTAATCAATATTTTTTTGAATTTTTGAACCTCCTCCATACAAGGTAGGAGATCGGAATCAGCATATACACGAGGATTGCCATGAGCATTCTGTACATTGGCATCCTCGAGGTCAAAGTTGGGACATGTGGTGAATGAATATGTGGGAAAATGGTTTGTCATGGGTGCCCTCTCCTCACAAAATGAATCAACATTACATCTCTCGAAATCTTTTTGGATTTTTAAAATTTTCTCATTTTTTTGTATTTGGGTGATTGCAAGCTCTCATGATTATCCTTAAGTGAATCCATATCCTCAAATAGTGGAGAAGTGTTTTGGATCTTATTTATGTTAAATAGATTGATAATCCTTGAATTCATATGCTCCATCATCTGGTTCAGGGTCTCAAGTGTGGACACCATGAAAGGTGACATCAAAATCATAGGGTCGAGTGAGTGGAATAAGGGTGGGAGAAAATCATCATCTAATTACTAAAATAATAGGTTAGGCAGATATGCACAAAATTCACGATGAAAGTCCTCCTAGAAAAAGGAAGGTGGATCGGCTGGAGGGTACGGGGTATCCGCAAAGATCAGATTAAATAACTCCAGTCGGCCATCTTTGAAATAAAAGATGGGATTGGGAGAGCACAAGGATCAAATCAAAATACGTGAGAAAAAAGACGCAAATGCACGGGAGGATCTAGTATGCACATAAGTAATCCAACACAATACAAACCCCCAGTTTACCAACTTAACGCAATGTGAAAACCCTGAAGGCTCGGCCAACTATCTTGTCAATTTTTAGAGTTTGGTGAGAATACATTCCATCAGAGTAGTTAAAGCGAGTTGTTAGGAACCCAATGCTCCCAGGAGACTGTCCCAATCTCACAACTAGTTTTTCCCAACCAGTATGGGTGCGGACCATTTACCGGCTACCCGATCTACCTACTCTGCTAAGGAAATCCCGGACCAATTACCGACTACTAGTGAAGTCCTCACTTGAGAACAACTAATCACAAGACAGTAGTCTGAAAAGAGTTCAGGTGTGGTTCGATCGTAGTGTGCGGGTATCTCTCTCGCTTTAGATAAATCAAATAAGACGGGGTTACTCTCCCCAAAATAATTATTTTTCCTTACGTTTATTTTAGGATCGAGTTTTCTTTAGCATTCCCAAATTTTAGGCAATTATCACCTGGTTTGAATATGTTCAATGAATCGCCTACCGAGTGTCCAATTTCCTTTTTTAATTTATGTGAGTGAAAACAAGGAAGGAGATCAGAAATGCCAATACACGATTAAACACAATGATGCATGTAGGGGTTAGAGATGCGTACCTTGTCGCCAGCACTCTACATGAAGAGTGATCTGCACAGAATTGAAATATAGAAAATAAACTAACATTTATGCAAATATAAGTGAACCGACCTAATCAATAGCTTCTATTAACGGGCAAGAACGGGTTAATTTGACTAAGTCCAATTACGCTCTGTTCTATAGGTACAGAAATTCTTGTTTATGGTGGTTGGACCTAGTTAATTACCTGGCTCAAGCAAATTAATTAAAACAATCAATAGGTAGCTCACGAAATCTGCGTGAAACAAAGAAAAATAAGGTGATGAAAACAAAACTGGTGAGGTCCCCCAAGTGCACCGTCACTTGGCGAAACAGACCCCACTACAAATGAATGTCCATTTACAAGGGTTCAAATTCTAGAAGAAAAGTAAATAAATAGAAAAGAGTATTTTTTGTCTCCTTCAATTATTCTTCTCCTCCTCTCACGCTATCTTGCGGCTCGGTGAATAATCTAGCCAAGTCCGCTTTGCTTCGGTGCTTCGACACTCCTAGGATTGCCTCCTTCGCTCTGCAGGCCCTCGTAAGAAAAAGAAAAGAAAGAATGTGTAAGAAACACAATTATAAAATATAAGCAAGAAAAATAAAATAAATACAATGAATATGAATAATGCAATGAATGTGGAAAAATAAAAACAAATATATACAACCAAGAATAGCAAGTCAAATGAGATGCCTAACTACCCTCGTCATGCCTCCCCGACAATGGTGCCATTTTGTTGACACGAGATCTTCGGGTTTTGGATTCAAGATATGAAAATAATACGCAGTGGTCGTTGCAAGTCAAATATCCCGCAACAAACAAACAATTTTTTTCTTCTCAAGCTACAAAAATAATTATAAGAGAATAATGAAGCGAGAGAAATTTTTGCTAGTTATTTACCTGTATAGAAACAAGATTGAACTCAGGGAGACTATAACTCCCGAGGGTTATTCAATTAATCGAAAATCAATTACAAGAAAAAGGAAATATCAAATGCAAACTATCTTGGTTTTTTATTTTTTTGTCTTTTTATTTTTTTTCAATTTTTTGTTTCTAATTTTTTTATTTTCTGATTTTCAAATTTTTAGGGATTTTAATTTTGCAATTCTTTTTTACTTTCAAAAATAAGGAACAATATGCACAAGGGATGAAATACACACACCACACTCTTCTTGTATTTTTCAATTATATAAAAAATGCTCAGTAAAATCAAGAGAAAACATTTTTGGGTTTTAAAAGATTTGAAATATTTTGGGAATATTTGTAGAATGTTAAGATGTTTTTGTATTTTTCTAAAAATCAAATAATGGCAAAAATGATAAACACTGCAGTATTTGGAGTAATCTGCAACTTAAAATATTTTAATGCCCAAAACTCTTAGTGACTATTTTTATGCTAAACGATAGACAAATATCTACAAACAAAAAGTGAAATTATAATTTTTGTTTTTTGTAGAATATTTTGTGATTTTTCAAAGATTCTTGGTATTTTTCAATTATTTTGAGTTTTGAGAAGAATTAAAGCACGAAATTTGAAGAAAAGATAAAAGAAAAAGGAAGGAAATTAATCTTTTTTTTAGAATTTTTAGAGTAATATTCAAATATTTATGAGTTTTTAAATTTTAGGACAATAACGGAGGTTTGGAATAACAAATGACAATAAGAAAGAATTTTAGGACAATAAGGTGCTGGTCAGGTATTCAAATAATTTTAGGACAATAAGAAAGAAAAGATAAAAGACATGGTTTTTTATTTTTTATTAATAACAGAGGACAATAAAATGTAATGAAAATTTTATGCTAGAAAGATACACACATCACGAGCATAGCATGATTTTTGAATAATTTACTGAGCAACAAAATTATTTATTTCAATAAGAAAGGCAAGAAAAATACAGGTTTGGAATTCAAGAACTAGTTTACAAATAGTTTATTGTTTTCATAAAAAAATTAACAAAAATAGAATGCGAGGGAAATATCATAATTTACCCAAAAAGGCATCTGTTCCTAGTAGGGGCTCGTTTGCAATTTCAGAAATGTCCGGGGGATTTATGTAATTTTGACATTTTTAAAAATTTCCCTAGGGTTCCCTGTGGATCGTTCCTTGTTTCCTTCGTTTCAAGACCAAAGTGGTGTCGTCTCCTTTCTTCTTCACGCGTGCTAGTGGAGCACGACAATGAGAGGTGTCGTCGCTCATGTAGGTAGCGTTGCTTCAGGCGGTCGGGGGATCTGAGGCATAGGACACAGATGCGCGTGGACTGGTGGAGGGGAGCTTCTAGTCGGTGGGCCAGCGATGTATGGCACTGGTCTAAGGATGCTCGACGATGCTAGGTGACACACGCCGAGCTCGGTGGAGGGTTGTGGTGGACTCTGGTGATGGCGTCAATGAAGGTCAAAGGCGTGGAGGGCTCCTGCGAGAGGTCAGCGGTGGCGTCGCATCGGTTCTGGGTGATGTTCTATGGCATGTCGGGCAAACGGTGGTCGGCACTTCAAATGGAGTAGAGCATGGTGGCTGGGCTGATGATTAGCACAGGCTCACTACGGTCTGAGGTCAGAGCTCACGATGCGGCGTTGGCTGCAATAGGTCGCGTGGGTGCGGCGACAGGCATACGATAGATCGCGGTGGGGCGACGGGCGATCTGCGCGGTCGGTGTAGCAACGACGCTTGTGTGCTACATTCTTTTAATCTTTATATTTTATGCTTTTGTAAATAGAAATAGAATATTTAAAAAATGTTTTTTATAATTTTTTTTTGAAAACATGACAACAGAAATTCTTTTTTTCTTCTATTTTTTTATTTTTTAGATGATCCTGCAAAACAAATGTTAGAAAGAAGGGATATATATTTTTTAATTTTTTATTTATAAACAATTAGGATGCGAGCATGAAGGCTCCATCCCAAAAATCTTAACGGAAGACATGAACGCGTGCAATTCCACGGAAAATGGCTGATGGAACCAGATCTCTAACCATTGTGCATGGTCAGAGGTGAGAGATCGTGCGAGGTAGAATAAGAACGTGTAGAGATCGAGAAAGTGAGATGAAAAATCAGAATCGAAGGTAAATAAATCTCATGATGGATTCTAAGATCTAAGAAAAAATAATGATGAAAATAATATGCAAAAAATTAAACTAAGATTAATCTAGATGAAAAATAAGAAGAAAATGATGGATCTCACCTTAGCAGCGGAAAATACCGTGATCGCCTCCACGAAGGCCGACTAGCTGTGACCGGACGGCTCAAAGGCTAGGCAACTCTCTGCGGCAAGATAGCTCTCAGAGAAAAGGCTCCTCTCACCAAAGATTAATCAAGTTGAAATGAGGGAAAGCGAGCCATATTTAATAGATAAAAATGGAGCTTGATTTTTTTTAGAAAATTTTGAATGGTGATTAGAGATAAGAGAGAAAATTTAAATGAGATGAAGTTAAAATTATTTACAAAAATTATATTTTTGTATTTTCATCACACAAATAAATTGAATAAAAATGTTAATTTTTTATGGTGGTTATTTAAGAATAGCAACTATATACATATACTATATACATATGGTACATTATATACATAGTCAAATAAGGAAATTAGTTTCTTTGTTTTAAATTTTTTATTTTTAAATTTTTATTTTAAATAAGTAGTAAAAATATTTACAAATATTTACAAATACAATATGTATAAATAAATGATAAAATTGCACAAACCACCCTAGAAAATTGACTTCTCAACAGTAACACCAAAATTTAAGAAATCACGGCCATTTTAAAGATAATTTAATTTAGAATACAATGGAAGTGATTTTGGTTCAATTTGAGTTCATATGGAGCCGAAATTGATATTTCAATTATCGCTTAGTGGCTTTTTCCAAGTGTTGTTGCTTTTATTCTGCACATGATTTTATTTTGCAAACATATTTATTAATTGGAAACATTTTTTTTACAAGTTTTGTTTTGAAAATTATTTAGTTTGAGGTCAATTGATATACAAATAAAATAATGTAGTACACAAATATACATAACACACACATTTTTTTGGATTTTTTTGATTAAGGATCCTGTCTCCCCCTACTTTATTCCCGGTCGATCAGGTCAAGTCTTGACCTTCGCTCTGGGTTCGGGTCAGCATGTATCTATTACATATATACAGTCTTCTTTCTTTTTTGTATTTTCTTTTCTGTATTTTTCCTTTATTTATTTATTTATTTATTTTAGGTTAAAATGGTAATAAGTGTACAATATTTATACACAGATGCAAGTTAGTAAGAATATGGAGTAAGTATTATATACAGATTCTTTATAAAGGTTTTTAAGCTAAAATAAATGAATAAAGATGATGATATGCATATTCATCAGCCTCCAAGGTCTTCATCTATGGGACCTGGACTTCATTTAGGCCAGATGTAGATGTGTGATGTCCCCAAGAGTCTTTTGAACCCGTTGGTGTCGAGAACAGTGGTCGGAGGTGGGGGGGCTCATCGATTGAAGTAGTGTCAAGAAGACATTCTTTGTTTTTCTTCAAGCCTTCCTAAGAGACGTCAGATCCAAGGTGCGGCCTAGATCTAATCTGGGTCGTTAATCTCAAAGCAAAATGACACTCGCCTCATTTGCCCGATAGGATTAAGTGGCACGCTACCAGCTATAGATGAGAGCCTTAAGTTGGAAAATTACAGAAACCCCGTACCTCATTTTTGTATTGAATATTAGTAATTTAAATATTGCAAATAGTGTAATATTTTTCGTTAAATTTGCAAATAAACACGCACACTTTCTAGATATTGCACTTAGGTACACCAGCATCACGTGCAGGAGCACATGTTGCACTTTAATATTTAAACACAAGCCCCTAAACTTTAAGGACCTGTAAACTGTATATTATACTTCTTTGTATATTTATCATTATAAATAATTTTACTACTCCAAAAATTATAGGAAAAATAAATTAATTTCATACTACTGTGCTTGTTGTCATATTTTTTCCTGTGCCTTTTTCATTATTTTTCATATTTATTAAATCACAAAAAAGATGTTTTTATTCCATGTTTGATTTTCAAAATCCAAAAAAATATAAATCGCCTTTATTTTTTTGAAAAATAGTATATTTATATTATTTTGTATTCTATCACAAATACAAAAATACTAAAAAAACTCAAAAAGAAAATTATAAAACTGACAAAACAATAAAAAATCAGTAAGAATAAAATAAAACCCCAAAATTATTGTTCTTTGTCTTAATTTTTCATTATTAAACATAACATATGCTAAAAATAGTTTTGGGAATTTTGGACACAACTATATATTTTTCAAACCCAATACAATTCAACTATATTATTTTATTCATTATTTTATACATTTTAATTATTTATATGTATATAAAACTAACAAAAAATTAATAAAAAATATTAAAAATAGATAAAAATTTAAAAAACAAAATATTTTATCTTTTATACTTTTAGTATATTTTTGTATATTTAAAATTATAAAATCATGTATATATTATATATACTCTAAATACTACTTATATACTATATATTATCATTATTAGTATTGATAAATATAAATTATATTTTAACAATAAAAAGAATACAACTTTGTCAAATTAAAAAGAAATTAAAATTTAAAATATAAAAAATAAAAAATAAATAACACTTAAAAATCCAAAAAAATCACATATAATTAAACCAACAAAAAATTGTAATTATAAATAACACTTAAAAATCCATTAAAAATCATATATAATTATAAATACTTTAATGTATTTAAAATTAATTATTAGTATTTATACCTTCCACTATTCTTCTCAATGGTTTGACACTCCACCTTACTTTCCCTATACACATTTATTGTGGATTTACAATAAATTGTAAATCACATTTAGTTTAATTTGCATAAATATGTATTGTTGTGGGTTAATTGTTTGTCTGTTTCGCATTGATTTATGTGCTATAGTGCCGAGAGAGGGCCAAGACAACAATTGTCGGATCTGACTTCTTAGACACCCCAGGCTCCTCCAAGACTAGATGTTTGGAATTTTTTCTCGAGCCGACCAACAACTGCAGAAGCAACATGTAAATATGGATTGTTGCTTAGATATAATGATGAATCTGAAATATATGTTCAGTGATGAGAACTGCACTCAACATACAACATAATGAAAGAACTTATTCGTTATATGATACAAGAAGGGATTTAAGTTTGAAAGGACGTAATTAAAATGTTTGGTTATCTCTCAGAACTGGATACTCTCGGGGCTCAGATGGGCATAGATATGCTGACTTCATTCTACTATCTGTACCCACATTTCACCAATTTGTGGTATCAAAGAACATGAATAAGTCGATGTTAAGAAATTCTGAACTCATGGCTTCATTAAAGTCTGTAAAATACATAATGAAGAAAGAGAATCCTTCTAGTAGTGCAATTATTATATAGGTAAAAATGGGAAGAGTTGTCGGAAGCATGGGGCTCGAAAGGGTCCAACCTAGAAGAAAATAATAAGGGTCTAGTTGTTGACTCATCTTCTCATGCTTCTACGCGATAACAACAAAGAAGACCCATGTGTACCATCACTACAAGAAGTTGCGGCAATAGAAGCATAACATCCCAGAGTACCTGAAAACCATTGAGAAAGGTAAAGCGCCAGTAGGTACAAAATCTGCTTCCATCATTGAAACCAATTTTTTCTTAGGACAAGAGGGTAGACGGATCATTGATCCTTATGCTTCTGTTCATGTATGCAATTTGTTGCATCTGTTTCTGGAAACTAGAGTTCTTGATGAAGGGAATATAATCATTCATATGGGATCTAATGCAACTGTAGCAGCGGTCTCTATCGAGACCAGACAACTTTCATAATCTAGTGGGAGAGTCCTAGTACTTAAACAATGTCTTTATGTTGTAGATATTAGAAGGAACCTTATATTTGTATTTAAGTTAGTTAGAAATGGATATTCGTTGTTGTTCTATGAGAAACTTGTCACTAATCATTATGATAAATATTTTATAATTGTATTCTAACTTTTAATGGACTCTATGATTTGTACATTAATGAATATGTCATGAATGCAAGACCGACATATAAAAACCATAAAAGAACCAGAGGGGACGGAAATCATTTGAACATGATTTGGTATAAAAGGCTTGGTCATTTATTTCTTTATAGGACCAATAGATTGGTAGATGATGGACCCTTGGATTTCTATTTCTCAAAACTTTACCTACATGTGAACATTGCATTTGAGGTAAAATGACCAGAGCACCATTTCGTAACAAGGTTACACAATGCCAGGTTATTCTTAACTTAATACATACCAATGTATGTGGTCCCTTCAGTACCCCGACTCGAAATGGACATTGATATTATTGATGTTTATTTATGACCATTCACGATATGAGTGATAACATAGATTCACGAGGATTCTAATGCCTAGTTTTGGAGGGCCTACAATGCTTGACAAGTCAGGTCCAATAATCATTGTGTCAGTTGCTCTTGCAGTACTCAGAACTCAACAAATCCACAAAAATCAACAATCAACCCACAATCTAAGATAAACCTATGAAATGTGCGAGTTAAAATTTATTTTTATTTTAATTCTACAGAATATGTTTATCGTGAATATGTGTAGATTGTCGAACCGTAGAGAGCAAATATGTGGATAAGCAAATAATTATTGTTTACAAAATAAACAACAACTATTTTTATATTTTTTCCTTTTTAAATATTTTGTGGGTTTCTTAATTATTTTTAATTTTTATGATTTTTAGTTTCATATATGTCTTATGTCTATAACTTTATAATTTTTATTTTCTTTTTTTAATGTTTTTTATTTTTAATTCTTTTTGAAAAATATGTAATAAGTATATATATAAGTATATATATATATCAACATGTATAATATAAATAATACAAAAGATATAAATACATAATTTATATATGAAAATTTGAAAATACAATTATATATGATCTTTATTTTTTAAAAGTATTAAAATATATATATAAGTATTTGGAATATTAATATTATTATTAAGTATATAATTATATATGCAGTCTTGGTAGGGTTTTATATTTATAAATATAACAAAAAATACTCAATATTATATAATAAAATATTTTTTTACTTTTTTATACTTTTTCAGTTTTTGATATTTGTGATTTTTGCTATTTTTATGTATTTTTGTTGATAAAAAATGTAAAATATTGTCTTAGGTTAATAGGCCATTTTTTTAGATTTAAAAATCGAAAAATAGTGTATGATTACTCAAAACTAATTTTAAAATGAATAATATACTACTACAACAACAACAACAAAGCCTTTTCCCATAATTAAGTAGGGTCGACTACATGGATGCTTCACCTCCATTCAGATCTATCTTGGGTCAATACTGGGCTTATATCCACAAAACAAAGATCCCTTCGTATGGTCTCTTTCCAACACTTCTTGGGTCGTCCCCGCCCTCTCTTAGCCAGCTCAACATCCCAATACTCACATCTCCTAACTGGTACCAGCTGATCTTCTTTGCAAATGACCAAACCATCTTAAGTGGTTTTCTCGCTTCTTATCCTCTATCGGAGCAACACCAACTTTCTTTCGGATTGCATCATTCCGAATCCGATCTTTATGTGTGTGTCCACACATCTACCTTAGCATTTTCATTTCTGCTATAGCCATTCTCAGCACATGTCTATGGTTCACAGGCCAACATTCAGATCCATAGAGCATAGCCGGTCTCACGGTTGCTTTGTAAAACTTTCCTTTACTTTTTAAAGGAATTTTCATATCACAGAGAACAGCAGAGGCTCCTCTCCACTTTAGCCAACCTGCATTTATTCTATTAGTAACATCTCCATCAATTTCCCCATCATCTTGCAAAATAGATCCCAGGTATCCAAAAAAATCTCTCTTCTGAATGTTATGATCACCAATCTTCACCTCAATTCCTTCACCATTGCTTCCATCAAAGGTGCACTCCATATATTCTGTCTTAGTCCTATTTAATATGAAATCCTTTACTCTCCAACTCATGTCTCCAGACTTCAAGCTTCTCATTTACTCCATCTCTAGTTTCGTCAATCAACACAATAGCATCAGCAAAAAATGTATTATATACTATAGATAAAAATATATAGAAGAAAACTTTTTTTGGATTTTATATTATTTTTGCAAATTTTTATAGTGTTAGGAGAGTTTTTAAATTTTTAAGATTTTTCCTTCGTAATTGTTATGATTTTTGGTCTAGTGTTTTATTATACAATAATATATAATATATAAATTTTTTTAATTTTGGATAAGATTTTCTAATTTTTTGTACTTTTAAAGTTAGACAGGGAATAAATAGCTCCCAAATGATTTTTAGTATATTGAAAATGCAAGTATGCCAAATAAATTCATGATGTAAACAAACACACTATTAGACATTTGCTATAATTTTCCACAATTTTTCAAGAACTAGATTTATTTAATAAAAAATAAAAGACACAAATTATTTTACAAGGTGATGGTAGGGGTATATTTGCAACAATAAATATAATAGAGGGTTTACCTATAATTTTGCCAAAATTTTTAAAATAAAATTAATATTTTTATTGTAAAAAAAATAACAGAACCCAAATGAGGTTCTATGTAAATGATCAAACTCACGTGATGGACCACATGAGCTGAGCTAGCACTAGACCTAGACACAATATACAATAAACGTAGGGCGGTCCGTGCAAACTCTACAAAAGCTTGTATTACAAATAATATTTACATGAGTATTTTATAATTGCAAAAAATCTAGGGTATGTGATGCAATTACCCCCACTTTAATGGTGCAGATCAGAGGGTGGAGGCACCTCCACGTGGCATAATGATCGGCATATGAGTTCCCCACTTCACCAAACGAGTGAACGACCCATATTAGATCTGGGCCACCTTCTTGATCCAATGGTCTTGGGGGTCCCTAGAAGACACCCCAAGAACTCGCCTTTGGTGAGCTTCAATATCTGATTACGGTCTCCTCTATTCACCACTTTCTTCATTGAATGTATCTTCTTCTTCCTTGCAACCTTCCGCAATTGAAGGGTCCTTCTTGATCGTTCTCTAGCTCTAGGTGGCCTTCCACACTTGCTGAGCTACTTGGAGCTTATGTTCAAGCTTTGGGATCATTCTCTAGTTGGCCTTTTTGATCGTGCACCAGCACAAAACGATTGAGGAGAATGAGAGGGTTGAGATCAACCCTCCCTTGAAGTTGTACACACAAGGGGATGGCAGGTCGATGAAGCTTTGGCGATGATGGAGGAGGGAGTTCCGAATCTCGATCAATACGTGCAAAATCGAGGGTCAAACAAGGGGGTTAGATGTAGTAGGCGATGAGGATTGAGAGTGGGGTGAAAAGCAAGTCGGATATAGTAGAATCACAATGAATTTGGTGTTGGAGCCTAGTGCTCCAACAAATTTAAAATCTTAAATTAAACTACAAAATGATCTAATTAACCTAACTAAGATTAAATCTATGCTATTGAAATGAAATACAACAATAAAATCCTAATCTATCACCTCGTAACTACGGAAGACAGGAAGCAGAGGAGCTCACTAGTGATGGGCGGCAGAGCTTGGATCGCACAAATCTGCACCTTTTTCTATGCAGACAAGGATATGATATCAAAGTTGTCACCAACGAGAAGCAACAGCAGCATTGCTAATCAAAATGAAAAAGTGGGGCAGATGGGCAATACGAGGAAGAAGATTGTGAGAGGCAGGGAGGTGGTTGGTAAGGTTTAGGGTGATGGCGAGTTTGTTGAATGTGTAGAGCTCAAGATCTTTGAAGGAATCGAGGATGAAGAAGGTAAGGATGAGGAGTAGAAAATCAAGAAAGTTAGAGGTCTTATGACCTCTAACATAAGATGAGGTGCATGCAGAACAAATGATCAGGGGTCAATGGTCTACGCGATCTGGTTGGTCCAGTGGACCAACCAAAAAATTCCTAGGAATATGTCCCTTGTACAATTGATAATAAATAATAAATGAATTTATAAGTTTTATTAAAAATCTAAAAATTTGTATAATTTTATGTAGTATTTTATTCCAATTTTTATTTATTTTACAATTTAATTTATAACAAGCTAATATTTATATGTTTGTATATAGGTACATCAACATGTATTTTATGTATTTTAATTTTATTTTGTATTATATATTCTACTATTATATACATGTATTCATATATTTATAACTTATTTTAATACAAATTTAGAAATTTTTAGTGTGTTTTTTCCTATTTAGTTTATATACTAATATATATATATATATATATATATTAGTTGTACAATTCATCTACATGCTCAAGTATACTTATTTATTTAACTGAATTTTGATTGTTTTATTTATGTTTAGTATTTACATTTATTTTAAATAGTATTTACAAATTTATAAAATATAAGAAAGTGATAAATATAAAGAATGAATATCTTTAATATTATATACACGTATATTGCACAATGAGGGCCCAGAAGCCAACTTTTCCATGTTATCTCCAAATTGAATGGAAATCACCTTCATTAAATGGATTCAATTTTATGAATAATAAAGTTGAGTTTGATGAATTTTGACTTTGTATAAAGAAGATACAGGTCTACAAAGTTTTCTTTGTTGTTTTTTATTTTGTTTGTAATGGGCACATTGTGCATTATTTTTTAATGAATTTTTTTTGTATTTTTCTTTGTATTTTTATGTAAAATTTTCATGTTGAGGGTTTCTTAATTTAGGTTTAAAAATAGGAAAATAAAATGGGTCCCAAAATGCAATTATTGAGTTATGAAATTCGGGTTTTTATGTTGTGTTTTATGTTTAATCCACCGCCCTATCTCCTCTACTTTATTACTTATTGACCAAGTCATCATTATGACTAGGTCTCGGCATCTAGGGTGACTCAATGTCTTTGACGCTTCATTCTTTTCTTGACTTTATTCTTTTATTTTGGAATTAAATATAATATTTTATACAGTCGTTTATATAATATTTTATGTGACTTATTGAATGTTTTTTTTCATAAATTAATTCTATATACAACATTTAGCTAGGAATTTAAGGCCAAAATGAAAGAATAAATGTGATGAAATGGAGATTCATCACCCCCTGTACATTCCTTTTCCAGTCCATAGTAAACACTTATGCTAATAAGTGTAGAAAAAGAAAATTAAGAAAATAAAAAGAAATAACTTGGAACAATTTTTGACTTTTGAACTTATCTTATTAGAATCTAAGTTTGGAGTAGAGTTAAGACCTTTGGATTCTTGATTTGTTAGGAACCACGATAAGGTTAAGAAGTGTGACACGATAGCCCTTAGGTTCAATAATCCTATATCCAATTTCATCCACAATCTAGTTAGATACATCCTCTCAGTTGTATACTCTTGTAACCTTGAAATTATAGAACTATGTGTGTGAATTTGCTAGCTCTTCCCAAATAAACCACAGAACTATTAAGGAGACTGTTCCTTTAGTAACTAATCCTCGTGGAGATAGATATTCCCTTCTAATGTCAAGTGTTGCTAGTTTCACAACCAAAAAGGGAGAAGTTACAAAAATGGGAAAAGAAGTAGGAATGGACCAGTGTAGTCTCATTCCATTATGAAACTCGACAATTTTAACCGATTCTTCATCAAGAAGAAGGCTTTTTCTAGAAACTCCCAACTTTTGTGGAATTTCAGTGTATCCTTCTTCTAGGATATTTTATTGATGAGCATTGCTCTACATTCTTGTTTTTGCACCGAAGGATATAGAATCTTTTGGTCTGTCCATGTTTTAGGATCTTGGAAAAAGTTATGCTAGCAGCCATTCCTCATCTGAAGCATTGTCTCAATCTAGTCTCCAGTTGTTAGATGTCCTTTCTACCAAAAGAAGTGGGTTGGAGTACCAGTTTCGATAATTCCCAAGAATGGTTCCTGAGCCACCCTTTTGATGAAGTGGCCTAGCATCGTCCCGACTTAGACTCCAAGGTTTTTCAACAATCCATTTTGGTTGAGCTAAGTGTTAAATGTGTCGTTTCGACTCAAGCCACAGTCTCAAGAGTCGTACGCATAATATGAAGCGTTCCACTTAGACACATTGAATCAACTATTGAACATGGTCTCGTGGAACCTAAAGAATTGAGTCAAGGTGACCTGAAGTATCCCAATTCCATTCCTTAATGGGTTCCTTTGAAATTAAGTGTATTAAGGTCTACTTAGCTCCAATCTTCAAACTTTACTAAGACTTGTTCAATTATCTTGATTATTCTAAGAAATGCAAATGTTGTTTACATTGCAAGAAATATTTTTGTGAAAATTTTTTGATTTTGAACCTTTTATGGACTTTTAGAAATGTTTTGCAAATTTGTATGCATATTTTTGAAAACATTTTGTAATTTTATGGGTTTTGAATTTAGCAAATTTTTAGAGATTTTCAATAAAGTTTAGTGAAAGAAGTAAGTTGAAAAGAAGATTTTACCAATAGTTAATTTAGATGTTGGATGTAGCAAACCGCTAAAGCAAAATCCTAAACAAAAGATGCCAAAATCAAGAGAGAGAGATAAAAATAGAGTCAAAATGAATCAATTCATATTCTCTCTTAAATTTTGGTGTTTCATTATATTTTCTATTTAGGAAAGTGTTCTTCGGTCAAACTCAAGAAGGCAGAAAATTGTGCTCAAATTTTTCAAGTAGAGAAAGTATTTTTGTGATTTTTTTATTCTCTTTCTTTTATTCTTCTACGAGAAAACTCTTTTTGATTGATTTTAGTTTTTTATCATTTTTATTTGATTTTTATTTCTATTTATTTATTCAAAAGGGATATTTTTCAAATATTTTTTTTACAATATAGTATATAGAGATGATATAGGAAATAATGACACTATATAGTAGATGAATCGCTCGAGCAAAGTGCTTGAGAAAAAACACAAAAAGAAATCAAGACGAATATAAAATCGAAGAATAAAATCAAAATATAAATGCGATGAAATTGTGGAAGCTTGATTCAATAAAATGAAGAAAAATAATATGCGAAGAATAGTGTCCAAAATAGGTGTCCACAATAGACCACAATATTTAAAAGTTTAATGTAGAATGTAAAAAATACAAATAAAAGAAAATACACTTCTATAAATTAGGTCCTTGTTTAGGGCCTAATTTCAAGAAAAATAACTGGATCCTTACTCTTATGTCCCTAGTTAGGAACCTAAATGTAATAAAGATATCTTCTGGAGGAGGAAACTAATTCCTAGAATTTGTGGGGCTACTTATGCAAAATTTCCATCCCTTTACTATCTTCGGCTAGGATTAAAAGATTATGCGTGAATCTTGGTTGTAGATGGAGATAGATGTCGTGATTCTGCACCTCAAGTGTTCGTAGCCTGTTCTTCCCCAAATCACGAGTGGCAGAGTTGGATTTCTTTGAAATCCAACGATAAAGACTGATGAATAGAGGTAGAAGGGAGCACCTCCCCCTTCTAGCTCTCTTTCCATGGAGGTGTATGAGGATGTGGTGGTTGTTCGAAGAATGTCGGCTCAGGTTCCAAGATCTAAACAAACCCTGCTCTAGTTTGGTGCAATCGACACGGATCCAAATGATTAATTATTGAATGCTGCACTCCTGAGGTTTAAGCGAACCTACAATGAAGTTATCATTTCTTGACTTCTCAAGAAATCAGCCAAATAGTAAGAGGATCTACAAGTTCAATACGGGTTCCAAAATCATGAATGTTGAACAAAAGTAGTTTGGATTCGAGATGCAATTAAAGTAGATTTGAAGTATGTTATCGAAATAGGGTGATTAAGGTAGATAATGAAGGGATTAAGATTGCTAATTGATGTACAAGGATCATGAAATCAAGATCGGAATGAATGGATACCTGAGAGACATGAAGGTGTAAGACCTTCATGTCATAGCTTGATGGGAGGCAAACCAGAGCTTTACGTCGTGTAGTGGCAGCGATTCGAGACCAACGAAGTCCTTGGAATGCTCCTCTGTCGCTCCACATTACACTTGTGGTTATCCTCAAGCCATGTCACACTTGGAGTGAGACAGAGCGGTGTAGAGAAGATGGGGTTACGTCCAAGTTATTCTAGTTAATGGAGAGTTAGTCCTAACGATGAAAGCTGAGGTCAATAAATAAATCGATCGTTATAGTGTTGGTTTAGATCTAAGGGCTAGCGAGCATGGTGGTTTTTAGGAGAATTTTGTGAAAGGTTTGGATCATGCATTGGTGATGAAATGGACACAGGAAAAAAGGAGTGAAGGTGGCAAGTCGCAACATATTGCCAACAAACCTTGTCGGAGAAGGTCTCAGGTGCTAACATGTGTCACCAACTGATATGCCAAAAAATACAATACTGTATTAATTAGATAATAAATAGTAAATGATATTGTTATAAAAAGGAATAAAAACTAAAAATATGTAAAATTAAATTATCTAAATTATGAAATAATTTATTTCTATAAATAATATATATTTTATAAATTATAAATATAATATTAATAAATAGGTACATAGTATACTTAATAAATAGGATATTAATTTTCAATTTAATAAGTTAATGAATAGTATACAATTTTTTATTAGTTATTATAATAATAAATAGGAGGTGTTTGAATTTTTCTGTATTTTTATAATTTTTTTATATATTAAAATAAATATAGGTAAATGTTATGCAGTTCAATTATATATATAATTTAGGGTTTTAATTTATTTATAATACTAAACAAGAGTTGAAAATTCTGAAATAATTTATGGATAATCTATAAGATCAAGAAATTATTTAATATTAAAAAATAAATGATAATATAAATAATATGTCTAGAATAAAATAAATATCCCAAATGTTGTTGTCAATAGGTCCGAAAATCGACTTTTTGCAAACTGACTATACTTGTAGTGAAAGCATGTTCATTAATTGAATAATATTATTTTACGAACTTTAAAAGTGACTAGAGTGAAATTGGAGTTCGTGTGAAGAAGTTATGAGGTTCAAAAGTTGAGAAATTGACAAACTAAAAGCTAGATTTTGGCATATATATAAGTTGCGGTTTTTTAGTTTTCCTATACATTTTTAGGAATACATAGGAGAAGAGTTTAATGAAATATATGTACAAATGATTAATAAAAATCCTTGAAGTTTTGATAAATGATGGATAAACAAGGAATAATGTTCTACGTACAATTTTGATTATTTTTATTTTTTTTCTTCCTTATCTCCCATTAGCTATTTATTTGTCAACCAATCCATGCTGACTTAGTCTTGGGGGTTAGGTTATATAAATATATCTTTCATCTATATTTATAATTAATTTAGTCATACTTTACATATATACATATTTACGGTTTTCCTCTTTTTTGTATTCTCTCATTTTGTTCTTTTATTTATTTACAAGATTTTTAGACATAAAATTGCATATTTATTCATGAGTGGTTTTTTTACAAGAAATGATAATTAATGGATATTAATGCATTTGTTAAGTGTTTTATGACAAATGCACAAGAAAACATAATTAATCAAGTATTCATCAACCCCCTATACTTAAACTTTATAGTCCCTTAGCAAACATCTATTTGAAAACAAAGGAAAAGAAACAAAGTTATATTGAACTTGTTTTCCTAAACCTATTCACGAGAACAAAAAAAGAATAAAGCTTGGTTGGGCCTTAAACAGACATTTTATAGGAGCCCTAACTAGGATTAGGATTTTAATCTTAATGGCCCTCAAGTCCCACAAATTCTTATTCAGGTTCACCTCAGTAGCCAGCTCAGATCCACTTATCCATGTCGCTAACTCTATCAACCATGAATTTAGTTTGTACAGTGTATTAATTGTGTTATCTCTTCCTGCTTAAAGAAGCGAAAAAATCGACCATCCCAATAATACACTTATATTGGTTCCTCATCTAGCTACTCTTTCCTCGGCCCATAGAGATGTTGGACATGCGAGCCCACGGTGAGCCATTATGCAATAAATGTTATTGCAATTCACTCCTTAATCTGAAATAAAGAGTACATAATTTGCATAATAGGTCCCTTAGTACAATTAGGGTTATGTACCATGGCCATCTTAATGATCATACAGCTGTTGATTCAATTATTGAATCATAGAGGCTGGTGCTTAGATGAATATCTAATGAGTTAGATTGAGGACTCATCAAGCACCGTCAAAAGATTATTAAGAGATGATCTCCAGCCTGAGTAGGAGATGGCAATCCTATCTCATTTAGGCTGATATCTGACCGACCTCTTGATGCAGGTCCTCTGCATAGGAATAGAGATTCGGAGGTGTCAGATGAGTTAGGTCAAAGAGTTGACTTAACGAGATCGAGATAACCAAAGTCCTATGTCATATGTTGTCATGATATAGGCACACATCCTCTGACCGGAGACAGATGTGTTACTATATGTCTGAGTATGTACATTTGGCAGACCAATAGCTTGATGACCTAATCAAGGTCTATGTAACACCGGCGCGCTGGTGTGCATATAAGGGCATATGAGTAATACGATTTCTTAAAGGGATCATACAGGTTCAGTTACTGAATCGGAAGACATGAGCTCACTCATGAGATATTGGGAAGAATAAAATTCCATGCGCATGGTCGTCTCACTTTGGAAGCTTGACTGAATTTGTAGGTTTGATATATACTTTTGGAAAGTATATGATCAAGACCTAGGTATGATATATGCTTTTGGAAAGTATATGATCGATACCGACTCCCAATGATCGAATGAGAAACTTACTGATAAAAACCCTGAAGTAGACAGTGTAATGTTGATCTAATACTTCGGGTTTATTCTGAGTCTTCCAGTATGCAGGATGTACAGGTATTGTGATCATAAATGATTGTATAAGCATGACGCTTCCATTCCTAGGGAGTGATGAAACGGGTCTGGATTTTAGTGACTCCTCTCAGTAGAGAAGTAACCTAATCTTAGTCCAAATATTGGACATTGATCTGAATGTGATTCAGATCCAATGAGAAGATTAGATTTACGGTCTTGATTTAATCAAGCATCTATGGGAGGCCCGAGATTTGGATTTGAGATGTGATCTCATTATCCAAGTCACTATACGTGGAACAATACAATTGCCCTGTCCTTATCTCCAAGTATTCGCGGAGAAAGCGCATTATCCTTGAAAGAGTTCATGGATAATTCTATTGTTGATATATGTATCCGAGCATTGAGAAAATGGATAATTAAATGTGATTTAATTATCATGAATAATATGAATTTGATTCGTATTATAAGGAGAATTATCTTAGATAATTGAATGTGATTTGATTATCAAAGATGTGAATAATGTGAATGTAATTCATATTATTTGGGCACATGAGAATAAGTTATCCAATATAATTAAATGTGATTTAATTATTATGGATAAAAATAATGTGGATAGTAATATCCAATTATTCATAATATATTATAAATGTGATTTATAATGTATTAGAGAGAGCTAATTATAATTTATATGTGTTGATTAATTATTATGTCTATTGGATACACATTGTGTAATTAATTGACAATGTAAATTATATGTTGTTTTGGGTTGTGAATATGATTCACAATTTTTCAATGGCAAGATTGCTATATTCTCAAATATAATTGTGAACTATGTTTTGAAGAATAAAACCCAACAAAAGTTGTTGGAAATAAATAAAGAGATTTCCATGGAGATATGCAATCTCATGACATGTCATGAGATTGCTCTCCTCATGGAAAGCTTGGGCGGCACCCAATTCCAAATACGAATGGGTGGCCGTCCATATGGAATGTACATGGAGATGTAATCTCCATGTATATTCTCTCCTTATTTATTTGGTGTAATTTTGGATTAATTTGTATTTGATTTTGTCAAATATATTTTGATCTAAATTTGTTGGTTTTACCAACAACAATCTTAGCCATTTGATTGACATAAAATCTCATCCATTGATTTTATATGTCACATGGATTGAGATCCATGGATCCCAAAACCCTATAAATAGAGAGGCATACCATGCTCTCTATTTTACAGACAATGCTTGAGAAGCATATCTCTCTCTCTCTCTCTACTCGACAGCCCTCTCTCTCCCTCTCATGTGGCCGTCCACCATGGATGACCTAGAGAGGTTCTCCATCGCCACGACATCATCGTTATGCTGCCCGTTCATCTGCTCATGGATCTCCGTCTCCTTCGATGTGCCTCGCTCGTGAAGAAGACGTCGGATCTCGTGTGTCGAGATCAGGAGATCCGCCGCTTGGATCATCAACATGGATTGCGAGAAGCACGCGGTTCATCCCCGCACTCGCAAGCGTCTCCTCCGTCGGATCGGACTTGAGACAGGAGGTCTCTTCGTTTAGAGACTTGATCGCAACCACGCTTCAAGAGGTAATCCTAATTACTTGTTTGTGGTTAAGACGAAACGATCCGAGGAGTGTTCTTGGATCATGTGGTTTCGTCGTAAGAAAAAAAAATTTAAATTCCGCTGCATCGAGCAACTAGTGTGACTAGTCGCTCCTCGTCGTATTCGATACGACGCTCACACTTCCGTGATGCGCTTGAGGATTTCACCATATCCTTCAAGAGATTTGTGCATTAATTCCACAAGCAGGTGATAAGGATTTTCACAGACCAATTTGTAGGGAGACATACCAAATGAGACTTTTACACCATCTGATAAGCCCATAGAACAGAACGCAGCATCTGGGACCAGTTCTTCATATCTTAACATACAAGTTTTTGCAATATCGTCTTGATCTCCCAATTTGAAATTTCTTCCAAGCCATTAGTTTGTAGATGGTAAGGAGACGCAACTCCATGCTCAATGGCATAATCCCTCCCAAGCTTCTTTACTTCTCTATTAATAAAATGGATCCCGCCATCTGAAATCGGTATTTTGGGAATCCCAAACCATGTAATAATGTGGTCTTTGAGAAAGGAACACATTGTACAACTATCAGCGACTCGGGTGGAGATAGCCTCCACCCATCGACTGACATAATCCATGGCGAGCATGATGTACTGAAATCTCTGACTGATAGGAAATGGGCCCTTGAAATCTATGCCCCAAACCTCAAAATCATCATAAATTTGCATGTGTCTTAGGGGCATGGTATCTTTGGAACCAATTGTTACTCCCATCTTCTGACAGTAAGTAGAACCTTGAACATACTCTGTAGCATCCTTAAACAATGTAGGCCACTATAGGCCACTATGTAAAACCTTTGTTGTCGTACGCTTCCCTGAATGATGCCCACCATACTCTAGTTAGTGACAGTGCTCAAGTACAATGGTGTGTTCCTCTTGAGGAATGCACCTTCTCCTGATACAATCCACACCACTGTGAAATAGATACGGATCCTCCCATTAGTAATAATGAGTTTCTTACAGAAATCTGTCTAGCTTGTACTTCGGCCAATCTTGTGGAACTTTCTTGGAGACAAGATAGTTCACAATATCAGCATACCATAGAAGTGAGTCCACCGACAAAATGGCCTCAACTGGAAAGGTTTCAGAAATATGGATCATGTTCTGCTCAGAGGTCTCTGCATCCTACTACGGGAAAGGTGATCTGCCACAACATTTTTCACTCCAGATTTATCTCTAATCTCTAAATCAAACTACTGGAGGAGAAGAATCCATCCGATAAGGCATGGTTTGGCATCCTTCTTTGCCTGTAAGTATCATATGGTAGTATGATCCGTTTACACAATAACATGGGAACCGAGGAGGTAAGATATGAACTTTTCTTGTTCAAACACAACTGCTAACATCTCTATCTATATAATTGTATAATTTTGTTGTGCTTCATATAGAGTCTTACTAGCATAGTGTATGGCAAATGGTATCCCTTCCCTTCTCTATCCTAAAACAACTCCAACTTCGAAATTCGAAGCGTCCGTCATGTTCTCGAAAGGAAGAGACCAATCAGGTGGCTGTAGGATAGGAGCACTAGTAACCATGTTTTTCATCTCATTGAATGCAAGGAGGACTTTCTCTTCAACAACAAAATCACTCTCCTTGCACAGAAGCTGGGTCAAAGGTCTGGCGATCTTGCTGAAGTCCTTTATGAATCGCCAATAAAATCCTACATGTCCCAGAAATGACCTCAGCTGCTTCAAATTCTACGGTGGCTCTAACTTGGAAATAACATCGATCTTAGTCGGGTCAACGGGTCAACCTCCATACTATATTTGTAGATGACAAGGCCCAATACAATCCCATTAATCAACATAAAGTGACTCTTCTCCCACGAGAGCACTAGGTTTATCTCACAACAACGTTGAAGGACTTGATCTAAATGAGCAAGACATGTGTCAAAACTATCCCCGTAGACCGAGAAATCATCCATAAAGACCTCAAGGAAAGTACCCACCATGTCGGCAAAACAACCAACATACACCTTTGGAATGTAGCAGGGGTGTTACACAATCAGAGCATCCATCTAAAGGCATGGGTGGCAAACAGATAAGTGAAATTAGTTTTCTCCTGATCCTCAGGAGCGATACCAACCTTGTTATATACCGAGTACCCATCCAAAAAACAAAAGAACTCTTTCCCTACCAACCTCTCAATAATTTGATCAATGAAGGGCAATAGAAAGTGATCTTTCTTGGTAACTGAGTGGCGTCGGTAATCTACACAGACACACCATGAAGTGATTACTTAGGTCAGAATCTCCTCACCACAATAATTCTTTACGATAATAATTCCCAGATTTCTTTGGTACCATATGTAAAGGGCTGACCCATTTGGTATCTGAAATGGGATATATAAAGCCAACATTATTCCATTTTCCGATCTCCTTCATGACAACCTCCCATAGATTTGGATGTAGATGGCGCTGACATTCACAGGAGGGTTTAAGTCATCATCTAGGTAGATATGATGCAAGCACAAAGCTGGATTGATCCCACAGAGATATGAGATATTCCATCCTGTGGCATTGGGGATTCTCTCAAGAACCTCTAACACACGAGATTCTTTATGTGGTCAACTACGAGCTGAGGATGACCAGAAACATTTGTGGGGGGGACCACAAGGAAGGCATACTCCAACGTAAGGTAAAGTCTTGAGCTTAGGTGGTGTCTGAAATGGCTCTACAATAACCTCTGCTACTGCACTGGTACATGATATGTGATATGTATTCTGTGAACTGTCCACCATGGCTACTAACGGCTCAGCAAGTAAAATCTTTGATAGATCTGTAACGAATGATCTCTGTTTAAATGGAGGGACTCATCAGGATGTTCCGACTTGTTATCAGCTAACATTTCATATATCTCAATAATTATCTCAGAAGATGTTTTTCATCTGTGCATAACTTAGGAAATTCAACACATGGATCAAATATCTGTACTTCAGAATTCTCAAAAGGAGGCATATCATCAGTGATTTCAAAATGACATGTCAAAGGAGTATCAGAGGGAGCCTCCAAAAACTCGGATTGATAATCAGAAATCATCTCAAGCGGTCCATCAACTATCAACTAAGTTGGATTAATGAGGGAACTCAGGTCAACTGTGCTTTCTAGAGAATCCTTTTGGGAAAGGAACTCTTGGGTATCCACGAAGTCAGTAAAAAGGTATATCGCTTGGAATTCATCAAGAAAATCACAGTCCTCTGGCTCTGGTGTATCTCTCTTTCTCTCATCTACTACTAGTGATGATGATGGTCTAGGACCAAAGATTGTCTCAATTTTCATCTTGTCACTCGGAGAGTGAAAGATGATCTCTCCAGTACCGTAATCAACTACTGCTTTGGTTGTTCAGAGGAACGATCGGTCAAGTATGATTGGGGTATGGAGTAATGGTGTAGGTGTGTCCATATCCATGACAACAAAATCGACATGGAATTTCATTCCATGCATCATTACGTTAATGTCCTCTAAGATGTCCCTCGTCCTCTTAATCGATCTGTCAACAAACTGAAGGATCATCCCGATCATTTTAAAAGGTCCTAACACAAACTCAATGAGCGGAGAGGATGGCATGAGATTAATGGAGGAGCCGCTATCGAGAAGAGTATGATCAAATTCTTGATCAAATATATGGCAACGGATATGAGGTTCGTCCTTGTTTGTCTTTTTGGGTTGGAGATTGCTGATGGCATGAACTGTAGCCATGGTCAAGATGTGTTTTTCTACTTTCTTTCATCTATTCTGCCTTGCTTGATGCTTTTGTGTACATGCCTATTTCATTCCCTTTTTAAATGCAGGCATGTATTCCACGGCCTTAATGAGTGGCATCTTTAAAAATAAGTTATGTAAGATCTCAACCACTCCAGGATCAGATAGGGTTGCTTTTAATTTTTTTTGATTTTTTAGATTTAAGAGCAGAAGAAAATGGCATGGAATAAGAAGAAACATTCAAACATTCATTCCCATTACTGAAATTGGAATTCTCATTTACAAAAGACAACCAGAATTAGGATGTACAGTGTTGTCCAATTTAGGTTAGAAAAACATAATCTAAAACAGAACAGGATGTTGTTGCTAGTGAAGAGGTAGAATCTGATACTGGTATGTTCTCCCTCACTACTGGTGATCTACATCTTACATGTGATGGTGAAGGTGGTGGTGAAGGTGGTGAAACTCCTGGCTCAGGTGTTGCTACACTGGGCCTCTCTTCTGCTCGTGAAGGAGATGATGTGGAAGATGATGTTCTCTCAGTGTTTCGATCTCCCAACCCCAAGTGGTAAGTATGCAGCTGCAATCTCCTATCGCTCCTGAGATGAATGGCATCAGATAAACATGTAAAATCAAGGGCCATACCTATCTCGGATGTGGGTGGGCTATTGGCTACCTGCTCCTTGCATCTGAAATTATTGGGGTTGGCTTCGACCTATGATGGGATCAATGTCTTCGTGGTGGCTAGGTCATTGATCCTTTGAGTCAGTTCATTTATGTTCTTTATGAGCAATGAAAGTTGGTCCAATGCTGGATTCACCGAAGGGGCCTCAGGGTGCTTAAGGACCCGATGTCGTTGAGACTAGTAATGTGGGCGTTGTTGGTAACCACACTGATGTTGATAATGAGTAGGAGGATGTGTATATTGTCCATAAAATGCATTCCGTTGTTGGTTAGGATGGGGAAAATATGCAGAATGTTGTTGTGGTTAGCCTTGTCTCCAGTTTTAGAACTGTGGTGGAGACTGATAGTGAGGCTGAAACTATTGTTGTTGGTACTACTGTTGCCTGCCTTGAAGAAACTGGTGGGTGAGTCTCTGACCCTGCTATGAACCCAACTGGCCTTGCCCTGATGGACGGGGCTGGTTTCACTCACGGTCGAACCAGATGCCATTCTCCTCTTGAATGACAGGTGGAGGTGGAGATTACTGCTCAGGAATGTAGTCTAGTTCATGATGGTATGGGACTATCTGTTGTGAATGCTGGTGGACCTGATCAGGGGTCGGCGCATAGTAGACATGCTGAATTGTGTATGGTCCTCCACTACTCTGCTTGGTGGAAGAAGTATGCTCCCTGGTAGAGGTGTCGGCCGTTGTACTGTGGATTGTGCTGATCGTACTCACAAGAAGGTTCATGTGCCTTGTTATCTCATCCAGCTTGTCCAGTTTCTTCATCCTCTATTCGATCACTTGAAGCTTCTCAAGCTCCCTAGATCGTTTCTCAATTATGTCCACTTTTGATAGGTAGTTTCCAATGATGGTCAGGTTAGAGATTTTTACCCTATCCACTTCATGTCATGCCGTCATATTGACAGCCTTGTGGGGTACTGAAGGGGAGGTGACAAGGTGCTTCTGAAAAGCACATGAAGAAGAAAGAACTATTGAGATCTTCATCATCTCCTCAAAAATTTGATAATGGACATCCTCGTCCTTGTTAAAGTGACTCCCCCTACAAGCGGCATCTACCAGCTTCTAATTTTCTATGCTTAAACCCCCAAAGAAAGCTTGCACAATGCTTGTCTTTGGAATATCGTGATGGGGACACTTCTTTGTTAAGTCTTTCTATCTTTCCCACAACTTGTGAATAAGCTCATGGGAAAGCTGGGAGAAGTCAGCAATCAAGGATTACATTTGGTTAAGTCGTCCGAGTAGGTAATATTTGTTAAAAAATGTGGACCTCAACTCTTCCCAAGTAGTGACAACCTTTCCCAAGTGATTTATTTAAGACAAAGCTTTGTTCATCAGACTGAACGATAATGCCATCATCTTCACTACCTCTAATGGGACATTTAGGTAGTGTATTGCTCCACAAATGCATTTGGATTTTTGGAGGTGTACATATGGTTCTTCATTAATATTTCCGTTGAATATTGGAGCAGCGGTAAAATAGTGAGCTTAATCTCAAAATGCCCATGAATCATAGGGATTTGTATCCAAGAATTTGTATGTCCTACCCCTGGATTATAAGACTCCTTTAGTGTTATCTTAGCCACATGTTCTATAAAATGGTATTCTCCCCCATTCCCACATCCTCCCTTGTTTCTATCCTCCTCTCTCCTATCTTGTATGCCCTGCCTCATTTCGAGAATCATATCTCTCAATACGATATGAAAGTCAACATGTTCTGTTAACTGGGCTTGAATCGATTGAATAGAGGCGAACATAGTGTTGGTGATTTCGTTCTGCTCCGACATGGTTCCCTTTCCCTTCGGTGGCATCAAGTGTCCAGTGTCTGAATCTGAAAATGTGCATGACACTCGATTAGTCCTCAAAAATGATGGAGTCTCAGATACTATTTTGAAATTAGAGCCAATCTCAAACAGTGGGTTGATGGATAATGTGAAGGGTGAAGTGCAGAAATAGGAATTTTCAAGAAGTAAGTCTCCCTGAATAGAAGTTGAACGGATTGGAATGTAGAATGAGTTCGCAAAGTCCGAACGAGAAATACTCCGTTCCGACATCTTCGAAATAAATCGACAGGATGTGAGATCATGAAGGTCAATGCAAGAGAGAATATAAGTAGATGGCGCAAATTGTGTGGAAGGATCTCTAACGCTAGCAATGAGGACACAATACATACACCCAATTCACCAACTCAATGCAATGTGAAGACCGTGAAGGTTCGGTTAATTATCTTTTCAATTTTTAGAGTTAGCTGATAATACAATATTGGAAAGAGTTTACGAGTTCTTGGGTGGTTGTATTCCCCTACATACTGGTATAGTTCTTACGACTAGTTGCATCTACTTTCAGCCAGTATGGAAGTTAGTACGGACCGTTAAAATACGGGTACCTGTTACTTGAGGATGACCTTTCACAATGTCCTCTAAACCTCACACTCTGCTAAGGAAATTCAGACCGTTTATAGGCAACCTGCATTTCCTCACGAAGAAGTAGCGTATCATTTTTATTGAACGAGTAGTCTATATGAAAATCCTGGCATGGATCTATCCTAGTGTTTGTCCTCTCTTACTTGCAAGTAAAATCAAACAATGAGGGGGTACTCTCCCCAAAACAAGAGCTTTTCCTTTACGCTTATTTTTAGTCAAGTTTTCTTTAGCAGTCCCAATTTTAAACAGTTATAAATTGATTTTAATGTTTTCAATGAATCTCCTACCGAGTGTCAAATTTCTTTTTAAATTTGTGTGAGTGAAAACAAGGGAGGAAATCAGAATAGCCAATTTGTGATTAAATAAAATAATGCATGTAGGGGTTAGAGATGTGTACCTTGTCGCCAACACTCTACATGTAGGATGATCCACGGAGAATTTAAGTATAGAAAATAAAACTAACCTAAAGGATGCAAGTAAACCGTCCTAGCAATAACTTTTATTAGATGGCAAGAACAAATTAATTTGATTAAGTCCAATATGCTCTACTCTATAGGTACAAAAATTCTTGTTTAGGGCTTTGGACCTAATTAATTGCCTGGCTCAAACAAGTTAATAAAGCAATCACTAGTGGCTCAATGTTGAAAACTTTGTCAAACAAATATAAATAAAGCGGTGGAAAACAAAACTGGTGGAAAACAAAATCGGTGAGGTCCCTCAAATGCACCGGCACTTTGTGAAACAATCCCCGCAACAAAGGAATGTCCTTTTTAGAAGGGTTTTTGCATGAAATAAAAATACTAAAGTCTATCTATAGTAATCTATGCTACCATTAATGGTCTCCTATAAATGTTCTTCTCCTTATATACTCTCCTACGGATTTAGGGAGAATCAAGCCACCTCTGCTTCGCTTGGGTGTACCGGCGCTCCTAAGAATGCCACTGTCATTTGTCAAGCCCTCGCAAGAAAGATGAAAGAAAGAATGTGTAAGAGGCACAAGTATAAAAATATAAGAAATAAAAATGAATTTGATTAAACACAATGAATATAAATAATGAAAGAATGTAGAAAAATATAAAAAGAAATTTACAACCAATAATAGAAGGTCAAATGAAAAACCAAAGTACCCATGCCATGCCTCCCCGGTAACGACGCCATTTTGTTAGACAAGGAATTTCTGGGGTTTTAAATAAGAAATAAATGTGATGTTGTTGCAACTCTAAAATCCCTCAACAAAAGTTATTTCCTTCTCAAGACAAAATAAAAAAAATGTCGCAAGATAATTTACCATTTAGCAAATAGGATCGAACTTAGGGAGGGTAGAAAATCCTGAATGTTACTAAATAAATGAATGGATCAATGAAATAAAGAAGGAAATTCTATAAATCTACTCTTGGTTTTTATTTTTTTTGTTTTAACTTTTTTTATTTCTGATTTTTATTTTTGGTGGTTTTTTGTTTTATAAATTGTTAATTTTTTAAGGATAAAATATTCAAATAATTTATATACAAAAATAGAGAAGGGCTATTTTGGATTTTTAAAATATAGTAAAAATGATCAAAAAGGTCAGAATAAAATAGTTATGTGTTTTATACTTTTTATAATATTTTTGATTATTTTCAATCATTTTTCAAGTTTTTATGGATTTTGTAAAAATCAAAACTCAAAATAATGTTAAGCAGTGAACAAGCAAGGATATTTTGCAATTTAAAAATATCAAATACACTAAAAATTATTGAATTTATTTTTTCCGAAAACTATAAGAAGTTATCTACAAAAAGGAAGTGAAATCACTATTTTTTGGATTTTCTACAACTTTCTATGATTTTTTAAAGATTTTTGATACATTGTAAATTTTTAGGGTTTTAGAAATATTTAATGCATGAAATTTACTTAGGAAATAGAGCATAACAAAGGCAAACTATTCTATTTTTTATAATTTTTGAAGCAACATTTGAATTTCTATGAATTTTCTAATTTCAACCAGTGAAAATGTGATGTTTTCGATTTTCTAATAATATCAAAAAATAATAATATGCAATGAGAAAATTATACAATGAAGGAACACAAATCAGGAGCATAATGTGATTTTTCTAGAATTTATTGAGCATAAAAAAATTATTTTAACAAGAAAAGTAAGCAATTAAAAGTCTAGAATACAACGACTTAAAAGCAGTTATTCAATTTTTTTCTTTAAAATATAATAAGAAATAAAATACGGGGGGAAGTCAAAAATTACCTACGAAAAGCATGTGATGCAAATGCACATTCTTTGCAAATTCTGAAATTCTAGGGGGCTAACTAATATTTTCCCAAAAAATAGAAGTGTACGCCGCTTAGGGTCTTAAGAGGTGGGGGCTTCATTCCTTCTTCTTCCCCGCATCGTTGGGCAGCGGCGATAGTGCATGCAGATCTTCTCCGACGAGGTAGAGTTGCTCGATGGTGATGTTAGATGTGTGATCTCCTTCAGGCATAGGTGATCGGAGGCTCGCACATGCGATGGTGAGGTTTCGACAACAGAAGGTAGAGAGCGGTGGGGGCGATGGAGATCAGTTCCGCCAGTGGTTCTTCTCTGACAACAAGGATGCGATGGCTCTGCACCATGGTAGTTGCATGAGGCGGTCCAGTTCTCTGATCTCCAGGCTATGGCGTTCCTTGTGGTGGTCAGCGAATCAGGCAAAGGTATGATGGAGCTCTGCTCCAATTAAGGTGGAGATGCGATCTTCTTCTACGAGGTGCTGCGAGGCGGCGGTGTGCTAAGCTTCGAGCTCTGGAGTTGCATAGCGATGGTGGAGCGATATCTGGAGCTCCACTCAAGTCAGCGTCGAGCATGGATCTCAGAGCAAGGATGACGAGTGGGCGGTCGGTGGACATCTATAGCTGCGGCGGTGTTGCCGCCTAATTTTTTGTAATTTTTTAAAAATCATGTATACATGCAATAAAATAGAATAAAAAACCGACTTGAGCACGATGGCTCGGTCCCAAAAAAGCTAACAAGAATGTAAATGAAGACGGTTCCAGCAGTTGTAATGAAATTACCGTGTCTCTGGCCACCGTACATGGCCGAAGCTGAGAGATCGTGTTAAATAGAATGTGAACGTGTGTAGGTGATCAGAAATCAGGTGGTGATTGGTGTTAGATCAGAATCAAGTTTGATGATTTATTAATAACTATGATTAATGATCACGAATTAATATCTAAAATTAAAAAAAAAATAAAAGCTAAAATTTAGACCTAAAATTATCTAAATGAAAGATTGAAAAGAAATAACGGAGTGGATCTCACTGTGGGAGCGAATGAATGTTGTGAGGGCCTCGACGAAGATCGACTCACTATCACCGAACGGCTCGGAGCTTATGCACCTTTCCACCAAAGCTTGCTCTTAGATAATAGGCTCCTCTCACCAAAGGGATGATAAAATTAGAATGAGGGGGGAGGAGCCAAATAAATAGGAAAAAAGCGAATTTCAAAAAAAAATGAATAATGGGGAGGGAATAAAGGGAAAGATGTTAATTGTGGAATTAATGATTAGTTGAATAAATAAATTAATTAAATAATTTAAAAATATATTAGTTAAGATAATATATGTCAATAATTTAATGATATACTTTAATGATAGATTAAATAATTTATATAATATAATTATTGTAGATAGGTATATACATATAGTACATTATACACATGATTAAATAAGCAAATTTCTTATTTTATGTTTTATGTTTTATATTATTTTTTTATTTTTAATTTAAAAAATAAAAAAATATTTACAATTATTTAAAAATACATTATGTATAAAAATAAATATGAATAAATAAATATAATAAATAAGTGGTAAAATTGTAAAAAACACCCAAGAAAACTGCCTTTCAAACCGTAACTCCAAAAATTATGAATTCACTAACATTTTAAAGATAATTAAATTTAGAATGCAATGGAAGTGAGTTTGATTCAATTTTAGTTCATATGGAGCCGGAATTGGCCTTTAAATTATCAATTTATGGTTTTTTTTAATGTGGTTACTTTTGTTCTGTACATAAATTTATGTTGCTATAATTTGTATTATTTATAAAACATTTTCATTTGTAACTTCCATTTAGAAAATTAATTAGTTTGAGTTCATTTATGGACAAAAAACAGTGTAAGTTTAATACAAATATACACAAAATAAATTCCAAATAAATAATGAAAAATATTTACAAAATATTTTTTTGATTTTCTGATTAAAGACCCTATCTCCCCCTACTTCATTCAAGGTTCATTAAGTCAAGTCTTGACCTTCTCAGGATTTGTGTTAGTCTGTATCTATTACATGTATACCGATTTTTATTTTCTTTAATTTTCCTTTATTTCTTTATTTATTTTTAGGTTAAAATGTGATAAATATAAAATATTTACACTAAGATGCAGGTTAGTGAGAATATAGATTTATTAATATATAAAGGTGTCTTAGACGGATTTTAAGCTAAAATAAATGAATAAAGAAGATGAAATGTGGATTCATCAACAAAAACTAAGGAGCAATTCGGGTCACTAACCCCCTATGTTATAGATGGTCATCATAAGTAAAGCCACAAAATGAAAACTATATAGAGACAGTCCGAGTGATACAAATCATAAGAGAGGGAGGGGTCAACAAGAAGAAGACTATACATGATGGAATAAGAATGTACAAGGGTCAAGAAGGTTTGTAACGGACCTTCTTGTGTGAGCGAAGTGGACGAGAATATGGAGGTGGAGTAGGTGGAAGGGATGAAGAAGATAAGGACTCTCAGCCATCATCAGGGTCATCCTCAACATAGTAGTAGTGTATAGTGGAGGCTCTCCAACTAATTTTGTGCTTTGTCTGACTACTTATGTGGTTGTCCACCTCTACCTCAGACAAAGAATATTCTTGCGAGGAAGTGACTGATTGGTCATAACGAATTATTCAGGTACGTCTAGAAGAACCATGAGAGTCATCATTGGACAAGTTTATCGTGATATACTTGGTTGGTTTGCTAGATCCTGAAGTAAGGAGAGGAGAACGAGCTGAGTGCTTCTTCCCTCCACTATAAACAGACTCGTGATTATGGTCAGTTTATGTTGAGCCAAAGACTTGTAGGCCATGGGTTCCTCATCAGATGAGTCATATGTCTTCTGTAAGGTTAGCACACGTCTCAGGTACGTGGTAGTGCTCTCAGTTGGCATGGATTTGGTGGGCTCATTCTTCACTTTTGTGCATCACAAGTGATGGCTGGGCAGGTTGATGCCACCTGAGTATGGGAGACATTTGATGATTCCAAGAAGGGATGTGGATGATTTATAGTCTTGATAACATCTTCTTCTTTTGGATGTGAACACTCGTCGTGGTGTTGGGTTTTGTCGGCTCGACAGTCGTTTCATCAATTGGAGTGGAGAGTAGGGACTCATGTGTCTCTCAACGTTCATGATTGTCTATGTCTAATTGGGTTGCTTTGGGTTAGGGTGTGTTCTCAAAGGTCACATGCGGGCAGTGCGTACCTAATGCAGGGAAATCAATCTCCCTAGTCTTGCAATCTATAGTCTTCTTATCCAATGCTAAGAACAACTTCCCAAAAATAATAGGAGACTGGGTGAAATCTCATTGGTGTGTAATATTAATGATCGTAAGTCCACTCTAAGTGGAGCACCTTGGAAATTATCGATGACCGATGTAATCCCTCTCGACCATTTGATGGATCAGTCAACCAGTTAAACGATCTCTCTTGACTTCCTAATTGGTCTGAGTTTGAGCTTATAAAACACAGGGGTCGGGATGATATTTATAAATGAGTCATCATCGATTCACACATAAGTAAAGATGGTGTCTTTGATTTCAGATTCAACCCTAGGCAACCACTTCACTCTGTGGCTCTTGGTCTTTCTCCCCATCACCAAGGAGGTGGACATAGATACTAGGCATGTCTCAGTCCTTGTTCTCTTATTGCCCGACCTCTTGGGCATCAGTCTACTCTTTAGAAATCTTTTGAGGTCGGGAAAGTGTTCTATAGCCTTTTTAAGGGAAGCTCAAAGATTAACTTTTTAGCGAGTGCTTCCCTCAAGAATGGGTCCAATTTTTTATTCTTTTTCATTTTCAAAATTTATGATATTTTATGGTTTCTCAAAATTTTTGGTTTTTTTGGGATTTTTAATTTTCAGTATTTCTAATAGGAGAATGGTCAGACTCTGGATTGGAAGGCTAGTGGTTAGTAGAATAGGGAGGTAGAATGGACTCCAGCTATACAGAGTGTGTGAGTTCCCTCAGGTCCTCTAAATTTTCAACATCAAATTCGCTCATTAGCTTGCAGCGAATGTAATTAACAGGTCGATGCTATTTCTCAATTAATCCTCAATTAATTCATAACTCATGATAATTCTATAAATGCCATCCTTTAAAAATTCTTCATGATAAATCATGGGAGCAGTCAGTTCAATTGGAAGATACTGCTGAGAACTTATTCTCTCATATTTAACATACCTAGACTCTAGCACGTGATGTTGGGTCGGGTAAAGACCATCCGTCCGGCAGAAGTTTGTCAGAGCCTCATAAGGTGGAGTCAATAAACTAGGGGCTTGTAGATCAAGTTCATAGGTCCAGTCCCGTGCATGTGTGAAAAATATGTTATTCATCACTCTAATTAGCTGAAAAAGAGCTTCCTCCAAAGACTTAAGGTTCATTTGCAAGTTAACTGATAAAATTAACTTTCAGGCTCCTGTAAATAATTTTCATAATATAACACTTCATATTGATTTCATAATCATCCATGCATATTCACCTAACTTCATGCATTTTAACTAATTCATGCTAATTCCAATTGGCTTGAAACCAACTTCATTGTGTACATGTCATTAACACTAATAAATGAAAAATACTAACTTGTAGAATTGACCAATAAAACCAAATCCTAGTTCAAGATTAAAAATCTAAAAATGTAAATATCTCTCGCTTAAAGTATCCTATGAACCCCTACTTACTTTTGAAATAATGTATGTTCAATTACCTTCAAAAGAAGACCAAATACAAAATAATTGGAGTTCATATAAGAAACTTGGGTTTTGGGCCCCTATTATACATTGTATATATGCCCCATTTATTTTATCTTTTTATTTTCATAAATATTAAAAATCCAACAAATTAGATTCAAGTGTAAATATGTCTTTTATATTTTCTCTAGTCTTATTTTGATTTTTATGTTATTTAAAATGATAAAAAAATTACAAAACACAAAATGTGTTATTTTATATCTATAGGATACCACCAAAAATACTTTTTGTGCAGATGATTTGTTTTGATTTTCCATCCTTCACAAAAGTTGTAGATATCATCAAGACGAGCAACTTTTGTGTTGATCACTTTTTGAGTTGGCCCCTTATGTTATTTCTTTTTATTTTTATTTTTTTAATTTTTTCTTTTTCTAGTAGCGACACGTGGCAGCTCCTGAAGCATCCACATGGCAGCTCCAATGCCGCTAGGCCTTGACGCATTGTGCTCCTCCGTCAAGCACATATCCCTGCTCTGACCATTCACTTTGGACGTGGAACCATCATTCCCAGGTAACCCATCCTCCTCATCCTCTTTATATCCCTTGTATGCCTTCTTTGTTTCCTTCTCCCTTCCATCTCTTCGCCTAGTAGCATCACCACCCTCATTTCATTCCATCTCAGATCATCATTGACCTCCACCTTCACCACTCCCACTCCACCGATCACACGTTGGCCCCCTTGGTTGCACCGCCAACGCCACCCCCTCTAGCAACGACCTCGGCCCGTTCCATTACGAACGTCCATCAAGCAGCCTCATCGTTAATCCGCCTCGCCCTCGATGAGCAGTGTTCCTCGGTCAACAAGCTCTGCCACAGCAATTTGCCCACTCTGCATGAGGCACTGCCTTGGGTGCTATGCCACCAGCTACTCCATTTCGGGCATGTGTCACACTTTCTATGCTCAGCTTCGACAAATGGAGCTCTCGCTCACCGCCTTCATCTGAGCTGCACGCTACCGATGTTTCACCGATCATGTGTCAACCTAGAGGAAGAAGCCAGGACCTCCGCCAAAGCAGCGCTCCATCGCCGCCCTTATTCTCATCCCCTCCTCACGTGTGAAGCACGTGAGGGTAGGAACATTTGCACCAAGACCTCCCCCCCCCCACCCCGACTCCCCATAGTGCACCTGCACCCGTCTCCAATTCATAAAATTAACTATAGCTCTAAAATTGCAAAAAAAAATCAGATTTGTTAGATTTAGTTGATTTTATTATTGTGTTAAAAAATCATCGCATTTGTATACATATTTTCTCTATAAAAGTCATTTTGTGTATTGCAGTTATTAATTTTTAATAGGTATAAAACACAACATTTTGAGGGTTTAGGTTTTTCTATGATAGATCCCAAATTTATATATCTGAGATGATTTTATTGCCCAAAAATAAGTCGTTTTATATTTATTATAATTAATTACCTAGATTCATATTTTCGCATTTCTAAATTCATTATTTATTTATTTTACATCAAAAAATTAAAGTGTTCTCATTTCATTATTCTCTACATCCCGATCATGTTTCATAATTTGTGTACCATGTTTGATCATTGTTTGCATTTTAGTCCTCAAATATGGGCAATTTTGCCTTGGCATCTTTATATTGCATAAAAAATACCAGAAAAAATCCCACCTTAAAAATCGTGTTCAAAATTTGATAGACATTTAACTAGGTTGTTCCTTTGCCTCCTTGAGTTCGACCGTGGGGCATGCTCGGGTTAAATAAATAATAAACCATCATTGCATTAACTGGTTAATTAATTGTGATTATTTCTTGATTGATTCTGATTGCCCGACTTCATCATGACATATACACAACACTTAATTTGCAAGAATTATCTAGGGTATTCGGTTCATCAATGTGTAGGCTCTCTGAATGACTAGTTAATGTGAGCTTGATCACTAAGGTCAATCAAGTCCAGAAAATTATATGGTGCAGTCCTATCCATTCAGTTTATTTGCTTGGCCATATTATATCGTAAGGTTAAGTTATAGAGTGAGTGCGTGAATCGTTGACTTGTACCAAGAGTCATATGAGGTTCAAATGAGGTATGTTGGGGAAAATATTACTACTAATCATATGTCTCAACGGTGGCTTACTCATCGAATGGTTCTTTGAATCCAGCAAGCATACTAGGATATGGTGAGTCAGCACATGGTGGAAGTGGATCAAGTGCATTAGAATATGGAATAGATGAGAAAAGCAAAGAAGTGGAGAAATCAGTCAGAGTTCTGACTTTATAATCATAGTGGTATGAAACTGACCACGGGTAAGGGAATCCAACAGAGGGTGGAGGGTATAGGGAAGAAGGAGAGGGCAAAGATTAACGGTATATGATATAGGAGAAGTGACTCAAGGGGTTTGGGTACAAGGACCAATATCTCTACATCATCGAGAAAGATAAATGAACCGTAGGTTTATCGCTATCAAAAAATGTGCAAGTGCACAGGAGGATATCATACACAAACACTCAAACAAATGTAAGATCAAACCCTAGTTTCACCAACTTAACACTGTAATGGTCGCAAAGGTCTGATCATTATCTTTTCTATTTTAGTTAAGTGATCAAATAATCTTGTTATAGAGGCACACAAGGTGAGTCACTGATAAGCTCGGGTCTCATGAGCGATAAGAAAAGTGTCGGTGTAGAGGATCGCTCAGAACCGAAACCCAAACTGATCAAACAAATTTCGGTTTAAAATTGGATTCTCTCCTATTTTAAACCTTACACTTTTTTATTTAGCTAGGTAAGTGTGCCTGGGTAAACACAAGGAGGCAGAATAGAGATATTTTGATTTTTGAGTAAAAATTATCTTTTAGTGATTTTTATCTCTTTTCGAATCAAGTTGATTTTAAGTTTTTATTCGATTTTATCTTTTTCAATTTTTATTTAAATTTTCAAAGTGATATTTTTCAAACAATTTACCTACAATATAATATGTGAGAAATAGGTGAAATATAAGTGATATTATATAGTAGGCAAATCGAGCGAGCAACGAGCTCGAAGAAGACTCAAAAAAACAAATCAAAACGGAGTCAAAATTCGACAAATAAAAACACGACGAAAAAGAGACAAAGCACACAACAAATACTAAAAAACCTTGCTAGGGTAGTTGTGTAACTACCCTAAAAAGATATAGGAAAAATAGTGTCGAAAATGCGTCCAAAGTCCCCCTATAACACAGGGGTAGAAAGGTAAAAACAAGAAATAAAAGTTTTGCACTTTGGTCTACGGCCATGGACTGTTTTGTAAAGAAAATAAGAAAGATTGCATTTAGGTCCCCGCACGGGGATCTAAACGCAATTTCTGGAAACTCTGGAGGTGCTCTGAAATTCTGGAGTTTTTCCAGGCTTAGTATGCAAATGTCACACCGTTTCAGATTGAGCGATCAGGATTGGAACGGTGGGAGCAATCTGGGACATCCACGCCTGCCCGTGTCGACAGCCTGTAGCCTCTGGGCTGTTCTTGGAGTTCTTCAGGCGGTTGAGCAGCTGGCGAAGGGCGCTTCTTCTCTGAATTATCACCGGTGATTGGCAATGTCCTGGGACCTCCGGTGGGGCCAGAGGGGTGGCTCCTCCACCCCTCGAGCTCATCCGCGGTGGAAGACGGTCAGAGGTGACTGATGATGGAGGGAGAACTTCGATGAAGGTGGACGATCTCGCTGCACCTGAGAATTGAAGAAGTTATTGAACCTTCTTTGATTGAGAATCGCGTGAAGATGCAAGACTCCAATTGCCTTGAAATTGCTCCAGATGTTTGTTGGATCTGCAAAGAAGCAAGATATGTGCTCGATTTGCGAAGAAATCGGCCAACGAATTAAAGATTGCAAGATAAAATTATCGTTTCTAGACTTGATGGAATATGTGTGATTGATAGCGAAAAAATGAGACGTGATTTTGTTTGCATATGGACTGATTTGGATACAGGAATTTGATGTGCGTTTAAGATGAATGATTAGGCTTCCTAATTACGTAGTTATCCATGCTAGTCGTGGCATGATGATCGAGAAATAAAATGGCAAAGATGCATGAATTACCTGTGAGTAGCAGAGTGTAGAACTACTGCTGGTCGTCGCTCGACGGGTCGGCTTCCCGAAGCTCCACGCGTACACGGCGGCGATGCAAGGAGAGATTGACGCCTTGGAATGTCTCCCCGATGATCCTCCTTCCACGCAGGCACCTTTGGGCGGAGCTATAACCTCCAGAGCGGGCGGAGCGAGGCTAGGATGGTAGGAGGTCGACCACTAGATCTGGAGTTCAGGTGGTTAGGGAAGAGTTTGTTGGAATTTTCCAACTTTAGGGGTATTTATAGAGAGATTACTTGGGCTTCAAGGTTAATCCAAGGGTGGCCGAACAAGTTAGTTGTTAGGAGAAGAGAATCAAGGGGTTAGATCGCCTGAAGGAGCTATGAGTTGCGCGGGAAAAATAGGTGAACATGGCCGGTTCGAACAGAAGCAATACCGGCTTCTTAAAGAAGAAGCACCAGGTGCTGACACGTGTCAGCACCTGGTTGGCCAGATGCATAAATACCTTATAATTATATAATAAATAGTAAATAGAGTTATTTTAAATATTTAAAAAACAAGAAATGAAAATAATTAAATTATCTAAATTATAGCATAATTACTTTTTTAAATAATAATTATTATACGAAATATAAATATTATATTATAGGTATAGATAATACTTAATAAATAGATTGTGGATTTTTTATTTCAATAAATAAATAATTAAATATTAAAATTTGTATTTTCCTAATTATTAGAATAATAAATAAAGTCTATGTTAATTTTTAGGGATTTTAATAAATTAGTTTACATATATTAATAAATACGGGTATAAGATATACAGTTCAATTTTATCTATAAATTAGTGTTTTTTGTTTAATTAAAATAATATATAAGCTCTAAAAATTCTGAAATAAATCACGATGAAAATACAATATCATGAAATAATTAGAAATTTTAAAATTAATAAAATTATAAATAGTGTGTTCTAAATATGATAAATAGCCTAGAAACCCCGTTGTCATTTGGTCCCAAAACCGACTTTTTTCAAACGGACTCCGAATTCAATGAAACCGCCTCTATTAATTAGAGAATATTATTTTATGAACTTTAAATGTGAGTAGAGTTTAATTGGAGTTTGTATGAAGAAGTTATGAGGTTCGGAAGTTGAGAATCTAACAATTTAAAAGTAGGATTTCTTGGCATATATACATGATAATATTTTTAACTTATTTTTATATTTTTATATACATTTCTAGAAATAATTAGGAAAAGAGATTGCTGAAAAATATTTACATATGAATTAATTAAAAATAAATGAAGTTTTGGTATTTATTTGTTAAATAGTGAAAAGTTTGTGAAGTGTATATTAATTTATTTTTATGGTTTTCTTTCCTTATCTCCCCCTACTTATTTGTTTGTCGACCAATCCATGCTGACTTTGTCTCGAGGGTTAGGTTATATAAATATACCTTACAGTTATATTTATATTTATAAGTCATATTGTACACATACATATTTACAATCTGCCTTCTTTTCTATTCTTTATTTTTTATCTTTTTATTTATTTACATGTCTTTGATGCTTAAAAGTGCATTTTTATTCATGAATGGAATTTGAATAAAATGTAGGAATTAATGAATATTTACATGTATTTGTTAAGGGTTTTAAGACAATGCGATAGAAAAGTTAATGAATCATGGATTCATCAACCCCCTATACTTAAACTTTGCTTGTCCCTTAGCAAACACTTATTTGAAAAAGTAAGTGAAAATGAAAGAAAGTTAGAATGAATTTGTTTTCCTAAACCAATTCATGAGAACAGACAAAAGACAGAGCTCGATCGGGCATGAAACAAGCATTTTGTCGGATCCTTAACTAGGATTAGGATTTTATCCTCAACAGTCCTCGAGTTCTACAAATCCTTATTCAAGATCACTTCATCCGCTAGTTCAGACTCACTTATTCATATCGCAAACTCTATCATCCTTGAAGTCAATTTGTACAGTGTATGAAATGATTTAGCTCTTCCTGCTTAAAGAAATGAAGAAACCGTCCATCCCGGCTATACAATTCTATTGCTTCCTCATCCAGCTACTCTTTCCTCAGAGAGGGAGGTATTCCCTTATGAGGTCAGTTCGTGCTATGTCCACAATCAAGTATAGAGAGAAAGTAGAAGAATGAGAAAAGAAGTGGAGTGCGACCAGTGTAGACACATCTCCATGTGAAGCTCAACCGGTGTAGCTAAGTCTCCACTAAGATGTGCAGGTATTTTTGGTAGAAGCTTGGACCATTGTGGTCGTATTTGTATTTGGTGGCTTCTTCTTTGATTTGTCTTTGTAATTAACTTGCACTGCATTCATCTCTTTGTGCCTCGACGGATATAGCATCTTTTGTTCCGTCCCTTTTTTGAGGTCTTAGAAAAATTATGTCAGCAGATCCTTCCCTCATATGAAGCGACTATCGCAACCCCAATCTCTCCCGTCTTTAGATGTCAATGCTGCAAAGACAAGGATAGAAATGCACTACCAAGATGTACTGCCCTTCGCAACTCCATGCAAGTCGAGCTAAGTGCAGAGTGCACGCGTTCAAGATTGGTTCACTGGTGTCGAGTTGTACGGATGACACCAAATGGTCTACTTAAGCACATATGAATTCATTTCCTAAATATGGTCTTATGGAACCCAAAGATTTGAAGTCAAAAGACCTGAAGAGTCTAAATTCCAAATCCTAACTAGGCTCCTTACAATGAAAGTTAAAGGCCATGATCAAGCTCCATCCATTAGACTAGACTCAATCCTTAGCTCCAGAAATCAAACTTATTTTGAAAAAAGCAATTGCAAATGCAACCATGTTTTTGTGAAGTCCATTTTCTGAATTTTACTCATTTTTATGTATTTTAAGGCTTTTGTAATTTTTATGACTTTTAGGACTTTGTATTTTTTATGGATTTTCTGATTTTTATTAACAAGTTTTTGTAAACGAATTTTACAAGATATATTTTATTTGAGTTAAATATCTAATGTATTTTACAGATTTTATCTACAGAGAATTTTACAAGGATTAAATGATTTTTACACATGTTTAATAAATAGTATTTTAAATAAGTATTATATAAATTTTAAATACCTATTATAAATACATATTTTAATTACAGATTTTAAATACAGATTTTAGACACATTTTACTTATTTACAAGTATTTTATAAGTAATAACTAAATCTATAAATGGATTTGAAATTAACCCTCACCCAATTTTTATGGATTTTATAGATATAGGAAATACATAAAAGTACGAGTTATGGACAAAAGTATATATACAATATATACGCATCCCCTATACTTAGCTTGTGATATGTCCTCATAGCGTCAAAAGAGAAAAAGGAGGACATAACTCGTGCTAAGTAAAAGTGGGTGAAAAAGAATAGAGAATACAAGTCAGGCAACCCCCTTATACTTACGATCAGGTTATCATAAATATATCGGAAGAGCAAAAACGAGGTGACTGAGTGAAAAGAGTATACAAAAAAGGAATAAAAGGAATAAAGAGAACGAAATCATCAAAATCACTCGGTCCCCCCTATAATTAGGATAAGGCATCCGAAGTATAGAAAAGAGTGTAGCCAAACATCGGAGACCAGTGATTTGTGAAAAAGAAAGGATATACAAAAGTATCAGAGCACAATATAAAAGGCAAATCAATGAACAATCAGTGCCCCCAATACTTAGGATCTGGTATCCTAAGCATAGAAGACGAGCAAAAATGGGGACGATTGTGGCCTACGAAGAATATACAAGTGTTGCAGATCTCCAGAATTTGAATGGCTCAAAAGACTTTGTACAAGATGAGATGCAGTGAAAGAATGATCACGAGTCCTGTACAAAATAGATCACTTCAACATGGGCCAGGTGATCAGTAGTCTCTACGAAAGTGCTTCAACATCTGCCCATTAACCACGAACAGCTCTGCACTAGGTGACAAATCTGATATAGCTATACTTCCATTGTCGTGCACCGTTCGGAATATGTAAGGTCCTTCCCACTTGCTTTTCAATTTGTCAGGAAAAATTCTCAATCTTGCATTGAACAGCCAGACTTTCTGCCCAGGGACAAAGCTCTTGTACCGAATATGTCTATCGTGCCATTTCTTCACTTTGTCCTTATAAATGAGAGTGTTCTCATATGCATGATTTTGAATTTCTACTAGCTCATTCAGATCTATTTTTCTCTTAGCTCCTGCTTTCTGTGCATCAAGTAAAATTTCTCAAATAGCCCATTCAGATTTGTGCATGATCTCTACGGGCAAATGGCATGGCTTTTCATAAACCAGTCTGAATGATGAAGTACCTAAAGGAGTTTTATATGCAGTACGATATGCCCAAAGAACCTGATCTAGAAGCTGCAACCAGTTCTTCCTGTACGGTCGTACTAATTTCTGGAGAATTGATTTCACCTCCCTATTTGAGACTTCTGCCATGCCGTTCGTATGTGGATGGTAAGGAGAGGCTACTCTGTGATCAATGTCGTATTGCTTCACTAGTTTTTTGACCTCCTTATTAATGAAATGGCTACCCCCATCATAAATAAGAATACGTCGAATTCCGAACCGTGAAATAATGTGTTCCCTTAGGAACTTGCAAACTATCTTACTGTCTACAGTTCGTGCAGATATAGCCTCCACCCATCTACTAACATAATCTACAGCGAGAAGAATGTTCTCAAAGCTGCTGCTGGAAGGGAACAGTCCCATGAAATCTATGCCCCATGAATAAAAGATATTGTAAATAATGACGGGTTGCATCAGCATTGCATCTCTAGCACTGACTGTCCCTACTGCTCTCTGACAATCCGTGCAACTATTCACAAATGTGCAGGCATCCCTAGTAAGAGTCGGCCACCATAATCCGCTCTGAAGTACCTTCTGCGTTGTCCTCTTCCCTGAGTGATGTCCCCCTGACTCTAAAGAATGGCACAAAGTGAGGACACTATTATATTCCTCTTGAGGGATACAACGCCTGTAAACACAATCCGGTCCCTCACAAAAAAGAATCAGATCCTCCCAATGGTAGTATCGTGCCTCAGAAACTAGTCTATCAACTCGATTCTTTGGCCAACCCTGAGGACTTTTCTGCATAACCAGAAAATTCACTATATCTCCATACCATGGAAGCTCGGTAACTGCAAAGATGCTCTCATCAAGAAATCTCTCTACAATCTCTTGCGTGTACTCATCTGAAGGCTTCTCTATCTGTACTCCGGAGAGGTGATTAGCTACCACATTCTTTACTCTAGGTTTGTCTTTAATATCCAAATAGAATTCTTGAAGTAGAAGAATCCATCGAAGAAGGTGTGCCATGGCATCCTTCTTTTCCATCAAAAATCGGATAGCTGAATGATCTGTATAAACTGTAATTTTGGAGCCAAGAAGATAAGATCTGAATTTATATAATGTGAGCACTACTTCCAACATCTCCTTTTATGTCACTGTGTAATTACGCTGAGCATCATCTAAGGTTTTACTGCCATAGTGGATAACAACAGGAAGTCCATTCCTCCTCTGTCCTAATACAACCCTGACCGTAAAATCTGAAGCATCTGTCATGATCTCAAAGGGTAGAGACCAATCTGGTGGCTGTAGGACAGGAGCACTGATAATCATATCCTTTAATATGAGGAAGGTATTAAGACATTTATCATCTAACAAGAACTCGATGTCTTTGCCTAATAATTCAGTTAACGGTCGGGCAATCTTGGAGAATCCTGGATAAACCGTCTATAGATACCGACATGCCCCAGAAATGACCATCACTGCTTAATATTGGATGGTGGTTCGAGGTGCTTGATGACATCCACCTTGGCATGGTCAACCTCCATGCCTCACTGGGAGATGACGTGCCCCAACATGATCCCGTGTGTAACCATGAAATGGCTCTTTTCCCAAGACAGAATGAGATCTACCTCACAACATTTTATGAAGAACCTGGTCTATGTGCGCTAAACAATCGTTAAAGGACTCACCATAGACCGAAAAATCATCCATAAAGACCTCTAGAAAATCACCGACCCTGTCTACAAAAATAGCAAGCATACACCTCTGGAAATTAGTAGGGGCGTTGCACAATCCAAAGGGCATCCGTCTAAAGGCATACGTGTCGAACGGACATGTGAAGGTGTTTTTCTCCTGGTCTTCAGGAGCAATGGTTATCTAGTTGTATCCGGAGTAACCGTCAAGGAAACAGAAGTATTCCTTTCCGGCCAACCTTTCGATGACCAGGTCTATAAAAGGCAAAGGAAAGTGGTCCTTCTTCGTCGCGGCGTTCACCTTCCTGTAATCAACGCACACCTACTACGACGTGGTTACTCTCTTTGGAATCTCCTCTCCACTCTCATTTTTAACATATAAATTCCCGACTTCTTCAGGACTACATGTAATGGGATAACCCATTTAGATATCGAGATGGGATCAATGAAGCAAGCGTTGCACCATTTCATAATTTCTTTCTTGACAACCTCTCGTAAAATCGGATTCAGCTTACGCTGAAACTCTCTGGAAGGTTTGTTGTCATGATCCAGATATATATGATGAGAACACAAAGCATGATTAATCCCGTGGAGATCGGATACAATCCACCCAATAGCCTTGCGGTTTCTTTCAAGAACCTCCATCAGATGAGATTCTTGTTCTTCGGTCAAAGATGAACTGATAATGATCGAAAACTGTCGATGTGGACCCGCAAGGAAAACGTACTTCATATTCAGTGGCAACAACTTCAGTTATGGTAAGGTAGATTTTGGCTCTGTTGAAACCTCATCTATATGTGTATTGGGATCAATATCGGTTGTGGATTTGTCTGCAATTTGGTTATCCACCATTTCAATATGCTCTAGAGTCGGACTATAGAAGATGTCTAAAACATCATCTGACTCGCTACTATGTTCATCCCTAGAATGACTAGAGGAAAACAAATCAGTTAAATGAAACTCTATCTCTATATACGAAGTAGAGGAATCGTGTAAAGTCTTTGAATCTGAAAGATCTGCAATAAACTCTTCAAAATTATGATCTCTTTGCTTCTCGTCATCCATACTAAAATATAAGGTACCTTCTGAAGAACTGCCAACTGTAGTCTCGGACTCATCCTCTGTTAAGCAATCTTGGGTCTCTACTTGATACCTTTCGCAGTCGTCAAGACGAACCTCATCCATGTAATCGCAGGTGGCTAAAGAACTCAAGAAATCGGAAGATGCATCACTGGATGTGTTTGATTCTCTCGCCATCTCTATATGTACCTTCTCGCCCTCGGCACGAAAAGATACCTTCCTTGTATCATAATCAAAAAGAGCCTTCGCGGTCTCTAAGAAAGGCCTCCCGAGTATGATCGGGATAAGGTGTAACTGTGTAGGGCAATCCATGTCCAGGACAGTAAAGTCCACTAGAAATTGCAGACCCTGCATGGTTACGATAACATTCCATAATATGCCCCTAGGCCTCTTTACGGATCTATCAGCAAACTGAAGGATCGTGCGGGATTTGTAAAGAGGACGGATAACACGAGTAATTCTACAAGGGTCACCATGAATAAAATAAATATGTTTTCGCTGAGGCGACCGCTCGCAGAATACCCATGTTAAGCAGCAATTAACTCACAATAAAAGAATGAAGAAATTAAGTCCAAAAATGTGAATTAATGTTTATTACTCTACCATAAAATGTATAGGGAACAAGCATGTACAGGTCGAACCACATAGAGCAATACAAAATGCAATAGCCTACATGTACCTGAATCACAGAGTCATCCATGTGTGAAGCCTATTTTTGTGGGTTTTTATATATTTTATATTTTTTTAATAATATAATTAGGTAATATATGTATATATAAAATTAATAACATATAAATATATATATATATATGCATACCCATAGAGGGTGAGTATATAGGATATAATACATACATTTGGTATATATATATATAATCATATATATATATATATATATATTTATATATATTTTACTTTTAGAATGTCATATATTAATAGATATATAAATATATAAGTATATAGATATGCATTTTTTTATCATTTTCTTTTTTTTATAGGGTAATATATATATAAGGGAGTTATAATATTTATAAAAATATACAAAAATGGTCAAAAATTCAGAAATAAAGCCTTTTTGGTATTTTCAAGATTTTCTATTGTTTTTGTGATTTTTGGGCATTTTTCAAAACATTTTTAGTATTTTTAAATAGCAAAATAAGAGAAAACAGGGAAATATGGTCTGGCTGTAAGAAAAATAGGCATTAAAAATAGCAAACAGCCTCAAAATTTTTCCACACTAATTTTCAAATAAAGAGAATAAAATATAGAAGAAATAGGGACTGAGTTTATATTTTTTCTGATTTTTCTTTGATTTTATACATTTTTTTAAGTTTTTGGGATGTTTGAGTTTTTAAGGTTTTTCTTTTGAGTTTTTTAGAGCTTTTTGGACTGACACTAAAATAGGTCAAAAGACATACTAGGGAATGTTTTTGGAATTTTTCGAGGTCTTTTAATATTTTTTTGGAATTTTATAAGTTAGACAGTAATTAAAAGGCATGTTTTTTATTTTTAATAAATGCAAAAATGCAACAAAATGAAAAACTAAAACTATAGCGTGCAAGGGTACACTAACCGGAGCTTATATCCATTTTTGCAAGATTTTTCGAATTAAAATGAGACACAAAATAAATGGACAAAGCATACAAAAATAAATGGACTGGCAGGGGTATTTTTGCAATTAAAATATTTATCAGGGGAATCCATGCAAAAAATACAACAAAAATAAATATTTATTTTTATTTTCGGGGCCATTTTACAAATACTAAAACCCGGCGGGGTTTAAACGCAAAAATCACGCGCCTCATGTGGGTGCTGCACGTGAGGCGCGGAGGGACTAAACTGCAAATATAAAAACTCCAGGGGGCGTACTGCAAATTATACAATTTATTTACAACGTGACTTTTTATTTTTGGTATTAAACTATAAATACAAAAAGCGGGGGGAGGTGTTTGAAATTTACCCCCTAAAGCGCTTCATCCTGTGGTGCTGGGTGCGCCACTTATCCACGTGTCGCCCATCTGACGGCGGATACCGGTTCGTCGATGAAGGGTTCGGATTAGAAGCTCCTCGCGGATCTGACGGTTGGCGCGTGTCTTCATCAGACGGCTGTCTTTCAGTCTGGGCCTCGCCTCCTGATCCAACGGTGCTGGAGGTGTCTGGAAGAACAGGGAAGAAGCTCGCCTCCGGCGAGCTTCGATCGAGCAGCTTGGGCTCCTCCGGGCACCTCCCTCGCATCTTAAGTGCTCTAAACGTAGCTGGGAGGCTTCCACATAGTCTGATGGTCTTCTCATGGCTCCTGGAGGTCCCAGGCGGTCGGACGAGGTCGGGGAAGAACGGGACCTCCAGGAACCTCTTCCTGGTTGGATTCGAGCCCAGATGTGCTTCTTTCGTCGCTGGACCTCCATAGGAAGAACCGGGGGAGCGAGGGCTACCTCCTCGACCCGAGGTTTTGATGCTCTACAGCGAAATGGAGTGAGGCGGAGGAGCTCCGACGAACGGCGGAGGTGGAGCTCCGATTCGCCAAGACCAGGGGTCCTGGGTTGAGCAAATGTGTGCGATCGATGGAGAATGCGATGGGGTTTGTAATGGGATGAACGTGGCGGTCGAACAGAGGCAGGATCACGGTGTAGAAGTCGCCGGAGCTGAGCTCCGACGAACTTCGATTTTTTGTTTTTAAGCTACCATGATTAACTAAAGGCTAAACTAACAACTGGAATTGAAAACTAACATCTAAACCTAACTAAAAAGCATAAAAAGGACATCTCTTATACCTGGAACCACCAGGGAGCAGGACGGACGCCGGAGCTCCGCCGCGACAAAATTCTCCTTCCACCGGCCGATTCGAGGCGCTGGAGCACTCCCCCTGTCACGAGGAACCTTCCAGGGACAAAATCAAGGCTTTAGGTTGGACTAAAATTGGCCAAATTTGCGAAATGGGGCGGAGTTTCTTATTTATAGACATTGGCATGTAGCCTTATTGACCGGCGATTATTGCATAATCCAATGAGTATCGGGTCGATCCAAGTTATTGGCGGGCATCTTGGATGATCAAAGATCAACTCTTGTGAAGGAAGCGAGCTCGATCGATGGACGGGATGGCCGTAAAAAAGGGATGAAATTCGGGGAGTTGACAGTTCAGAGACACCAGGGCTTGGATGGGACAGTTGACCGGGCGGTCAACAAGGGCTGGCGCCCCATTGGTCCACGTCTGCCGCTAAAAGACAAAACAGGAAATTTGAGTCTAAATTGATTTATTTACCATAGTAAATGACTTTATTAGAATTTTCTTAAAACATAAAAAATGTGTATTTTTTTATGTAGTATTTATTTATTATTTTTATTGAATTTTTCGAAGTGTTTTATTATAGTTTTAATTTAATAATGTGTATGTGTATGTATTTACATGTATTTTGTATCTTTTAATTTTTTTATTTGTTTATTTTATTTTATTATTTTATTGGCTTATTTTATAAATTTATAATTTATTTTTGTGAGTATAAAGGTATTTTTATGTAATTTTTATGAGTTAGTTTCATTTTTAAATAAATAGGTATATGTGTATGTAGGTATACTTTTTGGTATTTTACCTATATATTTTGTATACTTAATTTATTTAATGTATTTTCTTGATTTTTATTTTGGATTTACATTTTTAATGAGTTATATATAATATTTACATTATTATAAAAATATAAAAGAATAAAAGAATAAAGTCCTTTTTATTTATATATAGATGGATAGCATAGGTATTTTGTCTATGAGTTTTATAGACTTATTTTATAAATTCTTTTTGGTTTTCTTTTACTTTTAATATGTACATGCATTATATATATTATTTAAAAAATTCTAAAAATATAATTTGTTACAATAATGAATGATGAATAAATGGATTATTTTAATCAATACTATATACAAGGAGGGTCAAAAACCTAACTTTTGCATATGGACTCCAAAAATTATGAAACCAATTTTATTAAATAGTTATTGGAAAGCTATATACAATTAAAGGCGAGTTTGGGTGATTTGGAGTTTTTATTTGCAAGATATGGGTCTGTGAAGTTGAGATTTTGGCTTTTTATTATGTGTATAAAATGTACACTGAGTATTATTTTTACACAAACTCAATTTTGTATTTTTATTTACATTATTATCTACAACTTTCATGAACAAAGTTTCTTTATTTGATGAATAAATAATTATGTACAAAATAGGTGTCAAAAATGCATAAATAAATGAATAAATAAATGAGGTATTTCTTGTATACTGGCCCTTATCTCCCCCTACTTTATTCCTTGTCGACCAATTCCATGCTGGCCTTGGTCTCAGGGTTTGGGTCATAAAATATATTCAATAATTTATTCCTTTTTATTTTCTTTTCTTTATTCTATAATTTTGGCATTAAACACAGTATTTAATGTATAATCAACACAATGAATGATGAATGCTATTATGTACAATTTTGATGCTATTTATATGCATTTGCTGGGGTTTTTGAGGCCAAAATGATAAAATAAAGGTGATGAAATGGAGATTCATCACCTCCCTATACTTGCCTTTGCTAGTCCCTAGCAAACACTTATGCAATAAGTACAAAAAGAATAAAAAAAAGAAAAAGGAGAATTAAAGAAGGATAGAGTGAATAGGGGTGCTTTCAGTGCAATGCATGTCTTTATAAAATCTGAATTTGGAGCTCCTGTCAGACCTTGGGTGTAAATGTGTGTGGAACCTAGTCGGGAACCAGCTCTAAAATACAACAGCCTTCGATAGTCCACAGAACTCGGTTCAACACACCTCAATAGCCTGGTCAGAACTGGTCTACATCATACGCAAACCCTTATAACTATGAAGCTGACTTGTACAGTGTAAGTGACAGTGGGTCTCCCCAACTGAAATGATAAAGGAACTGACTTCTCCAGAATGACAACCCAATGATTCCCTAATCCAACAGCTCTTTCCTCGAGGAGCAGGGTATTCCCTTCTAAGTTCAAGTGGCAACCAGCTCAAGAGGAGGGGGTGAAGAGAAGAATGGACGGTAGCCAATGTAGCTACCTATCCTAGGATGCAAGACCAGTGTAGTCAAGTCATCCAGCTGCAGGCTCACATATTTGTCTTTGGAACTCAAGCTTGCTTATTGGCTTTACAACATATGTACATACTTTGCAGGCATTTTATTTTTGTACAGGCCTGACCATTTTTTTTTCACAATACTATGCACAACAGCATTTACATAAGGAGTTTTTCCTCTTGAGCCAGTAGACTATCTCTCTTTTGAAGCTTTATCGCAACCCACAATCTCCTGTCTTTAGACCTCATGGCTATTGAACCAGGTTGGGGTGCACTTCCCTCCCTAGACGAGGACGAATGTTTCCACCCGTGTGCGTCTCAGACTGGCAAATCCAACCCCCTCACCACTCCAACTGAGTTGAGCCAAGTGAAAGGTGCAAGTGTCCAAGTTAGGTCACGGTCGGCAAGAGTCGTACTTGTGTCTCGAAAAGTTCTAGTTAGTCCACTGAGGTGACTTGAACCCAGCCCTGATTTCTCAAAGAATTAAGTCTGCATAGACCTGAACTACCTTAAACCTAGTTCCCGTAAGGTTCCAGTGCAGTTAGGTGCAGTAAGGTCTAACCAAGCTCCAATTCGAGACTTTATTGGACTGATTCAATCATCAAGCTCACTCAAAAAGAATATGAATGGTATGCTTATGCTATGCACAATGAATGATGCAATTTTTCACAAAGAATTTAAAATAATCAAAGAATGTTTTTATACAAAGAATTTTTGCAAATAAAAACTTGACATATGCAAAAAGGTACGTACAATTATTTACACAGGCGTGCCGCTTTATTTACAAAATGTATGGATGTATAAAGACTCTACAGGTTTTAATGAAGTAGTTTGCTGAGAAAGAATTTTATGCATTTTATTTCTGATTTACAAGTATTTGTAAAAGTGATCTTATTTTTCCGATTTAGTTTTGAAAATAATTTTGCAGACTATAGTACACGATAATTTTTGCAATCATTTACACACATTTGAAAACTATTTTTGCATGGATTTTTCACACTATATATACATTTTTTACAATAATTTTGACAAACATTTTTCAAAATATTTGCACATAGGTTTTTCCAATCCTTTCTTTCACACAAAGAAAAATTTTTCAATCCAAACAGTTTCACACAAGTTGAAAATATTTCGCAGCAAAATTTTCAAAAACAGGTAACACTAGTTTTCAAATCATACTGTATAGGTGTCTGACCTGATTTATTAATCAATATATAAAAGAAGAAAACTGTATTTGATGTATAATATGGTTTTATATATATATATATATATTATTTGTGATTATTCCTTATTCCTCAGACTTATTCGAGAATTCTTTTCAAAAGTTTTTTGAGAACTCTAGTCCAGAATAATTTTGCAAATATGTACACGTCTTTGAAAATGATTTTACAAAGGTTTTACACAGCATAGATAGGTTTTTCAAAACAATTTTTGACAATCAAATTTTTACAATCATTTGCACATTGATTTTCACACATTTTGCTTTCACTCAAAGAAAATAAATTTTACACACAAAACTAATTTTCTCAAAGGTTGAATACTTGTGCACACTATTTTCAAATACTTTTCACAAGGTTTTTCAAAGAAAACTTTCTTTCATAAAACATTTTTCCTGACTTAATAATCAGTATGCGCACAAAGAGCCTGAGGAGCTCACAATCATCTTTTATTATTATAGAGATACTTATTGCTTTTTAGATTGAATTGATCTTTTATTTTTCATTATGAGTTATGGCTTATAGTATATACATGGTATATACGACCCCCCTATACTTAGCTTGAGCTATGTCCTCATAGGTCAAAAGGAAAAGAAAAGACATAACTCGTAATGAGTATAGACAGATCCAAAGAATCTAGATGAATGAAATGAATGAATGAGAAGTTGACCGTCCCCCCTATACTTAGGATCAAGTAATCCTAAGTATAGCAGACTGTTCAAAAAGCAGGGAGGGTCAAGGGTGGGAATACACAGATCGTACTCAGATTGTCTCCCCCTATACTTAATGTAAGATACTCCTAAGTATAGACAAGAAGAGGAGACAATGGAGAGGATCGGAATGAAATGAAAAACTCGGGGTGCACATCCCTCCTATACTTAGGATCAAGTACGTCCTAAGTATAGAAAACTGTCTACAAGGGCGGCACCTTTTCGATACAAAGAGAAAATAGAAAAGGAAAAGAAGAAAAGAAGAAAATCAGATAAACAGTTCTTGGAGTACATCGTCTGAATCTTCTGATGCTGCATCGGTTGTGGAAATGTCTTCGTGGTGCACTAACTGAATGGAGTCTACAACGACCAAGAATGCATCTGGTTCAAGATAAGGCTTCAGGAGTTGGCCATTGACGACGAAGGGCTGTGCGTCAGGGGACAATTCTGATATTGCAATACTTCCATTGTCACACACTTCACAAATTCGAAATGGCCCTGTCCACTTACTCTTTAATTTGCCCAGGAAGATCCGCAACTTTGCATCAAATAACCACACTTTCTGCCCAACATCGAAAGTCTTTCGTCTGATGTGCCGATCATGCCAGCGTTTCACCTTCTCCTTGTACATCAAGGTGTTATCGTATGCATAGTCTTGGAACTCCAAGAGCCTGTTCAGATCGTCTTTTCTCTTTTGATCACTTTTGCGTGAGTCCAAATTGCAACTGTTGATTGCCCAAAGAGACTTGTGAATTAATTCCACGGGAAGATGGCACGGTTTTCCATATACAAGACGATAGGGCGACATGCCCAAAGGAGACTTGTAGGCAGTTCGGTAAGCCCATAGGACCGAGTCCAAGAGTTGAGACCAGTCCTTCCTGTTTGGCCTAACAAGTTTCTGCAGGATAGTCTTGATTTCTCTATTTGATAGCTCCGCCATGTCATTGGTCTGAGGATGATAAGGAGATGCGACACGATGGTCGATGTCGTACTCCTTCGTAACTTCTTGACCTCTTTGTTAATAAAGTGGCTACCCCCGTCTGATATGAGAATTTTTGGTATCCCGAACCGCGAAATGATGTTCTTCTTCAGGAACTGGCATACTGTTCGGTTGTCGGCGGCTCGAGCAGGGATAGCTTCAACCCAACGACTCACGTAATCGACGGCAAGAAGGATGTGCTCAAAACCTTGACTATTAGGGAAAGGTCCCATGAAGTCAATGCCCCATGCATCAAAAACATCTGTTATCTAATGATTTTCAGGGGCATTGAATCTTTGGCAGTAAGTGTACCTTTCAGTCTCTGACAGTCAAGACATCGTTTGACAAATTCCGCTGCATCCTTGAATAAAGTGGGCCACCAGAAGCCACACTGAAGTACTTTTGCTACCGTCCGATCTCCAGAATGGTGTCCACCAGATTCGAGCGAGTGACAATGCTCGAGGACACTAAATTGCTCTGCCTGAGGGATGCACCTGCGCCAAATACAATCCGCTCCTTCCCTGAATAAAAGAGGATCCTCCCATTGGTAGAATCGGATGGTCGACATGAATTTGTTCTTCTGATTTTTCGTCCAATCCACTGGTGTTACCCCAGAGGCGAGGTAGTTGACTATATCTGCATACCAAGGAAGAGAATCCACTGCTAAGATGGCTTCGTCAGGGAAGGTTTCTGTGATGGGTGCATTGTTCAGAGGAGACTCATGCTGCTCTATTCTGGAGAGGTGGTCTGCTACCACATTTTGAACTCCAGGCTTGTTCTTGATTTCCAAATCGAATTCCCGGAGGAGAAGGATCCAGCGAATCAGTCTTGGCTTGGCATCCTTCTTCTGCTATAGGTATCGGATAGCAGAGTGGTCTGTAAAGATTGTGACTTTTGATCCCAACAAATAGGATCTGAACTTCTCCAGGGTGAAAACCACAGCCAGCAACTCTTTCTCTGTCATAGTATAATTTCTTTGTGCTTCATCTAATGTTTTGCTGGCATAGTGAATGGCATAGGGCGCTTTGTCTTTCCTCTGCCCAAGAACTACCCCGACTGCAAAATCTGACGCATCGGTCATTATCTCAAAGGGAAGAGTCCAGTCGGGCGGCTGTAAGATTGGAGCCTGAGTGATGAGCTCCTTCAACTGATTGAAAGCAAGGAGAACCGGCTGATCAACAATGAACTCAGTCTCCTTGCACAAAAGTTCTGTCAGAGGTCAGGCAATGCGGCTGAAATCCTTGATGAATCGCCTGTAGAATCCCACATGCCCCAGGAATGACCTCACATTCTTCACTGACTGAGGTGGCTGAAGATTTGAAATGACATCCACCTTTGCCGGGTCGACTTCCATGCCACGTTTCGAAACGACGTGGCCCAGCACAATACCTTCGGTGACCATAAAGTGGCTCTTTTCCCATGAAAGCACTAAATTTACTTCTCGGCACTTCTGAAGTACTCTGTCTAGGTGCTCAAGACAAGAATCGAAACTATCACCATAGACAAAGAAGTCGTCCATGAACACCTCGAGAAAAACTGCCTACCATCTCGGTGAAGACTACTAACATGCATCTTTGGAAGGTTGCAGGTGCGTTGCATAATCCAAAGGGCATTCTCTTGAAGGCGTAGGTACCGAACGGGCAAGTGAAGGTAGTCTTCTCTTGATCCTTAGGGGCGATTGCCACTTGGTTGTACCCAGAGTACCCATCCAGAAAGCAGAAGAACTCCTTGCCTGCTAATCTCTCCAAAACCTGATCAATGAATGGCAAGGGGAAGTGGTCCTTCTTAGTTGCTGCATTAAGTCGGCGGTAGTCAACACACACCCGCCAGGATGTTGGTACCCGAGTGGAAATTTCCTCTCCTTTGTCATTTGAAACCACGGTAAGCCCTGACTTCTTCGGAACTACATGCAGTGAGCTTACCCATTTTGAGTCGGAGATGGGATAGATGAAGCCTGCATCACGCCATTTCATGATTTCGTTCATGACGACGTCCCGAAGGTTAGGGTTCAGCCTTCTCTGAAACTCGCGAGACGGCTTGGCATCTTCTTCTAGATAGATATGGTGTGAACACAAGGCTGGATTTATCCCCTCGAAGATCTGATACGCTCCAACCAAGTGCCTTGCGGTTCTTTTCTAGAACCTCGAGAAGCTGAGATTCCTGATCCGGATTCAGCCTGTTGCTGATGATGACCGGATACATTTGTTCTTCACCCGCAAGGAAAGCATACTTTAGGCCTGCCAGAAGTGGCTTGAGTTCTTGTTTTGACCTGTCCACTTTATCTGTCACTTCGGAGATTATGCTGGTGGTGGGGTGTACTTCCTTGAGATATTTACCATCCTCATCATCTTGTTGAGATCCCAGTGATGTGCCGAACGGTTCTGCGCTAAGCTGATCGTGTTCGGTCTGGAGTGACTGCTCGAAGAGATGCGCCTGCATCTGAGAATCTGTCTCCCATGAATCGTCGGAGCATAAGTTGACTGTGCTTTCCAAGTCCTCCTCAAGAGTGAGGATTTCCCGGGTCCATGGATCGTCCAATGATAAGCATGAATCTCTGATCTCTGCAATAAAATCACAGTCTGCTTCGGATGCTGCCTGGCTCTCATCAGTTGTGGCATTCGGCTCTCTGTTCATGTTTATCGTTATCTGCTGGGTGTTCGAGCTGAAAGTGATCTTGCCAGACCCATAATCAACCACGACACCTGAAGTACAAAGGAATGGTCTGCCAAGGATGATAGGGGTCTGGAGCAGGGGTGCAGGCGAGTCCATATCAAGGACTACAAAGTCAGCTGGAAATTGCATCTCTTGCACTTTAACTACCACGTCTTCCAAAAGACCTCGGGGCCGCTTGACGGATCGGTCAGTGAACTGAAGGATCATACGTGTCTGCTTGAGCAGTCCCAGCCCAAATTCTTGCATTATAGACGAGGGCAGAAGGTTGATGGAAGATCCACTGTCAAGAAGAGTGCGCTCGAAGACCTGGTCAAAAATCTCACAACTGATCAGAGGTGCTCATGTATCTTGCTTCTTCTGGGGGAGATTGCTAATAGTTGCTACCGTGGCCAAGGTGAGGACATGCCTCTCGACTTGCTGGCGTCTGTTTTCTTGCACTGGGCGACGCCTATTAGTACATGCATCTTTCAGTCCTTTCTTCACAGCTGGCATGTATTCCACGGCCTTCAACAGGGGAATCTCAACAGCCAATTTATCTAAAATTTCCACAACACCTGGATCAGACAATGCCTTTTTTCGTTTTGCAATTTTTTTGGATTTTTGTATTGCATGAGGAAAAGGAATATGTACATCACTAGCAGGAAAATCGGAGTTCTTATTTACATCAACATCATCGCCCATAGAATGTTGTACATCCGAACTACAAAAAGGAGTACAAGCTGTATCTGGGCATGATGGTGCTGCAGGGCGATCAAAAAGTAAAGCGTCTGCTCCATCGGCTGGCGAGGGATCGGCTGCTGCTGGCGGCTCTTCCAATGCTGGCGCGGCTTCGCTTCGGCTACAAGCTTCTTCTTGTTGTTTTTGCTTTTGCTGATTTTTTTGTATTTTCTGCTGAGGTTGCTGCTGACATGGCACGACGGCTGGACTGGCTTCTGCTTCTTCTTCCTCCTCACCCACCCCTGGAGCTGGCATGGCTGATGCAAAAGATGACGATCCACCTGTTTCTTTATTCACCCCACTTGTGGTAGCAGGCGGAGGCAAGGCCCTACCGCTCCTGAGAGTAACAGCATTAGAATAGGCAGTAATATCATTACCAGACACGGACATGACATCACATTCTACCTGCTCTTTCTTCTTGAAATTATTAGGGTTGGCTTCGACCTGCGCCGGAATGGTAGTTTGGATAGCGGTCAGGTCGTCAAGCCGTTTGGTCATATCCGCAAGCCCTTTGACAAGTTGGGCCAAGCAATCCATGGTGGGGTTTGCAGGGGGTACTTCTGAAGATTTAGCGTGCAGACCACGCTGTTGATGGTTGGATGAGTGGGGAGGTTGTTGCTGGTGGTTCTGAGGTGGTGCAGGAAGTTGAAGTTGTTGGTATGAGGAAGGAGGATACTACTGGTATTGCTGAGAGGGGGGCAGCCGCGTACTGGTGATACGGTTGTGGGTAACAGTATTGCAACTGCTGCTGGTATGGAAAATTCTGCCTCCATTGCTGTGCAAACTGGGGAGGCTGCTGGTACTGCTGGTGCTGCTGAGAGGATTGTCCAAAATGACCACCCTGAGGTTGGTGGTACTGCCGATTGGCAAATTGCTGACCCTGGGGTTGTCCCTGAGGATGGGTCGGCTGTGCATCATGAGCCCATACCCCGTTCACTTCCTGAATCAGGGGTGGTGGTGGGAAGACTGGATCAGGTACTGAGAGGAACTCTGGCTGGTACACGACCATCTGTTGTTGCGGCTGGCCCTGGTCGGGCGCCTGCACGTAGTACACGTGCTGGACTGCCGATGGCTGCTGGCTCGGCTGAGGCTGATGCTGCGGTTGCTGCTCGTCCTTCTTCTCAGCGGGAGCTTCCGGTGTGTCGCCGACTGAACAGAGTTGATGGTGCCCACCAACAGTTCAAGGTACTTATTGATCTGATCAAGTTTGTCCAGGTTATGGGTCCTCTTCTCGATCACAGCGAGTTTCTCGAGGTCCTGTGATCGCTTCTCGATGATGTCAACTTTAGAGAGATGGCCCCCGATGATACTGAGGTTGGAGCTCTCATCTCTCTGCTTCCCTGGACACTGCCATGTGCACTTGTTTTTGAAGGATCTGGGGCTGCTTCTGATACGCCTTGGATGAAGAGAGGGTGGCCTCTCCTTCGGCCATTTCTTCAAATATCTGCCAGACGACATCTTCATCCTTATTGAAGTGTGAACCCCCACATGCTGCATCTACGAGCCTTTGGCTTTCTATGTTCAGTCCCCCAAATAAATGCTGGACCAAGCTGGTCTTCAGAATATCGTGATGGGGACATTTCTCCTGCAGGTCAGTGAACCTCTCCCATGCTTCATGTATTGACTCATGGGGTCCTTGGGAGAAATTACTGATACGGGCGCGCATCTGGTTGAGCCGACCGAGAGGGTAATATTTGTGCAGAAAGGCGGACTTCAACTCCTCCCAGGTCGTCACGACCTTCCCTAGATGGTTGACCCAATAAAGGGCCTTGTCCTGTAGGCTGGATGGGAATGCCATCATCTTGACAATGTCCAGAGGGACATTGGGATAGTGAGTAGTGCGGCAGATGCGGGAGAATTGCTGCAGGTGAATGTAAGGCTCCTCGCTTGTTTTTCCATGAAAGGCAGGGAGATGAGCAATGAATTGGACCTTCAGCTCAAAGTGAGCGTGTACCGGTGGAATGAGTATCCATTCGGTCATCTGGCTGTCTCTCGAATTGTATGTTTCTTTAAGGGTTGGCTTTGGTGGTGGTGGAAATTCTACATCATCATCTGCACCACCACCTCCACCTCCACCTCCTACTCCCTCGCCTCCTCTGCGTCTGCCTCCTCCATCATCGTCGCGGTTCATCATATCATTCAACATGTCCTGGATTGCTATCTGTGTGAGGGCCTGCTCGGTCAGTTGCTGCTGTATGGCCTGGATAGATGCCAGTAACTGTGCATTGACTTGATTCTGATCGGGCACCTGTCCCTCTGGTTGGGGTGGCTGCTGACCCTTGCCATTTCCTCCTGGAGCCATGTCAGGGTCTGAGTCGGACGAGATGAACTCCGGAGTAGTCTCCAGGGCTCGCACTATCTTCTATCTGCATAATGAGATAGTCCTGATCAGACCGCTTGCAATTAATGTTCAGTTACCGTGATGAAGCTGGAATTCAGGTCAACCCTAGCATGTTGTGAATGGAAAAGGATGTAGACTGTAATCGACTTCCGTTCACAACGGAGAAAGTGGGACAAAAGTGATCCTGGTTTATTGGGTGGCCAAGAGAAAGATAGAAAATGAGGAGTCTGGAGATCGATCTGCAAAGTCCGGATCGGGTCCTTGGGAATCGCCTCGAACTTATTGGCGGAGTTGAGTCCATGGAATCGATGTGGGTGTCGGCATGGTCCCGACAGAAACCATCCATGGATCAACTTCGCGAAGCACAAGAGAAGATCGGATGTTGGATGAAAGATACGATGGTCAACGAGGAATAAAAGGAGTGTAAAACAGTAGAGAGGCTTGGTTGAGCGGGGTGGTCAAAGGGAAGAAACAAAAATGTGCGCAAAGGTGCGGGACTTGATCTTTGAACCTTAATCTAGATCCATACAAACACAATACAAAATCGGGTTCACCAACTCACGCCATGTGAAGCCGTTAAAGCTCTATTTATTATCTTTTCATTTTTAGAGTTGTGATTTTCAGGCATATCTTATAACAAGTCCTTAGTACGCTACCCTATAGGAGAGAGAGTACTGCCAGAAGAGTATCCCGTACTTGTCCTCCTCCTGTGTAACCTATAGTCTGTACTTTTTTGGAGTCCTTGTAACCCTTCCTGGATCCCTACTCAGCCAAAGAAAATAGAAAGGGAGCCGATAGGCGAAACCAATACTTCGGTTCTCGCTCGCAACGGAATCACCCGTGAGCGTCAAAGAACCTACTCGGACGCAGGACAATGAGACAGACACCCCCGTGAAGGCGTGGCCTATGCTCAATACTTCGGACAGGGTCGATGCTCTACACAACAGAGAGTCATCATTGGTGACCAAGCCCTACTCGCCTATGTACGATAGAAGCACCATTACTTCAGAAATCCAGGTGATACACAAGGCAGTTGCAGACTGGGTTTTTGGCTTTAATCCTTAGGGGGTCGCACTCGCTCAAGGGAGTAGGGTTTTGGTCCCCCTCCAAGGTACCTGAAAACAATGAGGGCTTTATGAACCCGGTACAATGATAGTCCATTACAGATTTTAATTAAGGTCAAAGTTTATTTAGCAGTCCCCTTGTTTTATTTTTTTTGGGTTTTCACTTTTTTTGAGTCTGTTTCATACCAGCGCCTAACGTTTTTGTAGATTTTCATTTAAGTCCTAGGTGCTCAAAATCATAGGGAGATAGCGGAAAAGCCGTGCAAGTGGTTCCATGATGGAAATCTCACCATTGAAACGAATGATGCATGCTGAGTTAGAAGACTTACAGTGCATCCCAGCTCTCTCCATGTGGTATGCAAAACAGAATTTTTAAACCTATCTACATGTCGGTATGCAAGGCACAAAATCGCTCTAAACATTAGCTGTTATTAGCGTGAAGAACCATAAGTCGCTCATCCATCTCTAGCCCGAAAGGTCCGGTCTTGGCTCACACCTCCTCTACTCAACACACTTGAGGGTAGGAGAAAGCGCTTTACAGGGCTCGATGTGGCACAAGGGCTAAGAGACAAATGAGCGGCTTGTTTAAATTTAACTAGATCCATACGAAGTAGACTATAGGAACATGCATTCTTATTAATGTGTCGACCTAGCTACCGAGTCAAGAAACCTACATCTAGGGGCTCCAAGCACACAAAACAAAGTAAAATAAAGGCGGAAAGCTGAAAACTTCGGAAAACAAAGAAAAGAAGGCGATGAAAACTCGAAAAACCGCGATGAGGCCCCCAGGTGAACAATCACCCGGGCACTGGACCTCATTGTGAAGAGTAGAGTCCTGTTTAATTACATGCCAAAATTGTCTCTCTCTCACCATAAATTACAAAAATAATCCTAAATGTTCTACACCTATCTAATCCACATCTATTTGCTTCCTTGATACTCTCTCCAGATGATCATGAGAAAAAAAGACCATCCTCCTCCAAGCTCGGCTGCCTTGGCCTCCTAAGAAGCCATCCTCGCGTGGCGAGCCCTCGCATCAAAGTCACAAAAAGATTGCATTAGAATAGCTCAATCAATCAACTAGAGTAGATAAAATAATCACAATAAATGAATCAATGAAGCATGGCGATTAATGGCAATAAAAATAACTGCTCACAAAGTAACATCAATAATGAATCAAATTTTACACAAGAATGACAAAAATAAAGTACGCTATGCTCATTGCTCCCCGGCAACGACGCCATCTGATAACACGAGTAATTCTACAAGGGTCACCATGAATAAAATAAATATGTTGTCGCTGAGGCGACCGCTCGCAGAATACCCATGTTAAGCAGCAATTAACCCACAATAAAGAATGAAGAAATTAAGTCAAAAAATGTGAATTAATGTTTATTACTCTACCATAAAATGTATAGGGAACAAGCATGTAGAGGTCGAACCACAGAGAGCAATACAAAATGCAATAGCCTACATGTACCTGAATCACAGAGTCATCCATGTGTGAAGCCTATTTTTGTGGGTTTTTATATATTTTATATTTTTTTAATAATATAATTAGGTAATATATGTATATATAATTAATAACATATAAATATATAGATATATATATATATATGCATACCCATAGAGGGTGAGTATATAGGATATAATACATACATTAGGTATATATATAATCATATATATTTTTTTATATATATTTTACTA